>LR990349.1:2412774-3619161 GCA_905147345.3 Mythimna impura
CTCATGTTGCCGGTAGACGTATTGGAAAAGGTAAGCGCAGCCGTGAGGCACACTGTATCATTTTTAAACCATGCTCATGTTGCCGGTAGACGTATCGGAAAAGGTAAGCGCAGCCGTGGGGCACACTGTATCATTTTTAAACCATGCTTATGTTGCCGGTAGACGTATTGGAAAGGGTAAGCGCAGCCGTGAGGCACAATGTATCATTTTTAAACGATGCTCATGCTGCCGGTAGACGTATCGGAAAGGGTAAGCACAGCCGTGAGGCACAATGTATCATTTTTAAACCATGCTCATGCTGCCGGTAGACGTATAGGAAAAGGTAAGCGCAGCCGTGAGGCACACTGTATCATTTTTAAACCATGCTCATGTTGACGATTGACGTATTGGAAAGGGTAAGCGCAGCCGTGAGGCACACTGTATAATTTTTGTTGATTGTGACTACATAGATATCTTTTATTTTCTTTTGCTATGTCTAATGGACTGTCGTCACATAAAGGTTTTTCTTTCTCAGTAGAATTTTCTACCTCAAATCAAATAATAAGAAAACACCTGACAGCCACTTACAAGTTGGACAGCTCTCTGACATGAGAATATCGTCTGTCCTTAGTAATTGTTTGTAAAGGTTAGAGATGGCTATTGCCCTTTGTAAAATATTTAAATTAATTCTTATTTAGATATTTTAGACGAGAATGTCAAGGGCATGAACTCATTTTAAGGTGATGATTACTTCTGCTATCATTTATCTATTTTCAAAGAACTTGTCTCGCTCTAAGGTGGAGCCAGAAGGCGTGTCAGTCTTTTACTGACTACAATCTACCAGTATCCTTCAGTTGCTTTGCGTTCTAGAGCCACTCAATGTTCGTTGTGAAAAACTCCACAAAAGATATAATCCCCGTTGGTTTTTTACAATTTCAATTTTCTGCCGTTGGGTGGAGCGAGAGGGCCTGTCAGACTTTTACTGACTAAAACCAACTCCTATATTCCTTCGTTGCCTTGCATTCCAGGGCCCCGGGTTTTCCTTTCAGAAGCGAACCCATGGCCCCAGTAGGATTCGACCCTGCTGGGTCCCTATGGTGTTGCTGACCTCTCCTAGAGAACACTACGTGCCGGGGAACACTACGCGCTGTAGACGGCTTGGGCTCGGTCCGGACGGTTACCGGACAGTCGGACGGCGAGCTACCCATTGCTCGCCGTCCGCAAGCCCGCACCTACGGTGGCTGGAAATCGGCATCGGGATCCCGACTTCCGGATCGGGATGCCACCGAAATATCCTTCCCCTGGCACGTTGCCGATGCCGACACATACTGATACTCGTACATAAAATGACTTGTTATCAGTTGCACTGGGGCAACATTGCGATCTCAAAAGGAAGGGTTGCTTATTTTAGAGATCTTAATAAACGAATGAAAGAGAAAGAGACAGAAAGGGCTTCATGTGTATTGTACCATTTCCAGGATTTTTTATTTTTACTATTTATTAGCACGGAATCTAAGTAGGCAGGTTATTTTACTAATAAATATAATATATTATAGGAAAAGATCACTAGCAAAATTTATACGCCTTAAGTATTTATTTTTACGTCGTAGCACTTTTCCGATAAGCTTTACCCTGGCAGCTAAAAGGCACATAAAAAGCGAGACAGTTAGGACTGGGGTTAAGTACGAACACTCATTCAAACGTTCCCACTATACTGTTTACTTGAGGCTTGAAAGATATATCTGATAGATGTTCCAATGCTATTTGTCAATGTTTAAAAGTCATAAAAAAGTAAAATATGAATGAGATTGAGCACTTGATTAAGCCCTTACCGCTATAAGAATAATTATCACAATGTTTAAAGCCTCTGATTATCTTATTGCAGGTTTATCTATGTTAAACTGTTTTTTTAGGGTTCCGTACCTCAAAAGGAAAAAAACAGAACCGTTATAGGATCACTTTGTCCGTCCGTCTGTCTGTCTGTCTGTCTGTCGATCTGTTTGTCTGTCAACACGCTTTATATCGGGAACACGTGCAGATCATCATCATCATCATTCATCATTTCAGCCGAAAGACGTCCACTGCTGGACATAGGCCTCCCCCAAGCGTCGCCACAACGAACGGTCCTGTGCGTCTCGCATCCATCGGACTCCCGCAATCGTTACCAAGTCATCGGTCCACCTTGTAGGAGGCCTTCCAACGCTACGTCTTCCGGTACGTGGTCGCCATTCCAGAACCTTTCGGCCCCAACGGCCATCTGTTCTGCGAGCAATGTGCCCTGCCCATTGCCACTTTAGTTTGGCGATTCTTCGTGCTATGTCGGCAACCTTGGTTCTCCTGCGGATATCCTCATTCCTGATTCGATCACGCAAGGAAACTCCGAGCATAGCCCTCTCCATTGCCCTTTGGGTGACTTTAAGCCTTCTAATGAGGCCCATTGTAAGCGACCACGTTTCGGAGCCATATGTCATCACTGGCAACACGCACTGGTCATAGACTTTCGTCTTGAGACACTGTGGTATATTGGACGAGAAGACACCGCGCAGCTTCCCGAACGCTGCCCAGCCGAGTCGGATTCGACGATTGATCTCTTTCTCGAAGTTAGACCTTCCCAACTGGACCGTCTGTCCCAGGTAAACGTATTCGTCTACAACTTCGAGTGTAGAGTCCCCGACCTTGATAGGAGTGGGTGCTACATGGCTGTTTACCATGACTTTGGTTTTGTCCATGTTCATTTTAAGTCCCACTCTTTCGGAAGCTCTACTGAGGTCACCAAGCATTATACTGAGCTCCTCCGTAGTCTCAGCCATGACTACTATGTCGTCGGCAAACCGAAGGTGAGTGATGTACTCGCCATTGACATTAATGCCTAGCCCTCTCCATTCCAAAACCTTGAAGACATCCTCCATTGCTGCCGTGAACAGTTTCGGAGAAATAACGTCTCCCTGCCTCACACCCCGCTGCAAGAGGATAGGTTTCGAGGTCTGGTCTTGTAGTCGGACTGACATAGTGGCGTTTTTGTACAAACACTTCAGCACTTCGATATACCGATAGTCAATTTGGCACCGTTGGAGAGACTGCAGTACAGCCCAAGTTTCAATCGAATCAAAGGCTTTCTCGTAGTCCACAAACGCTAAGCAGAGAGGCTGATTATACTCCTCAGTCTTCTGTATAACCTGCCGCAGCGTATGTATGTGGTCCACGGTGCTGAAGCCTTTACGAAATCCGGCTTGTTCGGGAGGCTGGAAGTCGTCGAACCTGCGCGCGAGACGATTCGTGATGACTCTGGAAAACAGCTTGTAGACATGGCTCAGAAGCGAGATGGGCCTATAATTCTTAAGCAGGGCATTATCGCCCTTCTTAAAGAAGAGTACCACCACGCCTCTGCTCCACGCCTGTGGCGTTTTTCCCTCGAGTATGACGGAATCAAATAGCTTCTGAAGGGCCTTAAGGACCGGTTTTCCACCCGCCTTCAGGAGTTCGGCCGTAATTCCGTCCTCACCCGACGCCTTGTTGTTTTTCAGCTGCTTCAGAGCCATCCTAATCTCGTACAGGCTGACGTCCGGGATATCTTCGGTATAGTGTCGAGTCAATCTAGCTCTTGGGTCGTTCACTAGATTTACAGCGGGTTTAGCGATAGACGTGTATAACTGTCCATAAAAAGCCTCGATCTCTCCCAGAAGCTCCGATTTGGCGGATATGACTCTGCCATCGTCGGTCTTCAGTTTCGTGAGCTGGCTTTGCCCAATAGACAGATCTCGTGCAAATACTTTAGAGCCCTTATTCCGCTCAATCGCATCCTTAATCCTTGCGGTATTAAAGCGACGAAGGTCACGTTTCAGGGACTTCGAGATTTGTCTATTGAGCTGCCGGTATATGCACGCATCGTCTGAAGACTGCAGAATCATCTCACGCCTCTTCTTCATTAGCTCGAGGGTCGGATCGGAGAGCTTCTTGTTTTTATTTGTACGGTGAGTCTTGAAAAACTTAGACCCGACCGTATGGACAGTTTCCACGAACCCATCGTTATATTCATCCACGGAGCTTCCTAGGCACTCGAAACGATTGTGGAGTTCGAGCTGAAAGCTCTCGGGGTTTTGGATCTGGATCTGTGCTGGACGGAGCGTAGACTTCATCAGTCGAGACCTTTCAAGCTTAATGTTAATATTCAATGTGCCTCTTACGACGCGGTGATCACTTCCAGTTTTCACCGCGTTGATCACAGAGACATCATTGAATATTTGCTTTTTCGTCGACAGGATGAAGTCAATCTCATTTCTAGTTGCACCGTCAGGACTTTGCCAGGTCCACCTTCTATGCTCACGCTTTTTGAAGAAGGAATTCATCATATAGAGGTCCTCCTTCTCCATAAAGCTAGCCAGTAGGTGTCCCCGGTGATTCCGACGTCCAAATCCAAATTGCCCCACTCGCAGCTCGTCACCGTCTCGTTTGCCCAGTTTCGCGTTAAAGTCCCCCATGACCACGGTGAAGTGAGTCTTAGAACCATGCATGGCTCTTGATATATCCTCATACATGGATTCTACTTCGTCGTCGGGATGTGTCGAGGTCGGGGCGTAGACCTGTATGACCTTCAGCGAATATCTTGATGATATTCTGAGTATAAGGTACGCCACCCTGGTCGACACACTCTCGATCCTCACCACATTGTTCACAAGGGACTTGTGGACGATAAACCCGACACCACCCTGGGACTGCTGGTCACCCTCCCGGAAATAGAGCAGGTTACCGGATTTGAGAATTATCGTATCCTCCCCCTGTCTTCGGACTTCAGACAATCCCACAATACTCCATCGCAACCTGCTCAATTCCTCCTCCAGTTCGGTGATCTTCTCGTCAGTCCTCAGTGTACGCGTGTTAAAAGTTGCCAGGTCGAGTCGTTTCATAGATGGGTAGCCAAATCTCATCCGGAGATTCTTCGCACCCCTTGCCTCGTCGTGGCCTTGACCGCTACCGGAGTCAAGGGTAGACGGGCTGCCGGGCACTAGGGGCCATTTTTTGTTTCTGTTTTTCATGTTGGGGGGGGTTGCCATAATCGCCACGCTTGGCAGACGGGTTGGCGATCGCAGTTTGGTTGTTGTAATGTACAGAGGATGCTGCTGCCCATTCTCTGGTATGTCCCTTAGTCGCCTCTTACGACACCCTCGGGAAGAGATGGGATGGTGTTATTCTTAACGTCCGAACACCATACGGAACACGTGCAGATATCGAGTTGAAATTAAATCCATATACTCAAGTCTGAGGTCCCTTGAAGCTGTGAGAAAATCAATCTTCTGAGTTATCGGAAAAAAAAGATACGGCCGTTTATGTTGCAAAAAACGTGTATTTCGAAACTCTCAAGGGAATCAAAATTCATAGGGTACTTTTAATTGACCTAGAATCCTGAAATTTGGCATCAAGCAAGGTCTCATAGCACAAGTATAGGAAAAAATCTGAAAACTGTAAATTTGTAGTTAGGTACGTCACAAAAAAATAACTTTGCGATTCGGAAAAATCTTCGTAACTCAATTCGGAAGAACTGTTTTCATAGGTAAGTTTGTACGGAACCCTCAGTGCGCGAGTCCGACTCGCACTTGCCCAGTTTTTTATTATTGATAGGCTCTCGTTTGACCACTATCTCACCTGATGGTAAGCGACGATGTGGTCGACGGAGCAGGCTTACCTAGAAGTAACCTATTCACTCTTGACTTGAAGACCCCTTGGTTATAGCTATCAGGAAACACAGACTCCGGCAGGGAATTCTAAACTTTAGTTATACGCACAATGATTGTGTAAACCTCTTGTAATTGTAAGTAACTAACTCGTCGTGATGCTAGAACCGAGATTTGTAGTTGAAGACCTTTGGGGGCACTTTCTTCTGATTGTACTACGCCTTGGTTTTCAGTGCATCCCAGATGAAACATTGCCATTGCCCCCTTAAAGCTTCTTGCGAAGGGAACACCGACCAGATCGAATGATCAGTTTTTTTTAAATGATCTAAACTAATGCTTGACTGCGATCCCACCTGATAGTAAGTAGGTAGTGATGCAATCGTTGATGGCGAGGCGCACTAGTTTATTAAGAGCCTATTCACTCTAGCCTTGAAGACACCTAAATAATAATTGGACGAGAAGACCGGATCATTTCTTCTTCCTGACCTGGCCCATGCTTCCTTGGGTTGGCACATCACGTTGACGTCTTCTCCATCCTTTCCTGCCAACCATCACACCATCTTTCATTTCTTTTTCTTTATGTGGGATCGCAGTCAAGCACTAGTTTATATCAATTTAAAAATAAAAAGGAATGCCACTCTTCACACAATCCATATATTTAAGCAACAGCACCTATTGCGTAGTTGCCGATATATGAAAAAATAAATGAACTGATTTGTATGTGAGGTGCAACTAATCGGCGCTTGCGCAGGTATTACTCATTCAGCGTACGACGTGACGTCATTAGATACTAAAAATAGGTTGAAGATCACTTCCGTGAGGTTTAAAGAGATTTT
Organism: Mythimna impura; assembly: GCA_905147345.3. Classification (NCBI taxonomy): domain Eukaryota; kingdom Metazoa; phylum Arthropoda; class Insecta; order Lepidoptera; family Noctuidae; genus Mythimna; species Mythimna impura. The sequence continues at coordinate 2,419,259 of LR990349.1, forward strand.
ATGCACAGACGACCTCATTTAATAATCCTCGCGACTGAAGTTTTGGCCACAGTGGCCAACCTCAAAGGTGATTACGCCGGGGCGAAACTCCGCTGCCGCGACAAGTCGCAGCATGGCGGACAGAGCTCCGGCGAGTTCTCATGGAGAAATGGCGACAGCGACTGTCGCGACCCAGTGCTGGGCACGCTACAATTATTGCGGTAAGTCCCCTCTTTGAGTCGTGGTTGGAAAGACCTCACGGCGTCCTCACCTTCCGTATGACGCAGGTTCTCACCGAACACGGTAAGTTCGGGAAGTTCCTGCACCGGATTCGTGCGGAAGCGACGCCCGGGTGTCGCCACTGTGTGGACCGCCCGGAGGACACGGTGGAGCACACGGTGGAGGTGTGCCCCGCTTGGGCAGAGCAACGCCGTGTCCTCGTGGGGGCGATCGGCGGCGGCGATCTGTCGCGCCGGGCCTTGGTACAGGCCATGGTCCGGAGCGAGGAAGAGTGGCAGGCGGTCGCCTCCTTCTGTGAAGCAGTAATGCTAGCAAAGGAGGCGGCCGATCGCGTGAGGCAACGGTCCTCACGCCCTTACCGTCGCCGGAATTCCTATCCCGATTTCCAGCCACCGTAGGCGCGGGCTTGCGGACGGCAAGCAATGGGTGGCTCGCCGTCCGACCGTCCGGTAACCGTCCGGACCGAGCCCAAGTCGTCGACGGCGCGTATTGTTCCACGCGCGCCTCAGGGAGATGTCAGCAAATCGTAGGGGCCCAGCAGGGTCGAAGCCTACTGGGGCCATGGGTAATGTGAAAATGAAACCCAGGGCCCTGGGACGAAGGCAACAAAGGAACAGGAGTGGGTTTTTAGTCAGTAAAAGTCTGACACTATCTCTCGCTCCGCCCAAGAGCGCGATTTGTCATTAGATTTTTTTTTTTCATTTATTTATTATTAATACAAAGGAATACAGGATAGTCTAAGTTAAATTTTATAGCAACCAGAAACCACTAAGGTTTAAACTTGTGCCATCATGAATCCATCTCAACATCGAAACTATACAAAATGAGTTTTTTATATTTGTACGTTATTGTCGATAACAATTTAAAAACATATTTAGGTCCGCAAACAAGTAAAAAACATTCTTAAATAATACTTAAGTAATATTGCTTACGTTTGCATTTGATATTTTTGTGTGTAATATTTTTTTTTATTTCTGAGGGTAGACTATTAATAAGTCTCGGTACAATATACCCGGTAGTTCGCTCGCCATACGTATTGTTGGCGCGCTGTGTACGAAGCCTGTTCTCAGAAATTGCCCGAGTGCATACAGGATGTTCGATTTTGTTTATTAGATGCTTATTGAAAAACTGTTCTTTCAGTAACAAAAACTTTATTTGAGTATGAACTGGTAAGACATTGCAGTGTTTAAAGAGGCCATTTATATTGTTGTAAAATTTATTTCTAATTTTGGGAGATACTATTATTTTTAAAGTTTGAAGTTGAATTTTGTAGATACTATCAAGATAGGTTTTATAGGTACGACCATAGCTACTAAAGCCATACTGGATGTAGGATTCCGCCATCGCGTAATAAAGCATTATCTTCACTTTGAAGGGCAGGCGGTTTTTTAGTATGGTCATAATAGCAAGAAATTGCCGAAGTTTATCGCAAACACGTTCTATATGATAACTACAGTTGAACTTATCGTCTATAACTACTCCCAGATATGTTTGTTTATTGACAACATATATGATGATGATTTTCCCACCAAAAAAAAAAAAAAGGATATTAGCGAAGCACACAGGAGAGGTGTTCTATTTAGTACAGCAAAAACCTTTTCACTCTGTTTTCTCACAGAATAGCAAACTTTCTAATAATATCGTCTTCCATTCATCAGCAAAGAAATCCAGTCCAGGGTTGGCCTCTACGAGCGCGTTGAGCATCGTTAGCATACGCGGTATAGGGGAGGTGGATCGAGCTACAGTGCGACAAAATGGGATATTAAATAATAATGGGAGAATAATTCGAGAATAATTACCCTTTGTAATTATTCTCGGAATAAATAATTTATAGTTCACAAAAGTATGGGTGAACACAGGTGAACTCCGTATAAAAGCTTGTTGGATCGTCAATTAAACTAGATTTGCTGGGCTTTCTTGGCCAAAAAATCAGCATTGCTATTCAGCTTTGCACAGCTGCTAGCGTTTTCGGCACTTTTCACATTGAGAACGATGTGGATGAATTATTACTTAAATGTGTCATAGCCCTGAAATTTCTACCATTCTCATCCCCTAGCCCGATGCTGAACAAACTGAAAAAAAATAATTCATAATTGGGTCTTCGACTTTTAAAATTAGTTTTATGTTAAAATCTTGCTAATTACAAACTCATAGATAGATAACAGAATCTTTTTTTTTTATTGTTATAAACTGTACTTGACTGCGATCCCACCTGGTGGTAAGTAGTGATGCAATCGATGATGGTGAGATGCACGAATTTATTAGGAGCCTATTTACTCTAGCCTTGAAGTCACCTAAATTATAATCGGACAGGAAGACCGCAGCAGGCAAATTGTTCCAGTCCCTCGATGTACGTGGAATAAAAGACGAGGCGAAACGCTTGGTCCGCACCGTAGAGGTTTCAACAACGTAAGGGTAGATAGTCGCCGTTCGTCGGGTTGTCCAATGGTAGAAATGAGATGGTGGAATCAAGTCATGCAATTCCTGCGCACACTTTCCAAAATGCATCCTGTAAAAAAACACCGAAAGGCTGGCTACCCTACGCCTCTAAATCGATTTTCATTTATTTATGAAATTGAATTTAGAACTAATTCAACTTTTTATTTCGTGATTTTAGGTTTTCGAGTGCGAAATAAAACTTTGTAACGATGAGGACGAGGACGACCTATTTCTGATCCCTTTCTTCATTTGTTTTCTCCATTTCTTTTTCAAATAAATCTAGGTAATCATATTTCAGTAATAAGATTACCTAGATTTATTTTTTAAAGCTTTTGCGTGAATATTCATTAAAGTCAATTGAAACAAACACACTCCGACAACTTAGGTTCGTACAGTACATTATGGAATATGTACGAAAAAAAAAATGTTATCTATCCAGTTTATCAATAAATATACAAACATAGAATATAAATATAATAATTTTAAACAAATATTTATTCTAATGAAGACATTAAAAAAATATATTAATTTAAAATTTATATAACACAAAGGTACAAAGGCGGCCATAATGCTTTGTAACGTGTGTGTAATAGTTATTTTGTACCAGTCAACCAAGGGTAGTGTAGAACAATGGCCCGTGCATAAAAAAGAAAATTAAAAAATAAGGTCGAGTACTGTAATAAGAAAATTGTCTTCCAGCATTTTCAAAAATTAACATGCTTTATAAAAATGGAAGTGCCTATATTCTATGTGGGGTAGCTGCTAACTCATTTATTGGTGGTTGTAATTATTTATTATTTTTTGTTTTTTTTTTATACAGTCTACCTTTATAATGTGAATGTAAGAACTAAGAATACTGTAGACCCCGAATTCTTATATTACTTCCTATTACGACTTACTTTTTTATTATGATTTTTTATTATGCTTTGGGACACAATATTGACTGGTCTACACTGTGTTTAAATAATATCTATTAATACAGAAATATTGTAACATCAACCCTTTTTTTAAAAGAATAACCATGGAGTTTCTTACCGGTTCTTCTCCATAGGAAACGACCAATTTGGAACCGTGCACTAGCTTCTGACGTTTTATAAGTGCTCATGTAAGCCCATGTGAAACAACATTATTTGAATTCATTTCATCATCATCTTCCTGCCCTCGTTCTGTATCACCGTATCGTACCTGCTTGTTCATCATCAAAATGTTCCCGCCCTTTGCCCCATGTTACCAACCGCCTACCCTGTTAAAAATAGATTTTCTTGAACAGGCACAACCCTTGAAACTGCATAGGAAGTTACATCGAGCTGAAACACATGGCCCGTGTTTTTACAGCCCGTAAAAACCGTGGGAATAAAATATTTTACACGAACGAAAAGCTTTTTTGTTTAAAAATGTCCATTGAATTCTAGTTTGAACATTTTTCAAGAGCACCAAAATAAATGAAACAATTGCCATCCCGTGCTACACGTTATTGTGTAGATATTTCGAAAAGTTCACTAAAATTATATAAGACCGCCATTGTACCCATAGATTAAGTTAGTTTATAAGTTTTTGTTACCTACTATTTTGGTGTACAATAAAGTTTTATTCTATTCTATTCTTTTCTTAAATTTTTAATTTTTTTTTTCGCCGTTGTTTAATATTTATTTATCAATACACTTACTCGGAAATCCTCTTATACCTACTACTTTTAGGCATGCTATTTACTGTTTTCCGCACTTGTGCAGAAAAATTTGCGTGCTCACCCCCACCACAATTGATTCTAATTATCGTATCAGGCTGGGCGCTGAGCGACCCCCACGAGTTGCACGTCACCGTATGGTCGTAAGTGTATTGAAAACATTTTTCGCTTGATACACGTAAAACAAGAAAGCACTCGGTTCCATAACACCCTCGCCTACGGTTCAGGCGAATTCCGCCTCGGTCGTAATTACAAACTTTCTCCACTGGTACCAAAATGGACGAATGCAATGGATGGATGGTACTATTTTAAATTAGAAGTGGTTTTTGGTAGTTTTTAAGACTACAAGAATGGTATTTTAAAGCTCCAAATTGAATTGAAAACGGAACAAATTATGAAATTTTTTTGGGTAACCAATCATTTGACTCCTAAACTCAAGATATTCAACAGATCCTGATTTTATAAGCCGGGTTATCTAAACGGACGTGTCAGGATAAATCTTGAAAACTAAAAGCAATATATTGGTAACTTTGATAGTTGGATGCCTAGTAAAGTTATGTGAAAATTTTATAAAAAATACAACAAAATTCTAGCGTATTTTTAGCCAGCAAACAGGTGAAGATTTGCTAGATGTGAAAGAAGTTATATTTTGAGAAAGTAAAGTTATATTTTATAATTATATCCGATTTGGCTACCCTATAAAAAACTAGTAGGTAAATGTATGTATTGTAACAAAAAGAATTAACTGACTCGTGAAGGATTTGAACCTCCGCCCTCCGATGGTCAAGACTTGAATTATATCGGTGCTCTAACCTACTGAGCTAACGAGTCTTATAGAATCCTGACAAAAACAGCGACCGGTATCCTACTGACGTCACCTTACATCCGAGTTGACCAACCTGTATTAGGCCTAGAATTAATGTGCTCTTAAGTTACTAAGACCTTTTAAGCCATTAAGATTATTTACGTAAAAAGACCATCATCATCATCATTTCAGCCGAAAGACGTCCACTGCTAGACATAGGCCTCCCCAAGTGTCGCCACAATGAACGGTCCTGTGCGTCTCGCATCCATCGGACTCCCGCAACCGTTACCAAGTCATCGGTGTCCACCTTGTAGGAGGTTTTCCAACGCTACGTCTTCCGGTACGTGGTCGCCATTCAAGAACCTTTCGGCCCCAACGGCCATCTGTTCTGCGAGCAATGTGCCCTGCCCATTGCCACTTTAGTTTGGCGATTCTTCGTGCTATGTCGGTAACCTTGGTTCTCCTGCGGATATCCTCATTCCTGATTCGATCACGCAAGGAAACTCCGAGCATAGCCCTTTCCATTGCCCTTTGGATGACTTTCTGAAAGGACCATCACCAAATGATATTTCAAGTGAAGGATCTGCTACTGAGCTGGGAGACTGAACTCGATGAGATTCGGGTAAGATGAAAGCGAGGTTGGAGCCTTGTAATATTCTTTTAACCGAATTAGCTAAATATTCTATCCGGTTGTCGAATTATAGTAACAAACGCAGTAAGTGAAATTAGTACAACATAAGTTCTTTATTTTTATCCGTTTTCTTGTTTTTTTTTTTAAATGAATAGGTATCTATAAAAAATATACTTTGTTTTTTTTTCCTAATATAATAGATTATTTGGATGTCTTAAAACTAGTTAAACAAATATAATAATTTAAAATATAATTATATTACTAACGTTTTAAGTTACTTATACTATTGTGCAACCTATTATACATATTTATAATTATAATTACCAATCTGTTGGATATATTTATAATTATCAATCTGTTCGACACAATTATGTTGTTATGAATAAAGATACTACTACTACTACCAGTTTAAATGATATTTTGTTTTTAAATACATTTGCAAAATATTTTATTTTGACAACATAATTTTTGACATTTAATAATAATATACTTAGAATTATAAACACTTGCTGATATTGTAAAATTAATATTATAACCCATTTCGTTTTGAATTATGATAATTTGCATGCCCCTGTGTTGGCAAAATATGGAGAACTTTTTAAAGAAAGAAGAAAGAAAGAAAGAAAGAAAATACTTTTATTCGTACCTCACACATACAGTAGAATTACAAAAAAAAAGTATGAAAGTATAAAAAGAATAACATAAAATCTGTGCAAGGCCAAAAAGGCGCCTAACTCAGCATATGCTGCGATATTTAAAACGATTTTAAACGATAAATAACGCAGCGCTAGTATTCTGCTAGGGCCCACGGTGATGCCACGGTCACACTCACGGAGGTTAAATAAACTATGTAGGTAGGTATCGAAACAAAATAATAAATACAAACATTGATAAAACAAACATTGAAAAAATAATAAATACATAAAATAAAAGGTAAAAAGCGTGAAATTATGATAATACGTGTAATGTGTTAGAGAAATTTATAAAAATGCAATAAATAATGAACCATAGACAGACGCCTGATGCCGCGCTCCAAAATCATTTGTCAGAACCATAGACAAACGGACGGACGCGAGCGCACGGTTACGGATATTAGAGTGTATAATCTATGGATATTTGTGTTCTGTGGCACGATCTATCGACTGTCAGAAGAAAAATTAGGTGGGTCTATAAATAATATACAAATAAACAAAAGTTGAATACGTCTAAAAACAAGTGATTCGGGATGTGTAATGTTGTGTAGTGTTGGACGCAAGAAAAAGATGCCAAACTTTTACCATATGACATCTATGTACGAATACCCATGTTTGCAAATAAATGATTTATTATTATTAAAAAAACAAATGTATTTAAAAAAAAATTACACGTAATTTTTTTCGTCATTTTAAATTAGATGAGAAACACCGAAATAAACGCAGAGGTTAGTCTCTTTTAAAGTTCATACAGTAAACATGTGTAATGGTAAATCGTATGAGAACTATTCAGATTAGTGTCTGAGATGGTCTTTTGAGGAAAGATCCACACAGATTTGAGCCTCCTCTAAAGCTTTCCATTCTACTCCGTCTTTTGCTATTTTCGTCCTGTCTGGATTGACTACTTTTTACATTTCCTCTAGTCATCGTAACATGCTGGTATCACGTTAACATAACCAATATTTCTATCCAATAAACTATGCGTGAGCCTCGAAGGTACGCAATATCTCTTCTCAACTGTTTACATTGTTACAAATACGTAAGCAAGTAGCACCTGTCAACTGTCGACTTCTGTACAAGTTAGTGTTCCAACGTGCACAAACCTAGTGCCAAGAATGTACCGCCTTGACAGACACCAGACCAACGAAGCTTCTTTCCCAGGAGAATAAAACAGAGGCCATAAAAATAAGTTTTTATATTCAAATTAACATAAACACAATCAAGCAATTTTATCACATTTCTATGAAACTCTGTAGATCGAAAACTGGATTGCTTATTGAATACCAAATATGACAAGTTTGAGGAATCTAAATAAATTTTCGTTGGCATTTGAAATCTGATCTTAAAGAGATAGGGATATGGTTCAGAATTGGAGATAAGGATGCTTTTGATATCCAAGTTGATGCAAGTAAGGAGTTTGGTACAGAAGGCGAAGTTTCGATCAATACGCGACATCAAAATGCAATATAAACTGAACTAAGTCGGTCTAGTCAATACTAGATAGACTTAGTTTACAGCAATCTGTAGCCTAGATATTTCAAAGTACTACAATATTAATAGGTAATAATAACCAAAGCATTGAATCATTGATGGGTTACTCGTGACATCTAATCTCAGATGTGTTGGGATATAATTGACCTATTGTAGTTTTTGAAAATTCATACAATTCAAATGTGTATTTTTTTTATCGCACCTGCCATGTTTTCTCTTCAACACTTTGGATAACTGGTAGAAAATGCCTAAGGCATTAAGTCCGCCTTTGTACCTTTGTGTTGCATGAAGTATTTAAAAAAAAATGTATTGACGGATGTCTAACTGTAGTGAGATGTAGAAAACAAAAGTAATAAAAACACACGTTACCTTCCTTCTTCTTTTCTTGTATTTTTTTTTATTGTGTGTACATAAATTGTTTAATAAAAAATAAAAAAAAATAAGTTACTTTTAAGTATTTATTGATAAAATCGTTATTTTAAGAAACTAATACAAAATTATAACACAAAATCATTTAGTAAAAATAAATGGTTTTAGTGAGAGGGATAAACCTGGTGGTTTTGATAATAAGTTTTTAATGTTTGGTGATCATTTTAGTAAGGTTTAATCTAAAATTTTCTGTGTTAATGACGTCCAGTTTTTCCAGTTGAAATAAAATGAATTAACTATTTAATTAATGAAAATTCAAAATTAAAACCATTACTTACATGAAGTTAACCATTATGGACGCCTATTTACATCTCATAGACCCCTAATTCTATTTATCTTTCTGCTTGTCTTCGATTGAGTTGCACCTGCCATTTTATCTCTACACCACCATAAGGTCGACTGGTTGATAATGTCAAAAAAAGCGGACTTAATTTTTCGGTATGAAACTTCTGTTCATTCCTTTACATTCAGTTGCATATGGTACAGTGACATGAAAAGGATCTAACCCGCAAGGTCGAAGCTGCCGACACTTCCTGACATAACCTTCTTTATTTTATTTTTTGTGCCAGCAGCCATGTGCTAAACGATTAAGGAGCGTCTTTTGTTTTCGTTTATTTCTATATTTGACGGGTTTTGGCATTGTTTGTGCTTTAGTTTCGCCGCACATGGGCTCACAGCCACAAACGCCGCCACGAAAAGCTAGAAGCGGCCACAAAGGAAGCTGAAGCGCGCGACAGCCACTTGTGGCCGGTGGCTGCTACTTTTTTTAACCGCGCAGTATCATAATGCACTCTGACGAAGAAGGTTTAAGTGGCGTGTGAAGGCGTTTTGTATCGGCATTTAGTGGCCGGTTCGGGCCACAAGAAGCGAGCAGCAGCGATTTGTAGCGTGTGGCGGCCACCAGCGTCAACCGTGTGCGGCGAATCCATATAAATGTATGAAACCTACAGGAAAGATGGCGGCGTTTTGTGGTTGGTCCGTGTGCGGCGACCCTTAGACTTGTTCTTGTAAATTGGCAATTTTTTTTTCGAGGTGTGAAATCATCCAATGACCTCTCCCGCTATAGGACAGAGTAAGATAGCGTGTCGAAACTTTTTTTACTGAAATCCACCTGTCTCCTTCTGTTGCCCTTTGCGTTCCAAGAATACGTTACGTCTCTTTCAAAAAATCCCGCGGCCCTTAGCTAGTTGTCTAGGACTCATAACACAAGCTCTGTTTAGCTTGGGACTAGACGGCGTTGTGTGATGGCGTAGAATATAAAAAAAGAAAAAAAATATACGAAAATACGCTGGCACAGTTGAACGATTGGTTCGATTCCTGCTCGGAACAAACATTTATATGGCCTAGATCCAGGTCTGGGTATCTTGTGTATATATGTTAATTTACGAGCACATGTTTATAAAGGCACCCACGATACACGAGTAATTCTTAGTGTGTGGCAGTGCTTTATAAGCTTAAAAAAATAGGTAATTAATTGAAATATTTAATTTAATTGTTTATTTGATAAATAAAGTACTAAAGCAAGAAAAATAAAAATACTTAACTAATTAAATAATTGTAATGAAATAAGTGCGTGTTGCCAGTGATGACATATGGCACTGAAACATGGTCGCTTACAATGGGCCTCATCAGAAGGCTTACTTACAGTCACCCAAAGGGCAATGGAAAGGGCTATGCTTGGAGTTTCCTTGCGTGATCGCATAAAGAATGAAGATATCCGCCGGAGAACCAAGGTCGCCGACATAGCCCGAAGAATTGCCAAACTAAAGTTGCAGTGGGCAGGGCACAGAACGGATAGTCGATGGGACCGAAAGGTTCTAGAGTGGCGACCGCGCACCGGAAAACGCAGCGTTGGAAGGCCTCCACAAGGTGGGAGTGCGGTGGATGCGAGACGCACAGGATCTGTCGTTGTGGCGACGCTTGGGGGAGGCCTATGTCAAACAGTGGACGTCTTTCGGCTGAAATGATGATGATGATGATGAATTAAATAATGGTACATCAGAATCTTGTTAACTTGAAGGTGCAAATAAACAATAAAAAAAAAAGAATCATCGGCACATTAGTGCCGTCGTGATCCAAATCCTCCATCACATTGATCTTTAAAAACGGAATTCCAGTAACGTACTCAACATTTCAACCGTTTTTCCAACACACATTCAAACCGTAACTTTTTACATGAGTTTTTCGTTTCATAAATTTTTCCATTATGGTAAAACTACATTGAGTTACACATGGGCCACGTACGCCAATCTGGGCGCGTCGGTCTCCATAAATTTTATATGGCAACTAGACTTGTAGAGTTACACTAGATCCACGCCACGCGACATGGCTATAAGTACAAATCAGGCGTGGACCACGTGTGCCGTCGGTCTAATGTATTTTTTTTTTTTAAATTGATATAAACTAGTGCTTGACTGCGATCCCACCTGATGGTAAGTAGTAATGCAATCGTAGATGGTGAGGCGCACTAATTTATTAAGAGCCTATTCACTCTAGCCTTGAAGAGACCCAAATTATAATCGGACGGGAAAACCGCAGCAGGCAAATTATTCCAGTCCCTCGATGTTTTTTTTTTTTTTTTTTTTTTTTTATTGATAGGCTCGCGTTTGACCACCATCTCACCTGATGGTAAGCGATGATGTGGCCGACGATGGAGCACGCTTGCCTAGAAGTAACCTATTCACTCTTGACTTAAAGACCCCTAGATGTACGCGGTATAAACGACGACGAGGCGAAACGCTTGGTCCGGACCGTTCGTCGTCTTGTCCGATGGTAGAAATGAGATGGTGGAATCAAGTCATGCAATTCCTGCGCACACTCTCCAAAAAGCATCCTGTAAAACACCGAAAGGCTGGCTACCCTACGCCTGTGCTCAAGACTTTGTAGATTGGAATTAACCAGATCTGGATCACCAATTAGCCTCTTTGCACGCCTTTCCACCGAGTCCAAAGCTGCCAGGTGGCATTTTGCAGCACCAGCCCATATGTGGCTGCAGTACTCCACACACGAACGGACCTGTGCTTTGTATAACATTAGAAGCTGTCCTGGTGTGAAGTACCGCCGGACCTTTGCAAGTACGCCGAGTTTCCTAGCAGCTACCTTGGCTTTGGACTCAATGAACCGCCCAAAGTTAAGGTCTGAGGAAATTTCAACTCCCAAGAGCTGAAGGCAGTCAGTGTACTCCAGGGATACATTCTGAAAAACAGGAGCCAAGGTGAACGGGCTCCTTTTAGTGGTGAATAGACACGCTTGTGTTTTGGCGGCGTTGAATCCCACCAGATTGGCTTCACCCCACTTGGAGACTGCCTGAAGTGAGACATTCGTACGCTCTACCATAGCCTCTCTTTCGGACCGGATTAGCTCCTTACTAGCTCGAGCACCTGGCAGGTATCTCTCTACAACTGTGCTATCATCTGCATACCCATAGATACCGGGCATCAGCAGATCGTTGATATACAGCAGTAAGAGAGTTGCAGAGAGAACAGACCCCTGAGGAACTCCGGCATTAGTCGTCATGGGCTCTGATGAGCATCCATCGATAACAACTCGGAGAGAACGTTCACTCAGGAAGTCTTTTACCCAGTTAATCAGACCAGGGGAAATGCCGTACGCTGAAAGCTTACTTAATAGACCAGCGTGCCATACCCTGTCGAAGGCCTTCGAGACGTCTAAGGAAACAGCAATCGCTTCCCCATTCCTCTCGAGGGTCTCGCCCCACAAGTGGGTGGCATAAACTAGTAGGTCCCCAGTAGATCGATTGCGGCGAAACCCATACTGTCGGTCACTGAGGAGATCGTTACCTTCCAGGTATGCCAAGAGGCGCGAGTTCAATACACGCTCCATAATCTTGCAGAGTATGGAGGTTATTAAAATCGGCCGATAGTTGGTAGGATCGGTACGACTGCCCTTTTTGGGCACGGGTTGCACGTTGGCAAGCTTCCAGGACTTGGGCACTATACCAGTCCCAAATGAGAGGCGATACAAGCGCGTCAATACAGGAGACAACTCAGGCGCACAAGCCTTGAGAACAATCGCTGGTATATGTCGGCGTATGATCGCCATCGGTGTCGACGTCACACAAAATACACAGTCACAACAATATAGATTGGCAGGAAGTGATAATAAAGAAATACCTTACTCCAGTTCAAGGTGTTTATTCCATGGGCGGCGAAAGAGTGCCTTTCTAATCACATTACATCGGTTTTTATACACAGAAATTGACAAGCATAAAAATTCACTATGAAGGTAGAAAAATATTTAAAATAAATAAACGAAACGGAAATTGTCACAATAAATTCTTATTTAAATGTGACCGGATGCTCTGATATTTTAAAGAAATAAAAAGGAAGTGGTCAGGTTAAATCCTCACAAGCTTAACCGGATGCTACAATATTTTTAAGAATTAGAAAGGAAGTCGTCATTTAATTTGACATAAATTGAACAGGATGTTGCAATATTTAAAGTAATTCGAAAGGAAGTTATCAATTGAAATCCTTGTATAAATTCAACAGGATGTCGTAATATTTTAAATAATCGAAAGGGAAGTTATCAAATTAAATCCTTAAATACATTCAACAGGATGTTGCAATATTAAAATAAATAAACAGGAAGTGATCAAATTAAACACTTATCAAATAATGGTTTTGCGCCCATACGGCCATTCTGATCTCAGCGCGCTCTCTGCGCTGTACAGGAATTTACATCAATTCAGATCACTCACATTAGGTTTAATCTTCATTATAGAGCATCCGATATTCAGAAATCAGAAATAAGAAACGTTTACTTCAAACCGATCAATTACAGGCACCCTTGAACTGTCAGTCAAAAAAACAAGTGAATCTAAATCGCACGTTCCAAAGCGTAGATCTCTATGGAGAAGAACGTGCAAGAAACTCCATGGACACTCTTTTAAATCATATTATGAGTTACATAAATCTTGGTTACAACTTTGTCGCTTCTAATATGTGAGCACAATGTAGATAAGTAATAATAATTAAAAAAACGAATTAAAAAATAGAAATTAAACTAAGAAAAAGGCAGCTAAGAGACGACCAGTCTCAACTGACGGCACCCGTTCACGAGCATGACGCGTGCCCCACTCAGCTCAACCATTTTGAAGATAACTGAATGACCCAATAACACGTGCCACCATCAGCGAGACATTTGAGTGAACATGACAAACTCTCAACTGCACTGCTCATAAAGTCAAATAGTTGTAACCTAATAAAAATGCTTCATTGTACTTCACATTCACAAAACTTGAAAAAGTGCTTCTACATTAAACAATCATTTTACATAAAATCGGCGTCACCCATATCAGGTTAGCCATAAAATTACACAGCATCAAACATTTTATCGGCGTCACCCATATAGGGTTAGCCCAAAATCAATCAGTATCAAACATCTTATCGGCGTCACCCACATAGGGTTAGCCCAAAATTACACAGCATCAAACATTTTATCGGCGTCACCCATATAGGGTTAGCCCAAAATCAATCAGTATCAAACATCTTATCGGCGTCACCCACATAGGGTTAGCCCAAAATTACACAGCATCAAACATCTTATCGGCGTCACCCACATAGGGTTAGCCCAAGATTACACAGGATCAAACATTTTATCAGCGTCACCCACATAGGGTTAGCCAAAAATGACAGTATCAAACATTTTATCAGCGTCACCCACATAGGGTTAGCCAAAAATTACAGTATCAAATATTTGGTGTGAATTGGCTGATTGGCATTACACGGCATCAGTCGCCTTCTAGCCCTAATTCGGCATCACCCGCCTAGGATCTAGCCATACCAAATGGCATCACCCGCTTGGATATAGCCCCCTAACTAGCATCACCCGCCTTGGATCTAGCCATACCTCATGGCATCACCCGCATTGGATCAGCTCTTAGACAGGGAAAAAGGATACGCATGGTGGCCAGCCAGCGTAATAGGTGGGAAAGGGACTAATTAATCTAATAAATCTAAGATCGCGCTTAAAGAATGGTTAATGGTTTGAATAGATTCGAATAAGAAATCAATATAATTTATTTCATAGCAATAAGCCAAGTCACATTTAAAAAAACCTATCTACGGCATCACCCGCCTTGGATCTAGCCATATTCCTTCATGGCATCACCCGCATAGGATATAGCCCCCCTAACAGCATCACCCGCCTTGGATCTAGCCATCTCTTATGGCATCACCCGCATAGGATCAGCTCTAGACCGGGAAAAAGGATACGCTGGTGATCAGTCAACGTAATAGGTGGGAAAAGGGACTAGTTAATGCGATAAATCTAATTCACAAATTCTCCGCCCATACGGTCGGTTCATTATAATCAAAAACTCAGATTCATGAACAGCGATTTTTCGGAACATCTTAAATAATAACTGTAACCATGCTTCACTTTATAGCACTATTTAGCAATACTTGTAAAATTTTAATAGAAACTTCTAAATCTTTGATCAAATTTTGCCATTGTCTTTGGTGCCGATACAGTAAGACATCCTTTTTCAAAAGATCTCATTTCATCTTTGTTCGTATCAAATCTTAACTTGTCTCGAAATTATCGCTCGTCCATCCTTAATTTACATGAAAGCTTAAAACACAGTGGCAATACGTTAAAGCAACACAAACATGGGAAACTCACGTACTTTTTGACGTAAAATAAGTATAGTCAACTGCAAATCTCTAATTGCCACTGTTTATGAAGCTCTTCAAATTTCAACCTGACAGTTTACCCGACCAGCATCGTTAGCTATTTATTAGATGTGTGGATTGTGATAATCAATACCCGGGAGGGTCTTTTTTAATTTAATCGGACTAATTTGGTCTGATTATAACTATATAGTTATCAACACCAATTCAAACGATTACCGTTTATTTGTAAGGTTTACCGTTACTTTTTCTAATATTATTTCGTTTAGAAGGCTATATATTTAACTAATATTGAAGATGTTACGCAATCATGTTTATGAGTTTTTATTTTCGATTTGAATTTTATCAAAGCGCAACGCAATTACCAATCCTATCAACAAAACTAAGTTGCTCAATTGTGTCCAGCTCTTGTTTTACGAGATGCCAGCCGTTATGATTAATCGTAGAATTACTTTTGGAACAAGATGTCAACTTATTGCAACAGGATATCCTCATTATGAATTTAACAGGGACTTGCACTTTACCAGCGACTTCATTCGCGAGAAAACCTTAACAACCCTTAAACCGTATTTTGAGGGTAGTTTTAAAGAACTAATAATTACAGCCTTTATTATTAATTTTGATTAGAATTTGTGCTAAGTTTTAAGTTTATTAACCCAAAGAGCAAGATTCACCCACACAACCTTTGACATCTCCCAAATCGTTTTATGGGATAGTTTTGAAAAACGAATAATGAAACCTTTCCAGCTAAGATTCCTCCTTAGTACGACGCAAGGCAGAGGAGGATCAACGGTGTACTCTGTTCCTGTTTGAAAGAACTATACAAGAAGTGGCCCAAATGTTATGTGTTTCACAATTGGATTTTAAAAAAATTAGCTTCAGAAAAATAGAGGTTTTGAACGTTTGCAAATTAATATTGATTTTAGATTCGATTCAATTGCTCTAACAATCGATCCAACAATTGATCCAACCCCAACAATCAACCCAACAATCCATTCAGTTGATCCTACAACCCAACAATGTTTGAATCGAACTATCAAACCCAGTACTTACAAAAAAAAATTTACACAGGATTGAAATCAATTCAATTTTGACAGATGTTTTTACAAAAAACTCAAAATTCCACTTTCAGGTGGTTGATTTCAATCTTTCGTTATTTCGTTTATGAAAACAAGAATTCTTTCTAGCAATATTTAAAATCGACTAATTTGCGGTTTTTCGGAGCCGTCTCCGTGAAAACTTTGCGGAAATACTACGTTCAGAAGCATTGAAAACGAATGGAACACTGACCCGACGAGTCAGGACTAAGAATGTCATTTTCAAATGACAATGACAGCTATTAAAATCGACAATGACAGCTACTAAAAACGACAATGACAGCTACTAAAAACGACAACGACAGCTACTAAAAACGACAACAATACCTACTTTAAACGAAGGTTTTTTGGTTTAAATAATTTATGTTTGTACCGTTAGTTTTTGATTGGTCACGTTTACGGAAAGTTTTGAAAATGGAGACTAGGGTGGGCAAAGAGTCAGGAGTGTTAAACTACAATACACATTTCATAAAATCAGGATAAATACCAGTGACAAGAGAATCAATTACCTCACCAGCTGTTGCTTCTAGCTGCTCTCACTTGAAGAGCGTCCATACCTTGGTTGCGTAAACCGCGTGGCTGCGTGCCTGCTCCAACGTGCAGTCGCGCCACCACTGGACGTCAGCATACCGGAACTCTTCGCCAAACGTCTGAATCAGGTCCTGCTTGACTTGCTCCCATGTGGTATATTGCAGAGACCACGTGTTAGCCCAGGTCTTCGGTCTTCCTTTCAGTATGCCAATAGTTGTAATGGTTTCGTCAACATTGGCACACCAGTCCTTGATGTGAGCGCCCACCTCGGAATCGAATGGCAGTAGGTAGGAATTGCCATAATCCCGAGAAGGCACAAGGGTAGCGGACAGTGCTGCAGTCACGGCACTTGACCCGGAATCCAGAGGACTTCAGTAGGAGCGGGCTGGATCCCACCGCTGCTGTCGGCGTATGATCGCCATCGGTGTCGACGTCACACAAAATACACAGTCACAACAATATAGATTGGCAGGAAGTGATAATAAAGAAATACCTTACTCCAGTTCAAGGTGTTTATTCCATGGGCGGCGAAAGAGTGCCTTTCTAATCACATTACATCGGTTTTTATACACAGAAATTGACAAGCATAAAAATTCACTATGAAGGTAGAAAAATATTTAAAATAAATAAACGAAACGGAAATTGTCACAATAAATTCTTATTTAAATGTGACCGGATGCTCTGATATTTTAAAGAAATAAAAAGGAAGTGGTCAGGTTAAATCCTCACAAGCTTAACCGGATGCTACAATATTTTTAAGAATTAGAAAGGAAGTCGTCATTTAATTTGACATAAATTGAACAGGATGTTGCAATATTTAAAGTAATTCGAAAGGAAGTTATCAATTGAAATCCTTGTATAAATTCAACAGGATGTCGTAATATTTTAAATAATCGAAAGGGAAGTTATCAAATTAAATCCTTAAATACATTCAACAGGATGTTGCAATATTAAAATAAATAAACAGGAAGTGATCAAATTAAACACTTATCAAATAATGGTTTTGCGCCCATATATACCATCTGGTCCACTAGCTTTATTCACGTCAAGACGACACAGTGCTCTCAGAACCTCCTTGTTCCTTATGCGGACCTCGGGCATCGAAGTATCGCAGTGAGGTAAAGTCGGTGGAGTAGCACTACCAGTGTCAAGACGAGAATTATGGGCGAAGAGAGATGCAAATAGACCCGCTTTCTCTCTCGCCGTATGAGCCAGTGTACCATCAGGTCTGACCAGCGGAGGCAAAGAGGGCCGACAGAAGTTCGCTTCGACCGACTTGGCAAGGGACCAGAATGCTCTGCTACCGGACGGCTGCGCAGAGAGCTTTGTACCAATATGGGTAATGCGGTCGAAGCGAGCCTTCCTTAGTGCCTTTTTGTAGGACTTGGCAGCATGGTTGAAGGCTCTCTTCTTTGAACTCAGATCCGGAGCTTTGTGATCACGAGCGTCAACCCAGGCGAGAAACGCCGAATGCTTACGTTGTTCAGCTTGAACGCAATTGGCGTTGAACCATGGGTGAGCTAGCCACCGATGGGTACGTCGCGATAAGGGATGAAATACTCCATAGCTTGACGTATCACATCGGATATAGCATCTGCACAGCTCGACGGATTTTTAGAAGAGAAGCAGACCTGCTGCCAAGGATAAGATGCAAAGAAGTGCCGCATCTCATCCCAATCTGCTGACTTGTAACGCCACATTTGCCGTTCACCGCGTGAGTCGCAGTCAGGTGGGGAGAAGGACGATACAGACTTCACCAGACAGTGATCTGAAGTTCCAAGTGGTGAGGAAACTGTTACGATACATCTGTCCGGATCGGTGGTCAGCAGATGGTCCAGACAATTGGCAGTATGACCAACTACATCAGGCACCCTTGTCGCTTGCTTTACCAACTGGGAGAGGCCCATCGATACTGCAAAGTTTCGCGCTTCTCTCCCAGCGTGGTCGGTCCTCTGGTACGGGAAAAGCCAGTCTTTGTGAACGGCGTTAAAGTCCCCCAGAGCGACAAACTGCGCATCAGGGTGCCAATGCAGAGCCTTATCGGCGGCCTCACCGAGGTGGCCAAACAGTTGAGTCGTCTCCTGGTCACCGCTGTGCGATCGGTAGACACAGGTATAGACAATTTTGTCCACACCGGTGTCCACCAACAACCACAACGTTGAGAAATTAGGGTCCTCAAGGTGACGGAGACGCTGACAGCAAATGTCATTGCGGACGTACAGACATACCCCGGCACGCTGCAGGAAATGGTGCTCCAATGAGTATCCCGGGTAGTCGAGATACGCCGCATCTGACGGACATCTGATCTGCGTCTCCGTCAGGAAAAGTAAGTGGGGCTTGTTAGTCTCAAGGTGGTGGTGGACCGCATTGATATTGGAGTGCAGTCCTCGAATGTTAGAGAGGTGCACTTGGAATAAGAGGACGTGCATCCGCTGTACACACTTACTTTTCTTTTTACGAGTACCTTTCATTTTATTTTTCATAATTTTGAGTGAATAGGGTAGGTGGAAGATGGCAGTTGAGCGAGGTGATGCGATGTAAATCCAACGACGCGACCAGAGTTGCTGCGCCAATGGAGGTCTGATCTGGAGACTGCGGGGACGCCCGAACCCCCCCAGGGATCGCCATCGGGTCCTCTCGCCCGGTCGCCAACCGGCACGATGGGGCCACCCTGGGATTTTTCGCAGTTGGCGGGGCAGCCTTTTGTGCGTGGCTGGCACACTACTTGGGCCCCCAACTATCTGCGGTCGGCCAGCGGATAACCGTGCTTCGGATCCCGCAACCCTCCGCGATCAAACGTCCGACACAACAACAGCTGTCGCATCATACCCGGTACGGTACACATCGCAACACAACTGCTCAGACCCATCTTCCACCATATGGCTTCACCAGACATCACGCCGGAACACGACAAGTCGCTTGGCGGCATGGCTTTGTCTGGTGGGTGGTAACTCCTAAGCCGGCAGCCGATACTAAGGCACCACCGGGGAAGGTGGGGTTTTTCTCTTCACCACCCTAGGTTGACTGGTAGAGAATGCCTAAGGCATTAAGTCCGCCTTTGTACTTTTGTGTTGCATAAAGTTTTAATAAATAAATAATAAATAAATAAGGCCTACCACCGTATTTTACTGCTCGTTTGGCACTACCCAGGGGACACGTGTAGGGTGGTCAAAACAAGTAGATCCTACGGACGCGAGCAGTTCATCCCCCATATAGTATAGATAGTTCATTTTTATTTTATTGTTGTTTGTCATGTGCGAGTCTCATATAAATGTTTTCTTTCTTGCTTTCTTAATGTAGTTCCCGCTTTATGCCTTTGACCAATCTAATCAGAGTGCCTAGTGCGAATTGACACGTTTATGACGTTCGGCGCTCCGATTGGGCTGCTCCAAGCTCTTAATCAATCAGTGCTCGGCCAGACTGGCAGCGCGGTTGTCGCTCGTCGCCCGCGCACTGACTGTGACCTGACCACTTGTATGAACAAGCTATAGCGTGAGTTGCCCGCGCGCGTCCCGCGTTTAGCAACCCGCGCCGCTTCCCGCGCCTGCGTGCCCGCTGTGGACACTCAAATGAAGATCTTATGTATGAGATTGCCGCGCCGCGCCCGCCCCTCACCCACTCTTCCAGTCTGGCCAACGCAGTAAACACTACGATAGCATTAATGTAAAAAAAACTCGCAATCAGCAAATTGACGTGCCCACATTTCACGTCAGGCTGTCCGCATCACGTTGTACAATATTTGCATCGCCATGCAACGTCACGCCACGCCAAACTTAATTACTTACACCGTCCACACACTGCTCTTATGACGTCATAGTTAATGGATGTAGAAGCGAGTTAATGGCTCTGGATGGGTGTTAATCAAACGGCCGAGGATGTTAGTCGGGATTAGATTAAGCTGGATGGTTGGGATTATGGATAGCTTGGATTAATCTTGGTTAACAGGAGGTTAAAATAATTGTGAGACGATGTTTATTCTAATTACCTATTGTAACAAAAACATTAGCTTTCTTAAACGCAGTCAAAATTATTTAATGTACCTCACTGTACACGGGAAGTTTTTTTTTTAAATTGATGTAAACTTGTGCTTGACTGCGCTCCCACCTGATGGTAAGTAGTGATGCCATCGTTGATGGTGAGGCGCACTAGTTTATTAAGAGCCTATTCACTCTAGCCTTGAAGACACCTAAATTATTATCGGACGGGAAAACCACAGCAGGCAAATTGTTCCAGTCCTTCGATGTACGCGGTATAAAAACGACGAGGCGAAACGCTTAGTCCGGGCTGTAGAGGTTTCAACAACATAAGGGTGGATACTCGCTGTATGTCGCGTTGTTGTATGGAAATTTTTTATTTGAATTACCTATTGTCAAATAAAATATTTTTTAGGCTGATTGCACAAGCAAACAGCCAGAGGGCTGACTACACCCAGAGAGCATACAATGCTCTGCGGGACCAATTTACCAACGCGTTCAGGGCGCTGTTGCGGTTTCCACATTTCTGTTGTGCATCAGCAATGTTTGCTGAAGCACAGACAGATGGCTTCGCAGTTATCTGGCGCAAAAAAAGACTGCATCATTCATCAGTAGACTGCGTGGAAGTCGCCATTGCTGATAGACACGATTATCGTCTCATTTGGAAATTAGTACAGCGGACAAAGTCCCTGCTTATCATTGCTTATTGGTTTTTCTTGTCTAGAAGAAGTATGGATCTCAGTTATCTGTCCATTCAATCTCCAAGTGAACGCTGGCGTTCGCGCTAAGCGTCAACATAGATTATAAAATTTCTGCACCACTCTAAAGTCGACTGGTAGAAAATACCTAAGGCATTAAGTCCGCCTTTGTATAGTGTTTATTAGTGCATAAGTTTTAATAAATAAATAAAACACAACTGCATCAGTCAGAAGCCTTCTACGTTCTAAAGCCGGTCACTCTTTCAAACGTTCTCGCAGCCTTAGCAGGCATTGGTTCTACTGGGCCTCTTCAGTTGTGATGGCATCTCTTTGAGGTACACGTCGGACGCCTTTTAGATGCAGAGATGGGAGAGGCAGAATGTGGAAGGTGGTTGATCGAGGATTGTGGTGGAGTATGGCAGAGGCCTATGGCAATGGATTCTGATAGGCTGAAATGAGGATGAGTTTAGACACCTTCTCTTTCGCGTTTTACCACTATCGCTCCTGATCGGAAGTGATGATGTGGTCGATAATGGATTACGTTGGCCTAGAATTAGTAACCTATTCATAAATAAGCATAATCAGCCCTTTTAATGTTCCCACTGCTGGGACTTAGGCCTCCTCTCTAGGAGAGGAGGGAATGGGCCGTAACGACCGTAGGGTTGGGTTGGTGAATGTCTCACATGTCTTTGAATTTTTGGTTCTAGGACTTGCCGGTTTCCTCACGATATTTTCCTTCATCGTTTTGAGAGCTGTGGTGATGAAATAAATTATACAAATTAATGCACCTGGCTGGGTTTGAACCAGCGACCTACAACTCGTAAGTCGGGGCCGTTACCACTCGGCCAACACTGCTCTTGTAACCTATTTACCTACTCTTGACATAAAGGTTGTAGCTATCAGGAAACAACCTACACTACTACTTCTTCGCCATCTCCTTTCTACCATCGGACAACCCGCCATACGGCGAGTCTCCACCAACGTTTTCAGACCTCTACGGTCCGGACTAAGCGTTTCGCCTCGTCGTTTTAACCGCATACATCGAAGGACTGGAACAATTTACCTGCTGCGGTCTTCCCGTTCTATTATAATTTAGGTGTTTTCAAGATTACCGTGAATGGGCTCTTAATAATCTACTGCGCATCTCCATCATCGATTGCATCGCTGCTTAACATCAGGTGGGATTGCAGTCAAGCACAAGTTTATATCAATTATATAAAAAAAACATAACTGATTGATTTTCGATGTGTTGTAAGAAACTTTTTGAATTAGTATTGTGTTTATTTATGTAAAACGTGGGCAAATAGGCTGTCAGCCCATCCCAAGGAAGGTTATGTTACCGTCAGCCGTGTAAACACAAGCAAACCCCAAGGGATTTGCTGATGTGTTGTCTGTTGTCTCAGAAACAAAGCATTTCCATTTAAATTGCATGGTGTTGTAAGGTCCCTGAAGAGAAGAAAAAGGACCTTGGGTGCTAAATAAAGTGACATTTTATTAGCTGGTTGCGCCTATATCGCTTGGTAATTGCCGCGCAAAAATTAGTTCCGTAATTAGCCGCATATAATTAAATACCGCGTTTTGTTTGTGTGACAACTTGCAACACTTCCCAATTTGCATCCCTTTCCTGCACAACCTTGTGTGAGAGAGTACGCATATAGACTCGCTCGGTACCGCTCGCAACGCTAACACGACGTCCCGCGCAATTTTACAAGAAAAATTAGTTATTGTAGAACTTATCGAGTCGAAATTCAGAGAACGAACGCCGGCCGTCTAACACATGGACACGAAGGTCAA
Organism: Mythimna impura; assembly: GCA_905147345.3. NCBI lineage: Eukaryota > Metazoa > Arthropoda > Insecta > Lepidoptera > Noctuidae > Mythimna > Mythimna impura. The sequence goes on from LR990349.1 coordinate 2,442,396, forward strand.
AAGGTTAGTGCAATTTCCCTCCCATATACGAGCTGTTTTTCTCTTTTTCCTAATCCTAAACGGCTTCAATAAGATCCATCTAATGCAAGTTGTCAAGTACATTATCTGAGAAACGCTAATCCGCAAAATACAGTCCACTTCCAATATTAGTAGTATACGCGCATCCATTAGCAGTAATATCATTGTTAAAAACTTAAATGTTTCGACTTGACCGATACTGCATGTAGATATTTTTACCCAGAAGGTAAAAACGGGACCTTTTACTAAGACTCCAAGGGCCGTCTGTCTGTCACCCAGTCTGTATTTCATGAACCGTGATAGCTAGATAGTTGAAATTTTTACAGATGATTTATTTATTTATTATTAAGGTAAAACCAACAGCTCCTGTACAGCATTTTACAGGTAAGGATAACAATAATTGTTATCCTTATATTGGCCTAAGTCTTACACAGTCGCCAATTACAGGTCAACCAGTATTCACAAAATTAAAATTGCAATAGCACAAAAACAAATCAAATGATCGATACTAATACATGAACAAGATCAAAATCAGTTTAAAAAGCAACAAAACAATTAACATTATTCGGAATATCAAATAATTAAAGTAATAGAAATAATCAAATTAAAGCAAACAAAGAAACAATCATGGTAATTAAATCAAAATTAAAATAAATAATCAAATTAGAAAAATTATCATCGTAATCAAAAATATCTAATTAAGAAAATCAACATAATCAAAATATGATGATGATGTAAACAACAGAATAAAATAAATATTTAAGTGGGGCTCCCATACAACAAACGTGTTTTGTTTTGCCCTTTTTGCACAACGTTAATAATAGTTATAATTATAGTGTCTAACGTTGTTTAAATCGAGGTATTCCGTGAAGCACACCCAGACGAAGCACACCTAAAGTATTCCACTTAGCACACCCGTAGGTGGGCTTCAAATAAAAAATTAAATAATTAATTTCCTATTCCACGAAGCACACCTACGAATATATCACTCGCATAGTGCGGAGACTAAGAAATAAAAATGTCGATAGAAGAAAATATTTATTATTTAAAAGACTAACTTAAATTTCTAACATCTTTCAGTTTCATTATAATAATGTGACACAATATTTGTCATTTTTGTAATCTTAGTATTTAAAATTACAGATTGTTTCATAATTATCATTTCAAAAAAAATCATTATTTTCTTAACTATTTTTCTATTATTTTCCTTTTATGTGCTCTTAATAAAATCACAGATTGTTTCTTAATTATGCAATAAAAACTTAAACAAATATCAAAAATATTGTAAATATAGTTTTCCATAGAGATCAATGTTGAAGTTTTCTTATAGCTACCTGTTTAGTGAATAATAAAAAAACTCTACTTTAACATAAAAAATCACAGATTGTTTCATAATTACAATAAAAACTTGGACAAATATCAAAAACATTGTAAATATAGTTTTCTATAAAGATCTATGTTGATGTTTTCTTATAGCTCCCTTTTAACTAATAATAAAAAAGACTCTAGTTTTATGTAAAGTCACAGACTGTTTAAAATCACAAATAACAATCTTTAAGATTCTTAAATAATCTTGAAGAAATGGGCAATTTAGTATCTAAACTTATCAATTAAATACATTATTATTAATCAGAATTTTAATTTCTCTAGACAATGTCCAACTGAAATTAAGCAATTTTTATAATCTTTTATTGTGTTTTCGATTATATTATTTTTATTTCAGCATGTTTTTGATGATTTGAATAACCTATTTTTACTCTAATTTCAGCATAATTATTGCAATTTTTTTGGAAGCAATCTAATATTTTTGCCAGATTTATGGCTCTGTTTGCGGTTTGCGGAAACGCTCGGCTAAATTCGGGTTGACTCGGGAATTCAGTGGCGGGCGCACGCGTTGACTATTAGCGCATCATGTATACGTCTTATCTATGGGATTTATATATGAACATTATGAAAATTACAAGTATTGTATCACATTATTATAATGAAACTGAAAAATGTTAGATATTTAAGTTAGTCTTTTAAATAATAAATATTTTCTTCTATCGACATTTTTATTTCTTAGTCTCCGCACTATGCGAGTGATATATTCGTAGGTGTGCTTCGTGGAATAGGAAATTAATTATTTAATTTTTTTATTTGAAGCCCACCTACGGGTGTGCTAAGTGGAATACTTTAGGTGTGCTTCGTCTGGGTGTGCTTCGTTTGGGTGTGCTTCACGGAATACCTCTTTAAATCATAGTGCCGAACCCTTCGTTAGCGAAACCGTCTCGCACTTGGCTGGTTTTCTGGTTTGTAATATCATGAAAGAACTCCTCTCACTCTCGTCGGAGCGAGAGGGACAGTCAAACTTTTACTAAATAAAACCTACTCGTCTCTCTTCAGTTGCCCTTCGTGTTCCAGGGTCCAACACATTCGAACAATCCCGCAATAGCATGTAGATCTTATTATGAACTTATTGACTATCATGTTTAGGGTTTCCGTACCTCAAAAGGAAAAAACGGAACCCTTATAGGATCACTTTGTTGTCCGTCTGTCGGTTTGTCTGTCAAGGCCCTTTGTCTCGGGAACGCGTGGAGGTATCGAGTTGAAATGAAAACCATATACTTAGAACTGCGGTCCCTTGAAGCTTTGAAAAATCAACTTACTAAGTTAACGAAAAAAAACGATACGGCCGTTTATGTTGCAAAAACGTATGTTTCGACATTCTCAAGGGAATCAAAATTCATCGGGTACTTTCCGTTGACCCAGAATCCTGAAATTTGGCATAAAGCAAGGTCTTATAGCACAGGTATAGGAATAAATCTGAAAACAGTAGATTTGTTGTTAAGTCACAAAATTAAAATCATTTTTTGCGATTCGGAATAATCTTCAAGACTCCATTCGGAAATTGAACTATTTACACAGGTAAGTACGGAACCTTCAGGGTGCGCGTCCGATTCGTACAACAACTCGTTTTTCTATATTTCGTTTTAACCTAGATAAAAAAAAAAAAAAAAAAACGGAGAAGGAACCATAGAAATATTGATTAAAACTAAATAATAGGCAACAAAAATGTATTACAAAAGACAAAATAAAAATAATAACCTTGGCATAGCGTGCGTGGGGCAACTAAAAAGAGCAATACGACACCATTGGGCAATAAAAATAATTTTACGAGCCTAATAAATCAGTAGGCTCACATCTAGACCAAAGTGAAGCAGTAATGAACTGGAAACATTATTTTTTTCTATGTAAGGTACTACGTCCACTGAGGTGTAATTGAGTATCGATTTAAGTAGGTATTCGTCTTCATTATTTTCCCGTTTTTCGTCTGGTCTGGGTGTTGTTTTGTTTGTTCTTCGCTCGTTACGATATGTTTTCTTCGAGACTTGAATGTGTAAATCCATTTTGTTTTTGGTTTATGTGGCGTTGTTGATACTTTTACTAAGTTAGGTTCCAGATAGGTACATTTGAAATGGCGGTTATTGACCTTGCTGTGTTTATTGACATTCTCATATACTATATTTATATAAAAGCGCCGACCCCAAATAAAACGGGACAAGTGCTGCAGGAAGATGATGATTATATAAAAGCGAAATACCACTCACTGATTAATCACGAAATCACAGAAACTATAACACCTACAAACTTAAAATTTGGCAGTTAGGTTCTTCCTTATAGGGTGTAGATATCCGCTAAGAACGGATTTCCCATAAGAAAGTAAAACAGAAGTTGGAAGTTTGTATGGAGAAACCAACTTTCTCGCGGGTAAAGCCACTGGCAGTAGATACATAAAAGTGTGTGATCTCGTTAAATGCTACTAAAAGGTCGTTCCTATAAAATAATGTAGTGTTCGTGATTAAATTATTGGTCCCTTGGGAGGTCTGTGTTAAACAGCCACTGTGGGTAGTTAATGAACTGCCCGTTTATCCTTAATTGCTTTTATACTGATTATATTATCTATCTCAGTTCATCGTGGTTCAATAATAGCAAAAACACAAGGTAAAAATGACATAGGTCTCTTCTCGAAGAAGCAAGAACTTTTTTGACGTGACAACGTCTTATAATTCGATGGAGCCTGCTGCACGCACGAAAAAGTATGACGCATGCGGCGTTACCTCGCTATGAGGCGTTCCATTTAAGGCTTGAAGTGCAAGCGAGAGCGCGTTCGGCCTCCGCGTTCGGCAGTGTTCGACATCTGTCTCTCTCCTACTTGAGTGGGCGATGCGTCTGCGTCGTGACAACTGCTATAGAATAATACATTTACATGTTTTCGTCAAGTATAAAGTGCATTGAAAAGTGAATGTCGTGTTAATTGTTTATTTGTATTTATGCGTACAAATAAATGTAACACGTTGTCACGTTCAACTATCGATCGTCAGTAAACCGACTTTACAGACAACCGATTTTTTTTATTGTTGATACGCTCACGCTTGTCCACTATCTCACCTGATGGAAAGCGACCATCGAGCGGCGAAATGATGTAAAAAAAAAATATTTATCTATTTTAATTATGTTCTTCTACCTACTTCTAAAGTCAGGCAACAATATTGTTTGAAAGTTACCGTTTTTTTGTCTGGCCTTTTGCAGTTCAACCTATGAGGTTTTCGTCTGCTTAGCTGGATTAACCTGTGGCGGCCAAATAAATTAAAGCCTCCAGCCAGGACTTACAAAACTTAAAACTTAGCGACTACACGTTAAGGCCAACCCCCTGTAGGGTACGGACCTCGGTTTTAGAGCAACGCTCGAGGAGGATAGCAAGGGACGGGCTGCATCGAAAAAAAGAGCTCTCGGGGTCTTGATCATTTCTTTTATTTCTGGATCAATGCGGACGTCATGCCAGACTTTATCAAGCTGAGTGACGTCATACGCCACCGTCGTCACATTGTCAAGCTAGCTCTCGTACTGTTGACATCACCAAAATACTTTTAAAGAACTAATCCTATTCATTAGTTCTTCAGGCAGCTAGACTAAATTACGGTCTAATATACAAACATCCTAACATAAATGACAGGCCTGTTGGTCTAGTGGTTATTAGTGGCCCTGACTGCTATGCCGGAGGTCGTGGGTTCGATTCCCACCCACAACAAATGTTTGTGTGATGAGCGCGATGATTTGTTCTGTGTCTGGGTGTAATTTATCTATACATATAATAAAACAGTAAAATTATTTTGCGATGGTATTAATTGGCGCAAAAACTACTGAACCGATCCTGTTCAAATTTTGCATACATAATCCTTATAGGTCAGTGCATCTGTTAGGCTATAAATTATCACGCTATTTGCTATGGGGGGTAAGCAATAATCCAAAACGTCGGTGTTAAACGACATTTGCCGCGAGTTCGATCCCCAGCTACAGTTAAAACTTTTGTCATTATTTTATCTTCTTTTTTGTAATAAAATAACTTTTACCATTTTTTCAAAATAAAATTGACATTTCTATTCGATATCTTCTAAATATATTGTAAAAACTAATCAAAACACATAATAAAATCGAATTAGTAAAATATGGCACCACACGCAATTCAGATACTCGCAACGCCATCTAAAGACTCAAAATAGAAATAATGATGACAATGACAGGAACTTCATATTTGATAGATGGCATTGTGTATTTTACGTAATTTTCTGAATGGCGGAAGAATGACCATCGCCCACGTTTGCAGACAGTTCTATTGTTCAAAATTGGAGGAAAATAGTTATGGTTAAACTGGTGTTAGACGGACGCATTTTTAACAATCCTACTGCTTTTTTTTTCCATGATTGTAACAAGATAATTGACCATGATTATTCAAGGGATACCAACCAAAAAAGGCGATAAAAGTAAACAAGTATATGTATTTAATTATTAATTTTAAAATAACACGGCCAAATTTTCGGAAGGGGTTGCATGGCACCTTGTGTTGGAAGGCCCCCAGGTAGACCGATGACCTGGTGAGGGTCGCGGGAATCCGATGGATGCGAGACACACACGACCAGTCATTATGGCGACACTTGGGGATAATGATAATGATAGTACTTTTTTTTCCTTTTTTTAAGAGTTGAAATCATCCAATGACTTCTCTGGTTGGAGCTAGAGGGCGTGTCAAACTTTTACTGACTAAAACCACACTTATGTCCTTCAGTTGCACTTTGAAACATCTCTTTGTGGAGCGCGTGGATCACTACGTGCTGTTGACGACTGGGCTCGGTTCGGTTAATTACCGGACGGCCGGACGGTTAGCTACCCATTGTTCGATGTCTGCAAGCCTGCGTCTACCGTGGCTGATCGTCGGGGTCGGAATCTCGGCTCGGCGTGAGGACGTTCGTTCCCTCACGCGTGCGGCCTCCTCCTTCGCTAGCATTGCGGCTTTGCAGAAGGAGGCGACCGCCTACCATTCCTCCTCGCTCTGGACTATAGCCCAAACCAGGCCCCGGCGCGAGAGGTGACTGACGCCTACTATGTCCTCCGGGATGGCACCTTGCGGACTAATAATGGCGTGATTTATTGTTTGCAGTTTCTGCTCCATATAAACCGGGGTCGAAATTGGTTTACGTTCCTGATCACTGATGTATCTCAGATTCTTGCCAGCCTTACGTCGACATCTGGACGTTACCTCCTTGCAGTGAGTGGTGACCAACACTGGAACAACCCTCTGAGGGAGGCCAGTCTCAGGGATAACACTAATCGGCTGCTACATTTGTTTACCGTAATTTCATTGTTTTATGGATACACAAGCTCAGGACTGTTGAGGGTGTTTCGAGCGGTTTCTGTTCCGGATCCGGTTGGAAGTATCCTGATATTAACATTTTGCGAATCGCCCGGAGGACCCAGTGTAACATGCGGTGGAGGTCTATCACATTTGGGTGAACCGCCGTGTCCTCATAGAGGCAATCGGTGACAGTGACCTCTCGGTTTGGCCATCAATATGCGAGTTTGTTTTTTTTTTTTTTTAATTTTAAATTCATTCAACGGGGACGTAAGTTAAATATACACCAAAAAATCCTAGGTAAATGAACAAGTCATTTTTACGCCCAAAATGATCAAGCTGCAACAATCAATGCAAGCATGCTCTCGCAAGTTCTTCATAAGTACTGTCGCACAGAGAGTTGCGACAGTACTTATGAAGAATTTGCGAGAGCATGGACTTAGCGAACTGGCATGTAAAATATATTTCTAAGGATTTTGTTGTTCTAGAATAGGTTTGAAAATTGAATAGAACAAAATAATGTCTAGTTTTTGCAGTTCGGACGCGACCATTGAAAAGTGAAGTCATTATCGTGAAGCAATATAAGTATTCAATGAAATAAGCGTTTCATTGCTACAGCCCTGAATTGAAGATCCTGGTACTGTCGCACAGAGAGTTGCGACAGTACTGTTGTGGAGGAAGATAGTTGATGATGATGATGGTAGTTTTTGGATTCACTGGCTTTTTGGCTTTGCACTATCAGTGCACGTTATTCAGCTGAAGGTCGGTGTCCCGATTATACTCCTTCATTTGCCTCTACCAAAGCTGTCTAACGGCTTAAACTCTTCAGTGAAAAATTATTGAGGCGAAAATTTTACGGGAGGTAACTCTTTCGAACAATCTCGCAGACATCGGCCCTAGAGGTCCCTATCCATTTGCTGACATCTCTTTGTATCCGGTGTAGAATACAACGCGCCGTCGATTCAGGATTGCTTTGACCAGACGGCCGGACGGCACCACCGCAATCCCGGTTTGCGATGGCTGATAATCGCCCTGCGGCTTTCAACACCCGGAGCATCACTTGCAGCGACAGTTAAGGAGTCAGAATGTCCTATCCCTCATAGTTTCAGCCACCTTCTTCGATCGTAGTGCTTCACTGAAGGAGGCTACTGGTTGACATTTTCTCCACCAATCGCCTCCATGAAGACACAGCGGTGCTGGCGCTCCGACCAAGCGGGACTGACTTCCACCGTATGCTCCATCGTATTCTCCAGGCGATCCGCACAATGGTGATACCCGAGTGTTTCTTCCCGTTGAATTCGATACAGATACCTCCCAAAACACCCACATCCGGTGAGTCCTGCACAAAGAGAGGATGCCGTGACGCCTCTGTAGACACTCATCAAAGACAGGCATTACCGCTGTGATTGTGACGTGCTCACTGTGGCGAGGGGTTAAAATCATACAATGTTGTTTCACCAGAACATAAACCAGAAACATACATAAACTAATTTCTTTTCTTTTGGGGTAGGCAGAAATGCCAACTGCTACGACCCTTACATACACTTTCTATTCATTAACTGCTACGACCCTTACATACTCTTTCTATTCATTGACATTCATACATTTGGATCTGGACGAGTACATAATATGTTTCCTGAAGGTAATTTGCGTTTTCACTTTTAACCGTTTTATGTTAAAGTACAATAAATAATTGCGTTGCTTTCAGAATGAATTGCAAGCTCAGAATGATTGTACGTTTTTACAAACTTAACGCAGACGAAGTCGCGGGCAACAGCTAGTCTATAATATGTATGTATTTAGAAATATATAATTATGTTTATCAGTTGTCTAGTACTCATAACACAAGCTCTGCTTAGCTTGAGACTAGACGGCGTTGTGTGATAGTTGTGGAATATTATATTATAAAAAACGTTTATCCGCAGCGTGCGGATATCATGGTTGTTGGTCAAGGACGAGTCGTGCCAGTATATTATGACGTTTTAGTGCAGCACCGTCATAAAGTGCCGCTCGGCGGATATATTAACATGCGAAGGAAATTGACTTCAAGTTTGTGCCAACTGCTGTACGTATATTAAAGGGAAATGAAGGAATTCTTATTTAACTTAAACCTTTTTTCACACGATAAGCGTTATTATTTTATACTAGTTGGTGCCCGTGACTTTATACGTGTCAAACTCTTCAAAATGCACATTCACAAATTCAAGAAGTTTTTTTTTTGGGCGTTACTCAAATTATTTTTTATTGCCCTTATATCGGACATTGATGTAGCAGACATGTTGTTGGCTGCGTCCAATAGTATAATGTATTTCTTTATGATTTATTTATTTAAAAAGTTATGTACACACAATAATAAAAGAAAAGAAGAAGGAAACAGAAGAATAGTACAAAGGTGATGCTTATTTCTAAAGAAATCTCTTCCAGCATACCTGCGAAAGTAGAGTTGGATAAAAAAAAGAGATGTAGACACTGTGTGTAGAAGTAAAAGGAAAATTGGTACACACAAAATACATAGTTAACAATGAAATAATATGACATGCACAAAAAGATATACTATTATAATTATATACATACATAAACATAACATAATCAGCCTTTTTAATGTTCCCACTGCTGGGACTCGGGCCTCCTCTCTAGGAGAGGGAATGGGCCGTAATCCACCACGCGGGCCCAGTGAGGGTTGGTGAATGTCACATGTCTTCGAATTTTTGGTTCTAGGACAGGCCGGTTTCCTCACGATGTTTTCCTTCACCGTTTTGAGAGCAGTGGTGATGAAATAAATTACACAAAGTAGTGCGCCTGGCTGGGTTTGAACCCGCGACCTACCACTTGTAAGTCGGGCCCGTGACCACTTGGCCACCACTGCTCATTATATACATACACATAGTAAAATAAATATCACAAAAATACATACTAAATAATATAATAAAATAATACATACTAATATGCAACTGATATGATTGTGTCTGGTCTGTTTTTTGGCTACTGTTTGGGTGCTATTGGTTGCCTGAAATAAATGATTTTTATATTTTTATTATTTATAAAATAAGAGTAGCGTATAGATCCTTATACCATCATCTATCTACTAGTAAAAGCTTCCCACCGAAATCGGTCCAGCCGTTGCGGAGATTAGCCGGAACAAACAGACAGACATAAAAAATTGCGTTTTGGTTATAGGTATCGAATATACTTTCTTATGCATTTAGTAAAAATAACTGATTTCACTTAAAAAAAAAAATTCGGAATCGGTTATTGTTTGTTTCTAATTTAACACCGACTTCCGAAATTAAAGTTATTTTTTTTTAGTGAAGTCGGTAAATTTTTTTGGAAAAATATTTTTATTTTACTCTTTAGTTGCGATATACTTATAACCAGAGTGCCTATTTCTCATGACAATTCCAATTAACCCAAACACTGTTAGATTTTATGCTCCATCATCATCATCAGGTCACTTCGGTGATACCATTTTCAACATAACTATTCAGAATCATCTATTAATTTGCATTGTCATAGTCGCTTAACTATCTTCATTGTGATATCTATGTGAGTATGAAGTTCTGTTGGCTATTTCTAAATAACATTTGATGAAGTGGAACTGATGAAGAAGATTCATCAGTTCCACTTCATCAAATGTTATTTTTTGACTGTAAATGCTTAAGTTCTCGATGAAAATACCAAAATCACTACATAGTGGCCTATTACTAGCGTCGGGCCTTGGTACAGGCCATGGTCCGGAGCGAGGAGGAGTGGCAGGCGGTCGTCCCCTTTTGCAAAGCAGTAATGCTAGCAAAGGAGAAGGCCACACGTGCACGCGTGAGGGTGCGGCCCTCACGCCCCAGCCGCCGGGATCCCGATCCTGATTTCCGGCCACCATAGGCACGGGCTTGCGGACGGCGAGCAATGGGTAGCTCGCCGTCTGACCGTCCGGTAACCGTCCTGACCGAGCCCAAGCCGTCGATGGCGCGTACTGTTACACGCGCGGGCTACGCCCAAGAGTGGGGGATATCTTGGATGATATTGCCACCGAAAAAAAAAGACAATACTGGGACGGGCACGACCCACTCGTACAGCCCCCCCCTCTACATATAATCACAATAATCTTTATTGTGCATCAAAATAGTATATCCTTTATTCCTTCACAAAATCCGTAGCTTCCGACTGAATCAATCGCAACCATTCAAATATTACTAAAGCTCCAATCGTCTGGATTCCAGGGAGCTCGGCGGCCATCAATCATCTGCAGGCGACGGAGTGGAAAACACCTGGCCAGGTCACTGACCCCGCTCGATATTATGTACTGTTATGAACATTATGTTTACAATAAATAGAGACAATGGGATTATATCAAGAGTATTGTATTCGTGAGCTTTATATGGTAGAGTACCTACCTAACGCGATGACAATGTTTATTTGATAGGTTAATGCTAATTAATTATTATTTTATTTGAATACTAGTGATTAAAATGTGAAAGGAAAAATACAGGGCAACAACCCCTGGAAAATATTTCTGGGATCCACTTCTTCTTCTTTTCGATTCGATGGTAAACTCGTCAAACTGTTTGGGCCCAATAGGTGGCTACATTAATAGCAGCATCGGTAGCACTCATCAAATCCTCCAAAGTGCAGGTGTCGGCCTACCTGGGTTCGCAACCGATTTAGTACTTTCCATATAGGCCACTGCAAATCGCGTCCAGGCGGGAGATGTTCTTGGGGTTTCAAGAAGTCGGATGGTGGTAGGTGATGCTTTTCCCAAAGCTTTATTCTTTCTTTAGGTGGCGGGTCATCGATGGCCTGTGTGCTACGCAGGAAGCTCTTCCACTAAAGGATCCACTAAAGACAGGACATATAATAAATTTTACCACATTAAGAATTGCTCTTGTATCGAAGGTTCGTTTAAATGATAAATGATATTTATTTTGCAATGTTTAAAAAACACTTTCACACGTAATTTTTTTTTTCGTAATTTTAAACTAGATGAGGCCGTTTACAAACGAACAACCAACTGTAACCCATACAAATATTTGTTCCGTGAATCGAACTCACGATACGCAATTGCACCGTAGGCTCGGGCTTGTGGACGACGAGCAATGGGTGCCTCGCCATCTTATCTTGACGGCACGAATTGAGCCGAACGGCGTATCAGACTTTTACTGGATCATTACATAATATGGAATGCAATAAAGTATTGAGTATTGTATAAGTTTATTCTATTATTTTCGCCACCTTCAATTCTACAACACAGCTACATACATACATACTCGTAGGGATTTATTCCGCTCTAATACCAAAAAGGAATACCACTTGTATTTTTTAAAATCATTTTTATTATCCATTCCGAACGAATACCAACAACTTGAATTTGGTACAAGTCAGCTCATTCAAATCTAATCAAAATAAATTGTAAATATACATAAGTCGAAACAAATACCAGTGGTATTAGTTCTTTGTATTAATATGGAATAAATCCTCGTAGGTACACCACACAGTTAAAAAAAAAAATAACAACCCATCCCACTTACCCACGCTGTCCGGTACTAAATCAAGCGGTTATGTGACACACTCGTGACGTGAATATCGGACTCTACGATTAATGTACGTGTATGTTTGGTTACAGAACCATTGGCGTTTGCTGTGGAGGACGTATTCGTAGTTTATATTTTTTGGGTAATTAAATTTTATTGAGCTTAAAGATCGATGGCCTGGTGAAGGCCGTTGGATGCGAGAAGATCTGGAACAGTGGATGTGGCTACGCTTGGGTGTGGCCTATGTCCAGCAATTGACGTCTTTCGGCGAAGATGATGATAATATAGTCGATGAGGACGAAAAGTTTTGGAGTGGTGGCCACGTACCGGAAGACGCAGCGTTGCAAAGCCTCCCACAAGGTGGACCGGTGACAAGTTAGAGTCGCGGGAATCCGGTGTATGCGAGACGTAAAGGACCGGTCGTTATAGCGACACTTGGGGGAGGCCTTTGTCCAACAGTGGACGGCTTCGGCTGGAATGATGATAATACACAACAAAGAGTACCACGTTCAATAAAAAGGGTCTAAGCGGCCTTTGCTAGTTGGCTTCGGCCACAAAGGTCCAGGATCCCAGGGTCCGGAGATAAATAAATACATAAAAATAACAAAGCGTGATAACCGAGAAAGATAAACATATCAATTATATTGACTTGACTCGCGAGGTTGTCGACATGTGGAATGTGGATTCGGTGTAATCATTGTACCAATAGTCGTATCAGCCAATGGCTTAATAGCCAAGAGCTTTTTTTTTTTGCCGGGGTGGAAAATCCTCATGGATGTCCTTCGCCTGGGGCAGGCGAAGGAAAGTCTGTCAGACTCTTACTAACTAGACTAAAAACCACCCCGGTGTTCCCTCCCACACTTGGACCGGGTATCGTGGGAGCTAATATACCATCCATGATCCCTGGCTAGTGCCGGCCCGCCTACGCGGGCTACCTCAGGCCCGCGGGGAGTGTGAGGTGTCCTCCCCCCGCGACGTCCAATAGCCATGAAAGACCATAGCCTCCGACTTGTTGAGAGCCACCTCCAGGCCCAGACGTCGTATGCGGCTCACCACCCGTGAAACCGCTGCCGTCGAATAGCCAAGAACCTCGACCAACACATCTTTAACATCTTAGGAGGCTCTCGTTAGGCGGCTGGATGAAGGACTTGATTGAGAAAGCGGTACCCCTGGACACGGCTTGTATTTTGAGGTTTCTCTCTTTGATGCCCTTACCGTCAGTAGCTTGGACCCTGTTCCTGATACCGGTGGATTATATTTTTGTAATATTTTTAAATGTTTTTTTGTTCAGTTTTGTTTGGGGGAGGACCATGTAAAACAAAGAACCGAAAGACGTTCACCGTCTTTCGGTTGATATGATAAACACTAAAAGAAGTAATAACCTTGTCTTAATCCTAGCCACTTAGGCTATGCCACATTAAGCCATATACAAAGGAGAAACGGAATGATTAACGTATTCAACGCACAGCCGAAACTACTGAGACTAGGAGCGTGAAATTTTACACAAGATTTCCTTTTATGACGTAGGCGAGCACTTCTTCTTCTTATCGATTCGATGGTAAACTCGTCAAACTGTTTGGGCCCAATAGGTGGCTACATTAATAGCAGCATCGGTAGCACTCATCAAATCCTCCAAAGTGCAGGTGTATGGGCACTTGGGGTATTCTAGTATGTGGCTCATGTTTTGAACAGGAGCACCGCACTCACATTGAGTATCCGACGGGTCTATAAAACCCCATTTTGCCAAGTTGTGTTTGCAGCGGCCGACCTGGGTTCGCAACCGATTTAGTGCTCTCCATATAGACCACTAGGCGAGCACTAAGAGAGGATTTTGCAAAATTCAACCCTTAAGGGGATGAAACGGGGGTTCAGTTTGTATGGAGAAACTTACTTTCACGCAGGCAAAACCGCTGGCAGAACCTAGTCAGAAATAATTCTAAATCACTCATTTCAGACACAAAATTCTCCATGATAGTAGTTATCAAACTAAACCAATCAGGTTAAGGTTTGAAACATGATTGCTGTCGCCAATTAAGACAGTATAATTAAGTTCAGACAAGATTTATGCCCATTAACCCTAACACTAATCGACACCTAAATGTTAAAGACGCGCTTTTAGACCTTCAGCCTTCAGTGTGGAGACGAGAGTTGAAAATGCAATGATATTGTGGCATCAAATTAGGTATCATGTAGTGTTAGGGAAAAGAGCCTGATTGTGTGTTCCTTTAAGAGCAGAGGGTCTAGTGGGAATGTCAGTTTTATTGTTTAAAATACATGGGGGGTGAAAACCATTAATATAACTCTCTTAGGGCGCCTTCAAATCAGCCGCAAAGTGCCGCGCGACTTCAGCAGCCTGCAGCGCTGCCACCGCGCTGCTTTGTTATACCATGTAAATAACAAAGTATCGTGCAGCGCGACTGCAGCGCGGGTGTAGCGCAGCAGTCGCGCGTTTTTTTTATATAGAATCGTCGCGCGGCTAATTTGAAGGCGCCCTTACTTAGAGAAGAGCTATAATGTGATATTTTAATTAAAACTTGACAATTTACCTTATCCTTAATTTATAGAGTTATACATAATTTTAATGAGTATGATTGTGTAAATACATGTCGTCGCTGCAAATATATTTTTTTACACCACCTGCGCGATAATGCCCTTTTATACGTCATACAACCATCACTTAAAGCAAGTCATTATGTCCCTAGGGAGATAATGCAGTATGGGCGATCCCTAGGGAATAATGAGATTTGAATTTGGAACGTGAAAAACCGTCAGCATTATGTGAATTAAAATGTAGTGCATCAAACAAGTTTATTCAAATTTCAAACTAGCCACTAACAAAAAAAAAGTTTCTAAAAAAAGTAATTCTACTTCACTCAGGTTTCTTTATTAACTCCCTCGCAGTGCTCGGGAGTTAATTATATAAATCCCTCACTGACTTTCGGGATTAAAATTAGCAACCTTCGTTTCGTTCGGATTGCAACATGCCGCCCGCGACTTAAAGACACTGCTTTATCCCCTAGTCACATAATCTACTATTTTGTTACCATACTAGAGCTAGCATACTATAGAGCTTCAAATTACAAAAAAATATACGTACATCAAGCGAAAGCACGTTTTTAAATTTGTAAAAATGACGGGAACGTCTTCAACATCTGACGGCATTGCCACAAAAATAATTGAAAACATTCGCGTGTACGCCTTGTGGATAGGGTTCAGTACGCTGTGCTGATCGAGCTGTCTGGCGTATTTTGATTTTTGAAGCGTCTATAAAGCTACGCGTCCGTTGACAGTAAGCTTTAGTATTCATAGTTTATTATATTAGCATATAGGTATACGTATTTTATTATTATTAGCCACTTAATTTAACGATACTACATTCTATTTAAAATATCTGTTATTTATTTATTGTGCACACCTACCACATTGTTATCTTTTTTAACCCAATGGTTGACTGGTAGAGAATACCTTGTGGCATTAAGTCCGCCTATGTACCACCACTGTACATGAAGTTTAAATAAATAAATATATCCCTCCCAAGAGTCCCATCGATTAGAAGTTTATTGGCTGGCCATGACCTGTTAACCTTTTGTAATTAAAATGGCTGGTTGCGTGATATTGCAGCGCTAATTTTAATGATTTTGCTGTTTGAGCTCCGTCTTGCGTGTGTGCGGTTGGTCTTTTGAAGTTGTTGGTACTTAAAACAAGACTTGTAAAACATATCCCACTAAAAACATAAATGTGAAAATGGTAGCCAATTTCAATATTGTTAAGTATATGATAAGCTTCAGCCAATAGCTTTATCCGCGTGAAAATAGAAAGTATAGAGTTTGTCATGCTCACTCAAATGTCTCGCTGATGGTGGCACGTGTTATTGGGTCATCCAGTTCCCTTCAAAATGGTTGAGCTGAGTGGGGCTGATGCACGCGTCATGCTCGTGAACGGGTGTCATCAGTTGAGCTGCCAGTGACTTATTTCAATTTCTGTTTTTTTTAATTAGTTTTTTTATTTTTTTATTTTAATTATTATTACATAACTACATTGTGCTCACACATTAGAAGCGACAAGAAATATGTAACCAAGATTTATGTAACTCATAATATGATTTAAAAGAGTGTCCATGGAGTTTCTTGCACGTTCTTCTCCATAGAGATCTACGCTTTGGAACGTGCAATTTAGCTTCACTTTTTTGACTGACCGACATTTTGACAATTCAAAAATGCCTGTATTTGGTCTATTTGAAATAAACGTTTCTGATTTCTGATTTCAATGAATGTCCACCATCTACCGGTGGCACATCGCCGTACGTACTTTATTTACATACAATGAATACTTGAGCATTATAATTTACACAAAATAAATAATATTATGGCGTCCACTGCTACCCAGTTTAGATTAGATTTATTCATGAAACTCGTAAATTATGTTTTGTTTGTGTGGTTACTTTGACGTTGCGTTAGGATAATTTATAGGTTCTAGAAAGTTTAGTTCATACATAAATATTGAACTTGTGGAGTAAATTGCGGTAAAGCTTTTTCATAAAATAACCATTCGATATGGTTAAACTAACTGAAAGGGTTATATTGATGATTTTAACTATTGTAATTTCGTCAATAAATACCTACTATGCGTTCCAAATGAGAATAGGATCGATTGCCATGTTGTGACGTCACGTCATACTGTCAAATCGAAGAAATTGGGTAGGGTGAACAAAATAAGAAATTAAAAAATATATATTTATTTACATTTCGTGAACGAAAAACGTTTAATCAGAATCCAGTTCTTCAATTTTGCTCATCTCTGCGTCACTGTGTGAAGTGTCTGAGTAGTGGCAAATGGAAAAAGAAGGTGAATTATTTCTAAAAATTAAAATAAACTAATTATGACTTAAAATAATATATTTAGCTAATTTATATTAAAAAATAACGTTTTTACTTCACCTAGATTTAACTAAAACTTAGTAATATAAAGCAAAAAAACCCCTTTATTGTTACACAAATAAGTTTTCTTTGCAAACCGTACTTTTCACTCAACATTTGACAGATCAAGGTTATTGACTTTCCTATTCTTATTTGGAACGCATAGTACGTGTTTTTTTAAGGTGGGAAATCATTCAATGACTTCTCGCGCCCTAGGGCGGAGCAAGAGGGCATATCAGACTTTTACTGACTAAAACGACATCTATATTTTTTTTTTGCCTTGCGTGCCAGAACCCCGGGTTTCCCTTCCAGAATTCTCGGCCCTGCTGGGCCCCTACGGTTTTGCTGATATCTCTTTGAGGCGCGAGTGGGACAATAGGCGCACAGTCTCGGTCCGGCGGGCTAGTAGTCGGGGTCGGGATCTCAGCGGCTGAGGCGTGAGGAGGATGTCCGTTTCGTCACGCGTGCGACCTCCTCCTTCTTCAGCATTACCGCTTCGCAGAAGGAGGCGACCACTGCCTGTTCTCCTTCGCTCCTGACCGTGACCTGTACCAGGGATCGGCGCGAGAGGTCGCTGGCCGCTGATCGCTCACCCTCACGAGGACGATAAGTACGGGTGGCGCAGTTGTTGAGCGATTGGCTGCTGCCCTGCGTATTGCGGGTTTAAGTTCCACACAAATCAATATTTGTATGGCATACAGATATTTTTCCGGCTAAGAGTAGTCTGCATATTTGTGAAGGTACCCACGATACAGAAGTAAATACTAGTGTGGGGCAACGTATCTTCTTCTTCTTAGCGTGTCGATGGCAAAACATTTTTTTAATTTTCAAGTTAAATTCCTTGCCTAGCCCAGTATTCGGCCACGGCAATGACGTCCACTGACACTGTCTTTACGTCCCTACGTGTACAGGTAACAGGGCACGTGAAGCAGGATGGAAGGTAGGACATGGTCTGCGGAGAGACGCCGCACATAACATTCCTTCAAAAATATAAAATAAAACGGGATAACAAGAAACAATATTCTGTAGCAGTATTAAACAAGATGTTATTAAGGGACCGAAAGTATCCTACCATTTTTACAAAGTAATGTGACAGCGCCAATAACTGTCCGTCCCAAAAATAAAAAGCTCTGTGTATTCCTGACCCGCCCGGCGACACCGAAATCGCTTGATAAACGCAAGTTTAGCGAAGAAAAGACATTTATTTGCTAATCGCCCGTAATGACGTGAATGTACGATGAAATTATTGCGTTTTGACGTGTCTGTGTTTTTAAATGTGCCCGTTAGTCATGGTGCAAACGGTTTAGACTTTGTGGGGTTATAAAAGGCTTGTTTTTCGTCTTTTAACTGTACATTGAGATGAAGCGAAGTTTGACGAACCCACTTTTGGATATATTTTTTGAAAACCATTTGTTTACCATTGACGCATGCCAACTCTATGATTGGCACTAAAATAAAATCGTTGTTACGAAAAATATCTTAAATCAGATTATCGTATCTACCAGTAATAGTCCCGTCAAAATCGGTTCAGGTGTTTAACTGTATTGTTACAGCTGTTATAGATAGACAGACAGACATACAGATAAACATTTTTAAAATTGCGTTTTTGTTATAAGTATCGAATAAACTTTCATGAGCATTTAGTAAAAAAAAAAAAACGATATTCAAACAAGGACTTCTATTTTATTATAAGGTATAGATTTATTTAAGTGAAACAAAACACATCTTCTCAAAATAACTAAGCAGGTACATTCTATCTACACTAGATGAAAACCAGAGCTTTCCAATCCAAACAGATGGCACAACTGTAATACACTATACTGAATTACTAACAGACAACATGCAATATCTTGCCAACTCGCCATAATGTATTCATCCATTTCGAGAAGCTGAAATAGTACCCTTTCTCCTTATGTTGGTACAAGACATCACAACAGGAGGTCAGCCGTGACAGGTGGCATGCCTGAATGTGTACCCCAGTACAGCTAATTCAATAGGTCAATAACTTTGGCCTGTCTTGTCGAATCGATCAATCCGTTCATGCTTGTCATTTCGCATGCTGATTATATCCGGCTCGAAGGACCAGAAAAATGTGTCCCATATTGTTTTGTTGAAGAATAAATTTTGTATGCCAGTTAATTTTAGGTATATTGGTTTTATACGAGTAAACTAATATTGTAAATGGGTACCTAAAATATTTTATATTATCTTTGTAAAATATTTTCTGTATCATAAATTACGAAACTTCCTTCACTAGTAGAAAACTACACGTTAAATGCTTCTTTTTACCCGAGTCCTACGAAGCCAAAAGGAGAATTATTATTTTAAGCCGTATATATAGGGTGACTGGTAATTAGTGACCGATACTTAAACACATGATTGTACTCATGATTACAAACAACTTTCCCAAAGAAACTTTTTTTATATATTCACTAGTTTGTAGGTACATTCACTGATCAGGTACGTACACCTATGGGTTTGCAAGCTGCGCGGGTGTTCTATCACTATTGTAGGTACGGCGGCGTCACGCGGCTAAAAGCTGAGCGGTCACCGGTCACAGGCGCGCGCGCGTATTTTAACAGATGTTTTATTATTGTGATAAAACCAATGAGAATATAAAAAAAGTTTCTTTGGGAAAGTTGTTTGTAATCATGAGTACAATCATGTGTTTAAGTATCGGTCACTAATTACCAGTCACCTTATATAACAATAATAATATTCCAAAACTATCACACAACGCCGTCTAGTCCCAAGGTAAGCAGAGCTTGTGTTATGAGTACTAGACAACTGATAAACATACTTATAAATTTCTAAATACATTATACATATTATAGATAAATTACACCCAGACACAGAACAAATCATCGTGCTCATCATACAAATATTTGTCCTGGGTGGGAATCGAACCCACGACTTCCAGCATAGCAGTCAGGGCCACTAACCACTAGACCAACAGGCCAGTCTATATATGTTTGGGTGTACATACCTATATGTATCATTACTTACATCTCTCATAACCAGGTAAGAACCTCAAAGGACTGTATATAATGTATATTAAAAAAGTAAAAATTATAAAGATGAAAGTTATGGTGTGTGTATGTGTGTATGTTTGTTACTTCTTCGCGTTTGAACGGCTGAATGGATTACGATGAAACTTCGGACACGGATAGACCATGTCCTGGAATTTATAGCACATAGGACTTTCTTATTTTGAGAGAGTTTTCCCTTGGGATAATTTTCTACTTTTACAAAGGTGAAGTTGCTGGTAGTAGCTTCTTTCCCTTTTCGAATCCTTGGTAAATTCGTTAAGGCCATGTTCTACTCATTTTGAACTTTTTTAAACCTCTGGAAATCCACAAATATAAAAGAGAACACAGTGAAAAAATATTTTATTAAAATTGACTATATGACCCACCGCCGGGCAAAAATCAAAACATGGCATAAATTGGCTTGATAAAAAAAATCGCAAATCTGACCCCAACTTACGATTTCAAACGTGTATGTCTACGAGATTACGTCACGGAAATATTTGAAAGTTACAAAAAATAATAAAGCTTGTTTTATATAAGGGCCTCGCAAAAACAAAAATCTTGAATAGTTATTTTTTTTTTATAAAAATAAAACTGTTGTTACGGGGCCGCGATATCGACATAGACCCGGGCGGAGTTCACACAAAATACTCAGTGACTACAACCGGCCCTTAAACGGTTTAAGCCTAGTAGGTAGCTACATTGACTGCAGCATCAGTGGCACTGATTAACTCCTCAAAGATGCAGGTGTAAGGGCACTTGGGGCATTCTAGCGTGTGGTTCATGTTCTGAACTAGGGCACCGCTATACAATGTGTTGTTTTTAATATCCCATGGCCATAACTAAAGGTTTATATTCTATAAGGAAAAATAACACTAAAAGTCCTAGAATATGTGGCCAAAAATGCTTTGTTTCGAAGATATCATCAATCATAATTAATTTAGGTCAAAAATTTACACCCGTATGACAAATCTTTACTTTTGTGACGTTGCCAGTCATCGATGAAATCTAAAGTAGTTTGCAAATAAACAAATTACATTATCTACATAATTACACTGACATATTTCACGTAAGGGTGTTTTACATAAATAATCGTGAATTTATCGAATTATTTTGTATGGAAAATGAAAATAAAAAAAAAGATAATTGAAAATAATTCATATATCAGTTGATTCTTTGATATGGTCTCATAAATACTCTAGAGTTTTGGGATATCAAAAAGAACACGTTGTATGCTCAATATGAGTATGTCGGCGCAGGGTGCCGATCATTATTGAAGCTCTGTCCAAAGACTATGTCTTGTGGGCGATGGCTGGGTAACGAGCAATAAACAAACTATTTTAGATCACACAACTGATTTATTATGATGCAAGCTTTAGGTTTCACTTTACACAACGAGCAGTGAGACAGTCCCCGACACTTAGACGTTGTACGCACGGCTGCCGACAGAGGAATGAGCCACGGACCTCTGCGGTCGGCCCTTTTATCTACTCGGTTCGTGCAAACGTCAGCGCGGATTCTGTCAAAGTGACATGTGTCACTTTCACTTAGCTCGTTCATTCGTTCTCAAGCTTCCGTACTATTGACTTCACCGACAAGTATATTGAGTAAGTAACGGATACTCAATATACTTAATATGATTATATTGAGTATCCAACGGGTCCATAAAACCTCATTTTGCCAAGGCAGCAACTAGTAACCTATATATCAAAAACACGTGCTTCCTCAAGCAGAGCGTGTATTTTCAAACGATAATTTCATAAGAAAAACCCAGAAGCTATTTGCACATAACTTTTAGCTACTTTGCTGTAGGCTAGCAATAATATTATTGTTATCCTAAACCACCCGGAGAGGTTTACTTAAAACATCCTCCAAAGTAACTGTGTGGGAGTAAGTATTACCAGATATTACACTTATTTTTAGTGTTGGACCAAAATACGATTTTTAGCCGAAACCGTAACCTAATGTTCGTCTTCTCATCCAGTTTTGGCCGAAACTGAATCCAACATAGCTTAACAGAAAAATTAATAATATAATAATATCACGCCATCTAGTACCAAACTAAGCAGAGCTAATAGACTGATAAACATACTTATATATTTCTAAATACATGCATATTATAAATAAGTTACACACTCATCACACAAACATTTGTCTTGGGTGGGAATCGAATCTTCTAACTTATGACCTCCGGTATAGCAGTCAGAGCCACTAACCACTAGAACAACAAGCCAGTTACTCAAACTCAAACCGCCTAAAATTAATATTTTTGTGTCTAATAAAGTTATCAGACCACCAAAAAATCAGCTGCAACTTTTATAGTTATAGTATACATATAGTGACACAATACTATTGTTATCATCATATCTTGCCTAAACTTTGACTGGCCAGTGGTCAGTAGCCCTGACTGCAATGACGGAGGTCGTGGGTTTGATTCCCACCCAAGACAACTGTTTGTGTGATGAGCACAATCATTTATTCTGTGTCTGGGTGTAATTTATCTATAACATGTATGTATTATAGATCGAATGTAAATATGTTAATCAGTTGTCTAGTACTCATAACACAAGCTCTGCTTATGGGCCTATTACACTACTCGATATTCAGACAGTCTTAATCGATGTCGCGTAGAGGGTTAGACCGGTCTTACTCGGAACAAAAAATAAGACAGTCTGAATATCGTGTGCTGAATATCGCGTAGTATAATAGGCCCTTTAGCTTGGGACTAGACGGCGTTGTGTGATAGTTGTGAAAAATTATTATTAAACTGTCCCGTTGCGGGGTATAAGACCCTCTATATGCCTTTTACTGCTCCAGGGTCTGGGCCATTTCTTCAAATTTCTTAGGCAGACATTTAAATCGTATAATATTTTTAAGATTGTAAATCAATTATCATGCAGAAATAGTTACACACATAGACGAACCACGACGAAACCAATGTTTTGGCCGAAACTAGTCAAAACCGAATCGTCTGTCGGTCACTACTCATTTTTCTTACACCCACATATAACTTACTAACCGTATTATTTCTAGGACGTGCGCAGTTATCAACTTAGAGCTTGAATTATGACGTCATATTTTATTCCTTGAAAGCTAGACTGAGGTGTATTGACATTTCGGATGACGTCATTTGTGTCTCAAGTGATATGGCGGTGTTATTGATACGATATTGAGAATAGGTTTAAGTTCGACAGAAAAATAAGAAGACTTGGGTCGTATATTATCATGACACTATTTTATATTATTTTTGTTTCCTATGTTGATAGACATAACACATTATACTGTCTACAGTTTGTAGTCTTTTTGACTTATCATTATTAGGTTTTTTTTTTCGTTAGCCTGTTTCCCACTCTTGGGCAAAAGTATTCTTCTACTATTTCCATTTTTCGCGGCTCCGTGCTTATCCTGCCAGTTCTTGCGAAATATATCTAGTTCGTCCCACCATCTCCTTTGTTGTCTGCGGCAACCCTGTCGCACTGTTTCAGGTCATTAACTGTATGCTACTTTGGTCCACAAGTTTTATAATTATCTGAAAATGTTTTTATTGGGTCGAAGCCTACTGGGGCCATGGGTTGTGCGAAAGAAAACCCCGGGGCCCTGGAACGAAGTCCAAGAAGGAACATATATGTGTATGTTTGTTACTTCTTCACTCTCGAACGGCTAAACGAATTTTAATGAAACTTGGTACACAGATAGACCATGTCCTGGAATAGCATATAGGGTATTTTTTGTCCAGGAGTAAGATCCCTTGGACAGTAATAAAAAAAAAACTTAAACTTACATCCGACTTTAATAATGCTTGAATATCGACGGATGTTAGCTTAGGTTTTTCCAAAGGGTGGACCAAATGTGTAGATACAGCTACACATTTGGTCAGGGCACATTAGTCGCAGAATATATTTCTAAGGTTCACCGTTCGAAAGCCATTTATTTTTTTATTTAAACTTCATGTACAGTAGTGGTACATAGGCGGACTTAATGCAACAAGGCATTCTCTACCAGTCAACCTTTGGGTTAAAAAGACAATACTGTGGTAGGTTTGCACAATAAATAAATAACAGATACTTCAAACAGAAAAATAAAATAAAAAAATTATAATAATAAAATACATATATGTTAAAATTATAAACTAATAAATACTATGAAAAATGAGAACTTGATAATAATTCTGACGAAGACCAAACTAAAGTTGAGAGGACTTCAAGTAGTAGTTCCGAATTTTACGCTTGAAGGAAAATTTACTTTCAGCTTTTTTGATGTCAAGGGGAAGCACATGGTGGAAACAGCGTATGAATTGGACATAAAGCCAGTAGGGTGAGAGGTAATATGAAGGAGCATGTTTTTGGATGCACGAAGGTTAAGATTGTGAGAACTGCCCAACACTTTAAAATATTGTTTTAAGTAATCAGGAGCACAAGGATCGTTCAATATGGTCATCCACAAGTTATTCCACTGGATACGAGACACACAGCACCAGTAGGAAATAGTATACGTTGAAATAATGAGACATGGAAGTTAAACCACTGAACTGATCGTACACGAAGACTATTAGAACCACACCCAAACTTCAACCAATAGCAGAATGGCACAGATAATATCTACTCAGTGACGGTTAGAGCACGATGATAACACGTGTCTACACATTTGTATGCAAGCTGCATATGCGCATTAAATCAGAAGCTATCAAACATTTAGTTCTTGTTGTTGAACTATTGAATAGTTAAGTGAGGGGTACATGGGTTATTAAAATATCGGTGACGATACGAAATGTTACGTACAAATTTCTAAAACCAGTGCGAAGCCGGGGCGATTAGCTAATATATATGTACTTTATATATAAAAATTAATCCCAATTTCTCTTGGTTACGAAGTTAATAACTTGAAAACGATTGTACTGATTTCATTCATTTATTTATTTAACAATGTATGTACCTACACACACATAATAAAATACAAGAAGAAGGAAACAGAAAAATAGGTACTAAGGTGATGCTTATTTCTATAGAAATCTCTTCCAGCATTCCTGCGAGAGAAGATTTCATCTTGATTTCATCATCATCATCATTTCAGTCGAAAGACGTCCACTGCTGGACATGGGCCTCCCCCAAGTGTCGCCACAATGAACGGTCCTGTGCGTCTCGTATCCATCGGACGCATCTTGATTTATTCCATTCTAATACCAAAAACTAATACCACTTCTATTTTTATGGAATCTTATTTATTTTCGTATATATAGGCGAAGTCACCAGCTAAAGCCAGTTTTTTATAAGTACATATTCCAATTTATTCATTCTCAATTGCTAAAATGTTCCTTCAATATATTTAATGTCTTTGGGTCCCTTAAATATTTTCTCGACAGCAGTACAACGAATAACAACAAAACTTAATATTTCTTTCTCAAATATTCGTGATCAGACTACTCTATGGAGCTACGTTATGGCATTCACGTGTTAGCGAGGGATCCATTCATCTATAACTAAATCGTAAAGCATTTTTAACACACGTCGGAGTATTCGATACGCTCGAGTCACGCGTGGCAATCGATAGCGTAGTGAGGAGCGATTGTCGATATTACGAAGGCCGAAATATCGATGGTAGCCGGCCAGAAATGGTATACACTGGCAAAATACCGTAAAATTTGGTAAACACTCAAGAAGGTCCAAAATTTATAAACTATTAAGTCGATGACCAGTTTCAGGAACTGGTAATTGTCTTTCGATGAATAAAACTCCATAAGAAATTGATTTGTTTCAAATAGTAAGCAATCACAGAGTCCCGGGGTAGGACATTATTAAATAACTTCTCCAGCTCCCCCGCTTTTCCTCTTGCTTCTCACTCTCTGGGTGAAGCGAGAGGGAACTTCAGACTTTAATTTAGTAATAGCCATCCGTGATTCTTCAGTTGCTTTTCCTTTCCAGGGCCACAGTGACTTTTTAGAACAATTCTGCAGTCTGTCTTTGGGTCTTAAAGAACAAACAAAATCTATCACCTTGGACACGTGGTTTTTGCGTCCTACGTAGGCGATCAACGGGAACGCGACACGATGCGGCACAAATGGAACAAACAATTATACATGGGTGCGGTGCGGCACGAGGGAAGCGAAGTGGACGCTAAAGTTGGATTGATATTTTTGCGAGAAAGTTTGCGGTACGACGACTTGTTTTATCTAAATAGTGACTGAAGTGGGGACTTCGCACACACGTAAGACGGAGGCACGCAGAGTGAGACGCATTATTGAGGTTCAAGACAAAGACGTTTATCGGCATTCTAGAAGTAAAATCGATATTTATTTTCCCAACATTGCACATCATTCGCCTATCAATCGGTGTGCGCGTATCGGGCACGCTCGTGTGCCTTCTTCTTATAAAATAATAAAACCATTGCGCGTGGTCAAGGAACCCTTAGCATAGTGCTAGCGGACGAATTACCACGTATCTTACGAGGTCAAGAGTACTTTGAGAATGTTGCCGTATTTTTGTTTAAATTGTGGAATTTACATTGTGCTTTGAAGTTATTTGGGGCCATAAAGTATGTTACCTCTTTATTTATGGCCGAAAAAAACCTATACTATCATTCTATTTATTATTTAGTTGGAAAGAATAGGATATTGATGAACTTATTTCTTTTACTTTGTATTCAATTATACAGATATACCTTTATAAATTCTTCTGTACGTGTTTGTCATCTAACTCCTAAACGCCTTGACCAATTTGAAAGTAATTTTTTATGTGTATTTGAATGGGTTCCTGGATGGTTGGAAAATACAATTAGACTCGGTAGATGTGGCTGCAATCGGATTCTTAATTTTTTTCTGACAAAATGCTAGCTTTCGGGCAGAAAAACGTCTAAATAATATCGTTTATTTAAACGATATTATTTAATTTAATACCCTTGGTTTTCTTTATAATATTTTTTTTTATGCACCCACCATTTTGTCTCTTTACCACCCTAGGTTGACTCGTAAAGAATGCCTAAGGCATTAAGTCTGATTTTGAAGTTTTGTATTCTATGAAGTTTTAATAAATAAATAGTGTCAGAGCACGATTTACTAACTATTTTTGAGAATTGGTTACTCGATACACTTTCATGAATTTTCTTTTAATATCATCTAGTTTCTCGCCGTAGCTTCACCCAAAATTCCAGACTTCAGACTACAATCATGCTATATTTCATTAAGGGCATCAGGACAGACTTGCTTTTGCATAATTAGTGGGTAGGTATATGCATGTGTGTATACGCGAGATGAGATGATGAGAGCATTGGTAGCCGGTAACGACCCCGACTTACGAGTTGTAGGTCGCGGGTTCAAACCCGGCCAGGCGCATTACTTTGTGTAATTTATTTCATCACCACTGCTCTCAAAACGGTGAAGGAAAATATAGTGAGGAAACCGGCATGTCCTACAACCAAAAATTCGAAGACATGTGACATCCACTAACCCGCACTAGGCCCGCGTTGTGGATTACGCTCCATTCCCTCTCCTAGAGAGGAGGCCCAACATTGGGAAAGGCATAAGGCCGACTATATTATACTACATGCGAGATGCACAGGATCGGTCATTGTGGCGACACTTTGAGGAGGTCTATGTCCAGCGGTGGATGTTTTTCGGCTGAAATGATGATGATGTATACATCCTCACGTTTAGTGCTTTCGATTTGCTACCGGTTTCCTAATTGTAAATTTTAGAGCACTAAATGCGATCGTACGAGTTGCTACTCGCCGTTTCTTGATGTATCTAAGGCCTTCTTCTTCTTCTTTTCGATTCGATGGTAAACTCGTCAAACTGTTTGGGCCCAATAGGTGGCTACATTAATAGCAGCATCGCATCGGTAGCACTCATCAAATCCTCCAAATGAGTGCGATGCTCCTGTTCAAAACATGAGCCACATATTAGAATGCCCCAAGTGCCTATACACCTGCACTTTGGAGGATTTGATGAGTGCTACCGATCTAAGGCCTTAAATGCTTATAAGGCCTTAGACACATCAAGTAAATATACATAACAATTAACGGTTGGAACAGAAGATAAGTCCGTAAATCCGGGAAAACGGATCAGCGCGCAAAATTCAATTATGTAGCAACGAATCAATCTCAATCACGAACGGCTGGTGTCAATCAATCTATGTTAAACTAGATGTCGGACATTTTAAGGGGATTTTTTCGGATTTTAGAGTTTTTGGGCAACTGAATGTCGGCGGAAACGAATAGCCTAATAATGAATGAAGGTGAAAAACTGTATCTAATAGTTTCTTCATTCTTTATTCTTTGTTGACGGTACACAAAAACTTATTTTTTGTGATCCCACTTGGTGGTAAGCAGTGATGCAATCGTTGATGGTGAAGTACACTAGGTTATTTAGAGCCTATTCACTCTAGCCTTGAAGAATTATAAACGGACGGGAAGGCCGCAGTAGGCAAATTGTTCCCGTCCTTCGATGTACGCGATATAAAAGACGAGGCGAAGCACTCCATCCGGACCGTATAGGTGTTAACAACGTAAGGGTGGCTACTCGCCGTACATCGGGTTGTCCGATGGTAGAAAAAAGATGGCAGAATGAAATCTTTAGAACAAGCAAATAAAAATAAAGCAGTGTCTTTAAGTCGCGGGCGGCATGTTGAATTCCGAACGAAACGAAGGTTGCTAAGTTTTAATCCCGAACGTTAGTGAGGGTTTTATATAATTAACTCCCGAGCATTGCGAGGGAGTTAATATAGAAACCTGAGTGAGGTGAGGAATTCAAGCCGCCCAAGACAAAGACAGCTGTATCCCCGTGTTGGATACTCTACTTTTTACACAACCGTGTGAGATAATTAATAGACAATTTAGTCAAACAAATTATATATTAGAGAAATATAAGTATTATTACAAGTTAATCTTAACTATCACTTGACATTTTTTGAGATTTGAAACAAACAAAATTCAGTAGGTACTTTAAGATTCTATAGTTTTAATTTTCTATACCGCGGCCGCTCTTTATTTTGTTAGTGGCCAGTTTCATTTTTGAATAAACTTGTTTGATGCACGTACATTTATTTCACTTAACGCGTTTTTTTTTCAAATTAATGCGTTTTTGACGTTCCAAATTCAAATCTCATTATTCGCCCATACTACATTATCTCCCTAGGGACAGAATGACTTGCTATAAGTGATGGTTGTATGACATATAAAAGGGCATTATTGAGCAGATGGTGTAAAAAAGCCATTTATTTTACTACACAATTACATAACAAAGGCGAAAGTTTGTGAGTGTATGTATGTTTGTTACCTCTTCACGCAAATGGCTGAATAGATTTAGATGAAATTCGGCACACGAGTACGAATTTTTTATCCCGGCAATATGTTGAACTCTGGCCACCTCTCTAGGAGAGGGAATGGACGGTAATCCACCACGAGAACCCAGCACGGATTGGCGGATGTCACATGTGTTCGAATTTTTGGTTCTAGGACATGAGGTTTTTCTTTACTCTTTTGAAAGCAGTGGTGATGAAATAGATTAAACAAAATAAGGCTCCTGGCTGAGTTTGAACCCGTGACCAAAAACTTGTAAGTCGGGGCTGTTAACACTCGGACACCACTGCTCTACAATTCATTGTTATACCAGTTTTCCTCTTTCCTCCTTTACTCCCCTTCACAAGTGATTAATTGTGAAAGCGGCTGTTGAAGTCATCAAAATTATAGGATTGTTACTGTCAAAAGTTTCCTGTTCACGAAAGAAAACTTTGTATTGTACTTTATGAGGTCTTCAGTTAGGTGGATTCTGTGAATGATAAATGATTTATTATATTTTGACATTGATTACGTTATTCTTTAGAGGAACAAATTAGATTTGGTCATTTTTCTTTTTGATTTCTATTTTGTTTTCGTGTAGTTTTTTTTTTTTAAGTCTATACATATTAATAATAATCAAGTATATTGACTTGGATCGCCAGGTGATCGACATGTGGGATGTGGACTTAGCGATCATTGTACCGATAGTCGTGACAGCCTATGGCTTAATAGCCAAGAGCCTCGACCAACATCTTAGGAGACTCGCGTTAGGCGACTGGATCAAGGGCTTGATTCAGAAAGTGGTAGGTACTCCTGGACACGGCTCGTTTATTTAGGAGGTTCCTTTCTCTGGAGCCCAGACCGCTGGTAGCTTGGACCCTGTTCGATACCGGTGGGATACTGTTTTTTTTTATATTTTGAAATGTTTTTTTTTGCTATTTTTGAAATATTTAAAAATGTAACTAATATGTTTAATAATAATAATATTCCACAACTTACACACAACGCCATCTAGTCTCAAACTAAGCAGAGCTTGTGATATGAATACTAGACAACTGATAAACATATTTATATATTTCTAAACACATATTATAGATAAATTACACCAAGACACAGAACAAATGATCGTGTTCATCACACAAACATTTGTCCTGGGTGGGAATCGAACCCACAACCTCCGGCATAGCAGTCAGGGCCACTAACCACTAAACCAATAGGCCTGTCAAACTTTAAAGTACCTACTATTACTTTAAGACTTGTGACTTGTGTCTGTTTTATCCTGTAAGTGACAAATTCACTCTAGATTTTAAGTTTGATTGTTACAGTACCCCAAGAATATACTAGTAAAAACTGACACGCACTGACTGAATGATTTGACTTTTTACCATCAGACAACCCCACGTACGGCGGGTATCCTCCCTTACGTTGTTGAAACTTCAACGGTCCGGACTAAGCGTTTCGCTTCGTCGTTCATACCGCGTACATCGAGGGACTGGAAAAAATTGCCTGCTGTGGTCTTCCTGTCCAACTATAATGTAGGTGTGTCTTCAAGGCTCTTAATAAACTAGTGCGCCTCAACGTCAATGATTGCATCACTGCTTACGATCAGCTGGGGTTTATATATAAAAAAAAAGAATAAGTGGTTGGAGTACCATAATTAAATATTTTGCGAACATAAAAATAAATCACGCGAAACACTACGCGCCATTGACGACTAGGGCTCGGTCCAGATGGTTACCAGACAGCTGGACGACGAACTACCCATGTCCGGTGAGGACCTGCTTCATGCGGAAAGCGAGGACACCGTGACGCCTCTCCAGCCACTCCTCACAGAGGGAAGTTATCACCATGTTTGTGGCGTGCCCAAAGCTTCTGTACTTAGATTCCATTTAAATAAACAAAGAACGGAATTACAGCAAAAAGGAATTTCTACCATACCTACCGCTTTCGTTAAACAAAATCTCGTTTAAAACAACGCACACGACGCTCCTTACATTTTTATACGGAAAACGTAAAATTCTGAAATTTAATTTTCCACGTAAAAAGAAAAACGCGCTTGGCGTTCATTAAAAGTACGTAGTAGAACCGTATCAGATGACTTTTCATTTTTCTTACAAATTCAGTTATGAAGCTTATCTTTAAAAGGCTGCAAAAAGTTCGTGTCACTTTTGAAAGTTCGTCATCTTTTGTTGAAAACTTTAATGAAACTGAAGTAGGTGAGAGTCTCGTTATAAGTTTCAGATTGCATGCTCAAAGTGTACTCTGGACTCCATTGCTTAAATATTCTTTTATCAAAGTCCTTTTTATTTTTTTTGAGAGAAACAAAAATGTGTCATGTTTTAAGTAATTAACGTAATAAGTGAAGAGGTGTGTGAATCTCTATTTCAGTATCTACATACTCGACTGACCTTTTAGCCTAGTGGTTAGTGGCCCTGACTACTATGCCGGAGATCGTGGGTTCGATTCCCACCCAAGACAATTGTTTGTATGTTGAGCATGATCATTTGTTTTGTGTCTGGGTGTAATATATCTACTCGTATAAGTAGTGGTCCCGGTAGACATTTTCTTGCTTGAAAGCTATATACAAATGATAGTCGGGACCAACGGTTTTACTTGCTTTCCGAAACACGGGTGTCAGTAATATCCTAGATAAGTACATATGGTTTGAAAATGCACATTCTTATTTGCCCGGTTTCAAGAGGTGGGTGCCCTGGTGTGTCGGAACTGGTGACCAGTGGTTATCACTGGGCCATCACGACACCAGCTTAGACACTTTTAAAAAATTCTAAACCCATGTGTTTTAAAAATTATGCGAAAAAATTTTTTGAACACATGGGATGTTCAAAAAGCTTTAAAAAAAGCGTAAACTATAGATATCGGACGTCCAAATATGTACAATTTCCTATAAAAAGACTGATAATAATTCTGAAACATTGCAGTACCGTCAACAATTTATACTTTGAAACTGAAAACATCAATCCTACTTTGTAGAATAACTTTGGCAATGGCTTTTTTTATTTTAGACGTGATCATTTTCCATTAAAACATGAACAGCCTGATCCATTTAACAAAATCATTCTTCAAAGTGCTCCCATAAATTGGATTAGCTAGATTACCTTCAGATTAATTTCAGCGTTCTAAGTCCGAGGGTGCGCGCCACCACGGTGTTCCCAAATAACGGTAGGAGGAGTTCACATCGGCGTCAAGTCGACGATGATGTACCTGGGACTCGTCCTTGACAGCCGATGGAATTTCGAGGAGCACTTTCGACGTCTGGCTTCCAAACTGGATCGGACTGGGGCTGCCCTCAAGCGGCTCCTGCCCAACTTAGGAGTTCTACGCAGGCTCTACGCAGGCATGGTTCGGTCCATGGCCCTTTATGAAGCACCAGTATGGGCACCGTCTCGCTGCGAAAGCAGCCGGTGGCCCAGCACCACATGCCACAGGGTCATGACCATACGGATGGTGCGGGGATACCGCACGTTTTCCCGCGAAGGGGCGAGCCTCCTTGCTGGCCTGCCACCATGGGATCTGGAGTTAAAGTCCTTGCACTCATGCACGATTTACGCTTGGAGATGCAACGCCGGGGCGAAACTCTGCTGCCGCGAAAGTCGCGGCTTGGTGGACAGAGTTTCGGCAAAACCTCATGGTGGAATGGTGACAGCGACTGTCGCAACCCAGTGCTGGGTACGCCTTAATTATGGCGGTAAGTCCCCTCTTTGAAGCGTGGATGGAAAGACCTAACGGTGTCCTCACCTTCCGCATGACGCAGGTTCTCACCGGACATGGTCAGTTCGGGAGGTTCCTACACCGGATTCGTGCGGAAGAATCGCCCGGGTGTCACTACTGTGTGGACCGCCCGAAGGACACGGTGGAGTACATGGTAGAGGTGTGTCCCGCTTGGGCAGAGCACCGCCGTGTTCTCGTGGAGGAGATCAATCGAGCAACGATCTCTCGCGCCAGGCCTTGGTACAGGTCATGGTCTGAAGTGAGGAGGAGTCTGCGAAGCAGTAATGCTAGCAAAGGAGGCGGCCGCAGCGCACTCACGATGGAACGGCCCTCACGCCCCAGCCGCAGAGATGCGGACGGTGCGGACGGCGGGCAATGGGTAGCTCGCCGTCCAATTGTCCGGTAACCGTCCGGACTGAGCCCAAGTCGTCGACGGCGCGTAGTGTTCCACGCGCGCCTCAAGGAGGTGTCAGCAAACCGTAGGGGCCCAGCAGGGTCGAAGCCTACTGGGGCCATGGGTGATGCTAAAAAGATCCCCGGGTCCCTGGAACAATGGCAAAGAAGGAACAGGAGTGGGGTTTTAGTCAGTTAAAGTCTGACACGTGCTCCCGGTCCGCCTAAGAGCGGTGACATAAGATGATTTTCCCACCCAAAAAAAAAACATCGCTAATTCAGACCCCAACCACGCAACCTGCCAATTACAGCGGTCGTCCATCCCTACGGGTGACCACAAACGACGATGGTCATAATAAAGTAAGCACGTAGTAAACGTTTGAGCAGTAAATTTGTTAGCAACACATCCGTCCGCGTGGCTGCAACTTGATTACGTTGAGAACTAAGCAGATTAGTCGCGAGGGCTTGTAAACTTCGGGCTCCCAGTGCTGCTAACCCTTTGTGGTGGGGCTAGGAGAACGGTGGTTAGAGCTTTTAGTACGTAGTTGTCCACCGCTTCGGCTTTGTGTGGATGCAAATTATACAACTCAATAAACGCACATCATAAAAGTAGTATGATCAGAATTGAGTATAGCTGTTTTAAAAATAGAATATTTTTTGAACTAGCTTCTGTCAGCGACTTTGGTCGCGTGAAAGTCGGTTTCTCCATACATACTTTGGACCCCTGCTTAATGAAACAGGGGTCCAAAAATATGATCAGTAACGGGTACGGAGAGAGCCCCATTTTTTTGTACTAATAAAACAATAGGGGTATATAGATAATGCGGTAAAGTTCTAAAGAGTTACTGTGGCCCTGGTGGGTTTTAGTCACGATCTGACATGCTCTCTCGTTGCACCCAGAGCGGGAGAAGTTAGGTATTCGATGATTTCCCATCTAGAAAAAAATATTGTTGATTGACTGTAGTTTCTGCCACTATGTTAATAGGAGCAAAAAATGCTTTGTGCCTAACTTTAGGAGCTCACATTAGATTGTCATTCCCTTATTTAAAGCTTATGTCACTCAGGAATAAAGCAGCTTTCTATCGGTGAATAAATGTTCACAGAATGGAAGAAAACAACGTGTTGCGCCGACCCCAAGTAATATGGGATAAGGGCAGGAAGAAGAAGAAGATATTTTTTTTTAATGACATCAACCGCTCTAGGGCAGAGCGCGAAGGTGTGTCAGGCTTTTACTGACTAAAAACTCACTCCTGTTTCTTAGTTACTTTTCATACCAGGGCCGAGTCTTCGACGCGCGTGGAACAGTACGCACCGTCGATGACTTGGGCTCGGTCCGGACGATTACCGGACGGTCGGACGGCGAGCTACCCATTGCATTGCCCGTGCCTACGGTGACCGGAAATCGGAATCGGAATCCCGGCGGCTGGGGCGTGAGCGTGCGGCCTCCTCCTTTGTTAGCATTACTGCTTCGCAGAGGGTGGCGACCGCCTACCACTCCTCTTCGCTTCGGACCATGACCTGTAGCAAGGCCCGACGGGAGAGATCGTTGCCGCCGATAGAAGAAGACTAGTGTCTGCCAGATCCGATACTTCAACTTGAACTTAAATTAAAAAAAAAAAACTAACAGCTTAGTGCACGTGCACAGAAAATTATCCCTAAATAACATATTCCCGTGATAAAATAAATCATAAATAATTCATTTACTTGCAAAAAAAAAAAACATGTATGGTCTACCCAAAAAAAATCATGTACTATCTATAGTCTACCTCAGGACCTGGTCTAGCCGTGTGCCAAATTTCATCTGGATTCGTTTAGCTATTTGAGTGTAAAGTAAATTTTTTTGACTATGGCTGTTAGAATATAGATAACAGTTGCTTTTTTTTTTCGTGTGGGAAAGTCATCTAATGACATCCCCCGCTCTTGGGCGGGGCGGGAGATAGTGTCAGACTTTTACTGACTAAAAACCCACTCCTGTTCCTTCTTTGCCATTTTTCCAGGGCCCCGGGGATCTCTTACGCATCACCCATAACCCCAGTAGGATTCGACCCTACTGGGCCCCTACGGTTGCTGACATCTCCTTGAGGCGTGCGTGGAGCACTACGCGCCGTGGACGACTTGGGCTCGGTCCGGACGGTTACCGGACGATCGGACGGCGAGCTACCCATTGTTCGCCGTCCGCAAGCCCGCGCCTAGAGTGGCCGGAAATCGGGATCGCAATCCCGGCGGCTGGGGCGTGAGGGCCATTGCCTCGCACGTGCACGTGCGGCCTCCTCCTGTGCTAGCATTACTGCTTCGCAGAAGGAGGTGACCGCCTGCCACTCCTCCTCGCTCCGGACCATGGCCTGCACCAAGGCCCGGCACGAGAGATCGCTGCCACCGGTCGCCCCCACGAGGACACGGCGATGCTCCGCCCAGGCGGGGCACACCTCTACCTCATGTATGCTCCACCGTGTCTTCCGGGCGGTCAACGTAGTTGCTTGTAATTTGGCACGTTATGTGAGTAACACTTCTTTATATAAATGTCCTACTGAAAAAGAAATGAAGTTTAAGGAACAAATTCCATTTGACTCGGATAACGGAAATCTCTCGATTTATTATCATCATCTTCCATGGTCCCGTTTTATTTAGGGTTGATGTAACACGTTTTTTCTTTCACTCTGTTCTCTCACCCGTCACGCTATCACTAACTTCCTTTTCTTTCATATCTTTTCTGTGGCCTACGTCCCGCTCTCCATCTATTCACAGGTATACTCATTACTGTTTTAGTATCATACGTTTCATCCCTCCTCTTTACATGGCCACACCAAGACAAAGGATTCCTTTTCAACTTTTTAGTCACTGGCGCCACTTTCAAGCTTCCTCTAATATACTCATTGCTCACTTTATCCATTCTCGTCACACCACACATCCATCTCAACATTCTCATCTCCGCTACATGAATAAATAACAAGACATAAGGGCTCAAAGACAAAACTGCGGTGCGACGTTGTATAATAAAAATCTGTAAGCTTCACGACGCATCGCAAGAACTTTCGAATCGATTTACTTTGCACTTTGTATGGTTACCTGAACTGATGCTTTTCCGCCCAAAATCGCATGGCAGGTTTTTGCGATACGGCGGTGTATCGCACCGGTTCGCAGTTTTGTGTGCTAACTGCCAACTTTATTGAGTCGAATGGAGAAATGATAAGTCCAAATCGAACATAGGAGTCAAAAAACTAAGTCTATTTACAAGCACTAATCATGATTTAAGTTTTCTCTTAGCGACTTTAGAGGAAGGTCCGGACTAAGCGTTTCGCTTCGTCGTTTATACCGCGTACATCGAAGGACTGGAACAATTTGCCTGCTGCGGTCTTCCCGTCCAACTATAATTTAGGTGTCTTCAAGGCTAGAGTGAATAGGCTCTTAATAAACTAGTGCGCCTCACCATCAATGATTGCATCTCTGCTTACCATCAGGTGGGATCGCAGTCAAGCACTGGTTTATATGAATTAAAAAAAAAGGTACATGCATTTGCAATGCATTTCTTCCAGCTAAAATGATGTTGATGATGATAGGGTTTTTCTCTGAGATATTTTGGTTCAGATGCTTAGTGTGTTGTTCTGGTGCATTCCTGTTATTTTCAGCAGCGAAAAATTATAATATGACTTCAGTTGTGTATTTCTGATTGTATCTGATGGTTTATTTCTGGCAGAGGTGTTACACAGATTCGATTCCAATTCCGAAAGCTCAGAACTTCTGATTGATTTCGCACTGTCAATTTCGATTTCGGTTCGAATAAAATGTAATCGGAACTTAATGTCGAAAGTACGAGCAAGTTTATACTTATATCGCGGGGAACCTTTTTCACTTATTTGGAATGTTGTGAATTCGCTCTTCATTTATACTTATTCAACTTTTTCATTCAAATTGCAATTGACTTTGTTTATGTAACTGTAACATTTTAATAAGCTCAAATCATTGTGTAAAGGGTGTTATGCTCACTTCTCAATTTTAAGTCTGACACTATACGTGTACGTGAGGACTTGTAATTGGCTTGCTGTCGTCTATGTTTGATTTTTTTTTAGTTTGTTTTAGCTGTAAGTCCTCCAAGCTGTAATATACTAAATATAATTATGCACAAAATGTTTTGGGAATACATTAATTGTGCGTACAGCTAAAGGGTGGAATTCCTGATAGCTACAACCTGAGAATCTTTAAGTCAAGAGTTAATAGGTTAGGTACTTTTATCGCTTTCCATCAGGTGAGATAGCGTCAAGCGTGAACCACATACGTAACATCATAACTATTTTACGATACGGTCAGCTATGTTTGACCATATCATGAAATAATCATGCGTTTAGCTGTTCATATCGTTAAACGCTGTGTTTATTGATGTGGCTTGCCCACATCATGATGTGGCCAGGAAGCAAGGTTCTATATCATAAAATGCCTTCATTTTATGAAATGGTTGGCCATATCATGAAGTGATCAATTCTTGGACACGCCACAGTTATGGCGGTAAGTCCCCTCTTTGAGGCATGGTTGGAAAGACCTCACGGCCGTCCTCACCTTCCGCATGACGCAGGTTTTCACCGAACACGGTAAGTTCGGGAAGTTCCTGCACCGGATTCATGCGGAAGGCACGCCCGGGTGTCGCCACTGTGTGAACCATCCGGAGGACACGGTGGAGCACACGGTGGAGGTGTACCCTGCTTGGGCAGAGCAACGCTGTGTCCTCGTGGGGGCGATCGGCGGCGGCGATCTCTCGCGCCGGGCCTTGGTACAGGCCATGGTCCGGAGCGAGGAGGAGTGGCAGGCCGTCGCCTCCTTCTGCGAAGCAGTAATGCTAGCAAAGGAGACGGCCGATCGCGTGAGGGAACGGTCCTCACGCCCCAACCGCCGCCGGGATTCCGATCCCGATTTCCGGCCACC
Source organism: Mythimna impura (assembly GCA_905147345.3). NCBI lineage: Eukaryota > Metazoa > Arthropoda > Insecta > Lepidoptera > Noctuidae > Mythimna > Mythimna impura. The sequence continues at coordinate 2,480,854 of LR990349.1, forward strand.
GTAGGCGCGGGCTTGCGGACGGCGAGCAATGGGTGGCTCGCCGTCCGACCGTCCGGTAAAAGTCCGGACCGAGCCCAAGTCATCGACGGCGCGTACTGTTCCACGCGCGCCTCAAGGAGATGTCAGCAAATCGTAGGGGCCCAGCAGGGTCGAAGCCTACTGGGGCCATGGGTAGTGTGAAAACGAAACCCGGGGCCCTGGGACGAAGGCAACGAAGGAACAGGAGTGGGTTTTTAGTCAGTAAAAGCCTGACACTATCTCTCGCTCCGCCCAAAAGCGGGATTTGTCATAAGATGATTTTCCCACCCAATAAAAAAAAAAAGTGATAAATTCTAAGACCTGGCCACGACTCCGATATAACTATTTCTGTTACATCCCTAATTCCCTGGACACACAACGGCGGTAAACTGTAAATATATGAAACGAAATGGATCATATCATTTGAAAGCACAATGTAGAAATAATTATAGGTTACATTAATCTCAGTTTAAATACCGAATCCAATCCGAAATATCAAACCACAAATTAGTAATTCACCAATTTCGAATTACACACAAATTCGAACGTGAGCATTCTCGAAATTTAATTCAGCTCTTTGAATATTTATTCAGTTTTAGATGATTAATTTATCTCATTATGACACTGAAACTAAGTATTAAATATGGAAACAGTTGTGCGCCTTATTTTTTTGACGGTGGAGAATCATCAAATAACTTAAAGAAAAGAAAAAGAAAGAAGGAAAACATTTATTGTAGACTCTTACAGGACAAACAACAATAAAACACAACTTAACTTCTACTTCTCTGGGGGAGTGAGGAGTGTCAGACTTTTAGAAAGAAAATACATTTATACTGGCCGTACACAGACACACACACTATTTTATTTATTTTTTCGGTGGGAAAATCATCTAATGACATCCCCCGCTCGTTTGCGCCTTTTCCGGCAAATAAAATGTTTTTCTTTCTTTCTTTCTTTCTTTCTTTCTTTCTTTCTTTCTTTCTTTATTTCTTTCTTTCTTTCTGGGGCGGAACCCTAAAAAAGGAGAAATATACCAATACTGTGTAATTAGATTAACTTTTATGTTTTTCACATTTCTATGTTAATTAATGTGTTTGGACTTGTACCGTTTTAATTAACTATAAATAAACTAGCTTCTGCCAGCGGCTTCGCCTGCATTAAAGTAGGTTTTCCATACAAACTTTGGACAACCGTTTCATCCCCTTAGGGGGTGAATTTTGGAAAATCCTCTCTTAGTGCTCGCCAACGTCATATGCCAACGTCATATAAGGTTTCTTATGGAAAATTTCACCCTCTTATTTCTAGTAGTTTAGGCTGTGCGTTGATATGTCATTCAGTCAGTTTCTCTTTTTATTATAGACTAGAAATAAAAAAAGTTACGAATATATTCGTAACTTGACTTTAACAATATGATATTGAACAAAGATGCCACACCATTTCCATTCAACCCACTGAGTTATAAAACATTAAATTTTAAAATGTATTTCCTTGAGGATACTCAACAACTTTTGCCCCGGGTTTTGCCCACGTAGAAATTTTATTATATGGTAAGGTACTTCTTGAAGCAGTTGGAAGTATGTGAAAGAAAGAAAGAAAGAAAGAAAACATTTATTTGAGACTCGCACAGGACAAACAACAATAAAATAAAAAGTAACTACCTAATCTATAAATACTTAACTTAAAAATAATAGAAAAAACAATATTAAAAAATAACAATAAAAGACCTGTGCGAGGCCAAAAAGGCTCCTATCTCAGCATATGCTGCGATATTTAACTAAAAAGTAAAAATAACGCAGCGCTGGTATTCTGATAGGGCCTGGTGATGCCACGGACACACTCACGGAACACAGAAACAAATAAGATAATATATATAACAAAATAATAAAATAAAATATACTAAACATATAGACAAATCAATTAAACTACTAAAAAAGTGTATAATAAAAGCACTATTTAACCATTCATACATACGCCCGACGCTCCGTTATGCATTTATCTATAGCAGACAAACGAATGGAACGCGCGGGCGCAGATGTAGGCTATAGTCTGTGGTAATGGCCAAGTAATGGCCGGCTGTCAAAATGAGGAAAACAAAAATAAATAACAGCTCAAATAAAACGATTTTAAATAAACTGGAAATAATGTGCATACAAAATATAAGTGTTGTTTGTTTTTACTGACTGTGACTGTAGTGAAGCAAAGAATATACATGAAGTGAGTACCTAGTGAAAAGTCGACGATGTGGGCTCATTGCCAGCTGTTGCATTCATGGTTTTGATATGAATGAAACTTGGGAGATTCCTAGGGTCTTCGGTATTCATGGGTGTTGCTTGCCACTATTAAAACGGGGAACTCTCCATTTAGTAGCCTACTACTACTAGTAATCTGTATCATGAGCGAGGTGTACATATACTAATGAGTTTTTTCAGTCATTTGAAAATGCACGGCTTTTTTTTTAAATTAGCTACTCTAACTCAACTCAAAAAAAATATTTCAGGCACTATTGAATTGTCTAACTTTTTTAAATCAATGGTCCCGACCCACATCCTGTCTGACAGATGGTTTTTGTCAGAAAAAAATAGAGAACCCGATTGCAGTGCCACCAACCGGGTTCAATTGTATTTTCAAAACATCCAAGGACCAACTCAAAATATACACACAAAATTTCATCCATATCGGTAAAGCAGTTTGGGAGGAGACAGGTTTATGTATGTTTATCAGTTGTCTAGTAGTCATAACACAAGCTCTGCTTAGCTTGGGACTAGACGGCGTTGTGTGATACTTGTGGAATATTATTATTATTACTGACTAACTACAGGCGGGTTGCCTGTCTTCTTCAGTTGCCCTTTGCGTTCCAGGACCATAGCATCTCTTTCAAAGCCCGTGGCACCATGTAATCCCTTCAGATTGTAAAAATACATGTAAATAATTTTAAAACTTTTCCTTGAGATGCTCACAGGCCATCACCATAATATTTATGGACGCTCTGATGTAACAAAAATACAATCATACTCCAGTTCCCATCGTACTGAACATATTCACCAACTTTCGTATAAATACTGCCTTTTAAATACAGGCAGTAATAAAAATGTAATAAGCAAATATAAGTTTTTGTTATTAAAATCGTTAACAAGCCGATTGTGGGAATAAAAATAATGATTGTACGATTGCCGTCGGTGGCTAAGTAGTGCCACGATGCAATGGATACAGAAGAATTAGTTGAGAACGAACGAACGAATTGGAAAATCATAGAAGGCCTAACAAGGTGGACCGATGACCTGGTGAGGGTCGCGGGAATCCGATGGATGCGAGACGCACAGGACCGGTCGATATGGCGAAACTTGATGGACGTGTTTCGACTGAAATGATCATGATGATGAAGACCAGTTGAGACCATTCCAGTCTATTCTAACCAGATGATGGTGATTCATACCATAATTGAAATGGAGCGACGGTATATCTGACGTCCACAACCCAGTTACTGGGTAACAAGTTCATTCAAATACCAGCTTGATGCCCTGGAGTCGATTGAGAAGCGAGCCAAGAGGATCATCGGTGACGATGCACTTGTCGAGTTAAAACTCCTTAGCCTTAAGCATCGTCGCCGAGTTGCTGGCCTGTTGGTTTTCTATCGATTACATTTCGATTTGATTGCGTTTGCTCTTACGTGATTATGACGTCAATACACATCTTTCTCTAGATATTTTCGAAAAACAGATAATCTAGGTTACTATTGAAATCAAATTATTTTGTGTTAAACGAATCCAGTTAAGTATAAAAAACGCATTTTGCGTGTGAACTTTAGATCTTATAAATTTAAAAAGTAAAAAAATATTTTTACATTTTTTAACCTAACCTAAACGTAACTTAATCTAACCTAACCGTTGAATTCTTAGCTATATAAATAGTAAAAAAATAATTGAATATGTCAAAGTGTCATTTAAATAGTCATTTATATATTGTAATTGCATTTATAAAAATATTTAATCCGGCCACTGCCAGTACAACACGTTACCTCATCCTTAGTTTACTCTTGAACCTTCTGTGTTGACTATCTTGTACAATGATCGAGTCCGAGCTGTGGGAACGACACCTGCTCTACTTATTTTTAAATTTTTATTCAGATTCGATTTCTCTTACAAGATGAAATTAATCCTCGGATTCACTCGGATTCATACCCTGATTAAAATGGGAGGGAATCCTGTATTTACAATTGCATCTTTGTTTCTTTAGATACAGTAATTTATGATATTCAACTTTATGTTAGTTAATAAATTGAGGAGCTTTTGGCTTCAATGTTAAGCAACTGTTGTCGAGACCGTTCTACGGATGGGTGACCATCCTAACATGCCCAGAATCCTCCGAACCTCAAAAAGCATATTAAGCTGTTGGTGTGGCTCTCATTTATGTGTCTAACAGTCGTTACTGATAGGCAGAAGCCAAGAAATCTGACTCCAGTTTTGCAAGGGTTACCCAATTACTGGGTGGTGGAGGTCAGATCAGCTGCATCCCAACCCCATCATAGTTTTTTTTTTTGTAGGTGGGAAAATCATCTAATGACATCTCTCGCACTTAGGCGGAGCGAGAGGGTGTTTCAGACTTTTACTGACTAAAACCCTCTCTTTTTCCTTCGTTGCCTTTCATACCAGGGCTGAGTCTTCCTTTCAGAAGCAGACCCTTGGACCCAGTAGGCTTCGACCCTGCTGGGCCCCTACGGTTTGCTGACATATTCTTGAGGCGCGCGTGGAACAGTACGCACCGTCGACGACTTGGGCTCGGTCCGGACGGTTACCGGACGGTCGGACAGCAAGCTACCCATAGCTTGCCGCCCGCAAGCCCGCGCCTACTGTGGCAGGAAATCGGGATCGGGATCCCGGCGGCTGGGGCGTGAGAGCCGCGCCCTCGCGCATGCATGTGCGGCTTCCTACCCCATCATATTTAGTAAAAGGTTGGGTAAATTGATAAAGGATCAGCATCTTTTTTGTTTTAAACCGAAAGACATCCTCTGTTGGACATAGGCCTCTCCTCTAAGTATCGTCACAACGACTGATCATGTGCGTGACGCACCCATCGGATTCTCGGAACCTTCAATAGATCATCGCTCCACCTCGTGGGAAGGATTCCAACCCTGCGTCTTCCGGTACACGGTCGTCTTTCGGCCCTATCGACCATCTATGGGCACATTACTAGCAGAACTGCCCCCCTAGCCAAGTTACACCCGTTTAGTTTCGATTCTCTTTTCGTCGATCTCTCGAGTCAGCCACGCCTCCAATTCCTTTGTTCTGATGTCATTTCAACGTTCAGTCACGTGGTCAGAATAAAGGAATAGGAGGCGTGGCCGACTCGAGGCGATCAACGAAAAGGGAATCGAAATGAAACGGTGACCTATGTCGGTAACTTTGGTTCTCCGTGCGGATACCTACTTTCATTCCCAATGTGATCACGCAAGGAAACTCCAAGCATAGCTCTTTCAATTGTACTTTGGGTGACTTTAAACCTTCTAATGAGGCCCATTGTGAGCGACCACGTTTCACAGCCATTTATGTCATCAGCCATTTATGGAACACGCACTGGTTATAGACTTTCGTCTTGAGATACTGTGGAATATTGGACGAGAAAATACTGCGCAGCTTTTCGAACGCTGCCCAGCCTCTGACCTTATATTCAGACAGTTAGATAGAACTTTCTAACATGCCTAAATGAATTTGATCACACAACGAGATCGCAAGCTAAACGCCTCCAAAGCCATAATAAGTCAGTGTTTCCAAGTAATTACTTAGCAAAAGTAATTCCCCTTTGCATGTGTGAGTAAAATTATGATTATGCTGCTCGGTGCTACCAACCTTAGTAAATTAAGCGGCGTATAGCACCTCCGTACGCAAATAAAATCAGTCCCTTGAGCCGGAACGAAACGGAAGCGGACCGGTTCTGCCGGAAACGGCGCCGGTGTATTGTCTTGATTTGGTTAGATAGGAGGCAGACAGAGATCTGGGATAAGGTGAAGAATGTCATGGCCTTTTTGGGTGAAAAGAAGTTTGAGAATTTGAATCGGATTTTAGGTCAGATTATGAATAGACTGATGGTCTTTTTAAAGTTCGATAAGTGAAGTAGATAGATTTATTTATTTATTTACAAGCACTTGTACAACGTTATAGAGGATGTCCAAGGCGTTGTACTATGGTAACTTACAAACTAAAAATACATTTAATAGATGCAGTACTTGTTTTTTTTTTAAGTGGGACATTATCCAATGACTTTTCTTGCTCTATGGTGAAGCGCGAGGGTGTGTCAGACTTTTATTGACTAAAACCACACCTATATTCCTAAAGCGCGAGTGCGTGTCAGACTTTTACTGACTAAAACCACACCTACCTATATTCCTACATAGGTGTGGTTTTAGTCAGTAAAAGTCTGACGCGTCCTCTCGCTCCGCCCTAGAGCGAGAAAAGACATTGGATGATTTCTCAACAGAAAAAAATACTCTGTAATTTGATTATATGTCCTAAGCAAAAAAAAAAATTAAAAAGAACCCTACACGACATGCCTCTACAAAATAAAAATAATGTGTTTTAAATATCATATATGCAGGTAAGGCAGGTTTTAGGATGCAATAACCTGGAAAAGCTATTACTGACAGGAAAAGTAGATGGGAAAAGACCTAGAGGCAGGAGTCAGATTCGTTGGTAAGACGAAATCCGTGCAACACTGGAGACGCATAGTCTGTGACGGCCTTCACATCGCCGAAGTTAGGGCAAAATGGCCCCCTTGGTTCCCTTTCGGACTACCCATGGAAATTACAGAGTATGGGTTATCAATTTGAATCTTAGCCCTTAACGTAACACAAATGAAATCTTATTCTGCAAACCAATAACATCACGTAGCTTCACCATCAATTTTCTTTATTCAAAGCCGTAAATCATAAAGATATCACTCAAGCTCACACTCCTAAATATCTCTCTACGCATCCAGATAATAATTGTCATGCATAACCAACTTTTTTACCTCCATGAACGCACTCGGTGTGTTAAGATAAGCCGGCTTAGTAAGCCCCGAAGCCGGAGCATAATCTGATAGCCGGCACCCAAGTTTTATTGGGAAAAAACCAAGCAAAACCCGGGTAAAAGTAGCGCTTTGAACCCGGTGTTGGTGTGAGTGGGTTAGCACGGACAACTGGTAAAAAACTTGAAAGGAAGATTGGTAAAAAGAGTTCAGTATACATGGTGGAAGCGAAGGCTATTTTTTGTATATTACGTGGAATATTTGATAGCCTTTGTCTCGTTTTCTGGTGTATTTTGTTTTTATTTTTGTTTTATTTTCGTTAATACGAGTATTTTATGTGAGACTAAAAGTCCCGACAGACTTTGTCCTTAAAAACTGGGCAAGTGCGAGTCGGACTCGCACACTGAGGATTCCGTACAAAGTAAGTTATGTAGGTAAATAGTTAGATTTTTTTTAATTTTTTTTTTTTTTAGGTGGGAAAATCATCTTAATATGACAAATCCCGCTCTTGGGCGGAGCGCAAAATAGTGTCAGACTTTTACTGACTAAAAACCCACTCCTGTTCCTTCTTGAAGGTTTTTCCGAATAGAAAAAAAGATTTTTTTTTATATGACGTAACTAAAAATTTTCAGTTTTCAGATTTATTCCCATATTTGTGCTACAAGACCTTGCTTCATGCCAAATTTCATCATTTCCTTAGGAGTGTCAAATTTACGAGTTTTGCGACACAAACGGCTGTATCTTTGTTTTTCATTAACTTAGAAGTTTAATTTTTTCACAGCTTCAAGGGACCGCAGACCTGAGTATATAGTTTTAATTTCAACTCGATACCTCTATGCGTTCTCGAGATAAATGGTCGTGACGGATAGACAGACGGACGGACAATAAAGTGATCCTATAAGGGTTCCGTTTTTCCTTTTGAGGTACGTAACCCTAAAAACAAAAATGAGAACCCGATTGCAGCGCTAACTACCGGGTTAAGACCTCCCACAAGGTGGACCGATGACCTGGTGAGGGTCGTGGGACTCCGATGACTCCAATCGGTCATTGTGGCGAAACTTGATGGTCCGTCACACAGGGTATGGACTCCAGTCCCTCACAAAGGACATAAGTAAGTGCCTTTGTGAACAGTGAACTAAAATGATCTTAATTCCTGGATCTTTGATAGGCGTACGAGGGATCGAAGCCAACTCGCAGATGCCCCTTAAACATTTCTCATGGGACGTGTTATAAATAGAAAATCATCTCTGTACGCGCTATGCAAGTGCACCTAAGGACAACCCTTTATTTGTCCAAATGAATATTATAGTAAAAGTAACTACTCTTCGGGCTATGTCTGTTAGGTTACAGACATAGCCCGAAAAAAAGCCAAACTTAAGTGGCAGTGAGCAGGGCACATTGCTCGCAGAACAGATGGTCGATAGGGACGAAAGGTTCTGGAATTGCGACCACGTACCGGAAGACGCAGCATTAGAAGGCCTCCTACAAGGTGGACCGATGACCTGGTGAGGGTCGCGGGAATCCGATGGATGCGAGACGCACAGGACTGGTCACTATGGCGACACTTGGGGGAGGCCTATGTTCAACAGTGGACTTCTTTAGGCTGAAATGATGAACTACTACTGTCTGTTACGCTTTCACGGTCAAACTACTAAACCGGTTTTTATGAAATTTTTAATACGGAGTAAGTAAGCATAAACCCTAAGGAAGGACATAAACCAATTGTTAATCTAGCTTCGACTTCGATGTCACGTCCGCAATAATCGATATTCACACGGACGAAGTCGCAGGCAAATTAAAAGCTACTTGTTAAAGATATGACAAGTTCCAAAGTCTATTTTGGCAATAATGTTCTCTACCATATTTTCTTATCTACTTAATCAAGTTTTAAATAACATACACAATAGGTACCTACATACATAATTAGTAGTTACAAACAATGAGATATATTCTGCTTATTTACCTACCTGTAACGTAGCCTAATTAAGGTAAAATATTGTGTTCCTAATTACACCTATTTAATTACAGGTGTAAGCTTACAATTAGGCCCTTTCAATAACTTGTGCGACCTTCCCAACCCGTTATCTAAAGTTGAACGCAGGCACAGAAGTTAACGCCTGATGAAATAACTTTAGCAATAAGTCACCGGAACGAATTTGTTTGCCGTGACAACTTTCACAGTTTAATAGCATGTGCCAAGGGTGTCCACCCGGTCGATCGCGGCTGTTAAGACAGGCAGTAGTGTATTTTCTTTTAGGCCAAAAGGGACATTTTTTTGTGAGCTGGTAAATCATCTAATGGCTTCTCCCGCTCTAGGGCGAGAGAGGCGTGTTAAACTTTTACAGATTAAAACTCTACTGTGTCCTTCAGGTGCAAAGGGCACCTGAAGGACACAGTAGAGTTTCTTTCTTTCCATTGCCCTTTGGGTGACTGTAAGCTTTCTGATGAGGCCCATTGTAAGCGACCATGTTTCAGAGCCATATGTCATCACTGACAACACGCACTGGTCAGACTTTCGTCTTGAGACACTGTGGTATGTTGGACGAGAAGATACCGCACAGCTTCCCGAACGCTGCCCAGCCGAGTCGGATTCGACGATTGACCTCTTTCTCAAAGTTAGACCTACCCAACTGGATTGTCTGTCCCAGGTAAACGTAATCGTCTACAACTTCGAGTGCAGAGTCTCCGATCTTGATCGGAGTGAGTGCTACATGGTTAAGTATTTACCATGACTTTGGTTTTGTCCATGTTCATTTTAAGACCCACTCTTTCGGAAGCTCTACTAAGGTCATCGAGCATTGTTCTGAGCTCTTCCGTAGTTTCAGCCATGACTACTATATCATCGGCAAACCGAAGGTGAGTGATGTACTCGCCATTGACATTAATGCCTTGTCCACTCCAGTCCAGAACCTTGAGACATCCTCCATTGCAGCCGTGAACAGTAAGCTATCATCAGTCATAGTAAAGCTAGCATTACTACATTCTATTAACTTGCTGACCTGTAACTTTGTCGTCTCTTTTAATCTTATTAATTAAGTTTTTCTCTATAATTAGACAAAGTGACTTGCATAATTATTTGTTGGAGTTTAAAAAATTAACCTATCACAAGCGAGGTGTAAACCTTGAGGTCGCTTCGCTCGCTCTCGGATGTTTTGTTATTCGAAATCTCCACAGCAAAGAGGTTTTTTATTATTTTAGTAAGAGTAAGGATTCCCTAAAATACTTTGATAGATTGCAAGTAAACAGTAGATCAAGGGTTGGCAACCCCTGGTCGTATACGGTGTATTTTCAGCTTCGTTACTTTTATGTGTTTCTGGATCAATAAGGCCTTTTTTTAGGTAGCAAATCATTCAATAACTTTTCTCGCTCTAGGGTGGCAGTCCAAGGCCCTGCTGGACCCCCACGGGTTCTCTCTGAGGCACGGCCCTTACCGGACAGGCGGACTACGAGCTACCCATTGCTCGTCGCCTGCAAGCCTGCGGCTGCGATGGCTGAAGATCGCCCTGCGAAGATAAATTAGGCCTAATGATGTCTGATCTGTAAAGTGCCAAAAGAGGAAAACTCTTTGAATTTTATATAATAATAACCATTCCCGGGCTACTATTTTTTATATTTTTAAATGTATTTTTTAAGAATATTTAAAAATGTAAATAATATGTATATAATAATATAGAAAATAAATGGAATAATAATACTCCACAACTTTCACGTAACGCCATCTAGTCCCAAACTAAGCAGATCTTGTGCTATGAGTACTAGACAACTGAACATACTTACATGTATTATATTTCTAAATACATAATATTATAAGGAGACAGAACAAATGATCGTGCTCATCACACAAACATTTTTCCTGGTGATAATCGAACCCACTAGACCAACAGGCCAGTCATGTGAATATACTACAGGCTCCCTTTTGCCTAACCCTTTGCGTGATGTTATGTTATGGTATTATGAAATTAAATCACGCCAGGCATCCAGAGTCCTCAATAAAAAATTACCTGAGGCAAAAAGGCACACGATTCCAGTTTATTTGCTTTGTAATAATTAAATTTGCAATCAGGCTGAAAGGATTCGTAAAGCGAGTTCTAAAACAAAGAATATAAAAACAAGCGAATGAAACAGGAGAGAAAAGCGGATTATTTGATAGCATTTCAGTAAATTATGATGTTATATTTTGTGCTGAATTTTTCTCTTTTCATATTTTTATTCGTTGGAATCGCCTGAAGTCACGTGCGGCGATGTGATATAATGATCTTTGTGTTATAGCTAAAGAGATTTGTATGAATTAGGACCTCGGGATTCTTTGAAAGTCACTGTGGACCTGGAACGTAAAAAGGATGATGAAGATGGGTTTTAGTTAGTAGTTAGTAAAAGTCTGACAATCCCTCTCGCCTCATCCAGAGCGGGAGAAGTTTATTTACAACCTTGAATAAAAAAGAGATTTGGATGAATGTAATTATCATTTGAATAAATGGAATTAACATTTGAATGAATGGAATTAACATTTGAATGAATGGAATTAACATTTGAATGAATGGAATTAACATTTGAATGAATGGAATTGACATTTGAATGAATGGAATTAACATTTGAATGAATGGAATTAACATTTGAATGAATGGAATTAATATTTTCTCATTTTATTAACAATTATTTCAATTTTGACTTCCGAGTGTATTTATGTAACACATAATAAACGCACATCTTGAAAGTAATATGTTCAGAATCAATTATTAAATCGATGACAACTATTTATAAAATAAGGAATTATTATACGCTGAATTACTTATTTTGATAAAATATCTTGATAGCTTCACTAGCGTGCCTGTGTTTGCTCGTATAAATACCAATATACCGATGCACTAGCAGTGTGATGCCCATATTATTTACCTACAATCAAGATACCAGTTTTTTTTTAAACAGTACCTTAGTCCATGTAAGTAAAATTTGTGTGCCGTCCTCTTATTCAACCAATAATTTACTTTAAAACATTAGATTAGGGTAGCTTCATTCGTTTGAACCTGAAACAACCAAACTCAATTAAAGTCAGTCAAGCTGTTGGAGTTGTGAGAGCAGTGGTAGCCCTGTGATAACTGTTCTTTTGACCACGAATTAAGGTAGCGGGTTCAAACCCAGCTAGGCGCATTACTTACTTCGTGTAATTTCTTTCATCAAAGCAAGAAAAGAAAGAAAAGATTTATTTGAGACTCGCACAATAATAATAATAATCATTTTATTTTCAGGCATCAGAAGCCCATAGACAAAATACATACAATAATCTTAAACAATAATAAACTAATACATATTATGAAAACAAAACTTATTTAACTATTATTAAACACACACAAACACAAACAATAATAAAAAGTAACTACTTAATCTATAAATACTTAACTTAAAAAATAAAAGAAAACAATATTAAAGACCTGTGCGAGGCTAAAAAGGCTCCTAACTCAGCATATGCTGCGATATTTAACAAAAAAGTAAAATAACGTAGCACTGGTATTCTGATAGGGCTTGGTCATCACCACTACTATCAAAACAATGAAGGTTCCTTGAGGAAACCGGCATGTCCTAAAACAAAAAATCCGAAGATGTCTGACACCCACACTTAGACCGCGTGGTGGATTACGGTCCTAGCGGAGAGGAGATAGGAGGCCTGACTCCCATCAGTGAAAGCATATTTATAAAACCGATTATGCTATAAACGCTTCGATATTGCCATCGTTAGCAAAAATAGGAACCTAATTTTGAATTAACCAACAGCATACAGAACGGAATTTCTTCACTTCAATACTTTTACCAAACCAGGATTAAAAGTTAATTAAAAGTCCTCAAATTGTGGCCGAAGATATTCCGTACCAAACTAAATTAACTTCAAAAACAAGTAAAACGCAACTCTAAAGTTACGTTACTAAGATTTCTTTTCGTAGAGTTAAAATAGTCAAAGTATTGTGAATCAAGGCAAAATGAGAGCTAATATAAAGGAATCACGGTACATAAATAATTTGTATTTTTAAATGAAAGTAAGGTAAGTTTAAAAGAAAATTATCCAGTAAAATTTTTGTTGAACTCTTTTTTTTCGTAAAATTTGGAGGACTTTTGGAAATTATTGTATTTACTTATATTTTTTTAATGGTTGTTTGTTTGAAAGTATTTTAAATATCTAAGTTACTATGCTGCCATAAAAAACTTCAAATCACACGTTGAGTAACCTATCCCGATCCTCTTTCACCAGCAAACAAAGCATAGTAAAAATCTTCGTTCCCTCGTTGACCTGCAAAATGGGCACTATCTACTACAATATAGCAAAACGATAGTCTATAAAGCAGCCTGTTTCCCACCCCATTGGCTGCGACCCCTATAAATAAACCTGATCGAGAAATAAAAGAAAACAGAGGGTATTCTGTTTGTCTTTCTGCCGTTGGACGGAGCTCTCTGATTGAAATAGGTTGTCAAAGAGGGATTAGCTACTAGAGTGAATATTGAAGAGTCTGCTGTATGACGTGGTTGAGGACCAAATCATTCAAAAATAGATTTAGTATAATAATAAATCATTTATTATCATCTTGACCAGAAGTAGCTAAAGAAGAGTGGCTCATAATAACAATAAAATAAAAAAATATCTTGACCCATGCAACCCCACCTCACAAACTAACATAATATAAAGTCAATATAACTTATTGTTAGTAAAAAAGAGTTAGGATTGTGTTAGTAATACTTCACATTGCACATCTACGATTATTTAGTCAAAGATCGATGTGCCGAATTTTTGGGGAAAAGTTCAGGCAGTGTGGAATTGTAACCTAAATTAAGACAGCCCGGTGATCAACATTAGCTCCTGCACCACAAAACCTCACCCTGAACCCTCTGTAGGTGCAACGCCTGTTGAGGCACATTCATGAAAAAGGGTCCTCTCGGGTTTAGACTGAAAGCCAAGGCCAAGATAGTTGGGAAAGGTTAGCCAGATTGACAGACGGTGCTCTAAAATCTTTAAGCACTATATATCGACCTTATTTATTTTTTAAATGTTGCAAGCGTGCCAGCATAATGTTGTAATACAGCCCAATTAAGTCGATTTAGTCAATTTATCAATTCGCACAATAAGAGGAAAGGGTATATTGGCATAACTACAGATGTATGTATAAGTATGTAGAGCCTATTAATATTTTTTTTTATTAAGCAAGAAAAGAAATCCTTTCTTTTAAATAGATGTTTTTTTCCTGAAAAGCTACATACCAACATATATATCTATACATATAATAAAACAGTAAAATTATTTTGCGATGGTATTAATTGGCGCAAAAACTACTGAACCGATCCTGTTCAAATTTTGCATACATAATCCTTATAGGTCAGTGCATCTGTTAGGCTATAAATTATCACGCTATTTGCTATGGGGGGTGAGCAATAATCCAAAACGTCAGTGTTGAACGACATTTGCCGCGAGTTCGATTCCCAGCTACAGTTAAAATTTTTGTCATTATTTTATCTTCTTTTTGTAATAAAATATCTTTTACCATTTTTTCAAAATAAAATTGACATTTCTATTCGATATCTTCTAAATATATTGTAAAAACTAATCAAAACACATAATAAAATCGAATTAGTAAAATATGGCACCACACGCAATTCAGATACTCGCAACGCCATCTAAAGACTCAAAGTAGAAATAATGATGACAATGACAGTTGAACTTCATATTTGATAGATGGCATTGTGTATTTTACGTAATTTTCTGAATGGCGGAAGAAGTGACCATCGCCCACGTTTGCAGACAGTTCTATTGTTCAAAATTGGAGGAAAATAGTTATGGTTAAACTGGTGTTAGACGGAGGCATTTTTAACAATCCTACTGCTTTTTTTTTCCATGATTGTAACAAGATAATTGACCATGATTATTCAAGGGATACCAACCAAAAAAGGCGATAAAAGTAAACAAGTATATGTATTTAATTATTGATTTTAAAATAACACGGCCAAATTTTCGTAAGGGGTTGCATGGCACCTTGTGTTGGAAGGCCCCCAGGTAGACCGATGACCTGGTGAGGGTCGCGGGAATCCGATGGATGCGAGACACACAGGACCAGTCATTATGGCGACACTTGGGGAGGCCTATGTCCATGATAATGATAATGATGGTACTTTTTTTTTCTTTTTTTAAGAGTGGAAATCATCCAATGACTTCTCTGGTTGGAGCGAGAGGGCGTGTCAAACTTTTGACTAAAACCACACTTGTGCCCTTCAGTTGCGCTTTGAAACATCTCTTTGAGGAGCGCGTGGATCACTACGTGCTGTTGACGAGTGGGCTCGGTTCGGTTAATTACCCGACGGCCGGACGGCTAGCTACCCATTGTTCGATGTCTGCAAGCCTGCGTCTACCGTGGCTGGTCGTCGGGGTCGGAATCTCGGCTCGGCGTGAGGACGTTCGTTCCCTCACGCGTGCGGCCTCCTCCTTCGCTAGCATTGCGGCTTTGCAGAAGGAGGCGACCGCCTACCATTCCTCCTCGCTCTGGACTATAAATCAGGCCCCGGCGCGAGAGGTGACTGACGCCGATTGACTCCACGAGGACACGGCGGTGCTCCGCCCTTGCGGGACACACCTCTGTATGCTCCACTATGTCCTCCGGGATGGCACCTTAAGGCCTAATAATGGCGTGATTTATTGTTTGCAGTTTCTGCTCCATATAAAACGGGGTCAAAAGTGGTTTACGTTCCTGATCACTGATGTATCTCAGATTCCTGGCAGCCTTACGTCGACATCTGGACGTTACCTCCTTGCAGTGAGTGGTGACCAACACTGGAATAACCCTCTGAGGGAGGCCAGTCTCAGGGATAACACTAATCGGCTGCTACATTTGTTTACCGTAATTTCATTGTTTTATGGATACACAATCTCAGGACTGTTGAGGGTGTTTCGAGCGGTTTCTGTTCCGGATTCGGTTGGAAGTATCCTGATATTACCATTTTGCGAATCGCCCGGAGGATCCGGTGTAACATGCGGCGGAGGTCTATCACATTTGGGTGAACCACCGTGTCCTCATAGAGGCAATCAGTGACAGTGACCTCTCGGTTTGGCCATCAATATGCGAGTTTGATTGGGCGGGGATACACGCGCTCAAGATTTCGCCGAAATTCATTCAACGGGGACGTCAGTTAGAAAAATCCTAGGTAAATGAACAAGTAATTTTTATGCCCAAAATGATCAAGCTGCAACAATCAATGCAAGCATGCTCTCGCAAATTCTTCATAAGTACTGTTGTGGAGGAAGATAGTTGATGATGATGATGGTAGTTTTTGGATTCACTGGCTTTTTGGCTTTGCACTATCAGTGCACTTTATTCAGCTGAAGGTCGGTGTCCCGATTATGCTCCTTCATTTATCTCTACCAAAGCTGTCTAACAAATTTTACGAGAGGTAACTCTTTCGAACAATCTCGCAGACATCGGCCCTAGAGGGCCCTATCCATTTGCTGACATCTCTTTGAGTCCGGTGTAGAATACAAAGCGCCGTCGATTCAGGATTGCTTTGACCAGACGGCCGGACGGCACCACCGCAATCCCGGTTTGCGATGGCTGGTAATCGCCCTGCGGCTTTCAACACCCGGAGCATCAGTCAGAGTCAGAATGTCCTATCCCTCATAGTTTCAGCCACCTTCTTCGATCGTAGTGCTTCACTGAAGGAGGCTACTGGTTGAAAATTTCTCCACCAATCGCCTCCATGAGGACACAGCGGTGCTGGCGCTCCGACCAAGCGGGACCGACTTCCACCGTATGCTCCATCGTATTCTCCAGGCGATCCGCACAATGGTGATTCCCGAGTGTTTCTTCCCGTTGAATTCGATACAGATACCTCCCAAAACACCCACATCCGGTGAGTCCTGCACAAAGAGAGGATGCCGTGACGCCTCTGTAGACACTCTTCAAAGACAGGCATAACCGCTGCGATTGTGACGTGGTCACTGTGGCGAGGGGTTAAAATCATACAATGTTGTTTCACCAGAACATAAACCAGAAACATACATAAACTAATTTCTTTTCTTTTGGGGTAGGCAGAAATGCCAACTGCTACGACCCTTACATACTCTTTCTATTCATTGACATTCATACATTTGAATCTGGACGAGTACATAACATGTTTCCTGAAGGTAATTTGCGTTTTTACTTTTAACCGTTTTATGTTAAAGTACAATAAATAATTGCGTTGCTTTCAGAATTAATTGCAAGCTCAGAATGATTGTACGTTTTTACAAACTTAACGCAGACGAAGTCGCGGGCAACAGCTAGTATATATATAAATGCATATACATGCATAATTGCATATACATACGTACGTCATGCTACTGATAAACGAGAATTCAAACTAATTTTAATAAACTGATCATTCAGGACACCACATTATTTTTTTTGGACATCTCGTGGCCTCTGACTTGAAGGACGATACTGACATAGAGCGGGAACGTAGGGCGTTGTCTGGTTGAGCGGGCATGATAGCTCGCAGGTTTGCTCGATGCTCAAAGGAAGTCAAAACCACTCTTTTTCACTCAACAGTACAACGCCCTACGAATCAAATGCAACCTACAGCCTAATATATGCCTACAGGGTGTTGTTGGGGCTGCCTCGGTACTGCAGTGCGTCGGAGATATTCACCGAGTCACGCATTGATTGCTTCTATGCGACCATGCGGAAACGGTGCACATCCTTGGTGCGCAGGGTCCGCGCCAGCTCCAACACCATCCTGAGGATGATGGCTGAGAGATTTGACTGTCACTACATTAACCATTGTTGTATTGATAATGTTATGACTATAAGTATTTTTTTTTGTTTCTGTTTAAATACTTTAATTGGAATACTTTATTTTAATTGATTTTTATTTTGACATGGAATGGAAATGAATTGAATTTTAATATAATCTATATAATTGTGTATTTAAGTGTGCATTTGTTTAAATTGTAATTATTGAATTGTAGTGTTTTAATGTGGGAATAATTTCCTGACAAATAAATGATTAATTATTATTTACATTTTGATAACATTGACAATGACAACCCACTAACTGTCATTTTAGTCATTCTGATTAAATATTAGGGTATGGGTACGTCTCTTGGTAGGCATACACCTAAATGCTTTTTACTCCCCTTTTTTTTAAATAGAAATCAGTAACAATAAAATCTATTTCAGCTTGCACTCAATGCCGTCCATTAGGGTAAGAGGGGCAGTTGTTGATTTTATTACTGCGATATTTAATTTTGTTTCGTCTGACGCTAGGCGCCGTACAGCCGGATGGAGGCCTGTGGAGAACCGGATGGATGGGAAGGGAAAATGAATAAAATATATAACAAAATATCGTATCGATGTTAAGGGGGGACGATCAAAGGTAACCCGCGAAATTCATATATTCTTAAGTTTTTTACATTTTGCAGGTCTGTTTCAAGTTGTATGTTAAATATGATGTTGTACATAATATATTTGTTTACGGTATTATAATTATTAAAATCATCAGTACAACCCGTCTTAGTTAGTCTTAGCCTAAATGACTATTTAAAAAAAAAATGCGTGTTATTCTAGCTCGCCATAACAGACTAGAGAAAGTATTCTTAAAATCTATTAAAGTTAAAATAATATTCTAAAATTACAAATTCACCTGTTTTTATAAACTTTAACATTAAAACATCAAAATAGGTATATCTGTTGGTGAGTAAAAATTGTCAATGAGCTACATTAAAGCAAAAAATATCAGATTCGTTATTTAAATTGATAATCGAAAATAATATCGACTTCGGAAAACCAACGCTAGTAAGGCTCCGATTACAAGTCAGTCTGATGGATCTTCTCTAACCTCAGTGGCCATGGCAATTATAAATAACCCTCGATTAACGTTAACAATAAACCTTTGGATGAATTGTCAACTGATTCGAGGTGGTGTCGAGTTGGAGGACACGACTAGGAATATAACCTCAACGCAGTTTAGTGTGGTAGCCACCACACAAAACTGTGATGCGATGCGACAAAGCGTCGGTTCAGGCACGGTAATATTATCTATAGTTCAGGTGACCATACAATGTGTGATACGAATCAATTCGCAAGTTCTTGCAATGCGGTGCACGAGCTTACAGTTTTGGCCCTTAAAATATCGACATATATATCGATTATTTTATGTAAAAATATCGATGTTTTTTGACTTAAAGATAGGAAAAAGTCATGCACTTTTACGAGTATTGAAATCTTTACATTATTTTTTGAGTACGTTT
Organism: Mythimna impura; assembly: GCA_905147345.3. NCBI lineage: Eukaryota > Metazoa > Arthropoda > Insecta > Lepidoptera > Noctuidae > Mythimna > Mythimna impura. The sequence continues at coordinate 2,500,124 of LR990349.1, forward strand.
ACGGCATAAGCGTAGGCATCTTAATGACCCCTCAGGACTGATCGAAGTAGTCACCGCGGTCCTGAAACACAACAGGTAACTGAAGGAACGTGGCTGAGTTTTAGTCAATAGAAATCTGACACTCCTCGCTTCAACCTGAGTGGGAAAAAATAATTTAATAATTTCTCATCCAAAAAAAAGCCTCTACATTCGTATAGCTCCGTTCAAATTCCCACATTTATTTCGACCAAGCTTGCCGGATGGAGGCCGGAGGCGGTACGGAGGCCGTCGGATCGGATATTGGTCGTGATTCACGTCGCGTCGTCCTACGGGGGGTGAGTGCGATGTATTGTTTGTAGTGGTTTATGAGTTAATGCTGTCACGAGTGATAGTTTATTTGTTTGCTCGTTTTGCTGTTGGAAATTGAGCGAATTTTGGCGCGGTAAACAAACTAGTTTTGTACGTTTGATAGGCTCAGTATACTTTACTAGTTAACCTGTGTCCATTTTGCTGGATGTCAAATATTTTTGGCGTAAAAAATGAATAATAAATTGTATGTCGGAGTTTCCTTCCGTGATTGCATCAGTAATGAAGATATCCAAGATTACCGACATAGCCCGGAGAATCGCAAAACTTGAGTAGCAGTGGGCAGGTCACACTGCTCGCAGAACCGATAGCCATTGGGTTCGAAATTTTCTGGAGTGGCAATTGCATACCGGAAGACGCAGCGTTAGAAAGCCTCCTACAAGGTGGACTGATGACCTGATGAGGGTCACGGGAATCCGATAGATGAGAGATGCACAGGACCGTTCATTATGGCGACAGTTGGGCGAGGCGCATGTCCAGTAGTGGACGTCTTTCGACTGAAATGATGATTACGATCATAATCTTAATACATTATCATCTTATATATCTTCTGATCATAATCTTATATGAATAATGAGTTATATTTTTTAGGGTTCCGTAGGCAAAAGGCAAAAAACGGAACCCTTATGGATTAGTCATGTCTGTCCATCCATATGTCACAGCCACTTTTTTCCGAAACTATAAGAACTAAGTATACTGTTGAAACTTGGTAAGTAGATGTATTCTGTAAACCGCATTAAGATTTTCACACAAAAATAGAAAAATTACAATAAATTTTAGGGGTTCCCCATACGTGTGGGATATCTATGGATAGGTCTTCAAAAATGATATTGAGGTTTCTAATATAATTTTTTTCTAAACTGAATAGTTTGCGCGAGAGACACTTCGAAAGTGGTAAAATATGTGCCCCCTGTAACTTTTAAAATAAGAGAATGATAAAACTAAAAAAATATATGATGTGCATTACCATGCAAACTTCCACCGAAAATTGGTTTGAACGAGATCTAGTAAGTAGTTTTTTTTTTAATACGTCATAAATTGTAAAACGCAATTTACCTTTCAAGTTTGTACGGAACCCTCAGTGCACGAGTCCGACTCGCACTTGCCCAGTTTTAGTTTAGAAACGTCATTACAAATCCAATATGGCTGCCTCCCCAAGATGGCGGACTGGCTGTTTGAAATCCACCCCCATGATATGGGTACAAATGAAAGGGTTTGCTGTCAGGAAAACGAAAAAAATAGTCACGTGACTTAAATCCAACATGGCGGACGTTCAAGATGGCGGATAGGCTATTTGAAATGCACCCCCATGATATGGGTATCAAATGAAAGGGTTTGCTGTCAGGAATACGAAAAAAATAGTCACGTGGCTTAACTCCAACATGGCGGACATCCAAGATGGCGGATTGGCTATTTGAAATGCACCCCCATGATATGGGTATTAAATGAAAGTGTTTGCTGAATGGATAACGAAAAAAATAATCACGTGACCTAAATCCAACATGACGGCCGTCCCAAGGTGGCGGATTGGCTATTTGAAATGCAACCCTATGATTTAGGTATAAAATGAAAGGGTTTGCTGAAAATAATACGAAATGACATTTTCTTACCAAATTATCATGTCATGGGTATCAATCAATAAGGTTCGACGAGAGGAATACGAAGATTGGACTTTGAGTCTATGAGATCCCACCTAAGCCAAGGTAGGATATGCACCGAGGGCTGAATGGTTTAAGGGGGGTTTAAAAATAATAATGTCGCTAGCGTCACCTTAGGGCACCGGGCGCAACCCTATTGTAATTAGCCTTGCCCCCCTACATGGATCTCTGGGGGGGTCGACCGTCTATTTGTCCACTACTCGTGGGAACAACATGATGAAAAATTAAGTTTGAATAATAAGAAGACTAAAAAGTATAAAATAAAAATAATAGTTTAAAAAACTAAAAAACACGCTTTTAGCACGCACTAAAAATTACAAAATAAATGATTTATTATGAAAGAAAGCGTGGAGCGTTTTGTCCAAAAAGAGTAAAGATTACATAAACGCTCCACGCTTTCTTTCATAATAAATCATTTATTTTGTACTTTTTAGTGCGTGCTAAAAGCGTGTTTTTTAGTTTTTTAAACTATTATTTTTATTTAAGTAGAATGATATCATGTACTTTTTAATTATGGAAGAGAAAACCCAATCCTACAATAAACGTAAATGTTTTTCTTCCTAAAACGGGTCGACATATTATTTCCACAGCACATATTACTTGCCAACTTTATCTAAAGGTCCATTTATTGATCAATATCAATGTAGTTGTCTTTTTTACGGGAAAGTTAACCTTATCTCAGTACAATACGGTTTATAATTCGTTGTTCGAGTTTCATTTAAACGAATGGTTGAACTTAAGGTAAATCGGTGAGGTAAGAATCGAAGGCAGTAATGGACTTAAGTCCAAATCACCTTTATTTTCCAAGGTATGGACGAGAATTGGGACTTTTGCTCTATTTTTAAGGTTCCGCATCCAAAGGGAAAAACGGGACCGATTCCGACCCATTCCGACTCGCACTTGGCCCGTTTTGATATATTTGTGTCCACCTGGAGGAAATCATCTTCCAAACAAAATAAAATCATCAAAATTGTTTGAAAGGTGAAGATATCGCTAAACAAGAAACCAAAATAAAAACGTTCAGGCGACAATTTGAGAACCTCTTTGTTTTAGCATAGCATAGTTGGCCTTATAATGTTCCCACTGTTAGGACTCAGGCCTCCTCTCTAGGAGAGGAAATGGGCCATAATCTGCCATGCGAGCCCTGTTTTTCTGTCGGAAAATCATCTAATGACAAATCTCGCTCTTGGGCGGAGCGCGAGATAGCGTCAGACTTTTAACTGACTAAAAACCCACTCCTGTTCCTTCGTTGCCTTCGTCCCAGGGCCCCGGGTCATGTCTTCAAAGCTTTTCGGTTCTAGGACAGACACATCGGTTTCCTTAGGAAGTTTACCATCGCTATTTCGAGAACAGTGGTGATGAAATACGCTAGGTAAAGCATCTTCCTGGGTTTGAAGCCTTGACGTAGAACTCAGTAATTTGGGGCCATTACCAATGGACCGCACGTGCTCTCATTTGTGGGCCGTAACGTGCCAACATCATCACTTCAATCGAAAGACGTCCACTGTTGGACATGGCCTATGTCCAACAGTGGTCGTTATCCCAGTTCCACCACAATGAACGGTCCTGTTTTAGTCAGTAAAAGTCTGATAGGCCTTCCGCTCTCCCCAAGGGCGGAAGAAGTCATTGGATGATTTCCCTCCTAAAAAAAAAGTCTATACGTCCACTGTTGTACATGAGCCTTTTCATAACTTGGATTAGGACATAGAATTTTTTTTTTTATCTTGGGTAGTAAATCAAGTGCTAAGCTTCAGTCTGTGACAGTGGGTAAAAGTGGGGAATCATCTAATGACATCTCATTAGATGATTTCACACCTAAGAAAAAAACTCCTTTCTCCCAAGAAACACAGCGTACAGTCTATTTTAAAAGATACGTAAAGTTATGTAATGACGGACGATAGAGCCGGTAGAACAAAATCGCCATTGTGAATTTTAGAGGTAAAATTTGGAACAATGGCGTTGAGAGTGTCCTTTACATGTGAAGTACTCCTTACCTGCCATGGGAGTAGGCTGGAGATTATCCATAGGTATAACTAGATAGGTGAAGCATGTTTTGTAAGTCGATTTTTGTGGAAATGTACTATTGTGGTCTTTCTAGAGTTCGATGTTGAGGGCTTTTTGCGTATTTATGTAATTAAAACTGATCCCGACTGCCAGCTACCGTAGGCCTAGGCTTCCGGACGACAAAAAATGGCTAGCTCGCCGACCAGCCGTCCCGTAATCGTCCGGACCGAGCCCGTGTCATCGACGGGCGCGTAGTGTTCCACGCGCGCCTCTGACAGATGACAGTAAAACCAGTAGGGCCGAAGCTTACTGCGGCCATGGGTCGCAAAGCAGGAACATAGGAGAGGGTTTTAGTCAGTAAAAGTCTGACACGCCCACCTGCTCACCCTAGAGCGGAAGAAGTATTTGGATGATTTCCCATCTAAAAAAAAGTCTATACGTCCATTGTTGTACAAAAGCCTACCCATAACTTGGATAAGGATCTTGATTTTTTTTTTAAATCTTGGTTGCAAATCAAGTGCTAACTAAGCTTCAGTCTGTGGCAGTGGGTAATACACATAGTTTGCAGAACAGATGTTTGATGGGGCCGAAAGGTTCTGGAGTGGCAACTGGACACCGGGATCAGCAACATTAGAAGGCATCCCAAAAGATGGACTAATGACCTGCTGAGGATCACAGGGAACCGATCGATGCAAGACGCACAGGACCGTTCATGGTGACGACTCTTGGGGGAGGCCTATGTTCAACAGTGGGTATACAATAGATATACAAACAATAGTTTGTGTTTGTTGTTGTTTGTTTGTGTCTTTCGTTTGTTGTTTGTGTTTGTTTCTTCGTTAATTTGTTTGTTTATTCCAGATCACGCAACTGATTTATAATGATGTAGGCTTTAACTATTCAATTCACAATAAGCCGTGAGACAGTCCCTAGAACAGTTGTTGTCCACGCGGCTGTTGACAAAGAAAATAGGACCACGTCCCAGCGGTCACGTTTTTTATCTACACGGCTCGCACGAACCCCAGCCTAGATTCTTGTGGAAGTGGGATGATATCATCACAGCTTTAGGCTGCCTATCCACCGGAGCGAAGCGTGGCTGTGGAGCGGAGCAAAGGAGTAACGCGGAGCGAAGTGGCGGAATGTGTCTGTCCACCAGAGCGGAGTGAGAAAGTAATACGGAGCGAAGTTGCCGACTGTTTTAGCTATAGTTTTGTTATATCGCCCGCACTCATTTCTCCTCTCTGCTTCCCCGCTCCGCTTCCCCATTTTGCTTTTCCGCTCCACTTGCCGGTTTTGTATGAATTTTTAAACTAGCTCGTACTCTCTGTCCACTGAAAAGGAGCGGAGATTTTATGCAATCCTATTGGTTGGTTGGTTTGGTTTTGGCATGTTGGTGTAGTGGTTAGTGGCCCTGACTGCTATGTCGGAGGCCGTGGGTTCGATTCCCACCCAGGACAAATGTTTGTGTGATGAGCACGATCATTTGTTCTGTGTCTGGGTGTAATTTATCTATATATGTATGTATTTAGAAATATATAAGTATGTTTATCAGTTATCTAGTATCCATAACACAAGCTCTGCTTAGCTTGGGACTAGACGGCGTTGTGTGATTGTTGTGGGATTCGGTTGACAGGCAGCCTTAGACTCGTTTAAACAGGTATATAAAATCTATTTCCAAAAAATCTGTGTCACAAAAACATTACATTTATTCTCAAGAGGGAAACCAATTTTCTCCATACATCAACTATCTCTAACGTTATTCACGTAAGCGAAGTATTGAAACCAATGTTTATACAGCGATAAGATATTCCTTCAATATTTCAAGCCGACGCGTTCAATCGGAACGAAGGTGCGAGGAGACACAGTTTATCATTGTCTGTAAAAGTCTTTTGTATTAAAAATATCGAGGAAATGTTAAGTGTTTGCTCTTTGTTAAAAGAAAAGTGAGGAGAATGACGGATGGAGGCCATTACGGTGCTTTTTGCGTAGTGGAGGAAATGAGGATTATGATCGCTTTGAGTGAAAATCCTTGGAATTGTTAGGTATGTTAGATTTGTAACATAACAATTCCATATTTCATTTTATAAAAAAAAATAAACTAATTTTCATGTGACCTTATTTTAATTTTCGGAGGAATTTTATGACGCCATATTTTAGTTAGGAGTAGCCTTTAGTGTATATATAGTTTTATTTAGTGTATTTTAGTTAAGTGTTTATTTTAATTTAATTTAATTTTTAGTTCTAATTTATTAACCTAAAAACCACTATCTATTCTATTACACTATTCACTATTTGTTCTATTTGGTTTATTAGTGCGCCTCACCATTAATGATTGCATCACTGCTTACCATCAGGTGGGATCGCAGTCAAGCACTAGTTTATATCAATTAAAAAAAAACCTATTTTTATTTTGTATTTGATTTTAATTCGTAATCTAAGTTGTAGGTATTATTATTTAATATTTGGTAATTCTTTGGTTGCATTATCAAGACATTTATGTTATTTTTAGGGCTTACATTCTAATTAAATGACTATCGTGATTAGTAATTTAAAAAGTAGAACTATTCAATATGTAGGTAATTAATTTTATATTCAAGTTGTGCAAATAATGTTTTATCTAAATTATTTCGTTAAATTAATGTCTATAATTATTTTAATGTAGTGTATTGAAAATGGAAGAAGTCACTGGCTCCTGAAATACACCCAACTAGCAAAATGTCTCTTATAACACACTTCTAAACGTCTGTAAGTATGGAATTGGGCGCAACTTGTAAGATTATTTGCCCTTATAGTAGTTGTATGATGGTTTCATTAAGTGCTTTTTCATCTTACATTAGTCTTGATAATGTTTTTGTAAGAACAAATACACTTACAAGTGTCTTTTAGCACAATACGTCTTATAAGGTGCCTTTATAAGTTACACGATCTTTTCCAAGACAGATATAAACCTTTTATAAGGTCTAAGCTCTTATTACGAATTATTCTTAAGGCTATTTTGCTAGTTGGGCAGGCACCTAACCTAGCTTAGGAGTCAGGGGTTAATTTGTTTGCACACGTATTACAACAATAAAGAATTATTAATTATTATTATATTTCTTCCACAACAATTTTTTTTTGTTTAAGGCCATGCAGACAAAAAAATAACGCTGGCGCCTATACACCAATTACTTTGAGCGGACATATATTTAAAATTGGTTGCGGTGTGTCTGAGGCACAGGGGCTGGTAAAAAAGCGAAAAATGGACTGTGTTGATTGGGGTTGAAAATATGTGTAATGGGCGACGAAATTATGACGTTGACAAAGGAAAATTGGACAGGAAACATGCTACACTAACCTGTTCATCATCAGTCGGCCGAAGGCTCGAAAACAGCGCACACGAACATACACTTTAAACACGCACTTTTCTTAATGTTTTTGGAACAATATGTTTCTTTGTTTGTTTATTTGTGTGTACCTCAGTCGGCAAAAATTAAATCCTCATAGAATCACTTTGTTCTCCATCTATATGCTGGGCACGCTATAATTATGGCGGTAAGTCCCCTCTTTGAGGAGTAGCTGGAAAGACCTCACGGCGTCCTCACCTTCCGCATGACGCAGGTTCTCACCGAACATGGTCAGTTCGAGAAGTTCCTGCACCGGATTCGTGTGGAAGCAACGCCCGGGTTTCACCACTATGTGGACCGCTCGGAGGACACGGTGGAGCACACGGTAGAGGTGTGCCCCGCTTGGGCAGAGCACCGCCGTGTTCTCGTGGGGGAGATCGGTGCCAGCGATCTCTCGCGCCGGGCCTCGCTACAGAGCATGGTCCGAAGCGAGGAAGAGTGGCAGATGGTCGCCCCCTTCTGCGAAGCAGTAATGTTAGCAAAGGAGGAGTCGCACGTGCACGCGCGAGGGCGCGACCCTCACGTCCCAGCCGCCGGGATCTCGATTCCGACTTCCGGCCACCGTAGGCACGGGCTTGCGGACGACGAGCAATGGGTAGCTCGCCATCCGATCGTCCGGTAACCGTCCGGACCGAGCCCAAGTCGTCGACGGCGCGTAGTGTTCCACGCGCGCCTCAAGGAGATGTCAGCAAACCGTAGGGGCCCAGTAGGGTCGAAGCCTACTGGGACCAAGGGTCTACTTCTGAAAGGAAGACTCGGCCCTGGTATGAAAGGCAACAAAGGAACAGGAGTGGGTTTTTAGTCAGTAAAAGTCTGACACACCCTCTTGCTCCGCCCAAGCGCGGGGGATGTCATTGGATGATTTTCCCACCGAAAAAAAAATATATGCGCCTGTCACGATCCTTTTTCTTAGAAACGTGATCGGTTTTTAGGAATAAAAAGTACCTACCAAGATTAGAAAATACTTGCTGTAAAGAACATTCGGGAGTTTTTTGTGTACAACTTATGTAGTTCTTACGATTTTGTTTCAATACTAAAAAAAATTGGTTGCCTGTAAAGTCGGTATACGGGCGAAAGTTTTACGTGACAACGACTTTGAGTGGTAAAATAATTTTAATGTGAATATTCATTCGGCTAACCATGCCCGAGTGGAAGGGACGCGTGCCTCTCACTCGCTCTCATTGTGAGCGCATAACGTGAGCGGAGCGTAACGCAGTTTCTTGAAGTGTCACCCGGCAAACCAATTTATAAGACGTTGTCACGTCAAAACTATTTAATTAGGTGAATCTTTGCCTCCTTATAAGTAGGTATATAGTCCAAAATGAAGTAGGCAAGTAAGTACAAACTCAGGTTTTAAGTAATTTAAGTAAAGCACTTTGGCGAACTAATTTCGAGTCTCATAAAAGTGAACACTGAGGATCACGGTCACCATCTTGAAAAGTTACAATTTCGGGAGAACATTAGCTACTTACTTAAGAACTAGGTAACTACTTACTTACGGTCGGTACCTACCTCGCACTTCATCTAAATCCCAGCAGCTATGTGTTTACTTTCCGGTGTACCGGCTTTTGGCAATTATTTTACCCCTGTTTAAGATTCGGCGGCGGCGATCTCTCGCGCCGGGCTTTGGTACAGGCCATGGTCCGGAGCGAGGAGGAGTGGCAGGCGGTCGCCTCCTTCTGCGAAGCAGTAATGCTAGCAAAGGAGGCGGCCGATCGCGTGAGGCAACGGTCCTCACGCCCCAACCGCCGCCGGGATTCCGATCCCGATTTCCGGCCACCGTAGGCGCGGGCTTGCGGACGGCGAGCAATGGGTAGCCCGCCGTCCGACCGTCCGGTAACCGTCCGGACCGAGCCCAAGTCGTCGACGGCGCGTATTGTTCCACGCGCGCCTCAGGGAGATGTCAGCAAATCTAGGGGCCCAGCAGGGTCGAAGCCTACTGGGGCCATGGGTAGTGTGAAAACGAAACCCGGGGCCCTGGGACGAAGGCAACGAACAGGAGTGGGTTTTTAGTCAGTAAAAGTCTGACACTATCTCCTGCTCCACCCAAGAGCGGGATTTGTCATTTAGATGATTTTCCCACCTAAAAAAAAAAAACTCCTGTTTAAGATTCTTTATCTATCTACAAAAACGGAACCCTTATAGGAATACTTTGTTGTCCGTCTGTCAAGACCCTTTTACTCGGAAACGCATGGAGGTATACAGCTTAAAATAATATAACTCAGGAACCTAAATTCGTCATGTTTTTTTTATAGCAGTAAATAAGTGATAAATGTTTGTATAAAATTTTTTGTTCATAGTTTGTTGGTTTGTTGACTTGCTATACGCTTTGATGCATAGGTACCTACTGTAAGTATAGCAAGCAATGGATAAATAAATAAATAAATAAAATACTAAGATCTGCTTACCCCTTAGAGCAGTGTAAAAACAAACTTCTAAGTCATCGTTATAAAGGTAAGGCCGTTTATCACGCATATTATGACACTCTCAAGGAAATTAAACTTTAGGGTACTTCCAGTTGACCTAGAATCCTGAAATTTGGCTAGAAGCAAGTTCTTATGCCAGAAATAAAGGAAAAAGTCACCATTATGTTCTTATTTACATCACAAATTAATTACTTTTTTTGCGATTTGGATTTGGGAATCAAACTATTTACAAAGGTAAATTGCACAGAGCCCTCTGTGTGTGATTTCGACTCGCACTTGACTGATATTTTTTGAGGTGGGACTTCATCAAATATCTTCTTCCGCTCTGAGAGGAGCGAGAGAGCGTGTCAGACTTTTACTGGCTGAACCCTGTGTTTCTTTTGCGTTCCAGAGTTATGGTAATTCTTTCAAACAATAGTACCTATAAAAATAATAAAATAATAATATTCATACAACTATCACACAACGCCGTCTAGCCCCAAGCTAAGCAGAGCTTGTGGTATGAGTACTAGACAACTGATACTATAGATAAATTACACCCAGACACAGAACAAATGATTGTGCTCATCACACAAACATTTGTCCGGGGTGGGAATCGAACCACGACCTCCGGCATAGCAGTCAGGGCCACTAACCACTATACCAACAGACCAGCCTACCAGGCATCGGCCTTGAGGGGCCTAGTCAATTTTGCTGATTGGCCCCCCTACTAAAGGCATGAAATATCTTCATTGTTGTCGTGTAATTGGTGACGGATCATTTTACAATGAAAGACTAGATCTATATTGTTAGATTTCCGAGATTAAAATATTTTAAACAATTGGTATTGGCTATATTTATTAGAAAGGCTTGATATAGAGTGTGGGTGAAATAAAGGCGTAGAGTTCTGTATACTTGAAATCACAGATCTGAATAATCATTAATTTAGAAATAGGCTGACCTGTTTAATTACTATTTTAGGCTTTATTCAGTTTTCATTCACCCTCGCTTTTCAAGATTTAATATTTAGAGTGTTGAAACTAAATAATATGATGGGGACGTTATATCAAATTAAACTAGTTGGAAATTAAAAATGTGTTTGATATAGTACATTTTGATACAAGTGCAGTTTGATCATTGCGACCGAGGCGGAATTCGCACGAGCCGTAGGTGAGGGCGTTATGGAGCCGAGGGCTGCAGTGACTGCACGTGTATCAAACGACTTTTTTCAATACACTTACGAAGAAATGAATAAACGGGGGTTGACCGGAGATTCGTGGGGGTCGTAGCGCTCCCAGCCTGATGCGATAAATGTAATAAAATTGTGGCGGGGAGAGCACGCGCACTTTTCTGCACTAGTGCGGAAAACAGTCTATTGCGTGCCTAAAAGCGGGTTTTCGAGTAAGTCAGGACGTTGTTTCTCAAGGTCCAGTTGACCAGATTTCACTGTACCTATCAATACACCGTAAATTTTTAATTAGTACAAATACTTAAAGGGCATATTAGAAAAGGCCTTGTTATTATTTAAGTAAAGTCTCAATAAACAATTAATATTCATAAACAGCAAAGTTATTAGCGTTTGTTTATATTCCAAAATGTCACTCAATTTATGGAAATATTGTACCTACAGGCTATTGATTATGAATAAATAAAAGGCAATCAAAATGGAAAAACACTGCGCTTAGTATTTTCTTGTAGCAATAGTTATGAATGATTCTATTATGAATTTACCAATTATGACAAATTTTCGTGGACAATTTTGGGATTTCTTTTTTTTTACTTTTGACTACAAAAATATGATCAGTAACGGGTACAGATATAGCCCGATTTTTTTTGTACTATTAAAAAAACAGAGAACTAAACTAAACTAGAGCAGTGGTGGCTGAGTGGTAACGGCCCCGACTTACGAATGGTAGGTTACGGGTTCAAACCCAGCCAGGCGCATTACTTTGTGTAATTTATTTCATCACCACTGCTTTTGAAACGGTTAAGGAAAACATTGTGAGAAAACCGGTATTTGAGAACCAATAATTCGAAGACATGTGACATCCACCAACCCGCACTGGGCCCGCGAGGCAGATTATGGCCCATTCCCTCTCCTAGAGAGGAGGCCTGGGTGCCAACAGTGGGAAAATTATAAGGCCGACTATGCTATGCTATGCTAATTAAAAAACAGAGGTGGATATGAGTAGAATACAAACGTAAAAACTTAGCGTAATATACCTGAGTAGGTATTGTTTTTCATTTCTTTATATCTACAACAATTGACTGTAAACCCTACGCTCGGATTTTATTAACAACGTGTTGGGAAAGAATGAACGAGCGAATGAAAACGTGAGACCGAACGATAATGGTTTCATTCGCTCTTTTTAGAATCCTTGCTGTCGCGTTGTTGCTTTTATAAAACATAAAATAGCACTCGAGAAAGGTTCAATAGGCCTAAATATCTGATGGCCGGTTCTTGTTTTAAAAAATAAACACATTCAGGTCGCAATCTTTGGATTATTGCCGGGATTTTTTCTAGTGAAACTCAATGGCTGTTTTAATTATTCGTTAATTGATTCCTAGTACCTAGATATTGTGATGTAAAATTGGTGTAGTTTTTTATCTCAAGTGTCTGCACAACTGGGGCCCAAGTCTGCTATTTTTATAAATTCATCATTCCAACACGATCCCATTGTCGTTTTGCTAAAAGTTCGTAGTCTGCTAATACATAATAGTCGATCATTGATCGGTCAATGATCTTGTGGTAGAATGACAATATCGAGCTGTCTCGTAACAAATTAAAAGCAATGACTGCACAATGACGTTCTAATGGTAGCCCACTGATCAAAGGAACTGTCAAAATTTTAGCAGATTCCCGCATACATCAGACATTCATTTGTCATTACGTACGAGATTACCATTCTTAGCCATTTCTTTCAATGGAGTGTCAGTGGTTGACCATTGGAAAGTCATAATGACGCCATTATATTAGTAGATTAACAAACTTGTCAAAATCAACAATCATGAAATCAATGATAGATCATTCTGACACTATTGTAATAGCAGACTTGAGGCCCTGGACAATATGTGGAATCATTGAAAAAAGCGATATCTCGATAAAATGGAACTGAGAATATTTTTGTAGTAAATATTGATTACTCCAGCGAGGCTTGCCGAGAAGGCTGACTCGATACATTTGCCGCCTAATAATGCAAACATATTAGAATATGATCACAAAATCCACGTTTAAATGGAAAACAAAATGACTGGTATAAAAACTTAATGCTTTCTAAACTGGGCGCTGCGCTGGTTAAATGCACAAACCGAGTGAAAAGAAAAGAAAAAAAAAATACGTGTGGCACTCGGGGACTGCGCGGTAAAGCTATTGCATAGCATGTAGAGTCGTACAATACGGCTAGTTGCACGCACACAAACACCGTGTCGAAGACTGCCGAAAAGAAACGACGTTAGACAATGCACGGCCTTCAAACCACACCTCCGTGCCCGTCGGAGTGGGGAGCGTGAGCGGAATTTCTGGATTCGGTCCCCGCGCTCAAGGCCCTCGATAGAAGCTATGCAATAGCTTAAAAAAACGTAAGTCAAGTTTTCAAGTAAAAAGACCACTACAGCACTCAGCTCCATAACACCCTCCCCTGTGGCTCGGGCAAAGTCCGTTTCGGTCGCAATGACAAACTTACTCCACATGTATCAAAGAACGTTTTTTATTACACTTACGAAGAAATAAATAAACGGGGGTTGACCGACGAATCGTGGGGGCTGCTTAGCGACCAGTTCGATACGATAAATACGACAAATTGTGTCGGGGGTGAGCTCATACACTTTTGTAGTAAATCGCGCACCTATATGCGATACGGATAGGAGCGGGTTTTCGAGGTGTAATGAAAAAAACTATATGAAACGTCACTAAGACCGTAACTACGTGTCACATTGACAAGGAAACCTTCTCATATTGTTTAAATTCATTTCAACTAACATACCTACACAAATGTATCGCTAAACTACACTAAACTACAACTACTATACATTAATAACAGAAATCATAGGACCTATCAGACAAGATCTTAACTCCAATTGATTTAAACGGCCTGTTAACTAAAGGCCTCTCACAAAATAACACGATACAGTCCATAGCAAGCCCTAAATAACGCAGATAGTAGATTACCCAACGATTTATATCATATAACTAATGGTGTTCGTATTTTTCAGTACCTTATCTAGGGTGTGCCAACACAAAATAGAAAGATCAGAAGGTTATTTTTTGGAGTGAGAAATCATTAAGTAACTTCTCTCACTCTGGGTAGAGCTAGAGGGAGTTTTAGACTTTTACTGACTAAAAACTACATGTGTCCTTTTTAAAAAAACAAATTTATTTTCATCCGTACACTCTCACTTATTGAGAATTCAGTTGAAAGCCAGCGTCAGGCAACTACCACGAACTTGGCTGGAAATTTTGCTGAACTGGACCTGTTTAGCGCCGTCAAAAACAACATTGTGCATTGCTTAACTTTGAGTTAAGCTCGCCTATGTACATGAACTCTATCATCTACTTAAATATTATAGCTGTAATGGTGTACAATAAAGAATTAAAGAGTGATTGGGTATCCACAATATTAGTTTTTTTTTTTAATGATTAAAGTTTCTACATGTTGTGTCTACTCTGTGTATGTGTGCCAAATAAAATATTTTTCTACTTTTCTTTCTTTTGCGTTCTCAGACCACGTTCTCCTTTTCAAAATTCCCCGTGGCGATAGCGGGCATCGGCCCTGCTGGGCCCCTACGGTTTTGATCACCATATTTTTGAGGCGCGCGTGGAACACTACGCGCCGTCGACGACTCGGGCTCGTCCCGGACGACCAAACGACGAGCTACCCATTGCTCGTCGTCCGCGAGCCCGAAGAGCTACACCCTGTGTTTTCTATCCAATGCTTATCTTCGCGATCTCAACCAAAATGTTTTAAGTGACTGACAAGTTTATGGTGAGGGTGTCAGACTTTTACTGACTAAAACAAATCTGTTTTCTTTTAGTTACGCTTTACGTTTCAAGACTCTACTGGGCTCCATCCATGTTGCGTTCAATTGGCCGTCGACTCGGGCTTGGTTCTGCCGGTAGGCGAACTACCCATTACTCGCCGTCCATAAGTCTGCGCCTACGGGTGGTGAACCTTCTGACCTCCTTGTCTACATCCTGTCCTAGCACCTAGCATTGTCAGGTAGCACGCAAGTTCAGATCTAGGATAATATCGTCTATAATGGACGCTCGGTGGTGGCCTTCGCTATCATTTGTGGTCGTTTTCTAACAACTGTACCTAGTTATATTAGGTCTTTACCTATGAAATTGGAGATTTGTATGATAATTTCAAAATATAAAAAATTTTGGTAATTTTTTTATTTCAGCTAATCAAAGTAATGGCCCAAATTATCTATACAATTTTGCCATTTTGATGGCAGTTTGTTTATCCCTTTACTGTAGAAGTCTGCCGGACGGAGACGATGAAGTCAGCGAAAGCGTTTTGTACTGCATCACGGGTGTTGAATTTTTTCCCACTTAAAAAATTGTCTAAATTTTGAAAAAAGTAGAAATCTGTTGAGGCAAGGTCCGGTGAGTACGGTGGGTGACGGAGAGCTTCCAGCTGTAACTCTTGTAGCTTTGCGATGGTCTGTCGTGAAGTGTGAGCTCGCGCGTTGTCGTGGAGAAGCAATGGGGAAGACCGATTGACTAGTCTTGGTTGTTGAATTGCGAGCTTTTCCATCATTGTTTGCAATTCTTGGCAATAGATATCTGCCGTCACTGTTGTGCCATTCGGTAAGAAGCTGTGATGTACAAGTCCGGCACTGGTCCACCAGACAGTCACCATCATCTTCCTATGAGTAATCTTTTTTTTAGTGCACTGATTAGGTGCTGTACCCGGGTCCACCCACTGAGACGAACGCTTACGGTTGTCGTACAGGATCCACTTTTCATCGCAGGTAACAATTCGATTAAGAATTCCCTCGTTTCTATGCCGATTCAGTAGTGCTATGCACGCTTCGACACGTAAATCTCGCTGTCGGTCGCTTAGTTCATGTGGCACCCACTTATCTAGCTTTTTTATCTTTCCGATTTGACGCAAGTGCTTCAATGTTGTTTTGACACTAACTCCAAGGCCCGCAGCAAGCTCAGCCGTAGATTGAGATGGATCCGCTTCCACTATCGCCTTCAATTCGTCGTTGTCGACAATAGTTACCGGCCGACCGCGAGGCTCGTTCTTCAACTCAAAATTTCCAGATTTAAAACGATTGAACCATTAATGGACTGTGTTTATGCAAGCAGTGTTATGCCCGTACACGTCGTTAATGTTTCGTGTTGTTTACGCAGCGGTATTTCCACGTAGGAACTCATATTCGAAAATTGTACGAATTTTCAGTTTATCCATAGCGCCAAAAACTACCACAATGTCACAAAAACAAAAAACTATCTAAAAACAAATGACTGAAATTGAAATTAAATTAACACGTCTTTCGAATAAAATTTATTTGAATTTCGAATTGCGCGCCAATCCACAGATAATTAATTCTGAAAATGCTGGTTATAGAATCTCCAATTACATAGGTAAAGACCTATTATATATCAATACTCAATACTAATATTATAAATGCGAAAGTAACTCTGTCTGTCTGTCTGTCTGTCTGTCTGTCTGTTACGCTTTCACGCTTATACCGCTGAACCGATTTTGATGAAATTTGGTACAAAGATAGAATAGAGCTTGAGAAAGGACATAGGCTATAAAATATCACGCTATTTGCTATGGGGGGTGAGCAATAATCCAAAATGTCAATATTTAACGACATTTTGCAGCGAGTTCGATTCTCAGCTACAGTTAAAAATTTTGTCATTATTTTATCTTATTTTTTTTGTAATAAAATAACTTTTACCATTTTTTCAAAATAAAATTGACATTTCTATTCGATATCTTCTAAATATTTTGTAAAAACTAATCAAAACACATAATAAAATCAAAGCGGCGAGTAAAATCACGTACTATTTTGTTACATTATTCTATTTAGCTGCAAATTTAACTTCTGAAAGGAAAATCATCACGCTATCACCGATATGGAGCCAACCAGTCTATTATAACGTTTATATAAGAACGTCTATTTTAAAACATAATCGTCGAAGACCGTAGCACAGTTGTTTCGTATCTAGACTTGCGTGTAATATAAAGATGGTTCGAGTCCCTTATGGCTCTCATATAAGAATTTTTTATTTTATTTTTTCACCGTAAATAAGATTTTTTTATTTTTGCATACTTACATTTTTTTTATATCTACACACAATATATCTGTAGAAGTTTTTAGTTGTGTGCGTATCACGCAAAATGTTAATAATATAAAATGTCGATAACTTTTAAATATTAAAATTGTGTGTCTCTTAAAATATTACTTTCGCTTTGTTTCATCGCAATCGGTTGACTATATCGAAAGATATATGTTTAAATTTAAAGTTTTCAAGAAGTAAAATGTAACACCACACGCAATTCAGATACTCGCAACGCCATCTAAAGACTCAAAGTAGAAATAATTATGACAATGGCATTTGAAATTCATATTAAATTTGATAGATAGATGGCATTGTGTAATTTATGTAATTTTCTGAGTGGCGGAAGAATGACCATCGCCCACGTTTGGAGACAGTTCTATTTTTTTCCCCGTGGTTGTAACAAGCTAATTGACCTATATGTATTTAATTATTGACTTTAAAATAACACGGCCAAATTTTTGGAAGGGGTTACATGGTACCTGGCGTTGGAAGGCCCCCAGGAGGACGTTACCGATGACCTGGTGAGGGTCGCGGGAATCCGATGGATGCGAGACTCACAGGACCGGTCATTATGGCGACACTTGGGGAGGCCTATATCCAAAAGTGGACGTCTTTCGGCTGAAATGATAATGATGAAGATGGCACCTTTTTATTCTTTTTTTAAGGGTGGAAATTATCCAGTGACTTCTCCCACTCTGGTTGGGGCGGGAGGGCGTGTCAATCTTTTACTGACTGAAATCACACATGTGTCCTTCAGTTGCCCGTCCGGCCGTCCGGTCAACTACCGGACGGCCGGACGGCTAGCTACCCATTGCTCGACGTCCGCAAGCCCGTGTCTACCGTGGCTGGTAGTCGGGGTCGGAATCTCGGCCTCCTTCGGTAGCATTACGGCTTTGCAGAAGGAGACAACCTCCGGCCATTTCTCCTCGCTTTGGACCATAGCCCGAACCAGGGCCCGGCGCGAGAGGCCACTGACGCCGATTGCCTCCACGAGGACACAGCGGTGCTCCGCTCTTGCGGGGCACACCTCCAATGTATGCTTTACTGTGTCCTCCGGGATGATGGCACCTTGCGGCCTAATAATAGCGTGTTTTATTATTTGCAGTCACTGCTTCATATAAAACGAGGTCGAATGTGTTTTTCTGATCACAGTTCGAAAACGTATGATGTATCTCAGATTCCTTGCAGCCTTACGTCGACATCTGGACATTGCCTCCTTGCAGTGAGTGGTGACCAACACTAGATTATGGTATTGGATTATGGTATTGGTACTGGTATTTCGAACGGTTTCTGTTCCGGATTCGGTTGGAATTATCCTGATATTACCATTTTGCGAATTGCCCGAAGCTCCCGGTGTAGCATGCGGTGGAGGTCTATTCAGCTTGGGTGAACCGCCGTGTCCTCATAGAGAAGATTTCGCCAAAATTTGGAGACTCTTTATAGGGTAGTTCCCACTATGGAAAAAACATTTGTCTGATAAACGGGGACGTCAGTTAAATACACACTAAAAATCCTAGGTAAATGAACCACCACGCCCAAAAGGATCAAGCTACAACAATCAATGCAAGTATGCTCTCGAAAATTCTTCATAAGTACTGTTGTGGAGGAAGATAGTTGATGATGATGGTAGTTTTTGGATTCACTTAAGGCTTTGCACTATCAGTGCACGTTATCCAGCTGAAGGTCGGTGTTCCGATTATGCTCCTTCGTTTACCTCTACTAAAGCTAACTGCTTAAACTCTTCAGTGAAATATTATTGAGGCGAAATGTATTACACGAGGTAACTCTTTCAAACAATCTCGCAGCCCCAGCAGGGCCCTATACATTTGCTGAAGGAGGCTACTGGTTGTCATTTTCTCCACCAATCACCTCCATGAGGACACGGCGGCGCTCCGACCAAGCGGGAACGACTTCCACCGTATTCTCCGGGCGATCCGCACAATGGTGAGATCCGAGTGTTTCTTCCCGCTGAATTCGATACAGATACCTTCCAAATATCCACATCCGATGAGTCCTGCACAAAGAGAGGATGCCGTGACGCCTCTGCAGCGACACCTCAAAGACAGGCATTACCGCTGCGATTGTGGCGTGCTCACTGTGGCGAGGGATTAAAATCATACAATATTGTTTTACCAGAACATAAACCAGAAACATACATAAACTAATGCCTTTTCCCTTGGGGTAGGCAGAAATGCCAACTGCTACGAGCCATACATACTCTTTCTATTCACTGACGTTCATAAATCTGGATCTGCATGTTTACATAACATGTTTCCTGAAGGAGATTAGCGTTTTTACCTTTAACCGTTTTATGTTAAAGTACAATAAATAATTGCGATCCTTTCGGAATGAATTGCAAGCACAGAATGTTTGTACAGTTTTACGAACTTATCGCGGACGAAGTCGCGGGCAACAGCTAGTATATATATATATTAAACCTATCTATTTAGGGGACTGGTAATTAGTGACCGATACTTAAACACATGATTGTACTCATAATTACAAACAACTTTCCCAAAGAAACTTTTTTTATATTCTTATTATATTTATCACAATAATAAAACAGCTGTTTATACGCGCGCGCGCCTGCGACCGGCGACCGCTCAGCTGTTAGCCGCGTGACGCCGTCGTACCGACAATAGTGATAGAACACCCGCGCATCTTGCAAACCCAAAGGTGTACGTACCTAATCAGTGAATGTACCTACAAACTACCTACCTATAAAAAAAGTTTCTTTGGGAAAGTTCTTTGTAATCATGAGTACAATCACGTGTTTAAGTATCGGTCACTAATTACCAGTCACCCTATATATCTGTGAGGTAGTCTCGCTCCGCCCAAGAGCGGGATGTAGCGACATCTATGGCGTCACATAATAACTAATCCTGCATCGCGCAATCAAAGTTCTCCGCGCGTTTAGAACATATAGAACAGCCCGAAATCATCTATCGGGCAGTAGCCCACCAGACATAACACCCGTCTGGCCGGAGGATCCTCCCTTTTCAACGGAGGTATGTGGGGCTTTACTCTCTGTTCCACATACCCCTAAACTGGTCTGGTCTGGTCTGTTGTTTTGGTTTGTCATAAGATGACAAAAAAAGCACCATCGTACTAATTAATTATTATTGGTTTTGATAATAATTTCTTTTAAGTAAATTACAGTAAAGTCGTGGAAGACTAAAGAAAACGGCTGAAGGAATCTGAAAATTAATTTAGTTCCTACTAAACCTGTGTTTATATTGGCACGGTTGGCGCAGTGGTTGAGCGATCAGCTGCTGCGCTGCGGGTCGTGGGTTCGATCTCATCATGGAACTAATATTTGTATAGCCTACAGATAGGTCTTCCGGGTCTGGGTGTCTTGTGAGTTTCCATGTTTCTGAGTTGTGAACGCATCCATGATACGGGAGTAATTCCTAGTGTAGGGCAAAATATTTTTCTGAGAAGAACCAGGTTCGGGTCGACGGTGCGTTGTGTTCCATGCGCACCTTAAAGCAATGTCAGCATGATAGGGGCCCACCAGGGTTGATGCTTGCTAGGATTGGATCATGTAACTGAAGGAACACAGGGAGGTTTAGTCAGTCTTAATGTCTTTCTTTTCATGTCGATCTGACTCAAATTTTGTCCGACAATTATTTAGTCACCTAGACAGCTCTGTCGTAGGCCTCATATAAGTCGGGAAGGTGCAGGTAGGTGTGCATGGCGGGCAGGAAAGGAGGTGACGATATCCTGTGAACTTCTTCTCACTATACTATATTTACGATGACTCAAGGAAACCCATTTGGCTAGATTATCTCTACAGCGGCCAACTTGAGCACGCAGTCGGTTCAGAGATTTCCAGATTGGCCACTGCAGTTCGTGTACCGGTGGCAGATGTTCTGCCGGAGAGACATCTTTTCCTCCACAGTTCACGTCTCTGGTCTGAAGCGCAGTTCAACGAGGACGTTGTAAATCTTAAGTTTAGTCAGTAAAAGACTGACACTTCCTTTCGCTCCACCATGAGCGCGAGGAGTTATTTGATAATTTCCCACCATTACAAAAAAACCTGGTAATTCTTCCAACTCACATTTCAATAAAAGTCGTGAATACAGACAATGATTCGGATCCATGTGGAAGATATCAAGATACGCTTAAAATAATAGCTGTTAGCGCGGGATTTCTTTTACTCATATCTTGTTTCGCAGAAGATGTTCCTTTGTGTCTAGAAAAATAATAATAGTTGCTGAGATAAATATTATTTAACCCATAAACTTTGATCTTTTGAAGACATGATTGGCGCAGTGGTTGAGCGATCGGCTGCTGTACTGCGTGTCACAGATTTGATTTCCACATGGATTAAATATTTGTATGGTCTACAGACAGTTGTTCCGGATCTGGATGTCTTCTTTTGAATGTGAGTTTACATGCTTGCGAATGAACCCACGATACAGGAGGTTCTTTTTAGGGTTCCGTACCCCAAAAGGAAAAAACGGAACCCTTATAGGATCACTTTGTTGTCCGTCCGTCTGTCAGTTTGTCTGTCTTTCTGTCAAGACCCTTTATCTCGGGAACACGTGGAGGTATCGAGTTGAAATTAAAACCATATTACTCAAGTCTGCGGACTCTTGAAGCTGTAAAAAAATCAAACTAGTAAGTTAACGAGAAAAAAAGAAACTTCGGTTTATGTGGCAAAAAACGTACATTTCAATACTCTCGAGGAAATCAAAATTCATAGGGTACTTCCCGTTGACTGAATCTGAAAAATCTTCCGAGACTCCATTCCGGAATTGAACTATTTACATAGGTAATTTTGTACGGAACCCTCAGGGCACGAGTCCGACTCGCACTTGCCCAGTTTTTTATAAACCAGTGCTTCACTGCGATCCTACCTAATGGTAAGTATTGATGCAATCGTTGATGGTAAAGCGCATTAGTTTATTAAGAGCCTATTCACTCTAGCCTTGAAGACACCAAAATATATAATCGGACGGGAAGATCGCAGCAGGCAAATTGTTCCAGTCCTTCGATGTACGCGTTATTTTATTTTTTTCGGTTGGAAAATCATCTTTTTTGACATCCCCCGCTCTTGGGCGAGGCGGGAGATAGTGTCAGACTTTTACTGACTAAAAACCCATTCCTGTTCCTTCGTTGCCTTTCGTACCAGGGCCGAGTCTTCCTTTCAGAATCAGACCCTTGGCCCCGGTAGGCTTCGACCCTGCTGGGCCCCTACGATTGCTGACATCTCTTTGAGGCGCGCGTGGAACAACACGCGCCGTCGACGACTTGGGCTCGGTTCAGACGGTTACCGGACGGTCAGACGGTGAGCCACCCATTGCTCGCCGTCCGCAAGCCCGCGCCTACGGTGGCCGGAAATCGGGATCGGAATCCCGGTGGCGGTTGGAGGCGGCCGATCGCGTGAGGACCGTTGCCTCACGCGATCGGCCGCCTCCTTCGCTAGCATTACTGCTTCGCAGAAGGAGGCGACCGCCTGCCACTCCTCCTCGCTCCGGACCATGGCTTGTACCAAGGCCCGGCGCGAGAGATCGCCGCCGCCGATCGCCCCCACGAGGACACGGCGTTGCTCTGCCCAAGCGGGGCACACCTCCACCGTATGCTCCACCGTGTCTTCCGGGCGGTCCACACAGTGACGACACCCGGGCGTCGCTTCCGCACGAATCCGGTGCAGGAACTTCCCGAACTTACCGTGTCCGGTGAGGACCTGCGTCATGCGGAAGGTAATAATAATAATAATAATAATTTATTTATTTTCACAAAATGAGGTACAGTCTAAACAGTTTACAATAGTTAAATGACAATATAAGTGTAGAAAAAGGTTGTCCTGGCGTCCTAGCTATGCGGAAGGTAATGACGCCGTGTTGCCTTTCCAGCCACTCCTCAAAGAGGGACTTACCGCCATAATTACGGCGTGCCCAGCGCTGGGTTGCGATAGTCGCTGTCGCCATTCCGCCATGAGATCCCGCCGGAACTCTTTCCGCCATGCCGTGACTTGTCGCGGCAGCGGAGTTTCGCCCCGGCGTTGCATCTCCACGCGCAGATCGTGCATGCGTGCAAGGCCTGTTGCCTCCAGATCCCATGGTGGCTGGCCAGCAAGGAGGCTCGCCGCTTCGCGGGAAACCGTGCGGTATCCCCGCACCATACGTATGGCCATGACCCTCTGGCACGCGTTCAGCTGGGCCGCCGGTTGGTAGAAAGGTGATGGGGACATCATGTCATGTAATTCCTGCGCATACTCTCCAAAAATTCTATTTATTTTCTAGTGTGGCGCAACATTTTTTGCACAAGTGAAAATCATAAACGATTACTAGTAACAAGTGTGAACATATGTGTTGAAGGTCCATCTATTCGGTTGCTCTGTCCAGTACTACGGAGAGCGGACAGTCCTCGGCGCAATCACGCATGTTACTAATGTGGTTGGTCGAAGGTCCAAGGGATAGGCGAAAAGCGTGTGAGTTCTGTACAGTACCTGATCTAAACTCATGATTAATAATCTAATTAGTCTTAAGCAAGAGGGAATCTCCGGAAGGGCAGGGTATTTGATGAGACAATCGGGAACCGGTCAAAATGTAAACTATCATTTAACTCGAGACACATTTTCAATTCCAAACGCTACAAAGACGTAGTCTTTCAGCAATTTTTAATACATAAATAACAAAGTTAATAGCTGTTATTATATTGTTTTATGAGAGAGAAAATAAGAAGATAATGATTAATTGTAACTATTCAGGGGCAAAGTTGTGTAAAAGTTACGCATTCAACGTAGATTCATACACGCCAATACATGTCATGATCATTGTAAATTACGTTCATTATATAGAAATGAAATTAATTAGCCGGTAGATGATAAAAACAAACTCTCAATTATAGTTAAGATAGTCATTATTGAAGATGTTTGTTGTCAACAACGGACAATTCTAGTTGATTGCTTTTAGTAATATGATTGATGATAATAAAGCGCAAGAACTGAGACATGGATTGGAATAATAAAAGCCTGATGCAAACCAAAACGCGTCCAGCCTTCTCTAGGGTGGAGCTGGAGCAGTCCAGGAGAGGGAGAGCGTGTCAGACTTACTGACTAAAACCACACCTGTGTCCTTCAATTACCATTTGCGTTCTAAGACCACGGTATCTCCTTTAAAAAATAACGTGGCCTTTCTATGTTGACGTCCTGTTCCTACGCCAGTTGTCCATATTATATATTTACTATAGGTATGTATATTTCCTGCCGTTTCTTTAGTCTTCTCCCACACTGGTTACACTGGCTATAAATCAGCCATAAACACAACTTTTAGCATCATATTATAATCATAATTTGTTTATTTATTACAGCTGGGAGGACTTACAGCTTAAATAAACTAAATAGAAAAACAAACATAGACGACAGCAAGTCAATTACAAGTCTTAACGTATAGTAACAGAGCTAAAAGTGAGCATAACAGCCTTTAACACAATGAGTTAAACTTATTAAAAGGTTACGGTTTAAAATGAGTAAAAAAAAACATTACAGAAAGTTAGAGAAACAATTAGAAGGCTACTTATAAAACCTGAGGCTTATGCGTCTTCTGGCTGACGTCACACTACTGGTATAGAGTTCTAAGTCATGCTGCTTATACACCCCTAGTGTTTTAATTAGTACATACAAAATAGGGCTCTACCTGTAGGTACCCGTTACTAATCATATTTAAGTAGTCCAAAATAAAAAAAAACGCAATCCCAAAATTGTCATAATTGGTAAATTTATAATTGAATCAATTATTCATAACAATTTCTACTAGAAAATACTACGCTCAGTGTTTTTCCATTGTTTTTTATTCATAATCACATTCTGGGATATAAACAAACGCTAATAACTGTGCTGTTTATGAATATTATTTATTGATACTACATAAATAATCACAAGACCTTTTCTAATAAGCCTTTTAAGTATTTGTACTAATTAAAAACTACTGGTGTATCTATTATCAAATCATTCCGATTTAAAAGTATTTATCGATCTGATTTAAATTATGAAGGTCATCAGATTGAAAACCAAAATCGCATGTTTTTATACCTTGGACCGATAACTCCTCAAGTACCAAGACAGTGAAGGATGAAGCTCGTCATGTCTCGAGCGCAATCCAGTCTAGCTCCAGACGTCCCGAGGTTATACATAATCCCACTATGTCTAGACATCTCTTAAGAAAGTCGACTAGTGTGTCCAAATGTTACTAGAACTTTTTTCAAGACTTTAGGCTTTTTTTATATTACTTGAAATGCAATGCTTTTTTAGGATGGATGAAATGGCGACAGGTCACGGGAACAACTTGCGAATCACGGATGCCCCTCTAGTTAAAGGGTAGAATTTACAAGTCCGTGATAAGACCTGTCATACTATATGGATCAGAATGTTGGGCTGTGAAAAAGATATGCATAGATGAAAAAAGATTGCTTGATTGATATAGTGGAGATGAGAATGAGAATTGAGATGGATGTGACGAGAATAGGTAAAATGAAAAATGAGTATATTAGAGGAAGTTTGAAAGTGGCGCCAGCGACTGAAAAGTTGAAACGAAATCCGTTGTCTTAGTATGGTCATGTGAAGAGGATGGATGCAGCGCATATTACTAAAAGAGTTCTGAGTATACATGTAAATGGATGGAGAGGGAGAGAGAGGCCAAAGAAAATATGGATGGATTGTGTGAGGAGTGATAAGAAAGAAAAGGGAGTTAGTGATAATGTGACGGGTGACAGGACAGAATGGAAGAAAAAACAAGTTGCTCTTACCCCAAGTAATATGGAATAAGGACAGGAAGAAGACTTAGATTGCAATGCTTATATTTGACCACTTCTCCCCGTGGTTTTGCTTTCGTATATGTTTTTTTTTTAATCTGGATATTCATCAAATGACTTGTCCCGATTTAGGTGTAGCAAGAGGGTGTGTCAGACTTTTACTAACGAAACCCTACCTTTGTTCCTTCAGGTGCCCTTTGCGTTCACGGTAACCCTTTCGAACATTCCCGCAGCTTAAGTAGTCATCGGGCCTTGTGGATCCTGTCCATTTTGTTGAAATCTCTTAAAATACGCGCTTTAAACAACGCGCCATCGACTCGACTGTTCAATAGATATGATATTCGATTTTTAGAGTTCTGTCAAGAAAGTAATCGGTCTCTGGGTACATTAAATCTGCTGGAAATTATAGGTTGTGTATTACGTTCGTTTATTAAGTGATTTAAGTTATGCTTTTGGGTAGCACGGTGGTTAACTACTAAAATATATTTCTGTTGGTAACAGAGCAGTACATACACGAAGCACGAAGAATCACGACATAGCACGAAGAATCGCCAAACTTAAGTGGCAATGGGCAGGGCACATTGCTCGCAGAACGGATGGTCGTTGGGGCCGAGAGGCTCTGGAATAGCAACCACGTACCGGAAGACCTAGCGTTGGAAGGCCTCCTACAAGGTGGACTGGTGACTTGGTAACGGTTGCGGGAGTCCGATGGATGCGAGACGCACAGGACTGTTCATTGTGGCGACACTTGGGGGAGGCCTATGTCCAGCAGTAGACGTCTTTCGGCTGAAATGATGATGATGATGATGATGAACAGAGCAGTAAAATTTTAAATATTGAGAAGACATTAAGTAGTCTGACACAAACAATAATTTAAGGATAGTCTTGTTAGGAAAATATCCAAGTTTAAGCTTGGCTTGCATTTCTAGCACACGAGTATAAGTCTGCAAGTATCTGGAGACAAACGTTTGCAGTCTCGTTAGCGACTGAAATCCTCACGAGTCTAAAATTTTCTTGAAATCTTCCAACGTCGTGAAGAAGGAACATATTGAAAATATTATTTGGTTATTTCTGCATTTCCATATCCCTTTATAGGATTGTGAATACGTCTGCATACAAGGTGTTTATTCGAGTATACAGCAAACGTCTTGCTCCAAAAATATTTTTCCGTACATATTCTTTGATAGATAGAAAATATATTAGAAATTGTTCCGACATGACTTGTTTATGGTTCAAAGGTTTATGGTACGTCAGAAGTCAGAACAGAGACCCTACCACGAGCTATTAACGCGGTCCATTTTACGAACTAAACTGACCTGTTTTTTTTTTGTTTGTGGCCTCTCGCAGGTCAACCTAGGAGGTTGTCGGCTGCTTAACCGGACTTTCCTGTGGCGGCCTCAATTCTAGAATCAAAGCCTCCAGCCAGGGCTTACTTCATCATCATCATTTCTGCCAAAAGACGTCCACTGTTGGACTTAGGCCTTCCCCAAGCATCTCCACAACGACCGATCCTGTGCATCTCGCATCCACCGCATTCCCGCGACTCTCACCAGGTCGTCGGTCCACCTTGTGGGAGGCCTTCCAACGCTGCGTTTTCCGGTGCGCGGTCGCCACTCTAGAACCTTACAGGGCTTACTTAACTAACTTAAAAACTAAGCGAGTACATGCTAAGGGTACCCCCTGTGGGGTGGGGTGCTGCGACAGAAAACCTCCACGAGTGCCCGCGGGCTGTAGTTCCCTCGAGGACATGTCCGGAGCGAAGGCCAGTCTGCGGGACGGTGCACCCTGGGAGGCGGCCAACGACTCCCCTAGGGTACTCCTGCCTAAGGGGTCTCGTTGCCTGCCTGCGAATATTCTGTCTGAAGGAGCACTTCAACGCGTGTCCCTCTGCTATAGCAGAGGGCACAGTGGCGAAGTAAGAGCGGGCTCGGTGCGCACTCACCCTGCCACCGGGCAGGCAGGAGGAAGACTTGGTCCTCCTTTTGCCACCGTTAGTCTCGTAGCCCCAGAAATTGTCCAAGGTCATGTTTCTGACTTTTGATGGGGGTCGAGGGTCTTGGCTTAACCGCCCGGGCCGCGAGGAAGACAACCTCTATAAAAAATTACCCCAAATCTCCAAGCGGCGGCGCACCGTGAGGGAGGTTGTTAGCTTGACTAATGGGTAGCTTAATTAGTCTCTAGTGCGGACCACTAAATTTGAGCAGGTACACAAAGTTTCATACTCGTGGGAACAAAAATGGCAAGTAAATTTTTTAAAAAACCCAACGACGAGGAGATGGAGAGTGATGCGCAGTCGGAGTCCGATGCGGCATCCAAAAGGAGCTCGGAGGGCTCGGAGGCTGAGGAGGGTCAAGGAGATTCCGGTGGAGACTCGCGTCTGTACCGGAAGCGCCCCATATCAGGGGACAAATCGTCCTCCGAAGGAGAGAAGGGCTCGGCCCGCAAAATCCCTACCAGTGGGCGGGGCGCACGTCATGCGGGAGGAAGAGGGAGGGGGCTTACCTCGCAGGAGGCTGTTGAGCGAGCCGAGAAACTCGCCACGGAGGGTGTCCACCCCGCAGCGACCAGCGTTAGGACTGGCCCCTCGGGGCCGTCTGGCGGCAAGCCGGACGCCGGGGAAGACTCCGCTGAGGAGTCGCGCAGATCGCTCGGGGAGCTGGTCGTGGAAGCCTTGACAGCGGTTTCCAGAAAAAGGGAAAAGGGCTCGAAGAAGAGGGGCATCGCCCACTTCGCGACATCTATCTTGGAGGCTATAGACGCCTCCTTTGAGAGCCGAGCTTCTGGGAGCCCAGGAAGTTGACTGCGAGGAGCCAACTAAAGGGGGACGCAAGCAAGGGCAGGGCCAAAGTCGGCCCCAGCCCCAGCCCGAGCCGGAAAGTCAGCTGTTGACGCTGGTGCGGCAGGAGCTGGCTGCCCTTCGGCAGCAACAGCAGCAGCAGCAGGAGCAGTTCCAGCAACGGATGCAGCAACAGCTGTCCGTGCTGGAAGGCATCGTGCTGCGCCCCCCACTCGCGGCCTCCAGCCAGCGGAAGGCGGCATCATATGCTGCCACCGTAGCTGCGGCTGCTGCGCCTAAGGTAGGCCCATCGGGGCAAGCCGGGCGCGGGGCCATGGCATCGGAGGCTGCAAGGACGGCCTTGACGGCCAAACAGCAGCAGCGGCAGGGAGGGCCTGCTCCACCCTCGAAGAATAAGGTGGCACCTACCGCTAAAGCGACGAGGGCTCCTGCCGTGACGGCGACTAGGCCGCGCCTGCCATCCCCCGCCCCCCTTGCAGAACCCTCGGCCGAAGCCGACTGGACGGTTGTTGGCGCCAAGAGGAGTGCGGGCAAGGCAACTAGGTCGGCCAAAAAGCGCGCGAGGCGACAGGAACGCAAGAAGCGGGCCATGGCGGCTAGACTTCGCGCCCCGAATTCCGCGGCTGTAGTTATTACACTACAGCCAGATGCGGAAAAGAAGGGCGTGACGTACAACACCGTCATGGAAAAGGCGAAGCAGGCGGTGGTGGGCCACCTCAGCGAATTCGGAGCCTCTGGGGGCTTCCGAATGAGGCGCACCGCAACCGGGGCCCGAATATTAGAGGTCCCTGGTGCAGACAGTGGCCCTGCCGCAGATGCCCTGGCCGCAAGGATCAGGGCGTCCCTGGACGTCGAGGAGGTCCGAGTGTCCAGGCCCACCAAGTGCATGGACATGCGCATCATGGGCCTGGACGACTCCGTCAGGGTGGACGAAGTGGTGGCCGCCATCGTCAGGGCGGGAGGGTGCAACGCCGATCAGGTGCGGGCGGGCACCATCCGCGCTGACAGCACGGGCATGCGAGCCGTAACGGTGAATTGCCCCGTGTCGGCGGCCAAGGCCATCACTGGTGAAGGCCGAAGGCTCTTGGTGGGCTGGGTCTCCGCGCAGGTAAAACTGCTGGAGCCCAGACCTCTGCGGTGCTACCGCTGCCACGTGGGGCACCACGTGGGTGCCTATTGCGCCGCGGAGGTGGACCGCAGTGACCGCTGCTTCCAGTGTGGTCAGCCTGGTCACAAGGCTGCAGAATGCCGTGCTACGCCGCACTGCTACGCATGTGCGGCGGCAGGCAAGCCGGCCGATCACCGGGCTGGGAGCAGGTCTTGCGACCCCCCTGCTAAGGCCAAGGGCAAGGTCCCGAGGCAAGCCCACCCTGACGTCCTCTCCGCCGCAGCCTCCTCTCTGGCTGCCGCTGCTGTCGCCGCCACAACCACCGCGGCAGGGCCCTCACGAGGGGCTCGGGAGGAGACTGTAATGGACTGTTAAATACGGCTCCATTACGTCTCCTCCAGGCGAATATCAACCACTGCGCCCCCGCTCAGGATCTGTTGCTCCAAAGCATGGCGCAGTGGTCGATCAATATCGCCGTGGTCTCCGAGCCGTACTATGTCCTGCCCAGGGGAGACTGGGTTCAGGACCTGAACGGCTCGGTGACCCTAATTTCGTCGGCCGCCGCTGGTACTCCGTCCCTCGAGGCCGTCACGAGGGGGCGGGGTTGCGTGGCAGCACGGTTCGGGGACATTGCCGTGGTAGGCGTCTACCTGTCCCCGAACAGAACTCTCGCCGATCTCCACATCTCCCTTATGGAGCTGAATGCCGTCGTCGCTAGGTTTGGTTCCCTCCCACTGGTCGTTTGCGGGGACTTCAATGCCAAGAACCTGGCTTGGGGTTCTCGGTTCACGAACCAGCGGGGTCGGATGGTAGAGGACTGGGCCCTGGAAACAGGCCTGGTCATCCTAAACCGGGGTTCTGTCCCCACGTGTGTGCGGATGCAGGGCGAGTCAGTGGTGGACATATCGTTTGCCAGCCCTGCTCTGTCGCCGCGTGTCGTCGACTGGCGCGTCATGGAGGGGGTGGAGACGTACTCAGACCACCAGTACATTCGGTTTGACATCTCCACCCAGACCTCAAACGCGCCGGTCCAACAGACCCCGTGTGGTCCGCGTTGGGCGCTGAAGCAGCTGGACCGGGAGCTCCTCCTGGAAGCCGCGATGGTACAGGCCTGGGTGCAAGCACCGAACAGGCCTGTCGACATTAACGTCGAGGCAGAATGGTTCCGGGAGGCCATGTCACAAATTTGCGACGTGGCAATGCCCCGAGTTCGGCCAGGACGTGCACGGCGCCAGGTGTATTGGTGGTCGCCGGAGATTGCGGTACTGCGCAATGCATGCAATGCCGCGCGGCGCCGGTACGCCAGACACCGCAGTCGCCGCATCCGCCCGCCGGATGCGGAGGCCAGAGAGGCGGAGCTGTACGAGGGATACAGAGTGGCAAAGCGCACCCTCCGAGCGGAAATAAAGCGGGCCAAGTTGGAGGCCCGCAACGTGTGGCTGGGGACTCTGAACGGAGACCCGTGGGGACGCCCCTACAAGGTGGTGCGGGAAAAACTCCGCCCCTGGGCTCCCCCACTCACGCAGAGTCTCCGGCCCCAGATTGTGGAGGGTGTGGTGAGCACTCTGTTCCCTGCGCGAGGGGAACACTCTCCCCCGCTCATGGCTCCGCCACCAGCGGTGTCTAACGCGGATCACGATGGCGACGATGACGACAATGCTCCAGAGGTGACCGAGGTAGAGATGAGTGTGGCGGTACGAAGGCTGAGTGCCAAGAATACCG
The DNA here is from genome assembly GCA_905147345.3 of Mythimna impura. Lineage (NCBI taxonomy): Eukaryota > Metazoa > Arthropoda > Insecta > Lepidoptera > Noctuidae > Mythimna > Mythimna impura. The sequence continues at coordinate 2,531,606 of LR990349.1, forward strand.
CCCCAGGACCCGACGGCTTGCCTGGGAAAGCCTGGGTCCTGGCCATGGAGGCTCTCGGGTCTCGATTAAGAGGGCTCTTCAGCGCATGCATGGAGAGGGGCCAGTTCCCACTTCGCTGGAAGACGGGGAAACTGGTCCTTATCGCGAAGCCGGGGCGCCCTGCGGACTCTCCGTCCGCGTACCGGCCCATTGTGCTGCTCGACGAGGTGGGCAAGCTCTTTGAAAGAGTAATTGCAGACCGCCTCGTCGCGCACCTAACACGGGTGGGGCCGGATCTGGCGGACGGCCAGTTCGGCTTTCGCAGGAGGCGCTCCACGGTGGACGCCATCATGCGCGTGCGAGCTCTCACGACGGGGGATGCGGTGTCCCAGGGCAGGTGTGTCGTGGCGGTCTCATTGGACATCGCTAACGCCTTCAATTCCCTGCCCTGGAGTAGCATTAGGAGGGCACTCCGGTATCACCGGGTGCCCGACTACCTCTGTCGTGTGATCGAGGCCTACCTTTCGGACAGGTACATCATTTACCCTGGTCACCAGGGAGAGTGGAAACGGCGAGAGATGTCGTGCGGTGTTCCGCAGGGATCGGTACTAGGACCGCCCTTGTGGAACATCGGCTACGACTACGTGCTGCGCGGCGACCTCCCTGACGGGGTCAGCGTGGTCTGCTACGCAGACGACACGCTGGTCCTGGCTCAGGGAGACTCGTACCAAGCGGCGGTCGAATTAGCGACACGTGGGGTTGCGATAGTCGTTGATAGGATCCAGCAGTTGGGACTCGAGGTGGCGCTGCAAAAGTCCGAGGCCATGTGTTTTCACGGCCCTCGGAGCGCGCCGCCTCGGCGCTCCCAATTAACGGTAGGAGGAGTTCACATCGGCGTCGGGTCGACGATGAAGTACCTGGGACTCGTCCTCGACAGCCGGTGGAATTTCGAGGAGCACTTCCGACGTCTGGCTCCCAAACTGAATCGGAATGGGGCTGCCCTCAAGCGGCTCCTGCCCAACCTCGGGGGTCCAGACGCCTCCTGCCGGAGGCTCTACGCAGGCATCGTCCAGTCCATGGCCCTTTATGGGGCGCCGGTGTGGGCGCCGTCACTGCGAAAGCGACCGGCGGCCCAGCTGAACGCGTGCCAGAGGGTCATGGCCATACGGATGGTGCGGGGATACCGCACGGTTTCCCGCGAAGCGGCGAGCCTCCTTGCTGGCCAGCCACCATGGGATCTGGTGGCAACAGGCCTTGCACGCATGCACGATCTGCGCGTGGAGATGCAACGTCGGGGCGAAACTCCGCTGCCACGACAAGTTGCGGCATGGCGGACAGAGCTCCGGCGGGGTCTCATGGTGGAATGGCGACAGCGACTATCGCAACCCAGTGCTGGGCACGCCATAATTATGGCGGTAATTCCCCTCTTTGAGGAATGGCTGGAAAGGCAACACGGCGTTCTTACCTACCGCATGACGCAGGTCCTCACCGGACATGGTAAGTTCGGGAGGTTCCTGCACCGGATTCGTGCGGAAGAAACGCCCGGGTACCACCATTGTGCGGACCACCCGGAGGACACGGTGGAGCACACGGTGGAGGTGTGTCCCGCTTGGGCAGAGCAACGCCGTGTCCTCGTGGGGGCGATCGGCGGCGGCGATCTCTCGCGCCGGGCCTTGGTACAGGCCATGGTCCGAAGCGAGGAGGAGTGGCAGGCGGTTGCCTCCTTCTGCGAAGCAGTAATGCTAGCAAAGGAGGCGGCCGATCGCGTGAGGCAACGGTCCTCACGCCCCAATCGCCGCCGGGATTCCGATCCCGATTTCCGGCCATCGTAGGCGCAGGCTTGCGGACGGCGAGCAATGGGTGGCTCGCCGTCCGACCGTCCGGTAACCGTCCGGACCGAGCCCAAGTCGTCGACGGCGCGTGCTGTTCTACGCGCGCCTCAAGGAGATGTCAGCAACGGTAGGGGCCTAGCAGGGTCGAAGCCTACTGGGGCCAAGGGTCTGATTCTGAAAGGAAGACTCGGCCCTGGTACGAAAGGCAACGAAGGAACAGGAGTGGGTTTTTAGTCAGTAAAAGTCTGACACTATCTCCCGCCCCGCCCAAGGGCGGGGGATGTCATAAGATGATTTTCCCACCGACAAAAAAAAAAAAAAAAAAAAAAAAACCCCCTGTGGGGTACGGACCTCGGCTTAGGGCGTCGCTGGGGGAGGGCAGCAAGGGACAGGCTGAATCGATCAAAGATGGAGCTCCCCCTCCCCCTTTCTCGCTCGCACGACTGACATTTTAACACATCATGGTAAGGACCCTGAACATTTTCAAATATTAAACATACTTGCATTAAAGATACTTGCATTAAACATACTTGCAAAGCAAGGCAAAGAAGGAACAGGATTGAGTTTTTAGTCAGTAAAAATCTGACAAGCCCTCACGCCCCGCTCCGTCCAGAGTGGGGATGTCATTAGATGATTTTACCACTTAAAAAAAAAATTACAGATTTAAAAAATTTAGTAAGTGCACCAGGAAAAAAAAGGGCAAGTGCGAGTCGGACTCGCGCACTGAGGATTTCATACAAACTTACCTAAGAAAACAGTTCAATCCCCGAAGACTTTCCGAATCGCAAAAAAAGTTTTTTTCTGTGACGTAACTGCAAATTTACAGTTTTCAGATTTTTTACTATACGTGTGCTATGAGACCTTGCTTCATACCAAATTTCAGGATTCTAGGTCAACGGAAAGTACCCTATGATTTTTGTTTCCCGTGAGAGTTTCGAAATACACGTTTTTTGCGACTTAAACGGCCGTATCTTTTTTTTTCGTTAACTTAAGTTAACAAAAAAAATTAAAACTTCTAAAAGTTTAATTTTTTCACAGCTTCAAGAGACCGCAGCCCGTATATGGTTTTAATTTCAACTCGATACCTCCACGCGTTCCCGAGATAAAGGGTCTTGACAGACAGACAGACGCACGAACAACAAAGTGATCCTATATAGGTTCTGTTTTTTACTTTTGAGGTACGGAACCCTAAAAACTAAAAAAATTCAATTCCCTACAAAATCTCAACACTTCCCTAAGTGCTGACTAACGGGCACCATGTTCAGCATGCAAGCAATTAACAAAATAATTACCAGCATAATTAAAACATGGCTCTTAATGCACACAATGGTGCGATTTCCCACACAATGGCCGATAGTGGTCTTGTTACTATTGTCTATGGCGTCTTTATCGTGTATCGCGTCGGTGAACTTAGATGAAACGGCTGGAGTAACATCTGGAAAGGAGATCGTGTTTTATAAAGAAAAAGTTTTAAGTTTGTAACAACTGGTTTTTGTTGTAGGTGTTAAAGGAGCTTGCAGATACATTGTAAAGTAGTAAAATGTGAAGATTACTTAAGTGATATAGGTATCTAGCATATGTCAATAGATAGATACTCTATATTAAACACCATAAAAATACAGTAAAGGTCGCCGCACACGGGCCACTCGCACTTTGTGGCCCGAACAGGCCTCTAAACGCCGTCACACGCCACTCGCGCATTAAAACCTTCTTCCTCAGAGTCCATTAAGATACTGCGCGTATGGGTACAAAAAAGTAGCAGCCACCGGCCACAAGTGGCTGTCACGCGCTTCAGCTTCCTTTGTGGCCGCTTCTAGCTTCTCGTGTATTTCGCGTTCAGGGGGAAATTTAGTTATGGGGTGATCTTCTTCTTAGCGTGTCGATGCCAAAACTAGTTAAATTCCTTGCCTGGTCCAGTATTTGGCCACGGTAATGCCGTCCACTGATGCTGCCGTTAGGTCCCTACGTGAGCAGGTAACAAGGCACTTGATGCAGGATGGAAGGTGGGACATGGTCTGTGGAGAGACGCCGCACAAACACTGAAGATTAGAACCGTCCGAGAACCCCCATCTGTAGAGATTGTCTTTACTGCGCCCAACCTGGGTGCGGAGTCTTTCAGTTTCGAGTTTTCCAGGTTGGTCATGGCAACTCGTGTCCAGGAGAGAGGCTGTCCGACGGCTTGATAAATTCTTCAGGAGGTTTTAACTTCTCCCGCCAGAGGCACATCTCTCCAAGCTGGTGTTACTTTGAGATGGGCTCACGCTTGCAATAAAACTTTTATGAATTCTATGTCTCAGGGGCACCGAGCTGTAATTTTGCATTGGATGGCGATGGTCGTTTTGTTATTTCGCCCTTTCTATGCCGCTAGCCACAGTCCTGCGAATTTCTGGGGTACAATGGCGATTAGTGGATACAACATTCGTACCGGAGTCGGTATAAGGCAACCAGTTCCGGTAACCGTCCGGACCGAGTCCAAGTCTTCGACGGCGCGTAGTGTTCCACGCGCGCCTCAAGGAGATGTCAGCAACCGTAGGGGCCCAGCAGGGTCGTAGCCTAATGGGGACATGGGTGATGCGAAAGAGATCCCCGGGGCCCTGGAAATATGGCAAAGATGGAACAGGAGGGGGTTTTTGGTCAGTAAAAGTCTGATACTATCTCCCGCTCCGCCCAAGAGCGGGGATATCATTAGATGATTTTCCCACCCGAAAAAAAAAGGCAACCAGTGGAAATTCGGCACGTTTTATTAAGTGCTGTATCCACTTAGTTGGAAAGGGCGGAGCGGCTCCACACTGGACAGGGGTGATCAAGAACTTTATCACTAAGTGACACAGAATATACATATATTATATATATTTTTTACTGTCACTAGGGAAACACCGCTAATATAGTTTAAAAAAATGAGTAAGACGTTTAATCATTTGTTTTCTGGTGTTCAAATGCATCCGGTTAGACTAGCAGCTGACTCTAATACATTGAGAAAAAGGTTTGGCATATTTTTGTTTTTGTTTTTAGGAGATCATCCAATAAGTTCTCTCGCTCTAGGGTGTAGCGAGAGGGCGTGTCAGACTTTTACTGACTAAAACCTCATCTGTGTCCTTCAGTTACCAAGGACCACGTTCGTTCGTTCGTAAGGGTTCGTTTTAAGACCACGGGCTTCCTTTTCAGAACTCCCCGCGGCGCACGTGGAACACTAGGTGTCGCTGCCGTCGATGACCTCCACGAGGACATGGCATTACTCCGTCGAAGCGGGGCACGCCTCCACTCTATGCTCCATCGTGTCCTCCGGGCGGTTCGCACAATAGTGACGGGCGTTTCTTCTGCCTGAATCCAGTGCTCGAACCCGCTGAATTTGATACTAGGCAATGAGTAACGAAACAGCTTAAAAAAACTGAATAAGTTATGTGGTGCCCTTGACTTTGTTTGCGAACAAACTTGGAAACCTCGCTGCCCCAGTTATGTATAAAAGTTTCCAAAAGCCCTTCTCCGTGCACCCTACTATCCCCTAAGGAACATCTTTCAAACTTAGTAGATCTTTGGCAGTTTAGTTTCGGATTCTGTCCTGGAAAATCATATCTGCGTTATATATTACTGGCAGAAACCAACTGTTTCTTATATTTATTTGAGTTTTGCGAAGAGTTAAACATACATGTATTGGCTAGCATATTTTCCCTTACAGGATCACTTTGTTGTCCGTCTGTCTGTCTGTCTGTCAAGACCCTTTATCTCAAAAACGCGATATCGAGTTGAAATTAAAACCATATACGCAAGACTACGGTCCCTTGAAGCTGCAAAAAAATCAAACTTCTGAGTTAACGGAAAAAAAAGATACGGCCGTTTAGGTAAGTTTGTACGGAACCCTCAGTGCGCGAATCCGACTCGCGCTTGCACGGTTTTTTCCTTTAGAAAAGCTTTTTTATTATTGATGGACGTTTCGCGGATGACCACTATCGTGGACGGTGAAGCACGCTTCATCATCATCACCTTCATCATTTCAGCCGAAGGACGTCTACTGATCGACATAGGCCCCAAGTTTCGCCTGTGCGTCTCGCATCTATCGCATTCCCACGTCTCTCATCAGGTCATATGTCCACCTTGTGGGAGGCCTTCCAACGCTGCGTCTTCAGGTTCGCTGTCGCCACTCCAGCACCTTTCATCCTAATCGACAATCTGTGAGCAATGTGCCCTGCCCACTGCCACTTAAGTTTGGCGATTCTTCGGGCTATGTGCTGTATAAGGCTATGGTAACCAAAAAGGTCCAGTTCAGCATAATGCCAGACAACTACGTAGCAGTTGCCTGACGCTGGTTTTCAACTGAACCTTTGAGTGTATGGTTAAAAATGAGTTCCGTTAGGTGTGAGGTAAATAAATATTCATACATATATTATTAGTGGTACGACAGACGTTTTCCTGCCCGAAAGTTAATTAGCTTTCATCAGATTAAAAATTTCAAAACCCGATTGCAGCGCCACAAACCGGATTCAATTGTATTTTTAAACCATCCAGTGATTTATTCAAATATACACCGAAAAATATATTCAAATTGGTCAAGCCGTTTGAGAGAAGTTAAGTGACAAACACACGTACAGAAAAATTATATAAATAAAGATATATTTGGTATGGTCAGCAACTGTTTCGCTGCAAAGCAGATACTTCAATTTCCGACCGACGAACTGCTGACAATTTTTGTGATCCCTTAACCTCCCCCCCCTTCCATCCCTGAGGAACCATCTATCTTTAAGAGTAAAACTTTCGTACAGGGCAGGGATTTAAGCGAAGTCCCAACGTATTTAAAAGAAACATAAATATCAATGGGACGTGGTTCTAACTCAGTGGTTCTCAACCTGTGGTTCGTGGACCACTAATGGTCCGCAAGAGCTAAAATACGGTCTTCGAATGGTTCAAACATTCTAACTGAAAAGTAGGTAACATTGATGCGAATTGATTAGTAATGCAACGGAAGTGTCTTAACGGAAGCAAAAACAGAAACCGATGTCAAAAGTAAATCTTTGCGAATGCGGAAGCGGAAGTAGAAGCGGAAATGTTTACGTCGTAATCACGTCACGAGGCTTGGTGATGCGCAGAATGAATCAAAAAAATATAATAAAGAAACTTGTTGCGACAGCGTTTGTGTATTGCCCCCCCCGCGCCTCTTCCGATGTGTCCAGTCGTCCACGCGCCCCCCACCCCCGCGCTCCACGCTGTATTCTTTCGTTTAGAGTTTTGTTACAAATTTTGCAGAAGCAGAAGCGGAACCGGAAGTGAAAAATCTTGCGGAACTTCTGTACAAGCGGAAGCGGAAACAGAGTTCTGTTGCAACACTAGAATTGATCAGGAACTAGCGACCCGCCCCAGTTTCACACGAGTGTAAGAAAAGAAATCTTTGAAATTTTCTGCTTTTCTATATTATAACATACACTAAATTTTTCTCATGAATCATCCTATATGTTGGTGGAAATTACATGACAATCCGTTCATTCGTTTTCGAGTTTATCGCATTCATATACTGTTACACAGATGCAGTGGGGGTCGTAGTTTTATAATATCTAACGATATTGTGTCTCATATTTTAATGTTATTAATGATGATAACTTTTGATCTTAAGGGATACGTACTGTTCTACAAGTAATTATGATTTGTATTTTTTTTTATAACTTTAGCATAGTTAAATTTTCTTCTCAACTTCTGGTCTCTGCTAAATACAAAAAATCCAAAGTATTCCCCGGTCAAAAAGGTTGGAAACCACTGTCTTTGGTGTTCATGGATAGGTAGGTATGTAGCTTGTTAAAGCGATGGAATGCTGCATCAGGTAGTTTTGTTAGAAGCAAGAAGTGTATTATAGGGATTTAGTTTTAAATTGGTAAATGATTAATTATATTTAATTTGCAAATTTGTTATCAATAACTTTACGCGTCAATTTAAACCAGATGAGGCCAAAAACACAACAAAAAAAGAATTAGCGAAATTGGTTCAGACGTTCACGTGTGATGACAATACAAGAACAGAGGAAGTAAGGATTCAGCGTAAACATAATCAGCTTTTTAATATTCCCACTGCTGGGACTCCAGACCTCCTCCCTAAGAGTGAGGATGGGTCGTAATCTACCACGCAGACCCAGTGCGGGTTGGTAGATGTCACATACATCTTCGAATTTTTGGTTCTAGGACCATCGCACGAAAAGAAATGATACGGCCGTTTATGTCGCAAAAAACGTGTATTTCGGTACTCTCAAGGGAATCAAAATTCATAGGGTACTTGCCGTTGACGTAGAAAACTAAAAACTGTAAATTTGTAGTTAAGTCACAAAAAAAAAACTTTTTCTGCGATTCGGAAAAATCTTGTAACTCAACTCAGGAATTGAACTGTTTTCATAGGTAAGTTTGTACGGAACCCTCAGTGCGCGAGCCCGATTCGCACTTGCCCAGTTTTTATAAATACAGAAGTATGTATTATGACTAACACAACACGTTATAAATCACATAGTTACATAAATACTTTGATACCATCGTAACATACATCAAAATGTACGTACGTTTTGAAGCTTTATAAGACTGATATACAGTAGGTACATATAATATACATAGATATGGAAGATGGAAGTAAATAAGGAAGGAATATACTGGTGAGGCTCTTGTCTCGGTAATAAGATTTTGTTTGATGTATTACGAGAAAAACCGTGTTAATATTTGGATCCAAACAGAAACAAGAAATGGCTGGTATGATTCTTTTTTATTTTTGTCGTACGAGGAAAATACCAAAGTTCAAATCAGATTATTTTATTGAGCTTTTATTTAGAAAATATTAAGCCTAATGTTGTTGTTAGGCAGGGAACGTAGCTCGCAGAACAAATGGTCGGGTGTGAGTTTCCTTGCGTGATCGCATCAGGAATGAAGATATCCGCAAAGGAACTAAGTTCGCCGACATAGCCCGAAGAATCGCCAAACTAAAGTGGCAGTGGGCAGGGCACATTGCTCGTAGAACGGATAGTCGATGGGGACGAAAGGTTCTGAAGTGGCGACCGCGCATCGGAAGACGCAGCGTTAGAAGGCATCCCACAAGGTAGGCCGATGACGTGGTGCTCGCGTGAATTCGATGGATGCGAGACGCACAGGACCGTTCGTTGTGGCGGCACTTGGGAGAAGCCTATGTATAACAGTGGACTTTGGCAAAAATGATGATGATGATGATGAAACCTAATGTATTAAAACTCAGTAGGCAACAAACGAGGTTTTATTCGTACTTTCCTATTGTAGAGTTTTTACTAAGTTTGGAAAATATCGGGTCGGTAGATCTGATGTTAAACTTTTTTTTTACCACCCTGTTTCGATTTGAGGCTAATTGCCTTTTGTTTCTTATCCGTTTTGAAACTAAAAAAACTGTATTTTTTAAGTTATAATGTGAATTGAAAACGGCCAAATTTGTATCAACATTTTTTTTTGGTAACTAATATTTTTTTTTAAACGCTGCCAACTAAGAATTACTCCCGTTCCAAGGATGCATTCACAAAAATATAAACTTACGTACACATGAATGATTTATTATTAGGACATAAAATTTACATTTTTAAATATTGACATATAAAATCATTTAAAAATACAAAAAAATAGTAGCCCACCGGTATCAGGAACAGAGTCCAAACATTATTATTATTATCACAAGCACACCCAGATCTGGAACCACTATTAGTAGGCTATACAAAATATATTTGTTTACAATAATCGCTCAACTACACGACTGACAAGACTGCACCGACCAAGGCACCGACCGTGCTGAAAAAAACCCCACACTCACGAAAGTTGACACAAATATTGTTCTTCCATACAAAATTCTTCGTAAGTAGAGGTGGATTGGTCACACGCTTAGGAGGGATTCCGGTCATACACCTAAACAGGCATTGGACTGCAATCCTCAAGGAAAAAGGAAGCGCGGCCGTCCTCGTCAAACCTGACGACCGACGCACCGTGTTGACAGAAGCTACGGCCATCGGACTGACATGGAGCGAGGTGAAGCGTAGAGCTCAAGACCGTTCACGATGGGTGACTACTGTCGACGCCCTCTGCCCCAGTTAGGGGACATAGGTTCTGAAGTCAAGTCATAAAAATTGCGAAGCCTGAAAAATATAATTATGAAAAAATATCAGGTGGTGGTGGTGGTGGTCATAGTTTATTAATTTATATATACATCTTAACTATTAAATATTATAACTTAATAAGTACCTATATAAACAAACTGAAAATAATATATGTACAAACGGGTAGAAATAAAACTCATAGGACATCAAAAAATTCATCCACATCGATGTCAATGGGAAAAGTGCCCAGAACGCTGGCAGCATTGCCACGCTGGATGGCAATGCTGATTCGTTGACCGAAGAAAAGCCCAGCCCTCTGGTCACGCGAAGAGTCGACCAGCTGTTTGCTGATATCCCGGTAATTTTCATTGAGTACAAATATATCCAAACTAGCGTCTGCCAGCGACTTCGAACGCGTCCCTATGTCCTGATTATCGGTGCCCCCATCATGCGGCCAACGGTACGTCACAAAATTTCTTTATAGTTGTCCCCTTTACGTATATACAGGCAAAGGAGACAACGGACAGTTAAGATTTTACGTTTCGTCACAGTATAGATATGGAACAGTACGGAAACTACGTACAAATGTTCGAAACGGCACACTCACACAAACATACGCATCGACGAGACTCCTAAGCGTTTCTTGCTACTGATAGCAACGCGAGAAACGCTTAGGAGTCTCGTCGATGCGTATGTTTGTGTGAGTGTGCTGTTTCCAACATTTGTACGAGACTCCTAAGCGTTTCTTGCTACTGATAGCACCGCGAGAAACGCTTAGGAGTCTCGTCGATGCGTATGTTTGTGTGAGTGTGCTGTTTCCAACATTTGTACGAGACTCCTAAGCGTTTCTTGCTACTGATAGCAACGCGAGAAACGCTTAGGAGTCTCGTCGATGCGTATGTTTGTGTGAGTGTGCTGTTTCCAACATTTGTAGGTAGTTTCCGTACTGTTCCACATCTATACTGTGGTTTGTTGTCAACTTTAAAATTTTATTTGTTTTTTAAACCTGGGTCATACCAATCTTTACTCTTTATATTATAGTCTAAAAAGTTGAGTCTTTGAATTGGCTACCTATGTACGATGTTTTTCTTCAAATATGTCAGTACTTTTGGGTATCATGTTTCGAACATCTTTTGATCTAGATAAAAAAAGTTTTATTGTAAGAATATAAGGTATCGACTACAAAAACAACGAAAACAAAGCCTTTGCCTGACAGCCTGTTAAAACTTCTCTAAACATTTATGTTTTTCTAAACAATACATCTGTAAACTGATCCAGCTTTCACGCCATAAATCATAAATGTTTAGAAAATGATTTATACATATTTTTGTAAAATCCGAATGAATACGGTCACGTTCGAATGTAAAATGATAATATTTTAGATGGATAATGCAAATGACCAGAATGCGGACTGGTCATCAATCTTCCTAAAAGAGATGGATTATGGAGGTTTCAGTTGATTTTTTGTGCTCGCGTGGGTTTTTCTAGATTTTAGGAACATAATTTTTCGGGTTCCGTAACTCAAAAGGAAAAAGTGGAACCCTTATAGGATCACTTTGTTGTCCGTCCGTCTGTCTGTCTGTCCGTCTGTCTGTCTGTCTGTCAAGACCCTTTATCTTGGGTAGGTACACATGGACGTATCTAGTTATAATTTAAACCATATACTTAAGTTTGCGGTCCCTTGAAGCTGTGAAAAAATCAAACTTCTAAGTTAACGGAAAAAAGATATGGGCCGTTTATGTCGCAAATAACGTATATTTCGACACTCTAGGGAACCAAAATTCTAGAGTACTTCCCATTGATCCAGAATTCTGAAATTCTGCATAAAGTAAGGTCTTATAACACAAGTATAGGAGTAAATCTGAAAACAGAAAATTAGTTGTTACATCACAAAAATATAATAATTGCGATTTGGAAAAAACTTCGAGACTCCAATCAGGAATTGAACTCTTTACATAGGTAAGTTTGTACGGAACCCTCAGTGCGCGAGTCCGACTCGCACTTGCCCAGAATTTTTTTTTTGAGATCTGCTGAAGGGTCACAGAGACCACAGTTGTGTCAAAGGAGTGACAAACATACACACACTAATAGATTTTTGTACGAATACAAACTTTTTTTTTTTTATAATATGAGCGTTTTGTAACACGAGCTGGGATTGTAGGAAGGTTATAGTATCTTTTGATCTCAAAGAAACAACGGTTTCAATGGTAAACAATAAAATATGATAAAAACATTAACATTTTACACGAAAGGTTTAGAATTAAATATAGAATATCAAACAAAAATATGAAACGTAATCCACGTTTAATAAATCATGTTTTGTGAAAACTAAACACCCACGTCGTCAACTTTATTATACTTTTCTTTGAATTCATAGAAGTGATTACTAGCTTTTCAGACGTAGGCGACCATCAGTCTATAGAGAATGGAAGGGGATTACATACATGTAACATGGCTTCGGGCACCTGAAGTGGTATCGATTTCTAAATCTTTATTTGTTTATATTGTGCTATTTTTTTTTTTTTTGTAGGGCTGTGGTGGCCGAGTGGTAACAGCCCCGACTTACGAGTTGTAGGTCGCGGGTTCAAACCCAGCCAGGCGTATTACTTTGTGTAATTTATTTTATCACCACTGCTCTTAAAACGGTGAAGGAAAACATCGTGAGGAAACCGGCATGTCCTAGAACCAAAAATTCGAAGACATGTGACATCCACCAACCCGCGCTGGGCCGGCGTGGTGGATTACGGCCCATTCTCTCTCCTAGAGAGGAGGCCTGAGTCCCAACAGTGGGAACATTATAAGGCCGACTATGCTATGCTATTGTGCTATTTTGCTTTTTGGCACGTGGAATTTTGAGTAGCGTTTGTGTTTACACAGATATTATAATAATTCGTTTATTTTATTTTGTTCATTAACATTTTAAATAATTTAGTACTCAGTTACAAACTAATGTTGTATATTATGTATATTGTATTTTTTACGAAGAGAATCGTTTTAAAATAGCACTTCACCAGGTAACTACCATATATTTTCCAAACTAATATTACGAGTATAAACGCGAAAGTTTCTTGTATATGTGAATGTGTATGTTTGTTATGGTTGAGCTGAGTGGTGCTAATATTCGCGTCATGTCTGTTTTTTTTATTGTTGTTAGGTTCGCGCTTGACCGCTATCTCACCTGCCCCCCTAGCCAAGTTGCAAACGATAAACGTGAACGCTTAGTAATCTCCAATAGATTTTCTACTTTATACCTAAGAGCATAAAGTTGAAAATCTATTAAAGACTACTGAGCGTTAGCGACCGGAACGAACAAAAACACTATGTAATCTTCAATAGATTTTCAACTTTATATCCAATAACATAAAGTTGAAAATCTATTAAAGACTACTGAGAGTTTACGTTTATCGTTTGTGACTTGGCTAGGGGGGCTGATGGTAAGCGACGATGCGGTTGACGATGGAGCGCGCTTACCTAGAAGTAACCTATTTACTCTTGACTCAAAGACTCCCGGGTTGTAGCCATCAGGAAACACAGATTCCGGCAAGGAATTTCACTCCTTAGCTGTACGCACAATGAATGTGTTCCCAAAACGTTCTGTGCGTATGGGTGGGATTGTTCTCAAATTTCAATTCTTATGTATTATGATTATCTTTGTTTGCTATGTAGTGTTGTGTTGATTTCGATACAATGTAAAAATTGTTTATGAAATTAATAAATGAAATGAAACCCAAGCAAAAAAAAAGTTGCAGGAAATCGATTTTGGTTGCATTTTCCCGCGCGTGACATGTTTTAAAGACAGTTAAATTAAAGTTGTGCTATGTTATGCCAATAATGACGATGATGAGTTAACTAGTTGTGGTCTTTTTTGGGGTTCCGTACCTCGAAAAGAAAAAACGGAACCCTTAAAGGATCTCTTTGTTGTCCTTCTGTCTGTCTGTCTGTCAAGACCCTTTATTTCGGGAACGCGTGGAGGTATTGAGTTGAAATTAAAACCATATACTTAAATCTGCGGTCCCTTGAAGCTGTGAAAAAATCAAACTTCTGAATTAACGAAAAAAAAGATACGGCCGTTTATGTCGCAAAAAACGTGTATTTTAACACTCCCAAGGGAATCAAAATTCATACTTCTGGTACTTCCCGATGACCTAGAAGATCTCATAGCACAAATATAGGAAAAAATCTGAAAACTGTAAATTTGTAGTTACGTCACAAAAAAAACTTTTTTGACAATTCGGAAAAATCTTCGTAAATCAATTCGGGAATCGAACTGTTTTCATAGGTAAGTTTGTGCGGAACCCTCAGTGCGCGAGTCCGACTCGCGATTCCCCTGAGTTTTAGGGTTCTGTACCTCAAAAGGAAAAACGGAACCCTTATAAAATCACTTTATTCTCCGTCTGTCTGTATGTCTGTCTGTCAAGACCCTTTATCTCGGGAACGCGTAGAGGTGTCGAGTTGAAATTAAAACCATATACTTAGGTCTGCGGACTCTTGAAGCTGTAAAAAAATCAAACTTGTAAGTTAACGAGAAAAAAATATACCTACTTCGGTTTATGTGGCAAAAAACGTACATATCAACACTCTTGATGAAATCAAAATTCATAGGGTACTTCCCGTTAACCCAGAATCCTGAAATTTGGCATAAAGCAAGGTCTTCTAACACAAGTATAGGAATAAATCTGAAAATTGTAAATTTGTTGTTACGTCTAAATTTTTTTTTTGCTATTCGGAAAAATCTTCCGAGACTCTATTCCGGAAATGAACTATTTACATAGGTAAGTTTGTTCGGAACCCTCAGGACGCGAGTCCGACTCGCACTTGCCCAGATTTTTTTCTTTCATCTCGATTCAACTCAAATTTGCGATAAATATACAGCTACTTGGGTAGCTCTGTTCGCTTTGTTTAGGTCGAGCAAGTTGGAGCAACGTCAAGATGGTGGTTGTGCAAACTGCTAAAAGAGCTGCACACTGCAGCTACTTTAAACTTACGTACTTACGTACTACTAATTAAACTTTATGTACAACTAGGCATTCTCTATTAGTAGTGTTTAGTTTGTCCTTTGGGTTAAAGAAGACATTGGACCGATCCCAAACACAGTGCAGTCTGTTTGGAAAGGGTCAAATATGTATACCCTATTTGGAAAGCAGTGGTGGCCTAGTGGTAACGGCCCCGACTTACGAGTTGTAGGTCGCGAGTTCAAACCCAGCCAGGCGCATTACTTTGTGTAATTTATTTCATCACCACTGCTCTAAAAACGGTGAAGGAAAACATCGTGAGGAAACCGGCATGTCCTTAGAACCAAAAATTCGAAGACATGTGACATCCACCAACCCGCACTGGGCCCGCGTGGTGGATTACGGCCCTTTCCCTCTTCTAGAGAGGAGGCCTGAGTCCCAACAGTGGGAACATTATAAGGCCGACTATGCTATGCTATGCTATTTGGAAAGATTGTTTCTGAAGCTGCCAACTTGAGACCGCAATCTTCTATCGAGTGTCCATTTAAAAAAAAAACTTTATTTTTCATATTTTGTATCACTTTCGATTTCCCATCATAATACAAGATCGTACGTAAGTATATTAGATTTTTCTTTCTCTCTTAAAATATTATACAAAATACAAGAGCCAAATGGAACATGTCTACGACCCCGTGACTAGCGAACCTTGACTTAAGTCTGGAGCTGATAATAAAGTAAATTACAAAGGATAAGTGCTAATAAAATTTATAAATGAGGCAATCGGCCGCCATTCATTAGATTTTTTACTGAAACCTTTTCAGAGAGGATAAGGTTACGACTGGAAATATGGTTAGTAATAGTGCCACTGGATTTTATATAGTTAGGTGGGTGTGTTGAAATGACGTGTATAATATCCTCACACAATGCGTGCACATCGTCGCTTGTCATCAGCCCCCCTAGCCAAGTTACAACCGTTTCGTTTAATAATCTTATCGTCGATCGCCTCTAGTAGGCCACGCCTCCGATTCCTTTATTCTGACGTCATCTCAACGCTCAGTCATGTGGTCAGAACAAAGGAATAGGATGCGTGGCCGACTCGAGGCGATCAATGAAAAGAGAATCGAAACGAAACGGTTGTAACTTGGCTAGGGGGCAGGTAAGATCGTCGTCAAGTGCGAGCCTGTCAATAATAATAATAAATAACATGATGTAGCAAATAATTTGACAACACGGTTGGCGCAGTGGTTAAACGATGACCGCCCGGAGGACACGGTGGAGCACACGGTAGAGGTGTGCCTCGCTTGGGCAGAGCACCGCCGTGTCCTCGTGGGGGCGATCGGTGGCAGCGATCTCTCGCACCGGGCCTTGGTACAGGCCATGGTCCGAAGCGAGGAGGAGTGGCAGGCAGTTGCCTCCTTCTGCGAAGCAGTAATGCTAGCAAAGGAGGCGGCCGATCGCGTGAGCCACCGCCGCCGGGATTCCGATCCCGACTTCCGACCAGCGTAGGCGCGGGCTTGCGGACGGTGAGCAATGGGTGGCTCGCCGTCCGATCGTCCGGTACCCGTCCGGACCGAGCCCAAGTCGTCGACGGCGCGTAGTGTTCCACGCGCGCCTCAAGGAGATGTCAGCAACCGTAGGGGCCCAGCAGGGTCGAAGCCTACTGGGGCCATGGGTGATGCGAAAGAGATCCCCGGGGCCCTGGAAAAAAAATGGCAAAGAAGGAACAGGAGTGGGTTTTTAGTCAGTAAAAGTCTGACACTATCTCCCGCTCCGCCCAAGAGCGGGGGATGTCATTAGATGATTTTCCCACCAGAAAAAAAAAGTGGTTAAACGATCAAATGTTACGTTGTGTGTCGCGGGTTTGATTCCCACACGGAACAAATATTTGTAAGCCCTATACAAATAGGTGTAAACAAAAGAATTTCATATATAGTGACACATTTACACACGAGTTACAATTATTTTTTTTATGCACTATCAAACATACGCTTGATCAAGTTCTACTGTCATCAAAATAATTTTGATGACAGAAGAAAGTAAAAAAAGAAATCTAAACAAGTTATTTCCAGTTTTGTGTTTCCTAAAATAAAATATTACTGGTCTGAGGCCTAGTCCATAGGAGCGCGGTGACAAGAGCGGGCGCGGGTGCGGTGGCGGACGCGATTAAGTGACCAGTGCGTCGCGGGGCTTAGTTTAGGTTAGAGGTTCATTGAAAGACCAGCGTCAGAAAGTATTTTTTTGTCTGTCAACATTGCTGTAATGAACCTTTTTGATGCAGCCGTGAGGCACACACAATGTTATTGTTTTTTTTTTTTGTGGACTGTCACTTTTTGTTTTTAACCCCGACGGAAAAAAGGGGTGTTATAAGTTTGACGTGTCTGTCTGTGTGTCTGACCGTGGCATCGTTGCTCCTAAACGAATGGACCGATATTGATGCGGTTTTTTTTTTGAAAGCTGACGTAATCGAGATAGTTCTTAGGTACAAATTATACAGATCTGTCCAGGTGTACAAGGTCATCAGCTCGTTTGTTAGCTGCGGTAGGGATCTTAAACACATAATGGGTGTTTACTTTACGTTCAAACGTATGTGTAACTTAATATTTGAAATACTCATGAACATACTAGTGCCATTGAGCTTGTCTGATGATGGAGGTCGAAGGTAAGAGACGTAACACTGGATTTCCTATTAGTAAACCCATCCAGTTTTGGCTCATTCAGATTCTTCTTAACCAGTTCTATACATTTAATTTTGTCATGATGACGAGGACCTGGTGGTAAAACTGGGAGATAATTGATGAAACCTTGGAATGCCTACTAGTAAAACCATCGAATTTGGGCTCACTAGATTAATCGTAACCAGTTTTATACACGCACCGGGCTCTGGTTCAGGCCATGGTCCGGAGTGTGGCAGAATGGAAGCAGTAATGCTAGCGAAGAAGGCGGCCGCACGCGTGAAGTAACGGACATCCTCACGCCCTGACCGCCGGGATCCCTACCCTGATATCCAGTGACCTTTATGGGCTTACGGATGATTAGCAATGGATAGCTTGCCGCCCGGCTGTCTGGTAACCGTCCGGATCAAGCCCGAGTCGTCGACGGCGCGCAGTGTTCTATGCGCGCCTCAAGGAGATGTCAGCAAAACCATAGGGGCCCAGAAGGGCCGAAGCCGGAGCTGTAGGTTGAATTCCGAAAGGGAAACCCGTGGTCCTGGAACACTAGGAAAAGATGGAACATTGGTGTAATTTTAGTCAGTAAAAGTCTGAGACGCCCTCGCGCTCCGCCCTAAAGCAGGAGAAGTCATTAGATGATTTTGACCTTAAAAAAAAGTAAAAAGTGTGAAATAAAATTAAAGATGAGTATCGCTGAGTCGGGGAACCACAATTTTCTGTAAAACACTTAAAACTAGTAGGTTGGTATTTTCTATTCGTTATTTTAAAGCTACACAAACTTCTTCACATTGCGGTCCCCCGACTCAGCGATACTCATCTTTAATTTTATTTCACACTTTTTACTTTTTTTATCGCACATCGCCGTCCGCGACTTGGGCTCGGTCCAGACGGTTACCGGACGATCGGACGGCGAGCTACCCATTGTTCGCCGTCCGCAAGCCCGCGCCTACGGTGGCCGGAAATCGGGATCGGAATCCTGGTGGCCGGGGCGCGAGAGCCATTGCCTGCGCGTGCACGAGCGGCCTCCTCCTTTGCTAGCATTACTGGTTCGCAGAACGAGGCGACCGCCTGCGCCTGCCACTCGGTGATGGTGACACCCGGGCGTTTTTTCCGCACGAATCCGGTGCAGGAACCTCCCGAACTTACCATGTCCGGTGAGGAACTGCGTCATGCGGAAGGTAAGAACGCCGTGAGGTCTTTCCAGCCACTCCTCAAAGAGGGGACTTACTGCCATAATTATGGCGTACCCAACCTAATGGGGTAAAAGAACGCTCGCTAGCGAAGAAACTCTGCCTGCGTTATGACTAGCTAGGCGATCGCGACATTCACTGCAGCGATTTCTGCCCGCTTCAACACCCGCTTCAGCTTATCACCTTGTGCAGGACCTGAAGTCTAAACTTTATTTCCTCATGTTACGATCTTCTTACAGTCCCGTCTCGAGAGGACTTGTTTGCCGCCCGGTTTTATTCACGGGTTTATAAATAAAATGTAAATGTTTGCAATTTGAGTAGCATTTTAAATGTATGTTTGTGGTTGTTCGCGCCAACATAACGCATCCATCATACCGCCTGCGCCGCGCCTCATTATAGCGCACCCCGCGCCTGCCCTCACACCCCGCAACGCGTCTGCGTCGAGCGAGCCGCGCTCTCGGCCTCTTTGCCCCACGACCGCCAACTAAGACGCACGCGTCACGCGCCCATGCGCTACGGACCGCGCTCCGACCCACTATTCGCGATATATATAAGTTTTCTTATAGTTCATTTGTCTTAAACTTTTATTGTAACAAGTCATTAAAGTTTTAAGTACTGCAAGTAACCGTTTTACTTTATAACAATCTCGTGTGTAAACGCGTACCCACGCGCTTACATAATGGCGACCGTCTAACTGCGATCTTCGGACTTCGAGACTACGAGTCTTTGTCTTCTACACCTTCGTGCTACCCTGAGCTTCGTGCACCTGTCAACGTGTGGACTCGGCGTGTCTGCGAGCAACGAGCCTCGACCATCGTGCGTGTCGAGAATCAAAACAAAGAAGCGAATACCTACTTGCGAGTGCGGCCTGCCTGGGTGTGGCCGGCCGTGAATACCTACCAAGCTAAGTTTCCTTTCTTCCATTTTCCTATTACCTATACCCTTTGTTGTAGTCTGTAGCCTGCGTAATTGCGGGACAACTACATCAGTGATAGGAAAAGCCTATTATTTTATGCATGTGCATTGTGCGTATCTATTCATTCAACAACAATATTTATTCCTGCCACCTATACCCGTGATTATTGTAGCCCTGTGCAATAGTGCGATTGCATAAGTAGCTACAAGTGGCTAGGAAAAAATCCTGTAGGTAAGGTACCTATTAACGATTCCTCGCTATTATTTTGTAATTCAATTATTCCAGTCACCTATTCTATTTCGTTGTAGACTATCTTCCATACCCCGCACTACATTGTGCAACTACAACGAGTGACTGGAAAACTATATTTGTGCGCTATTTTGTGTTGGTTTGTACGCGTTACCCACGCTATCCCCTTCGCACGTGTTGGACGTGCTTGCTAGCCAGCATTTGTGCTCGTGTGCAACACAACTATCTTATTTAAATAAAGGTTTTGGGTTTACTGACGAATAAGTTGTTTTGGGCCTTGTGCTTGGTTTTGTTTGCGCCCTTCTCGCTCTCTAGCTGCACTATCCTTGGCTTGTTTTGCACGTTATATACCCCGCCTTGGGCCGACTATTTCAGCGCAAGAGGTGCCCGTGCCCATCCTTGTGGCCAGAGCCATCTCTTCGGGTACTCATCGAGAGCATTCGTGTCGGCGCCGCCGCCGCACGCGTGCCCCAGGTCCCCCGCCCCGAGCTCCGCGCCCGAGCGTGGTCGCTTCGCTTCGCTGACGCCGAGGGAGTGCCGGTAACTACCGATAGCCAGACGAGGAGGAACGTAAGATCTTTCCATTTAATTGTACTAGTGATTCAGTGCTATCTTGACCCAGGTGGTTTAATTGATAAATTATCGCCATGGATATCAAAACTCTAAAAGCTAAACGTGCCAGTATCCGTGGTAGGCTAACTAAATTTGAAAATTACCTCAACCAGGTCAAGACAGTACCCACATTTGAATACAAAGAATCACAAGTAAATGAGCTAAAATTAAAACTAGAGATGATCAGAGATTTATTTAAAAGTTTTGGTGCGCTGCAAGATCAAATCGATGACCTTTCCGTAGAAACTATATCTATTGAAATTGATGAGAGGGATGCTACGGACTCTAAGTTTATAGAATTGATTGCTGAGGCAGAAACAATGCTGCAGCAATGCCCTAGTGAATCTCAACAACTTCCATCCCATCATCATTCTCAGAGCGAGCATTATAACAGTGTGAATTTTAAATTACCTAAAATAGAAATAGCAAAGTTTGATGGTACTTATTCTAAATGGTTAGACTTTAGAGATACTTTTAAATCACTAATTCATGACAACTCACAATTACTTCCTATTTACAAATTCCACTATCTCAATTCTTACTTAACCGGCGAAGCAGCCAACATTTTAACTAACCTAGCGGTCTCGGATAAAAACTACACAGTTGCGTGGAACCTGCTGTGTCAGAGGTACAATAACAAGAGACACTTGATCACTCAACACATTGATTTAATTTTATTTGAACTACAACCCACTCACCGTGATTCTGAAAGTTCTCTTAGAGCGTTGGTTTATAATGTCAACAAAAATCTCAGAGCCCTGTCAAGTTTAGGCCAGTCCACGGACGAATGGGATCCATTGATAGTACAAATTATGTACCACAAACTTGATTTCACTACCAAACGAGCATGGGACGAACAGAGGAATCCTGATGATGACAATATGCCCAAATTAAGTGAATTAATAAAATTCTTACAAAATCGTGCTAACATTGTAGAAAATACTTCTAGTAGTAAGAAACACAACTCTAGCAATAAGCAGGAGCGCGCCTGCAATTCCTTAGCATGTATAGAAGGTAATACAAACAGTGACAAAGCTAATGGAGAATCAACGTGGGTCTGCAACTATTGCAGTGCAGATCACAGCATCTACAAATGTCCTACATTTTTAGCAAAAGCTCCAGAACAACGAAAAGCTGAAATTTACCGCCTGAAGTTATGTCCTAATTGCCTTAAAAAAGGACATGTTGTCAAGGATTGTCCTCAAGGGCCATGTCGGAAATGTAACAGAAAGCATAATTCATTGCTTCACATAACTTCACAGCCTGCAACCAGCGTCTCTGTGCAACCTGCTATCCCTGAGGCCACGGAAGTTCCTGAATCAACCATTGAAGTTCCGGTTAACTTCTCATCTCAGGTACAACGAAACAATCTCGTATTACTATCTACAGCCATCATTGATGTGGCAAATCCAAATAGCAACGCATGCCTGAAAGTACGCTGCCTTCTCGATTCCGGCAGTGCAGCCACCTTTATAACTAGAGAATTGAAAGAGAAGTTGGGCCTACCTGCTATAGCGACGAATACCACGAGGATAACCGGTATGGGAAATACACACTGTGGATTCATCGCAGAAAGAAGCGTCGTCCGCATACATTCTCGCCATACAGACTACCACACCACACTGGCATGCCCGGTTCTACCTGAGCTTACAGCAAATATTCCAGGTTCGACCATTGATTTAAGCTACTTCAAGATTCCGCCAAAAACTCCACTAGCTGATCCTTCCTTCAACACTTCAGGCCCAATAGACATGCTGATTGGCGCGGATTTATTCTGGCAAATTATAGGAAGAGAGCAGCAATCACTTGGAGCAAATTTACCATTTTTGATAAGTTCTCAGTTTGGCTGGATAATTTCAGGTGCTATATCTATACCTTCCAACTGTGTACCTAGAAATATTCAGTGCAATCTGTCAATAAATAACGATCATTTAAACAATAATTTGGATCAACAGCTTGCCCGATTTTGGGAGCTAGAAGAGCTACCAAAAGGACCTCTCCTGAGTGATAGTGAGAAGATGTGTGAGCAACACTTTCAGACATACACTACCCGCCAAGAAAATGGACGTTTCTGTGTAAAGCTTCCACTTCAAGAGTCTACTGATGTTCTTGGTGACTCATATCACAGAGCAAGACAAAGATTATTTGCGTTAGAGCGAAAATTTCGCAAAAATCCGATTCTCAAGCAAGCCTATTGTGAATTTATAGCAGAATACCTGTCACTGGGCCATTGCACTCCACTGGAGCAGCCGCCTCCACTGCTTCGGCGCCACTACCTGTGCCACCACGCCGTGCTGCGCGAGCAGAGCGAATCCACCAAGCTGCGCGTCGTGTTCGACGGCTCCGCCGCGACATCTACAGGCACTTCCATAAACGACATCCAAATGAATGGCCCCAAGGTACAAGACTCCTTATTTTCGATTCTGCTGCGATTTCGCCTATACAAGTACGTATTAGCTGGAGATATCGATAAATTCTTTCGTCAAGTCGATGTCCACGAAGAAGACAGAGACTTACAGCTTATTCTTTGGCGTGAAGAAGATAATCTCCCCATAAGAACACTTAGGCTCAACACCGTGACCTATGGCTTCGCCAGCGCAAGCTATTTGAGCACTAAATGCTTGTGGCAACTTGGAGAAGATTGCGACGACGAAAAGGTCAAGGAAATAATTCAGAAGGATTTTTATTGTGATGATCTACTGACAGGAGCCGACACTAAAGAAGAGCTACTACATATACTAAATGCAGTCACCGCTATGTTGAAATCCGGCTGCTTCAATCTCCGAAAGTTCAGGTCAAATGCCCCTGACATCTTTCCCATCTCCAGTGTCGACCTGCAGAGCAAGTTAAGCTTGAGTGACGCATCAAGCGCCCTCGGTTTGGGCTGGAGCCCGCGATCCGACTCTCTTCAGTTCACCATTGAAGCTCCAAGCTCCGAATCTAAAGAGAAGATTACGAAAAGAGCAATACTATCATCGTCTTTCAGCATCTTTGATCCTCTCGGATTGCTTTCACCGTCCACTGTCCAGCCGAAGATGCTTATGCAACAGCTGTGGCGGCGAGGATTGGACTGGGATGAGCCAGTCCCAGACGATCTACGAAAAGAATGGCAGAAAATGAGTTCTAGCCTTCCGTCTCTTAATGAAATGGCAATACCAAGAAGAGTTCTATGTGAAAATCCACAAGAAATTCAATTACACTCCTTCTGTGACGCATCCATGCATGCTTATGGCGCATGCATATACCTACGAGCAACTGATAACGAAGGTAACGTAACAGTCCATTTACTCTGTGCCAAATCAAGAGTGGCACCTACTAAACCGCCTCTTACTATACCAAAGTTGGAGCTACTTGGAGCTCTACTTGCCGCAAATCTCACGAAGACTGTTTTAGAATCCCTACGACACCCTATCTCCACAAGCATACATTGGTGTGACTCCAGTGTCGTACTCGCATGGCTCAAAAGCACTCCAAGCAAGCTGAAGAGTTTTGTGGCTAACAAAGTTGTAGAAATCTGTGAGAATACAAACCTTTCTTCATGGCGTCACGTGCCCACTACTGCCAACCCGGCTGACTATATCTCCCGCGGCGTCCCTGCAAAGAAGCTGCGCACTTTACAAGACTGGTGGTCAGGTCCGTCCTTCCTCAGCATGGATGAAAATCACTGGCCATCACAGGAAAAACCAAGTAAACCCAACTTACCCGAGATGAAGGTCCTGCTCGTGACGACCGCAAGCAAGTCACCAGTTATACGATTTGAAGATTACTCCACTCTTAACAGAATCAAGAGAGTATTTGCATATGTACTAAGGTATATTCAATATCTGAAAGATAAAAAAATTATAAGAGGTCCTCTATCAGTTCAAGAGATGAATACTTCATTAACATTATTAGCCAGAGAGGCTCAAAAACAATCATTCCCTGAAGAGTACAATAAGCTAATAAAAGGTGAAGCCATCCTTAAGGGTAAGATATCAGGTCTTAGCCCATTTCTCGACGAAGAAGGTGTTATGAGAGTAGGCGGTAGGCTTGATCGTTCCAGCTACAGCCACGATAAAAAACATCCTATAATTTTAGACTCCAAACATCATATAACCATTTTAATCCTTCGCCAGGAACACAAACGCCTATTGCACGCAGGTCCACAGCAACTGCTGTACTCTGTCCGAGAGTCCTTCTGGCCGATCAACGGCAGGCATCTCTCCCGCAGCACCGTGCGCTCTTGCGTCGTGTGCCGCCGCCACAAAGGGCAAACTCTTACACCCATGATGGGCAATCTACCTCCCGAGCGAGTAACTCCCGCTCCACCCTTCCAGTCTATCGGGATGGATTTCGCAGGGCCTTTTCATATGCTAAATAAAAAAGGGCGTGGTGCTCGCGTATCCAAATGCTATCTATGTCTGTTCATCTGCTTTAGATTCAAGTGTGTACACTTGGAGGCCGTCAGCGACCTCTCTAAAGACGCATTTATTTCATGTTTAAAACGATTCATCTCGCGTAGAGGAAAACCTTTAGAGATATTCTCAGACAACGGGCGTAATTTCGTGGCAGCGTCCAAGGAAGTAGGCCAATTTTTAAAAGCAAACGCGAAAGGAATTAGTGAACTTGCAGCAAACATGCAAATTAACTTCAATTTTCATCCACCTTACGCTCCTCACTTTTCTGGTCTGTCGGAGGCCGGCATTAAATCGGCTAAGCATGTAATCAAACGTGTAATGGGCAACAATAATCTGACTTTCGAAGAGTTGTCCACGTTATTTGCGCAGGTGGAGGCTATAATGAATAGTCGACCCCTGTCCCCACTTTCTCCTTGTCCTACAGATTTTCTTCCTCTCTCCCCAGGACATTTCCTGATCGGCCGGCCGCTGACCGCACCGCCATCACAAATCATTGATGACAACACACGCTGCCGCACAAGATATGAGGCCATCGAAAAAATGCGCCAGCAATTTTGGACACGGTGGCAACGGGAGTACATTTCCGAGCTCCAAATGAAAACGAAATGGCGTGGAAACAAAGCCAAGTTGGCTACTGGAGATCTAGTCCTCATTCAGGAGGATAATACGCCGCCGCTATGCTGGCGCCTGGGGCGCATTGCCAAATTGTATCCTGGAGAGGACGGCATATCCCGCGTCGCCGATATTTCAACTACCAGAGGCACTATCAAGCGATCCCTCACTCGCCTCTGCCCTTTACTTGACTAATACAGATTCCAGATGTCCATAACACAGTTCTAAGCTACACTTGAAGACAACACTTAAAGAAAATAGAGACTATTTAATGAAAAGGAAATCATCTCAAAGTCAATACTGCTTCGGCGTCCACATCACTGCACTGCCTCATACAGCACCGCACTGCCACTTACCTTCACCTCATGGGCACACATCGCTGCACCTGTAGTTCTGCATCAGCGCCAAGGGCGCAACTTCATCAGCTTGGAAGACGACGGAAGCCCTCGTCAACATCTCGTCCACGCTCCCCTGCTGGACTTCACCGGCCCCGGAGTATGTTCGCGCCAACATAACGCATCCATCATACCGCCTGCGCCGCGCCTCATTATAGCGCACCCCGCGCCTGCCCTCACACCCCGCAACGCGTCTGCGTCGAGCGAGCCGCGCTCTCGGCCTCTTTGCCCCACGACCGCCAACTAAGACGCACGCGTCACGCGCCCATGCGCTACGGACCGCGCTCCGACCCACTATTCGCGATATATATAAGTTTTCTTATAGTTCATTTGTCTTAAACTTTTATTGTAACAAGTCATTAAAGTTTTAAGTACTGCAAGTAACCGTTTTACTTTATAACAATCTCGTGTGTAAACGCGTACCCACGCGCTTACAGTGGTTTTATTTTTTGACTGCACTCAGTCAAAAGGGAAAATGATAAAACATGGTCAGAGAATTATGTCTGTAATTTTGGAAGTCGTTATTTTTATTAAAGTTAGTTTGCACTTTTTAGTGTTTATCTACGTATAAATGTATTTGATAGTAATAAGTATATAATTTTCACCGTTCATATTTTGTAACATAATAGTTAAGAACATGCAATTTGACATAATTTTCACTGTTTTTCATACAAGCGCTCTTACGCGATTATGACGTTATTACACATTTTTCATTAGATATTTTGGAACACACACACAGTATCTTGTGGATATTATCTAGGCTTCTATTGAAATCAATTTGTATATTTGTGTAAAATTAATCCACTAAAGACCTCTGAAAATCTGCTATGTTGCATGAACTTTGACACTTCATAATATAATCAAAAATTTAAAAACTCATAAAAATATAACATATTCATATTCATATTCATATTCATTTATTTGCATCTACAATGTTGGTAAGTTGGTACAAACAGGCTTAAAGCTATGCATCATTGTAGACCCTGTTTGGGCACAGCAATGTATTTTTTGATATTTAAATTAATTCAATATTTCATTATACATGCAATTTAGATTATTAATTAAATTTGAAATAAAATTGAAAATTAAAAATTATAATACAATGTCAAAATAAATTACAAATACGAAATAAAATTAAAAATTAAAATAATTGAATGTCAATTAAACTAGTTATACAAAATAAATAAATCCAAATAAATAAAAATACAAATGTCAAACAGTAGGCAAAATAACAATAACAGTAAAATAACAAGTAATAGTGGTAACATTCTATACAAAAATTATGGTTGATTAATATAAAATTGTCTAAAATAATTTATAAATTAAAAATCTTACTAATCTAGTTATGTGCTAATTTGTTTGTCATCAAAAAATTCATTAAGTGTATAGTAGCACTTTGATAAGAGAAATTGTTTTAATTTCCTAATAAATACATTTGTCTTTTTTAGTTCTCTTATATTTTTTGGTAATTTATTATAAATTTTTATTGACATGACAAAAGGGCCAGATGAATGCATTTTAAGCCGGGATGTAGGTAAATTCAACCTATTTTTGTGCCGAAAAGTATATCTGGTCTGTATTTCTTCACGAGTTTTGTAAAATTCTGGGTGTTTTCGGACAAAATTGCATATCTCAAGAATATACAAGCAAGTTACAGTCAGTATTTTTAGTTCTTGAAAGTGTGGTTTACAACTGTCTGTTTGATGTATATTTGCTATAACTCTGATGAGCTTTTTTTGTAGAGTAAAAATGGCAGGTGAATCTGTACTATTACCCCATAGAACAATACCGTAGCTTAGCCATGCATGAGCATATGCATAGTAGGTGGGGAGTGCGGTTTTTTGATTTGTGGGTTTTTTTTATTTCACGTAAGGCATATAAGAATTTTGAAAGCTTTGCTCGAATTTTTTGTATGTGGGACTTCCAGTTTATATGTGTGTCTATGGATAGGCCGAGGAGATTAAAAACATTAACTTGTTCTAATTTTTTATTGTTAAATGTATAGTCTAATGTTAATGGCGCTCTTTGATGGGGGTGGAAAGTCATTAATTTAGTTTTGGAATAGTTTATTTCCAGATTATGGTTTTCCATCCAGTTAATTGCTGTAGAAAGAAGGGAGTCAATTTTGCTTTTATATTTAATTTGTTTTGGCAAGAGGTCAGTAACGAGATGTCATCAGCAAATAAAACACATGGCCCGCTTATTGCCTTCGGTAGGTCGTTTATATAGATAAGAAATAGAGGGCATCCTATTACACTTCCTTGGGGGATTGACGCATTGACTGCTCTTATCTCGGATCTTATTTTTTCAATTTCTTTTGTGTTACTATTGTAATGTTCAATCTCGACCAGTTGTTCCCTATCTTTTAGATATGATGAAAACAATTCATAGGCTTTACCTCGTATTCCTATTCCATGCAGTTTCTTTAATAAAATTTTATATTGGACTTTATCATAGGCTTTTGTCATATCAAGAAGTATACCTACAGCGTATTTTTTCTTGTTTATAATATTTAAGGCTTCTTGTACATATTTATAGACAGCTAAAGTAGTTGATCGGTTTTTTCGGAAACCGTTTTGGCAATCATTTAATATTTTATATTTCTCACAGAAGGAGTAGAGTCGATTACACATAGCCTTCTCAAAAACTTTAGATGCTGTTGGTAATAAAGCGATGGGGCGGTAGTTGTTAGGGTCTGTTTTACTATTTTTCTTATGGATGGGTTTTATTAAAGATATTTTAAGTTGACTTGGGAATGTCCCTTCTTCAAATGACTGATTTATTAGTTTGAAGAACGGTAAGGTAAGTTCATCTGCACATTGTTTAACCAAAAATGGAGGGAGGTCATCTACTCCGCAACTTTTTTTGTTTTTTAGACTCTTGATTATTTTATTGACTTCGTAGGGGTCCACTGGGCTGAGGAACATTGTGTTTCTTGTAATGTCAACCACGGGGGCACCTGTTGCTTCAGTAGTTTTTTCCCCGATGGATGCAAAAAAACCATTAAAAATATTGGCTATCTGTTTCGGGTCACTTTCTAGGTTAATGTTTGTTTGCAATGTTATATTACTTCTATCATGTTTTACGACTTTATTTGTTCTTTCATTAATTATACCCCACATGGTTTTTATTTTGTTTGTTGATTTTTCCATTTTATTTATGTACTGTATTTTTTTTGCGGTGGTAATGGATTTTTTAAGTATTTTTTCGTATTTTTTATAATATTGTGACAGAATGGGATTGTTTGTTTTTAGTGTCAGGGTTTTTAAAAGTCTTTTGTTTTTACAGGATAATTTAATACCTTTGGTTAGCCAGTACTTTTTTTGTTTCTTATTTAATTTAATTTGTTGTATGGGGACGCATTTATTTAAAATATCCCATAATTTATCGCTAAATGCTCTATAATTTTCATTTATGTTTTTGTCAGTTTTTATTATGTCATTCCAATTTTGTTTTTTTAATTCGGATTTAAATTCTTTTATGTTATTGGTATTATATAATCTTTGTTTAGTATACCATGTTGTTTGCCTAGTACTCTTATGTAGTTCCATTTGAAAAATAGTTGCATTATGGTCTGAAAACCCTAATTCTTCAACGGTAGCTTCATTATGTCTATTGTAAAAGTTTGTAAATATTAAATCGAGACATGTAGAAGTAGTTTGTGAGTAGCAGGTGGGATCTTTTATATGTTGTTTAAATTTATATTCTAACATGAAATTCAGAAAAAGGTTTGTTTTAAAATTGTTGTCCAAAATATTAATGTTGAAATCACCTCCTATTATTACCTTATATTTCACATATTTATTATTAATGTAAGACAAGATTAGTTTTAATTGACGATAAAAAACTTCCTCTTCTTTCTTGTTCCAATAAATAGTTACTATAATAATATTTTCTTTCGGCAGTTCAATTGCACATGCTTCTAAAGAATATTCAATAGACATTTCTTTTATATAACTTATCTCTTTAAAGTCGAGGTGGTCTTGCAGTAAGATGCAGACACCGCCGCCTCCTCGAGTATGACGACAATAAGATGCTGCTATGTTGTATCCGCTAAAATGTAGATTTTCTATTTTTTCTTGCGAGAGCCAAGTCTCACTTAGACATATTGCTCCAAATACTGGTTTTTCATGGATGAAGGCTTCTAGTAGGTGTTGTTTATTACAAATGCTTTGTATGTTTTGAAACATAATTTTAAATTGGCATTTAGTAGTTTCGAAATGAGTTGTCAAGGTATATATTGTTTCTAGATTGGCTTGCAGAGTTGTTCATTTCATCGTTTCTAGTAAAATTATCGTGATACGTGCCAACGTTTTCCGTGATTTCAGTAACTAAGTCCAGTAAATCCCCAAATATGGTACGAACAATAGAAGCCTTGCAAATTTAATCAAGATTCTGAAAGGTTTAAAATAAACACGTATTTCCTGAAAAAAGTTTTATGAAATATACGAGTAAATCACGGAATTACCGAATGCTAACAAAGTTTTCAGGCGTTATCTCTCTTTTTTCGCATTGCCTCTTCGTCAAACATTGCGTTGGATTGCGTTAGATGAATTAACAAACTTTGAAACCATGCTCAATGTTGACGATAGGCGAGTGAAAAAGGAGTCCCTTAAATCTTAATGGTGTGCAAGTTCGTTAGAGACACTATTAAAATTATTTATGGCCCAAGTGCATGTCATGACAATTCTAATGTCACGGCCAGGATATTAGTCAGTGAGCCAACTAGGCAAGCTTCACTGAGGTATTGAGGAAGTCATCGCGTAGTGTTCCACGCGGGGCACGGGTCAAGAGATGTCAGCAAAACCGTAGGGGCCCAGCAGGGTCGAAGTCTACTGGGACCATGGGTTGGCTTCTGAAAGGAATATTACCCAGAATCCTGGAACACAAGACAAAGAAGGAAACACAAGAGTGTGTTTTTGTCAATAAAGTTCTGACACGCCCTCTTGCTCCGCCCTAGTGCGGGAGAAGTCATTGGATGATTTCCCACCTAAAAAAAAGGGCTAGGTGAAATTCACAGCACCATTTTACCAAGACCGTGTCAGTTTTAATATATATATATTTTTTTTTTAATTCGTATAAACCAGTGCTTGACTGCGATCCCACCTGATGGTAAGCAGCGATGCAATCATTGATGGTGAGGCGCACTAGTTTATTAAGAGCCTATTCACTCTAGCCTTGAAGACACCTAAATTATAGTTGGACGGGAAGACCGCAGCAGGCAAATTGTTCCAGTCCTTCGATGTACGCGGTATAAACGACGAAGCCAAACGCTTAGTCCGGACCGTTGAAGTTTCAATTCCACATATTGACTGTTAAAATTATTTTGCGAATAAATTAGAACTGTCACTGAACTTCTCTCATTAAAATGGCGCCTAAATACTTAAAATATCTCTTCAAAATACCAATTACCACCAGCTAAGATTAGCTGAGACAACAAGAGCAAGATGTGCACGTGAAGACCAAGCTCAGCGAGATTATAAAAGCCAATTAACTTCAAAATAAGCTGACTAGCTCCTTTCTACTTAGTTGGCACCGCAGACAATGGCTCATTATAATAAACTTAGAGCTAGCATACCAGTAGCATCCCAAGTTGAGATTGGACTGGTCACAAGCTTCGGAAGGATTCCGAATCACATACTTAAATAGGAAGGGATTATACCTTCCAATACCCAGTGCAAGCGCTCCTGACTGGACGATGGTCCACTTTTAGAGTACCCAAAATGTCCATATATCTGCACTCTGGAGAAAAAACGCCACTGATGAGGAGGAGTCCGCACGTGCACGCGCGAGGGAGTGGCCCTCACGCCCCAGCCGCCGTGATTCAGATCTCAATTTCCGGCCACCGTAGGTGCGGTCTTCAGACGTCGAGCAATGGGTAGCTCGCCTTCCGACTGTCCGGTAACCGTCCGGACCGAGCCCAAGTCGTCGATGGCGCGTAGTGTTCCACGCGTGCCTCAAGGAGATGTCGGCAAAACATAGGGGCCCAGCAGGGTCGAAGCCTACTGGGGCAAGGGTTTGCTGCTGAAAGGAAAACTCTGCCCTGGTATGAAAGGCAACGAAGGAACAGGAGTGTCAAGAGTAAAATTTAATTCATCAGAAGGTTTATACATAAATACGTTTAAAGGCCTTTAGTGGCTTAAAAGAGGACACAAAATATAGGTCACCATATTAATTTAATTAAAAAAATAATGAGTAATTAATAATGAAAGAATCCATTAAAAATGTCGATACTTCACAATCTCTGAACTTATCAAGCCACCTTTAATCACTTAATGTAATGAAAAATTAACGAAATTAACTTTTTTATACCGTTAGAAACAGTAATTTATTGAATATCTAATTATATCAAAAACCAATATTTTGGAGGACGATCAATGAATTTTAAATTAGAATTCTTGGGGCTGAATTAATTGAAGGTAAAATTGGGTTCAGTTTGATAAGTGAATTCATTGGATAAAACTGCCGAGGGATTACCTTCTTGGGTTTTCCGTCAACATAAAATATTTATTCCTTAACTCGCTTTAGCCAGCGGCTTTGCTGCTTTGCTTGGCTTTTGCGTGAAAGTAGTAAATTATTTCATCCAGGATAAAAAAGACTTCAACACTCTTGAATATTCTATACGTGTGTAAAATTTCATCAATATCATAATTTGACACCAAATCATTTTGATTAGCACAATTTTATCCAAGGTTATAGGTAAGCCCGAAGAATCGCCAAAGTAAAATGGCAGTGGGCAGGGCACATTGCTCGCAGAACAAATGGTCGTTGGGGCCGTAAAGTTCTGGAGTGGCTCCCACGTACCGGAAGACGCAGCGTTGGAAGGCCTCCCCCTAAAATTTACTTTTATTTATCTATCTTATTCGAATTTATTAAGCACACAATACCGTGCTGACGTCTTTATGTCGACCTCGTCAATGGCCCACGCTGATAACCAGCGCCATAGACTTGTCGCTTTTTGCCACACACAAAAAGCGTCACGGCATTATGCTGAGCGTTCGGCCGTTTTGCGTGGATGTGGCGCATATTTTTCACATAATATACTTATAAATTGTTAGTTCTAAATTTGCGCCTTGTTCCGCCAAATAAAATGTTTTTCTTTCTTTCTTTTCTTCTTTCCATAAGGTGGACCGATGACCTTGCGAGGGTCGCAGGAATCCAATAGATGCGAGACGCACAGGACCGTTCGTTGTGGCGACACTTGGGGGAGACCTATGTCCAACAGTGGACGTCTTCCGACTGAAATGATGATGATGATGATAATGCCCAATACTTAAAATGTCAGTTTTTAATATGAACTAGATAAATTCAATAAAATTTACAAATAACTCAAAGTCAATAATTTAATCATATCAACACAAAATAGTTAATATAACAATAAATTAATTAGCAATCATTTCAACTATCAACATATTAGTTAAAAATACAATGGTTTATTCAAATGAAGTACTACAATTCATTTAATTAATTGCCTCAAAAACGCAGCTAACAACAATAGATCGCAACAGTTTACTGTAAATATATGGCCTGTAATCCCCGCCCTACGGAGAGACCATGTTACAGGGTAATACAGAAAACTCACTGCGAACAATTCTCAAAGGTAGGAGTTTTTTTTTTTATTATAGGCTAGCTGCTGCCAGCAGCTTTGAAACTAGATAATTATGAAAAGGGCGAATACTCCCGGGATAAACTTAAACTCTACTCAAAATTATTTTATATCACACAGGCCTACGAGCAATTATAAAACGTCAGAAATTAGCGCACGGTTCCAATTGGTTGTCGTTTCCTATGGAGAAGAATAGGCTAAAAACTCCATGGTTACTTTATCTTAAAAAAGATTTATTCTACAATATTTCCATGTTATAATATTAATAGATATGAAAGGATAGTGTAGCCCGGACAACTTTGTACCCAAAAGCTCAATAAAAACAGTAATCTACGAATCCACGGAGTCTTCATTGTTCTCACATTCACATTATAAAAGAGGCTATACAAAAATAAAAATAGACCTATCAATAAATGAGATGCATAAAATAATAAATTACTAATTAAGTTAAGATGGCTGCGGTTTAAATAGTATAAAAAACATTGCAACAACCATGTCACAAGAGAAGAAAAAAGCATGTATAAATAATGAAATTAAAGCAATGATGGAGCAGTTTAATAGATTTTTACACGATAATGCAGTTAATAAATTACCAGGGAAGTCACATGTGCAGAAGCAGTCATTGCCAAATAAGCGTGTCTTCAACGTAGGTTAAAAATAAGGACTGAAATGGCCTGCGGAAGTCAATGGATACCTAAACAAGCGAGCTCTATCATTGACCGCATCATTGCTTAACATCAAGAGAGATAGTGATGGCAACACTTAATGTAAAGGCAAAAGTTTGTAAGTGTGTGTGTGTGTGTGTGTATGTTTGTTACTTCTTTACCCTCGAACGGCTGAACGGATTTCGACGAGCACACGTTTAAACCATGTCGTGGAATAGCATAAAAGAGTATGTTCCCTTAAGATAATCTTCTACGATCACATTATCAAAGCTAGCAACAACTAGTGCAGAGATGATTAAGAGGTTTTTCTAATTTTTGATTACTTATCATTTAAAATACCTCAAAAGCCAAGCACGAAAATTGGCTATAAACCTTCACAACCTTCAAATATTGAAATTGAAGACACCGAACACTTAAGCACCTATTACACCACTCGATATTCAGACAGTCTTAGTCTATGTAGCGTCACACAAGAAAAAGAACAACTTACGCCAATGTCGTGTAAAGGAATGAAACAGAACGATGAGAAAAATAGATTAAGACTGTCTGAATATCGAGTGGTGTAATAGGCGCTTTAATTCGACTTGTTTTTCTGTTCGTATCTACACAGCGGTCAGGCCATAGGCAAAGCTTCAGTGAGTCGGTACCGCGGGAGCGAAGCGCGCGTGTTACCAGTGAGAGTGGACAGTACTTAGTGTTGTGACCCTTGGATTAATCTCAACCCTTTTATTGTTATGGAAGCCTGGTACGTTGAATTTATTATTTTTATTCATATGTATAAAAAATAGAATTTTATAGAAGTGGCAAAATTATAATATTGGAAATTAATTTCTAAAGTACCTATAATAACAAAATTATTATATTACTAACGGGAAAAGTATTTAATTTGCTTATGAGGAAAATATGATACCTAAGTATATTATTTTTGTGTTACTAAATATTGGTAAATTAATTTTAAGTTATCTTTTCTATATATAATATACGGCGAGACGTTTGCGTATTTTGTGCAATAAAAATATCGGTTTTGATATCGACTTATGCATCGTTAATCGCCTTGTAAATGATACGAATAGCATAAGCATAATCGGCCTTTTTTTCAATGTTCCCACTGCTGGGACTCAGGCCTCCTCTCTCTAGGAGAGGGAATGGGCCGTAATCCACCACGCGGGCCCAGTGCGGGTTGGTGAATGTCACACGTCTTCGAATTTTTGGTTCTAGGACATGCCGGTTTCCTCACGATGTTTTCCTTCACCGTTTTGAGAGCAGCGGTGATGAAATAAATTACACAAAGTAATACGCCTGACTGGGTTTGAACCCACGACCTACGATTCGTAAGTCGGGGCCGTTACCACTCGGCCACCACTGCTCTTAACGATACGAATGCAATAAATAAATAAATCTGTACTAATATTATGGGAAGATAAAATTGGTATGTTTGTATGTAGGGGGTAATCTCTGAAACAACAAAACCGATTCTGAAAATACTTTTACTAATATTAACTATATGCACTATTCCTGAGTGCTATATGCATATATTTTGCGAAACTACTGGCAAAAGTTCGTTTAATATATTATTTTTCAATACACTTACTCGAAAACCCGCTCTTATCCCACCGTTTTTAGGCACGCAATAGACTGTTTTCCGCACTAGTGCAGAAAAGTGCGCGTGCTCTCCCCAGCCACAATGTTATTACATGTATCGTATCAGGCTGGCCGCGCGTCGACCCCCACGAGTCGCCGGTCAACCTCCGTTTATTCATTTCTCCGTAAGTGTATTGAAAAATGTCGTTTAATACACGTGCAAAATTGTCACTGCAGCCCTCGGCTCTATAACACACTCGCCTACGGCTCGTGCGAATTCCGCCTCGGTCGCAATGACAAACTTTCTGCACTTGTATCAAAATGTACTATTAAAACTCCGTGCAATTTATCCAAATTTTTTGGGGATATTTCCTCATTGAATAAATATTTCCGCATTGGTCTAAAAATGGTTCCGAAACTTTGATATGATAAAACCCACGAGAGTAGGTTTATATTTATTTAGTATTTAATATTGTTAGAGTAGATTTTAGTTTTTACTTAGCTATTTAGAGCTAAGCGACCATAACTAACAACGATCAGATTTCCAGGAATCCTTAATGGGATTAAGGATAGTTAATTAAAAGTTAGGTCGGCTAGGGTCCTAATTAGTCAGTAAGAATTGTTCTAGCTTTCCTAACTCGCTTAGTTAACTTCGTATTTTATATTATTTGCAAGCATTCATTGTGTCCTAATGCTGGGTAATGGTCTCCTCTTCCTCCTTCTAAATTTCTCTGTCGTGGGCGATCTATGACAAAGAATATCCAACCTCTTCCTAAGTAGGATTCGTAAGGCGGGTATCCACCCTTACGTTGTTGAAACTTCAACGGTCCGGACTACGCGTTTCGTTTCGTTGTTTATACCACGTACATCGAAGGACTGGAACAATTTGCCTGCTGCGGTCTTCCTGTCCAACTACAATTTAGGTGTCTTCAAGGTTAGAGTGAATAGGCTCTTAATAAACTAGTGCGCCTCACCATCAATGATTGCATCACTGCTTACCATCAGGTGGGATCGCAGTCAAGCACTGGTTTATACCAATTAAAGAAAAAAAGTAATTTCAGTACTGTATTGTGTGTGTAATAAACATTTGAACGCATAAATATAGAAAATAAAAAGTACCGTATGTGCTATTCCAGGTCATGATTTATCCGTGTGCCAAATTTTATCCAAATCCGTTCAGCCGTTTGAGCGAGAACAAGTAACAAACACACACGATCACAAACTTTCGCCTTTATAATAATAATTATGATTTGTATTACTGCAACATCCGAAATGTAAATTGTTCAAATTGTTCCGCAAGTGGTCTAATTTGATCTCATGGTGGAATGGCGACAGCGACTGTCGCAACCCAGTGCTGGGCACGCCACAATTATGGCGGTAAGTCCCCTCTTTGAGGAGTGGCTGGAAAGACCACATGGCGTCCTTACCTACCGCATGACCCAGGTCCTCACCGGCCATGGTAAGTTCGGGAGGTTCCTGCACCGAATTCGTGCGGAAGAAACGCCTGGGTGCCGCCATTGTGTGGACCGTCCGGAGGACACGGTGGAGCATACGGTAGAGGTGTGCCCCGCCTGGGCAGAGCAACGCCGTGTCCTCGTGGGGGCGATCGGCGGCAGTGATCTCTCGCGCCCGGCATTGGTACAGGCCATGGTCCGGAGTGAGGAGGAGTGGCAGAGGCGGTCGCCTCCTTCTGCGAAGCAGTAATACTAGCAAAGGAGGCGGCCGATCGCGTGAGGCAAAGGTCCTCACGCTCTAACCGCCGCCGGGATTCCGATCCCGATTTCCGGCCACCGTAGGCGCGGGCTTGCGGACGGCGAGTAATGGGTGGCTCGCCGTCCGACCGTCCGGTAACTGTCCGGACCGAGCCCAAGTCGTCGACGGCGCGTATTGTTCCACGCGCGCCTCAGGGAGATGTCAGCAAATCGTAGGGGCCCAGCAGGGCCGAAGCCTACTGGGGCCACGGGTAGTGTGAAAGCGAAGCCCGGGGCCCCGGGATGAAGGCAAAGAAGAAACAGGAGTGGGTTTTTAGTCAGTAAAAGTCTGACACTATCTCTCGCTCAGCCCAAGAGCGGGATTTGTCATTAGATGATTTTCCGACCTAAAAAAAAAAAGTGGTCTAATTTACATGAATTTATCGGTTTACATGATATTGGCTAAATGATACAAGATCTAATTCATCTTTTCTTGTTGCATTAACATCAATGTAAAATAGCGTGATTATTAAAAAAAAATGGTTTCTGATTAAAGGCAAATAAAGGCAAAGAAGATCTTACAGTGACTTATTACGTGCATCACATCATTATTGCGTTTGCGTTTAACTTGAGTTAAACGCATTGACTGACACTGACTAGGACTGCGATCTTTGTGTTTAGAATAAGACTCGATTTATTTCAAAAGCGCGCCAACCACACCAAAGTTAAGTCAGTTTTATGAGAAGAAATGAATGAATAACTCAATCAAAAGCACTGCTAAAGTCAGTGTAGACCGCGCTTATAGATATATTAGAAATGTAAGGGACCAAGTTAGTGAGGATTGAGCAACCCCATCTAATATCGTATTGATAATCAGGAATATTACTGTCTACAAGGTGTGAAATCACTAGACAAACAATCGATTAGATTAAAATTAAATAGTTTAGAAAATAAAGATAGAATAGAAATAGGGTGATAAATTTGATCATAAAAATGTTATCTATCCTTGGAAACGATTAGAATACGTGCTTCTTTTAATCCGCCGGAAGTATCATCTGCTAATAATTGATTAAATATTAATAACAGTGGCAGCGTAATCGCAGATCAACATAATTCTTGTGAATATTGGTGGGTTCGAATCCGGGTCGGCACCCATCTTTCTTAATTTAAACTAACTTTTAAAAAAACTTTGATATTTAAAACACATAGTATTTATGGTGGAGACAGTTATTTTTTTTTTTTATCTGTTGTATCACCTAGACTTCGTGTAATTTGATTTTTTTTTATATCACTTCAGAACCTTTCTTCCCCATCGACCACCTGTTCTGCGAGCAATGTGCCCTGCCTACTGCCACTTAAGTTTGGCCTGAAGAATCGCCAAACTTAAGTGGCAGTGGGCAGCGCACATTTGGGCGATCACGTACCGAAAGACGTAGCGTTGGAAGGCCTCCCAGAAGGTGGACCGATGACCTGGTGAGGGTCACGGAATGAGAGATGCACAGGACCGGTTATTATGACGACACTCTAGGAGCAGGCCTATATCCAACAGTGGATTTCTTTCGGCTGAAATGATGATGTAGATGATATTTGTCAACAATACTCCCATAACATAATATCTCCACTTGTTATGATATGGGAGTATTGTTGACACAATTTGCTTGTAAATAGCTCATCCGGATGGATCAGATCTACCCTGTCGTTATATTTTAACTAGCTGTCCCCCGCGGTTTCATCCACATCTTTTCACACCAATTAGAAAATTAAGTTATCATTATTTAAGAACTGAAATTGTATTTAAAGGCATTTAGGTACTTAGTGTTTTATAAGAAATTATCTATCCGTAGGTATTGAAGATAAATAATAAGTAACGCATCGGCATGGGTATCTACGTACGCACACACAAATACACCATTGACGTAATCAAGATTTATCAAAATCGGTAATTTATAATAATCAAGAATTATTTTAGGATAAAAAATGAACTACTTTAAAGATAGCTGAAATCTATTCAGTAATCGATTCTAAACATACTACTTTCAGGATCTGCATTTATTATGATACATGTTGTATAGCCTGTACTATTGCTTATAAACCTGGCTATCTTACGAAGAAATATTTTTCCAATTCGACTGGTTAGTTTTAGAGATTAGCGTGTTTAAACAAATGAAAAATCTCTTGAGCTTTATTATATCATATAATATAGATGGTTACTGAACAAAAATATAACTGAGAAATAATTATAGGTAAAAGCACATTAAAACACAATTCATTTGACTTCGATAAATAACCACAGCTGTAAAAAATTCGCTAAGCTGTACTATAAAAGTCTTAAATCTTATTTTAGTGAAGACAGTTTTAAGATTGCATTAGAAACAGCTAGTTTCACACGGTAGCAACGGTTTGTTATTTTTATTAGACCATTAATTATATACCATCTGATGCTGTGACGTATGTATACAGTAAATGCTAGTTCTCACGTCTCTACGTCTGTGTTGGAAGGTCATTTTACCCAGATTTTGAGCAAATGATAGAAATATAAGAGTGTCCACTGAAAGAAATTGACATTTATTTGAGAAAGTTCATCAGGAGTCTACACTACGGATGTAACAGAAATGGTTATATCGGAACCAAATTCGAAATCGAAGTTTTTATATTTGATTTGTCGGTATCGGACTGAACTCGAAGGCGGAGGTGGAGGCATTGAATGAAATATTACTAAAACAAATCAAAAACTCTAAATAAATGAAGAGTGAATGCACAACATTCCAAATACGAAACAAAACAACAAGTGAAATACACAAGTGACAGAAAGCACGGGGGAAGGGAGGTTCTCCGCGTGACAATTATAAACTTGTAACACCGATATAAGTTCTGATTAAAATTTATTTACACCGAAATCGGAATCGTAGGTGCAAACTCAATTGGAAGTTTCGAAACGGAATCGACCCTTTGTAACATCTCTGCCCCCCTAGACAAGTTACAACCGTTTCGTTTTGATTCTCTTTTCGTCGATCGCCTCGAGTAGGCCACGTCTCCGATTCCTTTATTCTGATGTCATCTCAACGCTCAGTCACGTGTTCAGAACAAAGAAGTAAGAGGCGTGGCTGACTCGAGGCGATCAACGAAAAGAGAATCGAAACGAAACAGTTGTAACTTGGCTAGGGGGGCTGGTTTACACAAAAATACAAGTCTTTCCTTTTTATAATACTTAATATTGTAAGTATAGATAAACTATTTACAGGCACTTTTAAATTGTCAAGAAGGCGATCAATCAGAAAGATGAAGTTAATTGCACATTCTAAAGCAAAGATCTCTACGGAAAAGAACGTGCAAGAAACTCCATGGACATTCTTTTAAATCATAAATATTATGTTATAAATGATATGTATTACGAATATCCTGGTTACTTATTTCTTCTCGCTTCTCTTGTATATATGAGTACAATGTAAAGAAATTAAAGTATGCCACTGAGTTTTAAAAGATGACCTAGTGACAGTGCCCGTTCACGAACATGACACGGACAAATGTTAGATTGTTTTCATAGTTTTGTTTTGGTACTGCAATTCTCGAGCATCCAAACGATTTTGGACTGGGTGATTAAGAACCAGATTATTTTTAACTGAAAATTATTTATTTCTGACTCCTTGCGCAAATGTTATGAGACAATTGCAAAGTTGAGCTTTACGTGAAAACTTTAATTCAAATAACTAAAAATCTAAGTTAAAAACATGAAAAAAGAAACTCTTCCATACTTATAAATTTTAATTTAAGTACACAATTGGTAGGGACTCAAACCTATCTCCTCCATAACGAAAGCCAACCACTTTCACTTCTAGACTACAATCTCACCAAACCTATTACACTACAGTTAATAATCTAAGAATGTTTACGGCTCAGCATTAATTAGTTTAATGAATCAGTTAATCTGACTTTTACTTAACTACGCACATAGCAGCACGCTATTTAATTAAACCGAGTTCAAAGTATGACAAAGAGTAGATAGATACAGAAGCTTAACTCCATGCGACAAGCGAAAAAAGACGCTTGCGTATATACGCATTCAGATATCCCGGAAAAGTTACGCGCTTTGGCAATCATCGGTCCATCATAAGAGCGGGCTTGAGCACAACGCGCAATGGATAGCCGGTCGTCCAGACACGAGTTACAGGCGCGTAGTCTACGCGTGCCTGAACGAGATGTCAGCAAAACCAAAAGAGCCCAGTAGGGCCGATGCCTACTAGGGTTATGGGATTGTTCGAAAGAATTTACCGTGACACTAAAACACAAAGAGCAATTGAAGGACACAGGCAGGCTGTAGTCAGTAAAAGTCTAACACACCTTCTCACTCGACACTAGAAAGGGAAAAGCCATTGATGACTTCTCACTTCAAAAAAAAGGCCAAAGCTCAATTTAAGGTGAGCTTTTCCTGTATGGGAAGCGCGTACAAATATCTCAGACAATGTCAGATAAAATGGCAGTCGTGACTGCGCTTGCACTGCGCTTTCCTGAAGCGTGTCTTTTCGTGTATTGTAAGAAACCAACCTTCTGTGTTTATTTATTTTGTGCTTATGGGTTTTCAGATCATACCTCTGTATAATTTTCTATTAACATACCTACGTTCAAAACCTCTTCATGTGACTTTGATGTGGTTTCATTAGAGAGAATATGTGATTTTGTTGATTTAATCCTTGTGAGGTAAATGAGGATTCAAATCGTAACTTAAAGGAGTTGGTGATTTTAGTTAATATATCTATCAGCTTGATAGAGGGTGTAATTCTTGCATAGTTAACTAGATATGGATGTCGTCAACGGTTGCTAAGGGATTATGTTCCGAGGATTGATGACGTCTCCCTGAATATCGTTGTTCAAATAACTATAAATAATATTCTGATTACGAATTGATCGGCCGAGTAAAGTAATTTATTTTGCCGTTTGAAACATTTTGTCTCCTAGAGAAGAAGCCCGAGTCCCAGTAGTAGAAACATTATAAAGCTAATTATGCTTATGTTATTTGAAAGTTAATGTTTTGCAGTATTTTTGTTTTCAGGCTGTTTTTAAAACGAATAAAAGTTACAATATTTTTATCTTCAATTAATAGAAGTATTCTATTTATAACGGCCTGGTATCAAGATACTGATTTCTCATGGTGAATAAAGATAAAATGGCAAGCCTATAATCCCGGCAAAGCCTCGGATTCCATAAATTTACTCACAGCATCATAAATCAGTGCTGATCCTGCCTTCAAATATTATTGTTTTCTCAATTACCGCAGCAAACAATACAAGTAGTTAACTTATTATACGTTTTTAATGAGACTAAAATGAATATGGTGTGTCTACTAGTGTGTGAATATGGTATTCAAGCTGTTGTTTTTGCGGGAGGTAAACAAAGCTGCACCAATTACCTCGCTGGTACATATCAACATGACTCGACGTTTGGCAGTGAAAGGAATTCACTGAGTACTGAAAAATGGAGTGTTAAGTGAATATTTTTGGTTTTCTAACTAGTAGTGTTTTAGGTAAGATAGCAAGTTTATGTACCTAACACATAGCTTCAGTGGTCTGTGATATAACTTAACTACCTAGTTATCCAAAATCTCTATCGGAGATCGGGTGATATCAATCACAAGATAACACTAAGGATAGCGATCCGTTTAGATAGTAAATTAAAATCCTTAAACAACTAAAAATATTTCTTTATATAAGTCTGTATGCGTTTATTTCTTGGTAGAGAAAGCTACTGTTAATCTATTTCCCTGTTACATAATTATGTTAGTCACCGATTTCAGTCAAACTAAATGTAACTTTGAACCAGTGTTTTACATGAAGAACCCTGCAATACAATTATAAACGCATTAAAAAAATAATGTCTAACGCATTTTCATGAGTCACACAAATAAATTAATACAAAATCTCAAAATCACCAAATAATTTAAATCAATTTTGCAGTGCGGCGACTGACGTTTAGGAAATCGAACGTTACCGTATGAACAAAGCAAGACGTATTTACTCATTACTCCACTTGCTATCTACTCTGTGGTGAGACTGAATCAACATGACTGTTTCATTTCACGATCGTTTTGTTTGTAGTAGAGGTAACCTGTGGACTCGTTTAAGTACTTAAATGCCAATATAGTAAGAGGACTGGAGATCTTGTTAATGAAGGGAAGAACTGGATTGTTTTCTTTTAAGATAGTTTAGGTAATTGAATACACAGTTTATTATTTAAATATTACAAAACAGACAAAACAAGAAAATTTCTCGCAGACTAATCGACATTTTGCGTGACCGGCTGATTCGTACGTTGCCAAAAGAATAAGCATTGCCATTCAACGTTGCCACGTTGAATGACTACATTGCCTGCTGCCAGCTTTGTGAGCACGTTTACAGATGACAGCGATGTGGAAGAGTATTTTGACGCTTGAACGTATTTTGTTTTTGTATAAAAGTAAGTACATAATTAACTTTAGTATAAATAGTGCGTTACTATTTGAATTTCATAATTATGCACATAATACTATCAACAATAAATGAAAACACATGAATAAAATACACATAGGCACAAAAATCGAAAAAAAAACTAATTGAAAATAAAATTTATTCTAAATACAAGCTTTTGCCCGCGGCTTCGCCCGTGTACATAAAACATAGTCTTTTACTCAGGTATAAAGCAGCTTTCTATCGGTGAATAAATGGTGGCAATTGGACCAGTACTTTCAGAGATTACCTCCTACAAACAAAAAAACAAACTTAACCTCTTTATAATATTAGTGTAGATGTAGATGTGGATTTATTTACAAGTCAGCAAGTTGTAATTATTCCAATAAAATCCACTTCCTCATATTACATTCATTCGACACCCGCAACGAACAAGGTTGTAACATTAATTCAGTCATTTTTCAAAATGAACCTAAAAGTGACAGTGTCATGTTTGAATTTTGTTTGGACTGTAATCCGAAATACTGCCTTGTTCGATGCGGGGATTGATTTGAATCTATTGAAAAACTCCCGATTATGAAATATTCCTGAAACGTTCCAAATTATCAGCAGGTGGTTAAATAAATACAAAAAATCCGGTTTCATCGGTACCCCACGTCCATTAAAAGTAAATTACTTTTATTGCGAATAAATATTCAATGTTCGGAAAAAACCGGGTCGATCGATTTAAGCTGTTGATCCCCGCACGAACGCCGGCTCTCGGGCGCCATTGTCTTACTATTGTGTCTCTAATTACACTACTCAACGAGTTAATTCTATTTACATACAGAACCAGGGTAAATAGAATGGAGAAGACCGGTGGATAGTAATGAACTGCGAAATTATCGTT
The DNA here is from genome assembly GCA_905147345.3 of Mythimna impura. NCBI lineage: Eukaryota > Metazoa > Arthropoda > Insecta > Lepidoptera > Noctuidae > Mythimna > Mythimna impura. The sequence goes on from LR990349.1 coordinate 2,576,346, forward strand.
GTTGTCTTCTGATAAAATTAATTTATTATCCTTACATGTAACAAAATTCTTCACCAAGTCTATCTGTTTGTATTTTTGCGATAAACTCCATCATCCATCATCATCATCATCATTTCCACCTATAGAGAGAGAGAGTTAAGAAAGAAAGGTTAAGAAAGGTTTAAGTGTATAATAATAATTTCTTGATTTTATTCAGATACCTTTTTTTTCGGTTGGGAAAATCATCTAATGACATTCCTCGCTCTTGGGCGTAGCGAGAGGACGTGTTAGACTTTTACTGACTAAAAACCCACTCCTGTTCCTTCTTTGCCATTGTTCAAGGGCCCCGGGGATCACTTTCGCATCACCCATGGCCCCAGTAGGCTTCGACCCCGCTGGGCCGTTACGGTTGCTGACATCTCCTTGAAGCGCGCGTGGAACTCTTCGCGACTTTGACGACTTGGGCTCGGTCCGGACGGTTACCGGACAGTCGGACGGCGAGGTACCCATTGCTCGCCGTCCACAAGCCCGCGGCTACGATGGCCGGAAATCGGGATTGGAATCCCGGTGACTGGGGTGCGAGGGCCATTGCCTCGCACGTGCGGCCGCCTCTTTTACCAGCATACTGCTTCGCAGAAGGAGGCGACCGCCTGCCACTCCTCCTCGCTCCGGACCATGGCCTGTACCAAGGCCCGGCGCGAAAGATCGCTGCACCCGATCGCCCCCACGAGGACACGGTGGTGCTCTGCCCAGACGGGGCACACCTCTACCGTATGCTCCACCGTGTCATCCGTTTATTCAGATACCTGAGATCCATACATCTTATGAACAAGTAAAACTAATAAACTTACAGTAGTAAATGGTGTTTATCGGCTATAATGGCACTCAAGATACTGTGGCAACATCCACGCAGCCGACTGATATGCGATATTTTTGCGCCAGATAGCTAGCAAGCTATTTGTCTGAGCTTCAGCAAACATTGCTGATGCGCTACAGAAACATGGAAGCCGTGCGCTGTGAGCGCGTTGTTAAATTGGAACCACAGAGCATTGTATGCTCTCTGGGTGTAGTCAACCCACAAACTCCCCGTGTACATAGTCGGCCTTATAATGTTCCCACTGTTAGAGAGGGAATGGGCCGTAATCTACCACGCGGGCCCAGTGCGGGTTGGTGAATGTTACATGTCTTCGAATTTTTGGTTCTAGGACATGCCGGTTCCTCACAATGTTTTCCTTCATCGTTTTGAGAGCAGTGGTGATGAAATAAATTACACAAAATAATGCGCCTGGCTGGGTTTGAACCCGCAACCCAGAACTCGTAAGTCAGCGCCGTTACCACTCGACCACCACTGCTCTCCCCGTGTACAGTGAGGTACAATACTCTTTAAATACATTATAAGAGAATTTAAAAAAAAAACTTTGGTGTAAAGCTGGAACGGGTATATAAAATCTCCTGTCGTGAACATTCACCTAAATATCATTTACCTAGACTACAGCCATACATTACCGTAGCCTATTTATTCATAGTCCGTCCCGTACGGCCAAGTTATGCAAAGCTGTCTGAAACTTACATGGACACTATGTTCTCAGTTACTTGCGACTTCAGCACCATGTTGCAATGCCTACGTTACCTTTAAAAAGTAACACAGATTACGTAATACTATGAAAACTTGAAAACTTGGGTTTCTGTTTAATATTATTTTTATTGTCCTATGGTTTCGATGCAGTTAGGTACGTAGCCAAAACTTCAGTCTTAAATAGGTATGTCGATGAAGTCAATGGAACGTATATTTACTATACTCTTTGGTACAGAAGCTTGAGAACGAATGAACGACTAGAAGCGATGCTGTTATCACTTTTGACAGAATCTGGGCTGGCGTTCGTGTGTTCTTTATCGGCATCCGTGTGAATAACAACTAGTCTAGGGACTGTCTTACGGCCCGTTGTGAAGTGAATACCTAAAGCTTACATCAAAACAAATCAGTTGCGTGGTCAGGAATAGTTTATTTATTGCTCATTACCCAATCGCCGCCCACAAAAGAGTGTATCTGGAAAGTTTTTCCACTTTGATCGGCATCCTGGGCCGATATGTTTATTTATATCTCAGGACCCTGGGGTATGGACCTTTGGAACGCACACAAGGAGCCGAAGCCAACTCACAGAGGCCCCTTGGACACTCCATGGAACGTGCTACAAACTGACGATTATCCCTGTACGTGTAAAATATGATTCATGAAAAATAAAAATATATGTTATAGTTTTGGGAGGTAAAAGTGCTGGTTACCGAGAACTATGTAAAGACTGTCAAAAACAATAAATTGGAGATTTTCACGCTAGGATTCCGAACATGGATATCTCCAATTTACTAGAAAAAAAAATCTCCCAGTCTAGGAGATATCGAAACTGGCAGCCAAAGAAGTATAACCAAGTCGTTCTTTTCGAGTGGTCGTCTTTGATTTGCAGTAAAAGCTTGGCACACATTCTCTACGAGGAATGACAGTTGTAGGATAATAACATTACACAATCTACACACGTTTTCTGCAGTAAACTTCAAAACATATTAACATAATAGCCAACACTAACATTAGCACGAAACCAAAATGGAGACTTCCACCACCTTATTCAGTTAATTCGCACGTATGTGCTAGGAGTATTCCTGCCTAAACAATGTTATTAATATTTTATATATAATTAGGTATCTATACAGAACTTTAATATTATGTAGGTAAATATTGTAGGGACTAGCGCAGGTTCCAAGCGTGGACTGCGGAATTTTTCAAGAGTTACTGCGGCCTTGGAACACAAAGCATAACCGAAACAAAACGTATCTGTTTTATTCAGTGGAAGACGGTTACTCGCTCTTGCTCCATCTGGAGTGGGAGTAGTCATTGCATGATTTCCCAATTCAAAAAAGCCTGATGAACAAAGCAAGACGTATTTAGTCATTGCTTCATTTGCTGTCTACTCTGTGGTGAGATTAAATCAATATGACTGTTTTTGTTTCTGTTTCATTAATTTGAAAAAAAAAAGGTTACTTACTAGCACTTTCCCAGCGACTATTAAGTTCACGAAAATGTTTTATAAAAACTTTAACTCAACTGTATTTTGAGGGTAGCTATGAAAAACTAATAATGACATTATATATTATTCATTTTGATTATAATTTATACCAAGTTTCAAGTTTATTATCCCAAGGAATAAGATTCTCCCATACAAACCTTAACACCCCCTAAACCGTTTTATAGGGGTAGTTTTGAAAGCAAATAATGAAACCTTTTTTATACCTACTTAGCATCAATCGTGACTCTACTTGAGTTGTTTGAAGTATATTATGGGCCCAAGGAATAGTTTTGCTAAACGAATTTTTTTTCTTTTCCCCCCTTAAAAGTTGAATTTTCAAAAACCCCTTATTAAAAATAAAATTTGTTATTTACCTATACCGATGTTTGGTAATTAACTAAATTTAAATAATCTTTGTGTCTTTTAGACGATTTTTTTATAATAAAAAAACATGTCAAGATTGTTTACGCTTGGTTGACTGCCTAAGCGGGTGGAGTGTACCTACAAACTTGGTCTTAGTAATAAGCGAAATTCACGAGAATGTACTGCCGACAAACTGCTATGCAGTTTGGCAGATGTTATAAATGATTTTTGATGTAACAAATTAATAAAAAATAAATAAAAAAAAAGTGTTCGCTCACATCACAAAAGGAAGCCTCGTGCAAAATTGCATATTCCTAGATCTATTTGTTTCGGCTGTGCAAAATGAGAAACTGACTCACTGATATATCAACATCAGTGAGTCAGTTTCTCATTTTAATATCAGATGTATACCTACACTACTTTAAACAAAATAAAACCAAGCTAACCAATAACCCAGTAACATGAACATCCCAGCACAGCAGCTGTTCACCGTAAACCTCAACAATTACACCATTGCGCACGACAGGTGTAATTCTGCTCTCAGTTCGCTCAAAAACAAGTTTTTAATATCATTCCCCTGCACTGGAATTTCCTCCTGTTTGTTGAGTTTAACATCGTATGCATAAACATCAGAACCGGAACAATTATCTGGTTTATACAAATACTAGTGAGTTGCCCCGGATTCGTACCAAAATATACATTATAGAACTTTTCGTAACATCATATAAATAGAACTAGTTTTGCCTGCGTGAAAGTATCTCCATACAAACTTTGGACCCCCGTTTTATCCTCTTAGGGGGTAAATTTTGCAAAATCTTTTCGTATTATTTGTATACATTATAAAAGAAAAGTCTGTGCAAAATTTCAGCGTTCTATGTCTAAGAGTTTGGATGAGGCGTTGATGAGTCCATTAACTCATCAACGCCCAGTCACAACTGCGTCACGACTTTACCTTTTATATAAGAATATAAACAGGAGGTTACTTATATAAAACCTTTTAATTTTGTGTTTGATGGTATCCATCAAATATAATATAATAAAACCAGTGCTTGACTGCGATCCCACCTGATGGTAAGCAGTGATGCAATCATTGATGGTAAGGCGCACTAGTTTATTAAGGGCCTGTTCACTCTAGCCTTGAAGACACCGAAATTATAGTTGGACGGGAAGACCTCATCGGGCAAATTGTTCCAGTCCTTCGATGTACGCGGTATAAACGTCGAAGCGAAACTTCTTCCGTTTTTAGTGGGGCGAGAGAGAAAGTCAGATTTCTACAGCTGACCAAAACCCCTTCAGTTGCCAGGGCTGCAGGAACTCTTTCATACAATAAAGAATGGTAGATAACCATAGGACAAGATGAGAAGTACCCATAACATGACCATAACATAATCGTAATTACTGGATTTAATTAAATGCTCAGATGTTTATTCCTTTTATTCTTTTTCCTGCAATTCCAACAGAAAGAAACCTTGGAGCCTTAAGCTTGAATGGCAGCATCTGAGAAAATTATTCTCAAGGAGCTGGTACTTCTCAATTTAGCTTATCTAGAAAATCATACTTTTTTTTAGGATGGAAATCAACCAATGACTTCTCCCGCTCTGGGCTAAACGTGAGGGCGTGTCAGACTTTTACTGACTAAAAACACACCTGTGTCCTTCAGTTGCCCTTTGCGTTCTAGGACTACGGGTTTCCTTTTCAGAAATTCCCCGCGGTATTTGCTAGTGGGCATCGGCCCTGCTGGGCTCGGTCCGGTCAATTACCGGACGACTGGACGGCGAGCTACCCATTGATAGACGTCCGCAAGCCAGCGTTTACCATGGCTGGTAGTCGGGGTCAGAATCTCGGCGGCTGGGGCGTGAGGACATTCGGTTCCACACGCGTGCGGCCTCCTCCTTTGCTGGCATTACTGCTTAGCAAAAGGAGGCCACCGCTTGCCATTCCTCCTCGCTTCGGACCATAGCCCGAACAAGAGTCCGGCGTGAGAGGTCACTGCCGCCGATTGCCTTCACGAGAACACGGCGTTGCTCCGCCCAAGCGGGGTACACCTCCACCGTATGCTCCACCGTGTCCTGCGGGGAGTCCACACAGTGGTGACCCAGGCGTTTCTTCCGCCTGAATCCGATGCGGGAACCTCCCGAACTTGCCATGTCCGGTAAGGACCTGCGTCATGCGGAAGGTGAGGACGCCGTGTTGCCGCTCCAGCCACTCCTCAAAGACGGGAAAAAAATCATACGTGGAATTCCCAATTCGTTGATTTTCCTATAATTCGATTTCCTCGCTATAAACATATCTAAACGGCAATCAGGAAAATCTGTATTTCCATTTAATTCACCATCGTAAACAATGAAATTGCACGGATTGCGTATGGGTTCGCGCATATACAGGATGCCTCATAAATAAATTTACATCTTGAATGGATGCTGCAGGTAAACGGATTGGAGAGGAATATTCCTCGACGCTACGTTTACACAGACAGATAGACAATTTTGTAGAGAAGGAAGCACGTTGAACAAACATGCTTGGAGCTTTGAATGCACGTTTATTTCAGAATAAGGGTAAACTTCCATCATCCATGAGTAGTGTGAAAACGAAACCCGGGACTCTGGGACAAAGGCAACGAAGGAACAGTAGTGGGTTTTTAGTCAGTAAAAGTCTGACACTATCTCACGCTCCACCCATTAGATGATTTTCCCACCTAAAAAAAAAACTTCCATCAACATTTTTATAGATTGTCGGGGATTTTTTTAAATATGCACATATTTTTGGTTACGAGAAGTTTGGGGAATTTTAAAAATATGGGTTAAAATCCTTATCGACGGGATATTTTTATTATCAGTCTGTGATAAGGCTTCATACTAAGTTTGGTATTAGGGAGTCTGTGTTAAGCTAAGATTAATAGTCTAAATTTAATTTTTTGATTAGCATTTAGGGCGTCTTCAAATTAGCCGCAAAGTGCCGTGCGACGACAGCGGGCTACAGCGCTGCCACCGTGCTGCTTTGTTATACCAGGTAAATAACAAAGTAGCGTGTTCGAAGTTTTAACAACGTAAGGGTGAATACCCGCCGTACGTCGGGTTGTCCGATGGTAGAAAGGAGATGGCGGAATCAAGTCATGCAATTCTCGAGGGCACTCTCCAAAATGCAACCTGTAAAATGCCGAAAGGCTGGCTACCCTGCGCCTGTGCTCGAGGCTTTGTAGGTTGGACTTAACCAAATCCTGATCCCCAATTAGCCTCTTCGCACGTCTTTCCACTGAGTTCAAACATCGTCGCTTTGTATCAGCTGAGATAGTGGGCGAGCGCAAGACTATGAACAAATAAAAAAAAAATGTTTTTAACCAGCCTGTATATTAAAGCATCGATTTCCACTGTTTACGCGATAGTTTAAAATAACAGAAACGCAAGGGTTCGTTGTGTTTATCGTATCGTGCTGACATGTTTTACGAGGTGCGTGGGCGCCTACCGGCCGTTAGCAGCTACCGACGAGCTGCATTAGACAACCACTTAACAACTGTTTGAGAGCTCTGGAAGTAATCGGGGAGCGTTAATAGATTGCGATTATGTTTGAGTGCAAATAGGAAAATCGAATGGAATAGAATCAGTCTTTATTTTACTCGTACATCAAAATACTAGAGATTCCGGCTGCGGACCCAAGTTGGCCGCTGTAAAAACAATCTGGCCAAATGGGGCTTCCTCGACCCCATCCCTAACATAGTGCCAGTGTGGAGGTGCTGCACACGAGATACTTCACTTGCTATGCTGCCTATTCTGCACAAGCACCTGCACTTTTCAGGATCTATAGAGGCCAATAATAGAGCTGTACAGGTTGCCAATTGGTTTGAGTACATCGACACGAAAAGAAGAAGAAGATCAAAACAATTAAGCTAGAACTACATTAGACCGACGCGACACACACGTGTAACACGCCTGATTTGTACGTAGAACGACATCGCGTGGTGTCGCGTGGCGTGGATCTAGTGTAGCTCTACAAGTCTAGTTTTCATATAAAATGTATGGAGACCGACGCGCCCAGATCGGCGTGTGTGGCACACGTGTGCGCAGTGAAGTTCTAACTTTACCTAGCTCTTTTTTAGAGCTTCATACTTAAGTTGTTTATATCGCGTAGATCGAAGGATTGGAACAATTTATCTGCAGCGGTCTTCCCGTCCGATTATAATTTAGGTGTCTTCAAGGCTAGAGTAAATATGCTCTTAATAAACTAGTGCGCCTCACCATCAGAACAGATGGTCGATGGGGCCGAAAGGTTCTGGAGTCACGCACCGGAAGACGCAACATTGGAAAGCCAACAAGGAGGACAGATGTACTGGTGAGAGTCGCGAGAATGTGATGGATGTCAGTCGCCCAGGGCCGTTCCTTGTGGCGACTTTTGGGGGAGGCCTATGTCCAACAGTGGATGTCTTTCGGCAAAAATGATGATGATGATGTTTCTACAACAAAAATATACTGCAAAAATGATTAGTAAAAGATAAGAGAACCTTGATAGAACCTTGATAGATAACTTGTGTGGTCCACACGTGTTCAGACTCGTTTAGTGCTCGTACGACTGTACAATTTAGGACCCTTTCTCACCTCATGTTTAATTCCAGCTTATGCATCCACTATTTACATTATTCACTCCACCCAGATTTCCACATCCTCAATGGCATATTTACACAGCGTTAACCAGGAGCATTCCAACCACCCGTAATCTATCAGAATACATTGAGCGTAACTATTATTTTAACACTAAGCAATAAACTACTGTTACCTACGAAGTCGTAAACAGAAAACAAGATAACGTTTACATTTTATAGTGCATCCACACGAGACCACTTTAGTTGCTGGCAACTTGCTGGAAATTTTCTGCATTTTCTGTCATAAATATTGGACTTACGTCCATAGATATGCATGTCAGCTCTGCGGCAATAAATATTTTTTATTTATTTTCTTTTCTTTCTTCAAAGCTACCGAGACGTCCAGGAATGCACATACCGGTCCATACATATTGGTGCTACAAGCTTTTGCTAGCGGTTTCGCCTTCGAAACCTACTATCAAGGTTTCTCCATACAAACTTCCAACCCCCGTTTTATCCCCTTATGGGTGGAGTTTCGTAAAATCCGTTCTTAGCGGATGTCTACACCGTATAAGGAACCTACCTGCCAGATTTTAAGTTTGTAGGTGTTATAGTTTCTGAGATTTCGTGATTAATCAGTGAGTGGTATTTCGCTTTTGTACATAGATTAGAAAAGAATGAAATATTAGTGGCTTTTCTATGTTTAGTTTTGGGCGGTTTGGTATCATGTGTTGCTGATACATTGAAATAAGTCATTTTCAGCTGTCCAAATAATTGTATTTTATTAAATTTGCCTTTTATATACCAACCCGCACTGGGCCCGCGTGGTGTATTACGGCCCATTCCCTCTCCTAGAGAGGAGGCCTGAGTCCCAGCAGTGGGAACATTATAAGGCCGACTATGCTATGCTATGCTATGCCTTTTATATCGCTATTAACTTCTAATCGCTGCTGGATTTTGTACACACCGTTCAAGCGCCAGCGAGTCGCCGCCGCCGGCCACTAAAGTCGTTACGTGTGAACTTCCCTTTCTTTAATGTAATATAGTGTAGTCGTAAACACAAAACAAGTGAACGTTTACGTTAACGTTACGCCGTCGTGTCGTTGAGAGTAAAACAGTAATAAATTATTGGTTTGTTCCACGTAAACAGATCGCACAAGCGTTACAAATTGTAATATGTTTTGCATAATAATATGCACTTTGAGATGATGATGTGCAAATGGAATTATTTTAATGGGTGCTGGGTTACCATAATGTGACGGATTGATTGTTTGGTATTTCTTTTAACGTTAACTTAGAAGTTTAATTTATTCACAGCATCAAGGGACCGCAAATTTGACTATATGGTTTTAATTTCAACTCGATACCTTCACTCGTTTCCGATATAAAGGGTCTTGATAGACAGACGGACGGACAACAAAGTGATCCTATAAGGGTTCCGTTTTTTCCTTTTGAGGTACGGAACGGTAAAAATTCAGCAGAAATAAATAACTTGTATTACATTAGGTACTAAACAAAATTTCATTCAAAAATACTGGTGAAACTGGACCTTACTAATGTCACCTGTAAAGACTGAAGTTTTCCATTATTATTTGTTGTTATTTTCTTGAAGAAGATTTTCTTTATAAAATATCCTTCTTTTAAATAATACCGGCTCATATTGCGAGAGTCATTTGATCGTTATAGCGTCGCCCGGGAGCCGACCGAGCAATATATTGCCCGCCAGAGCTTGCCTGCACTTTATATTGCTATTTTTCAACATAATGCCTTTTTCTTTGAGAGAGAAACTTAGCATTTTTAAAAGGTAAATGAAACAAGATAGGAAAAAAATGGCCGTTAAAGAAGTCTGCACTTAAATTTAAGACCAAATGTGATGATGACATAAAAGCATGAAAATTGGGTTTTCATTTCAATCCTACGTGTGATAGATTTGCTTGCTGCGGTCTTCCCGTCCGATTATAATTTGGGTGTCTTCAAAGCTAGAGTGAATAGGCTCTTAATAAACTAGTGCGCCTCACCATCAGCGATTGCATCACCGCTTACCATCAGGTTTATATCAATTAAAAAAAACCGTAATCAGTCACAATGGACTCATCAGAAGGCTTAAAGTCACCCAAATGGCAATATAATAGGCTATGCTCGAAGTTTTCTAGTGTGATCGCATCAGGAATATGTGTAGAAGTATGTAAATCATTATATTCCAACCCTTGTCGTATATTACTTATGATCGGCGCAATACGTTTTTTTCTTCCATTCTGTCCTGTCCAGTCCGTCACGCTATCACTAATTCACTTTTCTAACATATCACTCCTCAAACAATCAATCCAACGTTTCTTTGTCTATCCTCTCCTTCCATCTACATTTATACTCAGAACTCTTTTAGCAACATGCGTTTCATCCCTCTTCATATGACCATACCATGGCAAACGATTTCTTTTCAACATTTCAACTCTTCAACTCTCATTTCTTACTTTATCTATTCTCGTCACATCACACTATCACCTATCTCAACACTATCATCGTCGCTCTATGCAATGTGTAAAAATATGTACATTAAGAATAAATTAATAAGCAAGCTGTAATTTTGTTGGTATCCGGCCTATCCATCTCATATTGAGTATCCGGACGAATACAGGATAATAATTGACTATTCGGCCTAACACCAGTATAAACAACAGTTACTACTACCGTTCATATATATATCTACTGTGTGTTTTATTTACCGATGCTATTCTTCGTTGCTAAATATTTTTAGAATTAGAAAAACACTTTTATAATAACGTCTTTTCGTAACCAATAACGATCATATTTTTCAAGTCAATGAAACAATTGCTAACTTCATTCATGAACATAAAAACCCGAGCCTCCATCCTCTTCCATCGTTCGAGCACAACCTGCGCAAACTCGTTGTTGCGATGCACCAAACGGTAATGTTTGGCCGGATATTCGGCTACCCGGTTATAAGGTTCGCCGGATATCCGATATCTGGTATCCGGCCAAACAGTTATTCGTTTCGTGTCTAGTTATTTTTAGAGCAAAATTTTCTGGCAGAAGTACAAACAAACCTATGGAAAGTGAGTTATTACTACACAAACTAAAATAGGAAGCGATCGTTATAATTAAATTGTAGAGATTTAATGAGCGAACACGATGCGAATTTTCCAGTTTGTTGAAGAAAATAAATAGAAAACTGTTCAGCCGGCGATTGAATAGAAACATCGTGGAAACTATTTTACCACAGGAATGTGTAATGTGTATGTTAAATAGTTTAAAAACAGGTAAAGTTCAAACACAGTTTTCGTTTATTATACGATACTTACCTGGCGAAATACATACAAAGTACAATCATGAAGTCATTATCGTGAAGCAATATAAGTATTCAATGAAATAAGTCTCTCATTGCTATAGCCCTGAATTGAAGATCCTGGTACTGTCGCATAGAGAGTGCGACAGTACACACACACACATGCACGCGCGCGCGCCCGCGCTCACGTACATTTGAATAGGTACACTTTTGCCCAAGCCTTTTTTTATGAGGGTGGACCACCATCAAATACCTTATTCCACTCTAGTTGGAGTGAGATGGAATGTCAGACTTTTATTGAATAACTAGTGACCCGCCCCGGCTTCACACGAGTGCAATGCTGATACCACCACAACCGTTATGTCCCTGCATTCTAAATCTGTAATATCTTCGAAAATATTCATTTAAATTACATGGTGTATAGCGCCATATTGATCTATATTAAATGCACAATAATAATAACTTTTTTTTATTTAGCCATTGTTACAAGTGTTTTCTTAAACATAGGTATAATATATTTACATATCGGTAACAGGAGTTATATTTTACCAGAATTATTACAATGGCCCCCAAACTAGGCGGTGCCATCTTGGGGACCAATGTGTTTAAGGTACATAATTGGAGAAGAATTATTGCTGTATTGCATAAAATCGCTTCGTAAATAAGCCATTATTTCTGGTAAAAAGTAAAATATAAAAAAATGTTATTGTGGGTTATCCCTAAGAGATAGATATAAACCTGAAATAGATTTTAAAGGTGTACAATACTGTAGTACTTTATATTGATCTATCTCGTAGGGTTCAGCCAGGGTTTGCAACGTAAGCGCAAAAAAAAATGATTATATTTACGACATCACAATAGAAACCTCTAAAATTTTCAGTGTTTCTCTAATGCATGTTTTATACATATAAACCTTCCTCATGAATCACTCTATCTACTAAAATAAATTGCATTAAAATCCGTTGCGCAGTTCTAAAGATCTAGGCATACATAGGGACAGACAGCGGTAAGCAACTTTGTTTTATACTATGTAGTGATACCCACCCGTCTTCCTTCAGTTGAACTGAGTTGAACGATAAGCTATAGTCCTCCGGGCGGTCCACACAATGGTAACACCCTGCCCTGCGTTCAAAAATAACCAGAGTAGGGTAGGGTTGAACCCAGGGACGTTCTTTTATAACTCGAGTACCCTAGAGTTAACCCAAGTAACTCTAACTCCGAGCAGGGTAGGTTGGTGTAACCGGCAGGAATAACAGTTACTTGGCATTGACAGTTGAACTGTACGTTTGCGTTCAAAAATGCGAGCTTAGAGTATCTACCCCGATGACGTCATTAGAGTTAACTCTAACCTCATTTTTTAACTCTGGGCTGGCGTTTGTTCCGCGTAGGCACCTGGATCCGAAACAGGAACCTCCCAAACTCGTCACTATTGAGGACCTGTGTCATGCAGAAGGTGATGAGGTGAGGTGATCTTGTGTTCAGAATTTTTATTAAAACTGAATTTTCATATTGACAAAATAGGAATGCGATTTTTTTTAAATTATGCTTTGATAAACATATCGCTTACCATCAAATGAGATAGTGGTCAAACGCGAGCCTATCAATAATAATAAAAAATAAAAAAATTGAACTTTCTTCCAAACTAATAGTATAAAAGTAAAAAAGTTTGTAATGTACGAGGCTATCTCTAGAAAATTCGTAATCTGTCGAATATAAAAGTTTTTTTAAATCGTTACTCCACACTATAATTACTCTTGTATTGTGGGTGCGTTCACACACATAGGTATAATTCACATACAAAATACACCCAGACCCGGAACAACAATCTATAGGCTGTACAAATATTTGTTTTGTGGCGAGAATTGAACCCGCGACACCCAAAACCACAGCCTAAAGTTAGTTAATTAGCCCATTTATGTCCCACTACTGAGCGAAGACCCTCTCCCTTTTCCACACACGTCTGTCAGACAGACGCAGACAGACGGACAAACGCCGCCTTGGTCTGCCGCGATGTCGCCTTAGGGCTAAGGTGACATAGCGGCAGACTAAGGCGGCGGCACAGCCTAAAAACGATTTGTGTCATATATCAAGAATTTATCTCAGTTGAAATCCAAATCTTGTAATATTTATAACAAAATTATAGAAAACATCTGTTTCTCAGAACTGGGAGCGGTTAGAAAGGGAAAAGTCGTTGAACTAATGAGATCATTGGCTTTGCCTGTGTAATGGGCTATTAGCAGAACCAAGTTTGCAAATAAAGATGAATTACATTGCCTCTTGAGACAATCTGTGGAACACAGAATTTTAGGTACAAGGATCTTTGGATACATTTATCCATAAAAATTGAATTTAAGAAATAAAAAGGTTAATTTGTGACTTGCGCAGGGCAGACAAAATAGCATACGCATAATCTATTTATTTATTTATTTATTTATTTAAACTTCATGTACAGTAGTGGTACATAGGCGGACTTAATGCAACAAGGCATTCTCTACCAGTCAACCTTTGGGTTAAAAAAGATAATCACTCTTATAATATTCCTACTGCAGACCTAGACTAGACTCTAGGAGAGGGAATGGCCCATAATTCCCCACGCAAGCCTAGAGCATTTATCACAAACATGTCTTTGAATTTTTGGACTCGCGCACTGAGTGTTCCGTACAAACTTACCTATGACAGTTCAATTTTACCGAATTGAGTCACGAAGATTTTTTCGAATACAATTTTTTTTTGGGACTTAACTACAAATTTATAGTTTTCAGATTTTTTCCTATACTTGTGCTATGAGATCTTACTTCAGGCCAAATTTTAGGATTCTAGGTCAACGGGAAGTACAGTAGAATTTTAATTCCCTTGTGAGTGTCGAAATACACGGTTTTTGAAACATAAACGGTGTATCTTTTGTTTTCGTTAACTTAGATGTTTGATTTTTTCACAGCTTCAAGAAACCATAGGTCTGAGTATATGATTTTAATTTCAACTCGATACCTTGACGTGTTCCCAAGATAAAGGGTCTTGACAGACAGACAGACCGACAGACAGACCTACAGACGGACAAAAAAGTGATCCTATAAGAGTTCCGTTTTTTCCTTTTGTGGTACGGAGCCCTAAAAAACACCAACATAAATAAGTAACGAAAATGAACATAAATACTTACTTAAACGGAAAAATAAATTGGATACCATCACTCTCACTTCACAGATACTTTCTAATAGAAAATTAAATACAAAGTTTTTTCCTTGTGAAGTGAGAGATATTAAAATTGTTAGGTATCGGGGGAGACAACTCGTCACCGAAGTTCGGAAGCCTTTGAATCCAACCATCATAATCGCTGCTTTTTTTCCCCGTATTTTTGGTAATTCGTAATTTTTATGTATCTAACACAGAATGCGATTCCACAACATGCTCCGAGCTTGATGCTTGCACCGAGTGTTGAACGCCACTTGTCGACGCCGCGGGAAACCATTCGCCTACAGAATTATTGTTGCGTAAAGCAGCACTGACTAATCTTGCGCTTTGTGATTGCATATTGCTGAAAAAATAATTACTTAAGTTTATTTTATAATAAACGGGCAGAATCCAGTTAACAATTATTATTGCGCGTTTCGTATTCTAAATTATTTACGATACAGTACCTACTAAAAATGTCGTCATATCTTTTTAAACTAAATCGCAATTAATCACTCAAAAATTTCGTCAATAAAAACTAAAAAACCATATTATCGTGTCACAAAAGAAGTTTTATATAATAAAAACATGCAAATGTAACAAAAACTTAATCTTACCAGTGCAGCGCAGACAAGCGTGAACTCGCCGAGACACGTCAGGCACAACTGGCGAGATTCGCATCGTACCTCGACCCCCTCACTTCACTTCTAGTCAAACATTTTTGGTAGTAAAGGCATAACTGCTAGTTGTGAATTTAATTAACAGTTAGGTATGCCTTTACTACCAAAAATGGCACATCTTTGGTAGTTATGCCTTTAATATTTAACGCAGGTCAATTATGCCTTTTCAAGTAAATAAATTATATTTATCGTGATACAAATAAAAGCCGCGTCTAAGCATATGTGACCTTATGACGTACTACAATTCAGATGTGCTCTTTTTACATACAAAAACTTAAAAAGTGGCTCAGTTGTGCCTTTTGAGCTTACGGTATTTCTGTTTATCTTGTTCCTAAAATTGTACAAAAAATATTATTAATAATAATAATAATGTGGACTCGGCGATCATTGTACCGATAGTCGTGACGGGCAATGGCTTAATAGCCAAGAGCCTCGACCAACACCTTAGGAGGCTCGCGTTAGGCGGCTGGATCAAGGGCTTGATTCAGAAAGCGGTACTCCTGGACACGGCTCGCATTGTTAGGAGGTTCCTTTCTCTGGAGCCCTGACCGCCGATAGCTTGGACCCTGTTCCCGATACCGGTGGGACACTATTTTTTATATTTTTAAATGTTTTTTTTTTTATTTTTTATTGAAATATTTAAAAATATAATTTATATGTATCTATACGAATAAACGAAATAATAATAATAACCAGGACGGACGGACCACGGACCCGATCTCCCGGGAAAATTCTTGTTCTTCATCTCCGGCTTGCCTTTATTGGCCGGCCGTAGTGAACACTGACGAGGAACAGAGCTCCCACCTCTCTCTTGCCTTTATTGGCTGGCTTGAGTGGAGATTCGCAAGAGCAAACGTGCTCGGGAGAAGGATGTATAATCCAGTAAGGTGCTGGTAGGGATCTTGACCGTACGTCCGGGATTGTCCTGATAGCCGTGGTATACCTCTCCACTCCTTAAGCACCTCAG
Organism: Mythimna impura; assembly: GCA_905147345.3. Lineage (NCBI taxonomy): Eukaryota > Metazoa > Arthropoda > Insecta > Lepidoptera > Noctuidae > Mythimna > Mythimna impura. The sequence continues at coordinate 2,592,439 of LR990349.1, forward strand.
GATATGTTGCCCTCTTGTTGCTACGTCACTTCGTGCTAGCGACCGTTTATGGGGGCCCATTTAATGACTGTGCAAGTCACCCCCTGCCTTTTGTCGATGGATATTAATAACATTGTTTAGGCAGGGGCCATAGTCTTAACATAGTTCCTGGTAACCAGTCCACTTAAGACTCCAAAAACCATAGCCTTATATCTTAGTTTTCCATATGTTGCAATAGTTTCCCACCAACCGGGGGTTGTCCTTGGATGCACTAGCATAGTGCGTACAGGGATAATCACCGGTTCGTACCACTTTCCATTAAAAGCCTCTAAAAGGGCCTCCGCGAGTTGGTTTCGGCTCCTCGTACGCCTTCCAAAGGTAAAAATATAAGGTAGGATAAAAATAATAATAATACGTTTATTTCGGAACTTGCCATATCGTGTTAGTAACAATTTATACTTAGAACTAGTGTTAGTAACATAAAAAAAAACAGGTACTTAATCTAAAACTGGGTGAGACCCACCGAACCTGGGGAATGTCTATTTGACCGCGTGCAGTCGTATCCACCGCCCCAAGATCGGCAGATGATGATTATGGCCTATTAGCAGATGGGCCTTTTTTCTGATTCCAAATATGTATAGAACTCAATTTCGGAAAAAATGTTAGTTATGCCCTTTTTCCTTACGACGGCAGTACGGCTCTTGCTCTTGTCATGGAGTTCAAGGCACTTGAAAGTACGTAGATTCTACCACCATATTATTATAGTTCCTCTTCTTGTATTTTAGGTTCTATAAGTTTGAACTCCGATCATTATTTGTGTTTCCTTGCAAATTAGAGCAATGATGGCCCAGTGGTGACGGTTCCAACTAACGAGTTAGGGCTATATTTCACCGGGACACCATGGCGGCGCGACCAGTCGCCGCTACCAACAAAATGTATACAGCTTTATATGTAGAGAGTTACTCACCTGGTGTCCGTTTGGTTGCGCAACCAATTTGGTGGCGCGACCAACTCGGACGCATGCACTATTTTGATACTGTCACAGTGTGGTATAGCGACTCTGGTGTCTAGTTTGGTAGCTTACGGACAACATGACCGTGCGGTCGCGCCGCCATGGTGTTCCGGTGAAATATAGCCCTTATAGGTCGCGGGTCCAAACTCAGCCAAGCGCTTTACTTAGTATAATTTATTTCATCTTTTTTCATCACTGCACTAAAAACGTGAAGATAAACATAGTGAGGCCATCGGCATGTCTTAGAACCAAAAAAATTAAGACGTATCTACGACATCCACCAACTAACACTGGGCCTGTGTGGAGGATTACGACCCATTTCCTCTCCTTGAGAAGAGGCCTGAGTCCCAGCAGTGGGAACATTTATAAGGCATACGCTACGCTTATGATGTTATGCCTAGGAAATTATGTCGTACTACTAAATAATTTCGAGAAGACAGTCACTATCCATTTCAGGGATCGCTTTAGTTTATCTAGCCAAAATGTGCCATTCTTATCCAAATGAATTGCGTAAAGGTTTAGGGAAGGCGTCTACACGCTTGAAGATTTTTCTGACGTACATCCTACTCAGGGATGTGTCCTAACAGCCGGTACACAGAAATGCCTCTGATTGAATAGATTTAATGAGGTGAAAAAGTACATCCTGGTCTTGCCCACAGAGTCCAGTTGCCTTGTGAAGGTGTCCTTCTTCCCGATAAAAAGACTGAAGTTATTAATTAAACGTTTGAAGAAATGCGTTCTGAGAAGCCACCTTTTCAAGCTCTTCATCGGGGTGTAAAGATTTCATTAAAAAAATAGTTCTGATCCACTCTAATGATTATTACAGAATCTCGTAAGAACTTATTCAATATATTCTTGACAACATGAAAACGTGATAAATTCTAAACTTGTTTATGTTTCAAATAGAAATAGAATGTTACAACATTGGATTTAAAATAGAATCGGAACGGGAATGCGACAGATGTCCGGACATCTGTCGTATTTCCGGATATGGATCCAGATTGTTTGTTACAGATCTACAAGTTGTAGGAAACACTTTTACAGTTTACTTTATGTTATTATACTTTGTGGATCCGTTTCGAGTTTCTGTTAGTCGAGGAAACTGGAAATTTTCCGCTGAAGAAGAAGTTCCTAAGTTTTGTATGAAAAGGTAAAGATGTTACTTAGCATTGATTTCTGTAAACATACACGCTCTAGGATGGAGCGAGAGGGTGTGTCAGACTTTTACTGACTAAATATGATCCTTCTGTTATCTTTTGCGTTCTTGGAGGAAGAACCACGGGTTTTCTTTTCAGAAAATCCCCATGAGTCTAGCGGGTATTCGCCCTGCTAGGCCCATGGGGATTTTTGGTTTTGATGACATCTATATGAGGTGCGTGATTTCCGACGCTATGGGTGTTTCCTGTCGCGGGCGCCGCGTCTTTCGCTAGCATTACTGCTTCGCAGAATGTGGCGACCGCCTTCCATTCCCTCTCGCCTGGACCATAGTCCATAGCCTTAACCAGGGCTCCGAAACATATATGCATTTATGAATATTGTATATGCATTGGTCTGCGTTCAAAATCAAAATGCGTTGGAAATTTTGAAATCATCACTACTTACCATCAGGTGGGATCGCAGTCAATTTATAACAATATAAAAAAAAATATTAGAAAACTGGCAATGACTGTCCAGGTTCCGATTTTGTTAATACGTTTTTCCATCTTAAATTTCTCAATAGAGGCAGAAGACATTTGTGCTGGTTAGCGGAAATAGGCATGCCCCATATGAGATCTGAACATAACTAGTGAAATGTGGACCTACTGAAAGTACTCTACTACCGCCTGCATAACTCAATGCAGGTGGGACTTCGGAATCACTGGCACTCTGAGTAGAGACTGTTTCGCTCATCGAGTGATTCTAGAAAATACTGTGGCACAGTGATTACGACCAGTCTCATTAAAGAGGTTCTATATACTGATGGTGATCACTGGACTGGATTAAGCGAGGTCAGAATCCTTAAAGTCCAGTCCTCAATCATTTTTTTTCTGAAAACAAAAAAGTTATTTCTACGAATCTTTAAGGAGAATACCAATTTGATGTAATGTTCTGTAGACAGATAGATATATTAATCATGCTATACACTCTATTTGTATAGGTCTTTTCCTATGAAATTGCCGTTTTTTAAAACGGGTTGCTTGGAATTGGTCATGGTTATAAGTACTACAATACACAAAGAAACCAATAAATACCTAATTTTGAAAAAAGAATAACGTAGTTTTAATATAAGGTTTATTTGAACTTATAATTCCAAATCAATCCAAAGATATAACACACAAAAAAACAGCAATTTCATTGGTAAAGACCTATTATATACTTATAAATATGTACAAATGCACTCTACGTAACGGCTGCAATGAAATGATAAGACTCACGTCATAGGTGGACACAGTAGGTACAGTGTAACAGAGGAAACCACTCCATCTGATATGTAGGGCATTGTAGGTGCAGCAGTTATTTATTAATCGAAAACTTTTAATTTATCTAATGCATTGAAAGCATTTTACAACAAGCCAGGTGTCAGGCTTGTTTTCTTTGTATATAAATAGACTATCCTGCATCTCGATATTAGAGTTTCCACGTGATTATAACACATACAACCGTCCAAAATCTAATATCAAGCAGTGGCCCGGACCAGACACAACACTTGTCTGGTCGGAGGATCCTCCATTTTCAACGGAGGTTTACGGGACTTTATGTCCCGTTTCGCATACCTTTATAATGGGAATGACTAACGAATTTTGTTTTTATTTTTAATTGTGCTTTTTATTATTTATTACAATTCGATATTGTACATTTTTTTTTTCTATTAATTTTTGACAAAAATGTTTACTTTGCTAAAGTATTACATTTTGTAAACTATACTTTTTCCTTTTATTATTGTGAACGTGAGGACTATGTTGATTGTTTTTTTTTTCCTTTTCAGTAATTTTAATGTATGTCTGGCAATTTGAGTATTTTCTGCGGCCTACCCAAATGTCCTTTCCTTGGTATTGTTCGTCAAGTCGTTGAGCTCCTTAGTAGTCCTGAGTTGAGCTTTACGAATACTGACAAATGCTTGCACTGACTGGACAGGTCCACTCAAATCTGTATGGTTCTTTCTTCAAAAGACGATTTCAGACAAATCTGCATGGTTCTCATGTGATTCATTACATATTTACTGTATGGACTTTAAAAGAGACTTTGACCCCTGAGTTTGTTTCGGTGTTTCTTCTCAGGGTAGTCAGCTAGGAAACACCGGCCTCATCTAGTTTTAAAAATGACGAAAAAAAAAAATTGACGTGTAAAAGTGTTTTTTAAACCTATTTACAAAATAAATATCATTTATCATTTATCACTAAGTCTCAAAATTTGATTCCTAGGATAAAGAATATTCCTTTGTAATCGCCAAAGGAGTAATTTAGAATTCACATAACTTAGAAAGTTTATGACTCGATCTAGAAACTTGGCGTCTAAATTTTGCTATAGATATTTCTACGGAAAGCCGAAGTAAAGCCGAATATGAAACTCGATGTAATGGGGGCTTCTCGAAGGCTGTCAGCTCTTCAAATCATACTAAACTTCATGTGCGTCAGACTCGTAAAATAGCACAATACCATTTTGGTCACAATATCATGAAGCTTTTTTTTGCGCGGAACCCTAATTCTTTTTCTATAATAATGGCCTACTCATAATAACATTAGCTATATATCGGGGAAAAACCTGTCAAAATCGATCCAGCCATTTCGGATATTAGCCTGAACAAATAGACAGACATTCAAACAAAACAAAATTGCTTTATTGCTTAGGTATAGGTATCGAATTTACTGTCATATGCATTTAGTACAAAAATAGTATTTTGATATTACAAACTGATACTTAAATTTTAATTGTAATGAATGTATGTATAGATTTATCAGGAGTGACCAATTATTAAATTCGCCTTTCATGAACTTTTTTTTTTTCATGAACTGGAGATTTTGTAGCATCCGATATTCTAAAAAATCTTCAACCTCCGTGATTACCACGTATTTAGCACATTTAACCTAAAATGTGTAAAAAACAGGTTCAAATTAATTTAGCTAGCAAAACCCAGCGAATACTACTTTTTTGAAATTAAAGGTTTGGTTTGGTTTTCTTTTAAAACGTTGCTGATCATCAACACTTAGAACTACTTCTGTATCGTGGGTGTATTTACAAACCAGTAATCTCATATACACTGATTGGATGGATTGTGTGAAGAGTGATATGAAAGAAAAGGAAGTTAGTGATAGCATGACGAGTGACAGGGCAGAATGGAAGAAAAAAACGTGTTGCGCCGACCCCAAATAACACGGGACAAGGGCAGGAAGATAATGAATCTCATATACAGTACACTCAATCTCATATACACCCAGACCCAGAACAACAATCTGAAGGGCATACAAATATTTCTTCCGCGTGAGAATAGAAGCCGCCAGAGAGAAATGAGTATATTAGAGGAAGTTTGAAAGTGGCGCCAGTGACTGAAAAGTTGAAAGGGAATCGTTTGTCTTGGTATGGTCATGTAAAGAGGAGAGATGAAACGCATGTTACTAAAAGAGTTATGAGTTTACATGTGGATGGGTGGAGAGGGAGAGGGAGGCCAAAGAAAAGATGGACGGATTGTGTGAAGAGTGATATGAAAAAAAAGGAAGTTAGTGATAGCATGACGGTTGACAGGATAGAATGGAAGAAAAAAACATGTTGCGCCGACCCCAAATAAGATGGGACAAGGGCAGGAAGATGATGATGTGAGAATAGAAGCCGCGACACCCACCGCAGCAGCGAATTTCTCAACCACTGCGCCAAACGTGCCATCAAGGTGTGTCCCCACTGTACCGTAAAGTACCTTGATAGCTTCGCAATCATAGGTTTTCCCTTAATCTAAGACTTCAAGTTCTAAATCATCAGATTTAGTCTTTTCTCTGGGTTATACATCAGCCCTAGCAGAATTGTGAGCAACGAATTACGAGAATTATTATAACAAAGCGCTTTCGCTCTCAAGGGAAAGGAAGATAAAGGATTATGATTTTATCCGATTCTTCCAGTTAATTGATTTTTTTTTGTTCGACTCATTATTTTGAATAAAATATAACCGTTAAATATATACATAAACGTTACATAACTTCATACACAGCCCGAAGTATTTCCATAATTAAATGGTGATAGGCAGGGCACATTGCTTGCAGAACAGATGGTCGATGTGGCTGAAAGGTTCTGGGATGGCGACCGCGTACCAGAAGACGCAGCGCTGGAAGGCCTAACGCAAGATGGACCGATGACCTGGTGAGGGTCGCGGGTGTCAGATGGATGCGAGACGCACAGGACCGGTCATCATGGCGACATTTGGGGGAGGCCTATGTCTAACAGTGGACGTCTTTCGACTGAAATGATGATAACTTCATAAAATACTCTTTCATTCTCGCGGATTTTTAGAGATAAAAATAGACCATTCAGCATTCAGCTTTAATATAGTTTTCTTGTTTAAATGCAAAAATTATCGGACTCGCTCTTCTAAAGATTATTTTCAACAACAATAAATACTTCTTTACAATAACTTCTTATTTTAGACGTCCATACAAAAAACCCGCCATATTGAATTCAGCAAACGAGTGGGCAGTGTTTTTGCTGTTTTGCACCCACTAGCGATTGTTTAGTTCTATGTAAAACGGTTTCGTCATTTTTATTGGGCAAACGAAACTTTGTTTTGGGCCAATCGAAAACCTGTGTTAATTAAAACTCACATGTTAAAATAAAAAAATAGACTTTCAAATGGATATTTGAAAGTCTGACTTTTTTATTAAAAAAATAGGAATAGAAACACGGTTGGCGCAGTAGTTGAGCGTTTGGCTGCTGCCCTGCGGGTCGCAGGTTTGGTCCCCGCACGGAGCAAATATTTGCATAGCCTACAGATAGTTATTCCGGGTCTGGGGGTCTTGTGTAAGTAAGTTTACACGTTTGTAAGCGCACCCACGATACAAGACGCAGGTCCTCACCGGACATGGTAAGTTCGGGAGGTTCCTGCACAAGATTCGTGCGGAAGACACGCCCGGGTGTCACCATTGTGTGGACCGCCCAGAGGACACGGTGTAGCATACGGTAGAGGTGTGCCCCGCCTGGGCAGAGCACCGCCGTGTCCTCGTGGGGGCGATTGGCGACAGCGATCTCTCGCACCGGGCCTTGGTACAGGCCATGGATCGGAGCGAGGAGGAGTGGCAGGCAGTCGCCTCATTCTGCGAAGCAGTGATGCTAGCAAAGGAGGAGGCTGCACGAGCACACGCGAGGTAATGGCCCTCGCGCCCCAGCCGCCGGGATTCCGATTCCGATTTCCGGCTACCGAAGGCGCGGGCTTGCGGACAGCGAGCAATGGGTAGCTCGCCGTCCGACCGTTCGGTAACCGTCCGGACCGAGCCCAAGTCGTCGACGGCGCGTAGTGTTCCACGCGCGCCTTAAGGAGATGTCAGAAAACCGTAGGGGTCCAGCAGGGTCGAAGCCTACTGGGGCCATGGGTGATGTGAAAGAGATCCCCAGGGCCCTGGAACAATGGCAAAGAAGGAACAGGGGTGGGTTTTTAGTCAGAAAAAGTCTGACACGCCCTCACGCTCAAGAGCGGGGGATGTCATTAGATGATTTTCTAACCCAAAAAAAACCCACGATACAGGAGTAATTCAAAGTTAAAAAAAGACAAAAATAAAAAAACAACAAAACAAGAATAATTATTTTACTTTGATTATTGAGAAAAATTTAAAGAAACGTGAAACAGCAGCCTAAAGCTAGAACTACATTAGACCGACGCACACGTGGACCACGCCTGATTTGTACGTAGAACGACGTCGCGTGGCGTGGATCTAGTGTAGCTCTACAAGTCTAGTTGGCATATAAATTTATGGAGACCGACGCACCTAGATCGGCGTACGTAGCACACATGGGCGCAGTGTAGTTCTACCTTAATGCTGCCGAACGTACCCATACTGAACTGAAAAGGTTACCAAGCGCAATCATGACAACCAACACTGGTTTTTAATTGGTACCTCTTTTTTACGTAGGAAATCATCAAATGACTCCTCTCACTCTAGGTGAAGCAAGAGGGAGTGTCAGGCTTTTATTGATTGAAACCCACCTGTGTTCCTTCAGTTGCCATTTCGTTTTTTAGGGTTCCGTGCCTCAAAAGAAAAAAAACGGAACCCTAATAGGATCACTTTGTTGTCCGTCTGTCTGTCAAGACCCTTTATCTCAGGAACGCGTGGAGGTATCGAGTTGACATTAAACCCATATACTCAAATCTAAAGTCCCTTGAAGCTGTGAAAAAATCAAACTTCTAAGTTAACGAATAAAAAAGATATCCACCATTTTCTGGTAGCACATTGCCGTACGATTGTTGATCCTACTTGGCGGTATTAAGTTATCCAAATGATTTCATCGAAGAAAATCATTCATTTCTATTGGCAAAAGCAACTTTTAACTGAAATATAACTACCCCTTTCCGTAACACCCTGTATGATTAGGTACCACATAAAACCAAGATATCCTATTTCCAATTTGGAACCCAATTAGGATTCAAGGCTCCAAGTAAATCTATTTTAACGAGGTAATCACTATAGAGAACCAAGTTAAATCCTTAATTACCACTAATCATGAAGGCTTTGTCAAAAGGTCGTATTAGTGTCCTTTTAAAAGGTTAGTTTCGTAACCAAAATTGGCGCACGAGAACACTAGAGGCCAATTCGGTTTTCATCGAGATTTTTTTCGAGTTTAATTAGTATTGTAATTAGTATAGTTTGTATTTATAGACTTCACATAACTCAGAAATCAGAAATCAGAAACGTTTATTTCAAATAGACTAGGCACATTTGAAATTGTCAAAATGTCGGTCAGTCAAAAAAAAATACAAGTGAAGCTAAATTGCACGTTCCAAAGCGTAGATCTCTATGGAGAAGATCGTGCAAGAAACTCCATGGACACTCTTTTAAATCATATTATGAGTTACATAAATCTTGGTTACATATTTATTGTCGCTTCTAATATGTGAGCACAATGTAGATAAGTAATAATAATTAAAAAAATAAAATAAAATAAAAAACTAATTAAAAATAAAAATAGAAATTGAATTAAGTCACTGGCAGCTAAGAGATGACCAGTCTCAACTGACGGCACCCGTTCACAAGCATGACGCGTGCATCAGCCCTACTCAGTTCAACCATTTTGAAGGGAACCGAATGACCCAAAAACACGTGCCACCATCAGCGAGACATTTGAGTGAGCATGACAAACTCTCAACTGCCATGCTCGTAATGACAAACAAGTTGTAACCTAATAAAAATGCTCCATGGTACTTTACATTCACAAAACTTGAAAAACTGGACAATATAATATGGATTCATTAAAACAACAGCTGTGATCACGGTTAAATGGAGCTGAGAAAGCTTGCCGAGAAGGCAGACTCGATACATTTGCTGCCAGATACTGCAATAACTGATGTTTGATTAAACGTTTTAAGAACACATTTATTATGCGTACAGCCAAGGAGTGGAATTCCTTGCCGGAGTCTGTGTTTCCAGATAGCTACAACTTAGGGGTCTTTAAGTCAAGAGTGAATAGGCTACTTCTAGGCAAGCGTGCTCCATCGTCGACCACATCATCGCTTACCATCAGGTGAGATGGTGGTCAAACGCGAGCCTATCATTAATAAAAAAAAAAAAAAAAAAAAAATGTTCGATGGGGCCGAAAGGTTCTAGAGTGGCGACCGCGCACCGGAAAACGCAGCGTTGTAAGCCGCAAGGTGGACCGACGACCTGGTGAGAGTTGCGGGAGTGCGGTGGATGCGAGACGCACAGGATCGGTCGTTGTGGCGACGCTTGGGAGAGGCCTACGTCCAACAGTGGACGTCTTTCGGCTGAAATGATGATGATGATGATGACTGCAATAACATCACATCCGCATTCTGATGGGAAACAAAGTGACGTTTTCTGTATCAAAAATTATACACTTTTTAAACTTATCACCGGCTAAATTCACAAACCATGCGAAACTTGAAGAAAAAAACGGGCAACTTCCGTAACTTCCTTAGTGTGGGAGTTGCCCATTTTGAGCGTGATGTTGAGCTTCAGTGTGTCGCACACGCGTGCATTCGAACTATTGTGAGTCGCAGTACAGTTTTATCGCACTAGCGTTATTTGCACATTCATTTGTCACTTGAGGTCACGTAAGTATACTTGCTATCAAAAACTAATATTGTTGAAAAAATAATATCCGAAGGGAACATACTCATGGAGTATAATGCGCTATGTCATATGCTCTATTACATGGTACAACCACAGTATAGATATATGGAACAGTACGGAAACTACCTACAAATATTCGAAACGGCACACTCACACAAACATACGCATCGACGAGACTCCTAAGCGTTTCTCGCGGTCCTGTCAGTAGCGAATGCCGCTTAGGAGTCTCGTCGATGCGTATGTTTGTATGAGTGAGCCGTTTGATGAAAAATAATGTTATTTTATTATGAAGTTTCCATCCACCTCCCGGCTCCATCATCAGGTCAGTTCGATAGTACCTTATAGCCAAAGTACATCTCATGACAATTCTAATAAGCCCAAATACGGCTAGGATACATTGATTAATTACGAAGTTCCTGTGCTTACCTTCCGGCTCCATCATCAGATCAGTTCGATAGTACCTTATAACCAAAGTGCATCTCATGACAATTCTAATAAGCCCAAACACGGCTAGGTTACATTGATTAATTACGAAGTTGCGAAGTTCCAGTGCATACCTTCCGCCTCCATCATCATAATCAGATCACTTTGATGATACCATTTTCAACATAACTATTCAGAACCATTTAATTATTTGTATTGTCATAGTTACTTAACTATCTTCATTGAGATATCTATGTGAGGGTGAAGTTTCCGTTGGCCATTTCTGGTCTACTTCATCAAATGTTACTTTTTGACAGTGAATGCAGTTCTCGATGAAAATACCAAAATCACTATATGGTTGCCTATAATATTTGAGGAGGCCTATAAACGACGGAGTTCTGAGGTAACAACATAAAAAAATAATGATGATAAAAAAAAATACAACCGAATTGAGAACCTCCTCCTTTTTTGAAGTCGGTTAAAATACGTCAGAAGCTAGTGCACGGTTCCAACGGACAACAAAGTGATCCTATTAGGGTTCCGTTTTATCCTTTTGTGGTACGGAACCCTAAAAACGCGCTAAGTACCGCGCTCAAAGGTGGCTTGAAAACGTGTGCATGAATTATGACGATGACCTCCTCCAACTTTTTGAATCATTATATCTCAAAATCGGTGGCTATTAGGAAAAAAGCGAAAAAAGTATTGAGATATTTTTGTAGATAATTGTCTGATCTACAATTTTTGTCGAACTAATTTTATGATAAAACTTACCGTTTTGCTGAAAATAACGAAAAACTCGTTTTTGTGACCTTTGACGCCGAGTATTTTTTTTCCAGGTTTCGGATCGATGAGGACTTTTTAGATTTATGATAGTGTTTTGAAAAATCCTACCAATTTTCAGCTGGGTGCGACTTATTGTAACCTTACCCCTATTTTTTGGTCTAATTTTCCTGGACTAATAGTCCAGAATACTGTATTAAGCAAGCTCATTTTCAATCGGGATTTGTCTACCAATCCAGTTAACCAGTCTCGAAAAAAGTTTAAAAATTAAAACTGGCACTAATGGTATCTTGAAATTATTACTTCTTATGAAATATTTGATACAGGGCCCCTTTTGGGCTAGCTACGTTACTGTTGGAACGTATAGTGCAACTGAAGAAATACAGCCCACCTGTATTTATTTTAATCACTAAAAGTTTGACACTCCCTCTAGCTCTCATCTCTCACTTTATCCAGAGCGAGAGGAGTCATTTTATGATTTCCTTTGTAAAATAAAGTATAATGGCAATGCCGTCAGTCTTCCGGGCACACTTCCAGGAATTTTTTGACGCCATGTTTTAGTTAGGAGTTACTAGTTCGTTGTACATTTGTAGGAGGCACGTGTAAATAATACATTTCGGCAAAATTTATAATTTATAATAACTTTATTAAAGTTGAACTATCTTCCACCAAGGTAAATCAGAGATAGAGCGTTGAGGAAACAGTTATAAAATATGTTTCGTTGCACAATGTTGTCATTCAAAAACTAATTTTAATGTTGCCAACACTATTAATTTTAAATTATTGTGATTTATTTGTTTATTTAAAAATTTATGCACTAATGAAACATTGTACAAAGGCGGACTTAATAGGCCTAAGGTATTTTTTGCCAGTCGACCTTAGGGTGGTGCAGAGACATAACATGGCAGGTGCAACTTAATAGAAGACTGACAGAGAGGAAATAAATTTATTGAAGTCCTGGATGAAATTTTAATAGTATTTTGAAAGTTTCACTTGGTTTTGATATGGGTTTCAATGGAAATCGCTTTATTTATAAAGATAGATTCTGCCAGCGATTTTACCCGTGAAATAGTAGAAAGTTACCGAAAGGGAACTTACTCTTGTGATAATCTATACATAATGTATAGATTACATAATGAATAGTAAATCTGTAGAAGTTTTTAGTTGTGCGCGCATCACGTAAAATATACGAAATTGATGTAGATAACTTTTATACATCAAAATTGTGTGTAATTTGATACATTACTTAGGCCACGGTAATATTATATAAACAGTATTGTAACTCGGCCGTATCTTTGAAATAAATGCCTACAGCCGCGCGGTACGTAAACATGCGACAGGGCTGCCCGCACTATGGCTGCCCGCCTCCAGCATTTTAATTACATTTGCCTACTTTGTGTTTCCTTTTAGTTTTGTGATTGTAAATATACTTTTTTTTATATATAAACAAATAAAATACTTTGTGAATTTAATAGGAAGTGTTCAATATTTGCGACCGAAAAATATTTGCGCCTCGACTGAGACGCTACGAAATGCTTTATTATTAAATTTTAAAGTACAAAAATCCGCATTCTAAAGCTTAATTAAAAATTGTTTTGGGAAACATGGACAAGGTGGAGAAAAAGAAATATCTTTTACTTAGTTATAGATACCCGCAGCTACTTTACAATTTATATGTTTGGTTTTAAATGAAGAATTCATGCAACCAAAAACAGCACAATATATCCTACTCGTCATATTAAATATATAAATATGTACTTGAACTTATTTTTATTGAAAAAATCGCGCGGTACAGACGCGACTGTCTGCATCCCAAGCGCACCCCGAGATCGAGGCGCGTAGGTATAGCTCGCATTTCGTCCGTTTGTATGAAGTTGGAATACTGTATAGATAATATTACCGTGCTTAGGCTTTGTTTCATCGCAATCGGATGACTATATCGAAAGATACATCATTGCGTGTTAGGTGGTACGAAGTTCGCCAAGTCAGCTAGTAAGACATATATGTTCAACCATTCCAGAAAAGCATTAAACATACCCACAAACTCTCGACTTTATATGTATATTATAGTGTGATGATACCTAGTAATACCTAGGTACTGTTTCCTCCAAAATAAGCAAAAACTCTTGTGATACTGTATACCCGTTTTACTGTTACGTCCGTTTTTATTGTGGGCAACGAGATCATCAAAGTGTAGGTGAACGGACACTTGGAGACACCAGCAAATAAAACCTAGTCTCCCTGAAGACGACTACCATAAAAATATTATAGGGTTCGCATTTCGGTAAGTTGTAAAATACAGAGTACCTACCTTTTCGGTATTTTTCATCTCGAAATGTATTTCTCCATTTTTGAAGGCTGAAGGATCGTTCGAAAGAGGTACAGGTTTTTTTGGTAGAGGAGGTTCGTTTAGAGGTATGCGAAATAGTCTAAAGTCCTGAAAACCTCCTTTATAAAGGGAGGACCAAACGGGTGACAGACCCTATAGTTGATTTTAGGCCGTTGTATATGTTCTAATCGCGCGAAGAACTTTATGCAGCGATGCTGGATTTTGAATTTTAGTTCCTATGTGGCATCATAGGTTCTGGAACGAAAAAGGTAACTGAAGGAATACAGTTCGGTTAGTTAGTAAAAGTCTTAAGGGGTGACCAGACGGTTGCAAACTAGCGTTCCAACCAAGGTGTCCCTAGCGGAGACAAGGGGCGCCGCGCGCAGTCTGCACCCCTAGCCAAGTTGATAATCTGCAATCGTTAACGCTAGTCGAAAACGAATCAAATGTATGGGAATGACATAATCTCAACGTTAAGTGACGTGGTCAGAACAAACGAATAGAAAATTCGTAGCCAAGTTCACATCGTTCAAAATGATAGAATGAATTGTTATCGTTTCTACAATGTTCAACGCTACATCCTTTGTTATACAAACGCTACATTGTAGAACGAGCGGCCGACTCAGGCGTGTCAACATGGCTACCAACTTATCGTTTTCTACAATTGCTGACACCGAGGCGTTACCGATTGTAGAACAGAATTCGACACAAAACGGTTGTAACTTGGCTAGGGGGGCTGGTGTCTCGCGGTGCGTCGGGCGTTTTTACTGTTTACAGAGAAGCGGTGCGCCGTATGTTCGTATTGGCGCTGCGGGCCCCGATGCGAGTAAAATTGCAGGAATAGCTCGCCAAAACGTGGCGGTGCCATCACATTTCAACCAAACTTACAGTCACATTTCAACATCACATTTCAACTAAAATAAGACTTCGTGACTTTTTAAACCAACAACGGATATAATTATGTTACTTGATCCTAATAGAAAAAATTGCTTTCAAACCAGCACTGTTCACTTCCAGTGTCAATGAAGAACTGCCTGTACATCTTTCCAACCGTCCCACCATAACTCGAGTTATGGAAGTAAAGTCTTCTTTCAACATAATTCAAATCAATACAACTACTAAATATAATAATTTTTAATAAAAGTTTTCTGATAATAATAATGTTAAAATGTTAACATTTAATTGTTTAATGTGCAATATGTTCGAGGTATCAAATTCGTATACATAACAATTCAATCATTTAACTGTTTCACGTCTATAATAATCTCAAAACAATACAACTACCTACTAAATTAGAAAGAAAAGAAAGAAATCACGACATATGTTTGAATTTAGGGCGGGCCGCGAAGCCCAACGCGGTTTGCGACGCCCCACGTCTCCATATACGAGGCCTAATGCTAGAACTACACTGCGCACACGTGTGCCACACACGCCGATCTGGGCGCGTCGTCGGTCTCCGTACATTATATAATGGAAAGTAGACTGGTAGAGCTACACTTGATCCACGCCATGCGACGTCGTTCTACGTACAAATCAGCCCCCCTAGCCAAGTTACGATCGTTTCGTTTGCGTCGAACGCCTCAAGTAGGTCACGCCTCCAATTATTTTGTTCTGACGTCATCTCAACGCTCAGTCACGTGGTCAGAACAAAGGAATCGGAGGCGTAGCCTACTCGAGGCGTTTGACGCAAACGAAACGATCGTACTTGGCTAGGGGCCCGGCGTGTTACACGTGTACGTCGGTCTAATGTAGTTCTAATAGCTTGAAAATCAAATCAGATCAGGAAAACTTATGTGATAATTACCCACTCACAAAAAAATGTTTTCAAAGCAGCCCTGGACTGTAAGGCACACAAGAATGTAAAAAATAACACCATAAATCCATATTCCCTTTACTATAACAATGTTTAAAGAAAAAATACCAAGAAAACTCGCACGTCCAGTGAGTACACGAAACTATTTCTTCAACACAAACATACAAAATCTCTCCACAGATCATATTTAACCGTTGTTTAAACATAAACTTCCGATCATCGTTAACTGATTACCGTGATGTGGTGCAAATGATGGCTGATGGTTAGCAAAATGAGGAGCAATGATAAATATAAATTACGTTTATTTTGCAAATTTTTTGGTTATTGAGACCGGCAATGGAAAGGGCTATGCTCGGAGTTCGTATATCTATTTCGTATTCGTCGCTGTGCTCGGACGTCTCCCCTCTTGGAGGTGGGCGCTAATGGCTACAACACAGTTTTAAACTAATGTAGTTGTTAACGAACACTTAAAATTTTGTAAACAAGTTTATTGTTCCAATAAAAAATATTATATTAAATATTAGTTTCCTTGCGTGATCGCGTCAGAAATGAAGATATCCGCAGGAGAACCAAGGTTACAGACATAGCCCGAAGAATCATCAAACTTAAGTGGCAGTGGGCAGGGCACATTGCTCGTAGAACAGATGGTCGATGGGGACGAAAAGTTCTGAAATAGCGACTACGTATCAGAAGACGCAGCGTTGGAAGGCCTCCCACAAGATGGACCGATGACCTCGTGAGGGTCGCACGAATCCGATGGATGCAAGACGCACAGGACCGGTCATTATGGCGACATTTGGGGGAGGCCTATGTCCAACAGTGGACGTCTTTCGGCTGAAATGATGATGATGATGAATGTTCAGTTTCGGTTTTGGCAAAAAAAATTACGATTTTGGACCAGTTCCGGCTCAAAAATTACGGTTTTGGCCACTTTATGCCAAAAAATTACGTTTTTGGACCAGTTCCGTCTCAAAAATTACGGTTTTGGCCACTTTATGCCAAAAAATTACGATTTTGGACCAGTTCCGGCTCAAAAATTACGTTTTTGGTCAGTTTTGGTCGAAAAATAACGGTTTTGGCCACTTTTTGCTAAAAACTCGATCGAAACTAGTGTCTTTGAGCTACATCGTTCGTCCTATGAATGTATGTTATAATTTTGATGGCACGGTTGGCGCTGGCGTAATGGATGAGCGGTTGACTATTGCGCTATGTATTGTGGGTTCTATTCCCGCTCGGAATAAAAACTTGTATCGCAGACGTAGGCAACTCAGCCGCCAAACTAAAATGGAACTGGGCCGGTCACATCTGCCGCATGTCGCAACAAAATTAGGCGAAGGCAACCACTGACTAGATTCCGAACAGCAGGAGCCGGCGACGCGGTAGGCCCTGAAGGAGATGGCGTGACGATTTGGACTCCTACCTTAAGGATTGGCCAGAAGTAGCTAATGACAGAAAGGAATGGAATAACGGAAGGGAGGCCTTTGCCCTGCAGTGGGACACAACGGGCTCATAATCATAATAATAATAATAATCGCCTACACAATGATAGGTAGGTAAATACGTACCAAAAATAAGTAGCTATGAAGTAATTCATAATGGGAGAAACCCAGTAGCACTTCGCCGATTTGGCGAACAACGAGGTAGTTGGCATTCGAAGTAAAACATATCTACATGGACGCAGTGTTTTGTACTGCATACAGATAACCGAACAGACAAACATAAACATTTTTGTATAGAGAGTTCCTGTACACGGCTCAGTGTTCCGTCAACTGACGCAGGAAAGAAAAAGTTGTTTATTTTTTAAATGCTTATCTATTTGTTTACACGATTCGTTATGCTTGGGAATGTATAGAATTTTATGGGTTAAAAATAGATTTCAGGTGAAAATCTAATCTCAATAATATACCGTAGGCGAGGGCTTGCGGACGGCGAGCAATGGGCAGCTCGCCGTCCGACCGTCCGGTAACCGTCCGGACCGAGCCCAAGTCGTCGACGGCGCGTAGTATTCCACGCGCGCCTCCGGGAGATGTCAGCTAATCGTAGGGGCCCAGCAGGGTCGAAGCCTACTGGGGCCACGGGTAGTGTGAAAGTGAAACCTGGAGCCCTGGGACGAAGGCAAATAAGGAACAGGAGTGGGTTTTTAGTCAGTAAAAGTCTGACACTATCTCTCGCTCCACCCAAGAGCGGGATTTGTCATTAGATGACCTTCACACCTAAAAAAAATATCTCAATAATATAAAACTAACTTTTTCCAGCGGCTTTGCCCGTGTAAAAATTGGTTTCTCCATAAAAACTTTGAACCCTTATTTCATCTCCTTAGAGGGTGAATTTTGGAAAATCATTTCTTATTCTTCGTATACATAATATTATAAATGGAACCTCAAGGCAAAATTTCAGTGTTATCTTTTCAAGCATTTGGGCTTATCGTTGAAGAGTCAGTGAGCGAGTTAGGGTTTTTGCTTTTAATATGTACAGAATATCTGTGGGTCAGTTTGGATGCCAAATAATCATCAATCTGAGCGGATTAAAGCGGGAGCTGTCTGGATTTGGACATAGACTGCGTTTTAACCCTATAGAAGCCCAGCAAAGGGTGCCATGATCGTTCGAAGAGTTACCGTGGCACGAAAATTGCAACTAAAGGAACACAGGCAAAATTAGAATGATATGAATGACTTCCACACTAAAAGAACAATAGTCCAACAAAAGGCTGTTTTAAAATTGAAAAAGCTGGGCAAGTGCGACTCGGACTCGCGCACTGAGGGTTCCGTACAAACTTATGTAAATAGTTCCATTCCCGAATGGAGTCTCGAAGATTTCTCCGAATCGCAAAAAAAGTTTTTTTTGTGACGTAACAGCAAACAAACAAAACAAACTACAAATTTACAGTTTTCAGATTTATTCCTATACCTGTGCTATAAGACCTTGCTTTATAACAAATTTCAGGATTCTGGAACAACGGGAAGTACCCTATGAATTTTGATTCCCTTGAGAGTGTCAAAATATACGTTTTTAGCGACATATTTTTTTTTTCATTAACTTACAAGTTTAATTTTTTCACAGCTTCAAGGGACCGCAGCCCTGAGTATATGGTTATAATTTCAACTCGATACCTCCACGCGTTCTCGAGATAAAGGGTCTTGACAGACAGACAGACCGACGGACAACAAAGTAATCCTTTAAGGTTTCGTTATTTCCTTTTGAGGTACGGAACCCTAAAAAGATTACTTATTACTTATCTTGCTAAAAACGAAAGTAATGTTGAAATGTTGCCTTTACGATTTTTTTACTTTAATTTGTCGTTGTTTACCTGTGTCTCTAGAGATTTAGTAACAAAAGCTATTAGCTAGGTATATTCTAATAATCTTGTTACTGGGCGTTTTTCTTATACAATATTCTTATAAAAATAAAAATGTAAAAAATACGGCGCATTAGCTAAATTATAACTGCTTACTGAAACGGAAAACTAATTAAATTAGTATCTTAAATACTTTAGCGAAACCATTGAAGAGCGAAATTAAAAACTGCAACTGAAAAGGAATTAAAAAATAACTTTTTATGCACATACCATTTTTAAGGTTCCGTACCTCAAAAGGAAAAAACGTAATCCTTATAGGATCACTTTGATGTCCATCTATCTGTCTGTCTGTCAAGACCCTTTATCTTGGGAACGCGTTGAGGTATCGAGTTAAAATTATAACCTTAAACTCAAGTCCGCGGTCTCTTAAAGCTGTGAAAAAATCAAACTTCTAAGTTAACGACAAAAAAAGATACGGACGTTTATGCCGCCAAAAGCGTATATTGACACTATCAAGGGAATCAAAATTCATAGGGTACTTCCCGTTAACCCAGAATCTTGAAATTTGGCATAAAGCAAGGTCTTAGAGCACAGGTATAGGAATAAATCTGAAAACAGTAAATTTGTTGTTACGCCTCAAAAAAAAAAATCTTTTTTTGCTATTCGGAAAAATCTTCGAGACTCCATTCGGGAATTGAACTATTTACATAAGAAAGTTTGTACCGAACCCTCAGTGCGCGAGTCCGAGTCGCACTTGCCCAGTTTTTATAGTAAGAGAATCAAATATTATTGTAATCTTGGTTTCATGAAAGAAAGCCTAGTTTTTTTTTTACTATTAATATGCATACCGCATTTGGTTGTTAAAAAATCATTTAAATAATAGCGCGTTTGACAATTATTTTGACGGTGCGTGCGCTAACCATACCGTCACAATTGTAATATTGTTCCGAGTCTGAATGCCTTGTGTATGTGAATTTACATGTTAATAACACGATACAGGAGTATTTTCTAGTGTGAGGCGAGGTTTAAAAATAGAAGGAAAGAATTTATTATATGTTTTTATTTTGCGATCATTTTGTGAAGTCACCCAAAGGACCGGACCGGGTCCGGACCGGGCCCAAGTCGTCGACGACGCGTACTGTTCCACGCGCGCCTCAAGGAGATGTCAGCAACCGTAGGCGCCCAGCAGGGTCGAAGCCAACTGGGGCCATGGGTGATGCGAAAGAGATTCCCGGGGCCCTGGAAAAATGGCAAAGAAGGAACAGGAGTGGGTTTTTAGTTAGTAAAAGTCTGACACTATCTCCTGTTTCACCCAAGAGCGGGGGATGTCATTAGATGATTTTAAAAAAACACAAAGGGCTATGCTCGGAGTTTCCTTACGTAATCGAATCAAGAATAAAGATCAAGAAGAGAGCCAAAGTTATCGACATAGCCCGAAGAACCACCAAATTTAAGTGGCAGTAGACAGGGCACACTGCTTGCAGAGCAAGCCGAAAGGTTCCGGTCACAGCGTTCTGGAAGACTGCAGCGTTGGTAGACAAGGTGGACCGATCACCTGGTGAGTGTTGCGGAAATCCGATGGATGCGAGACTTACAGGACCGGTCGTTGTGGCGACACTTGGGGGAGGTCTATGTACAACAGTGGACATCTTTCGGTTGAAATAACTATGATGATGATCCTTTACGTTAGTTCCAGAAGCTGGGCTTAAGCCCACCCTCAATCCATGGGGTCCAAAAAACTTTAAATTCTCAAAATTAAGACTTTTTCAGGACACGTTTTCACCCAGAGATTCCTAAAAAAATCAGAAATATCTACATATGCAAATAATCCTGTCACTGCGAACATTTGGGACGGTATTTGGGTTAGCCGGTCCTTAGAGCTGAACCCAAGCCCGGGTGGCGGTAATGTCTCGTGCCGACGTAAATTCTTTACTGTTGATATTGTAATTAATTCTAAAATTGAAAAAGGGTTGGTTCTGCACAATTAACATGTCAATTTTTGTAGGGTTGAGGTATGGTTAAATAATATGTATAACGTAAATGAAGACTCCATGAGAAAAAATGAGAGTTCTTTTTGTATTATTGACTTTTTGATTGATAAATTATAAGTCAAGCCACACATTTCTTTATTGGGCACGTGATCAAACTTCTCATTTTATAACTAAGCAACTGGAAAATGAGCTAGCCTCTAATAAACTAATTCGTCTTATTTACACGCCCACGCATATATAAACAGACTCACTTAAATAAACACACTCACGGACACACCATCACACACACTTTCACACTATCATACACAAAACTCATACACACACTCATGGCAGCATGTTTGTCTACTGTTAATAAAAAAAAATGTTTTTTTTTGTTTTGTTTCTTTCTCAACATACTCTGTCTGACGTAAGATTAATGTCTCTTTATTGTAGGGAAGACACTAACACCTGCAATACAGTTTCTACTAGCGCAGGTATTAGGGACTAAATTAATATGAACAAATATCATCACAAATGAATGGAAAATGTTTAATAATAATGTCGTCTACGCACTATGTGTGTAAGAAAACTATTTTAGAATGTTGAGGACATTTATTTATATCTCTTCTGTCTGAAAATATCATAAGAAAACGATGAAAGAAAATATTCGATTTATACCGCTGAAAAGTAATGTAACGAATTCGCTGTCACAAGCAGAGAAAATCCTTCAGAAAACATATATAATTCCACATCATTCTTTACATCTAAAATACATTACACGGGCTGAAAACGCCTTCATAATTTTAATAGAACCTAAATAAAATCTTAAGAATTCCTTATTTACTGCGTAAATTCCTTAAGAAGATTCCTTTACGACAAACGTGAAAAAAAATGGAATTTAACAACTTCGAAAGGCTGTTGATAAATTTGATTAGTCGCAAAGTGAGACGAAGCGGAGACTCTCCAGAAAAATATGATCTTAGTCTAAATGTGTTATTGGTAAATAGGTATTTTATGTTCTCTGTCCCCCGATGTGGGTGTATTAGATGGATGGATATTTTTTTATGGATGACGGAAATGTTAAATTGATGCGACCCTAAACGTGGGCAGACCGTGTCTAAGTGGAAATGTTATGTTATATGATACGGTACAAAGTATACGACTTACAATACCTGTAATAAAATAGCTTTTGGACGCGGTTTCACTTGGGTCTTTGAGGTATATCTTATAGTATTTTTATTCTTAGATTGATCTTTATTCATATAAACTTGGAACTGCTATTTAATTCATTCAATTGTCAGCCTAAAAATAAAGTTGCATATATCTAGCTTCAAAAATGATGGACTTACATACAATCTTTTAACACCTTTTTCACCCTCTTAAGGGTTGAATTTGGTCCTTTTAAATTTTTTTTATTGCTTATTTACGTCTTAAAACCACCCCAGCGTACCGGAAGACGTAGCGTTGGAAGGCCTCCTACAAGGTGGACCGATGACTTGGTAACGGTTGCGGGAGTCCGATGGATGCGAGACGCACAGGACCGTTCATTGTGGCGACACTTGGGGGAGGCCTATGTCCAGCAGTGGACGTTTTTCGGCTGAAATGATGATGATGATGATGACGTCTTAAAAACACACCTTTTCATAGGTGTGTTTTTAAGACTATATATATATAATATCAGCTTGGTAGGTTGGAACTTGGATTTAAGCCGAACGTTCATGAGTCAGGCCTCATCTATTTATATACGCTAGCTTCTGCCAGCAGCTTCAACGGCATGTAAGTAGGCCATACAAACTTCGGACTCCTTTCACCCCTTCAGGGGGTGAATTTAAAAAAAACCTTTCTTATTCTTTGTTTAAATCATATAAGGCATCTCTGTGCAAAATTGCAGCCTTCTAGATCTTAGGGTTTGGGCTGAGCTTTAATGAGTCAGGACTTAGCCTTTTACGTCATACAGATATATAAAGATCATCATTATATTTATTTACTTATTTATTTAAACTTCATGTACAGTAGTGGTACATAGGCGGACTTAATGCAACAAGGCATTCACTATCAGTCAACCTTTGGGTTAAAAAAGACAACACTGTGGTCTTTTAGTAACATGAGTTTCTTCCCTTCTCTTCACATGACCATACCAAGACCTATGTTATACGAATGGTAAATATTGTTATTATTATTTTAGTAACTTACAGATATAAAGATAAGAGATATACACCACTAGTTTTTAATTAGTACAAATTTAATACTTAAAGGTCATATTAGAAAAGATCTCGTTATTATTTAAGTGAAGTCTCAATAAATAATATTCATAAACAGCAAAGTTATTGGCGTTTGTTTATATCCCAAAATATCACTCAATTTATGGAAATATTGTACCTAATAGTAGTATGAAATACACTGCGCGTAGTATTTTCTAGTAGCAATTGTTACGCATAATTGATTCAATTATGAATTTACCAATTATGACAAATTTTCGTGGACAATTTTGGGATTTTGTTTTTTTTACTTTTGACTACATAAATATGATCAGTAACGGGTACCTACAGATAGAGCCCATTTTTTTTGTACTATTTATAAAATAGGGGTGTAAAATAAATAAATAAGCTCTAACGACCAAACCATACCATTTTTTTTAAATCAAAGGACTTTCCAGTTATTTTAATCGCAGATTTTGCGACGCTTTGAATGACTGAATTCACTGAAGCATTGAAATTATCACTTGAGAAAACTTGTAGTATATTTTTAAGGTCTATATTAGGTACTAGTGAGAAGAAAATTTAGTGAGTTATTTGTAGTACCGTACGATGATTTCTGGACGATTAATTTTTTCGTTCATTAGGCATCTTTCGTTTGAAATGAAACATTTATATGGAATTAAAGAAAAGTGCCGAATGAATTCATTAGTGAATTGATCCAACAATGTTTGATTTTGTCATACGGCATTATGCACAGCAACTCCGAATGAAAGAAAAGTGAACGGTTTGATCACAAGGAGAACGTTCACTCGGATTCGGGCATTTCATCTCCAAGATTCACGATGACATTTGATTACATATATACTTACGCATCGTCGAGCCATTTTTTTTTTCGCCAAATAAAATGTTTTTCTTTCTTTCTGTCTTAATCAGCCTTATAATGCACCCACTGCTAGGACTTAGGCTTCTTCTCTAGGATAGGGAATGGGCCGTAATCTACCACGCCGGTTCAGTGCGGTTTGGGCATGTGACATCCAGTCAATTCATGTCTTCGAATTTTTGGTTCTAGGATAGGCTGGTTCCCTCACGATATTTTCCTTCACCGTTTTGAGAGCAGTGGTGATAAAATAAAATACATAAATTAATGCGCCTGGTTGGGTCTGAACCCACAGCCTACTGCTCGTAAGTCGGGGCCATTACCATAGAGCCAACACAGCTCAAATGAGAACATATTCGTAGAAAAGAGCAGGTGAATGTACCTTTTTGTCATTCCAGCTAAGCCATGTGAACATGTATTGAGAGAAAAATTAAGTACGCACTCAAGTGAAAGTTCACTTGAGTGCGTATTTTTTCTTATCTTCTTGTGAACCCTCTGATTCCACCTTTACAGCGAAGTGCTATTTTGTAACTGGCAACATTATTATCACCAGGAGCTTTTAAAGTCTCCATAAAAATATAAAAGAATCACACTCAGTTTTATATTTCAAATAAAAAACATTATGACTATATTCTCACATTAACAATTTTTTTTTATAAATCCTGTAAACGAGTAGGTACACTCAAAATTTATTGCAGACACGATAACATCGTCAGCCACAAAATTTACAAGATGGCGCCTCCATTTGATACTCGCTTTTCAATAAAAATAAGTAACATAATAATTTATTGGGGATCATTTTACAAGTTCCATGAAAAATTCAAAAACGTCTCTGGAAATGTTGATTTTCTTTTTTTTATGTGGAACATAAATTGTTTTTGGCCAATATTTTCGTTTCCTATTTCATTGTTCAAATACTCTTATAGTCATAAAATATAGAATAGTATCGAAGGACACATTTCGATAACGCGTTTCGCGCTTATTGTGTATTTGCGAAAGCCTATGGGAGTCGTCACAAACAGTATGAGCCTGAAACTCTTAAATTGATCTCGTTTATTCTTTTCTGAAACAGTTTTTCGTTACCTACATTTATGTAAACTTAACATCGCGTCTTTATTTGTAATCGGTTAGGCAGAGGAATACAGGCAGCATTTTTTTTTAGAAATCATCATCCCCCTCTTAGCCACAGTAGGGTCGCCGAAGCCGAAGCCTACTGGGGCCATGGGTAGTGTGAAAACGTAGGAACAGGAGTGGGTTTTTAGTCAGTAAAAGTCTGACACTATCTCCCGCTCCGCCCAAGGGCGGGATTTGTCCTTAGTTGATTTTCCCATCTAAAAAAAAGCCCCCCTAGCCAAGTTACAACCGTTTCGTTTCGATTCTCTTTTCGTTGATCGCCTCGAGTCGGCCACGCCTCCTATTCCTTTGTTCTGACCACGTGACTGAGCGTTGAGATGACGTCAGAATAAAGGAATCGGAGGCGTGGCCTACTTGAGGCGATCGACGAAAAGAGAATCGAAACGAAAAGGTTGTAACTTGGCTAGACTGATATTGAGAAATTCGGAATGCCAGAAGCCCAACATTATTTTGGCGATCTGGGAATTTAACCTACGATCAGCAGTCAAGCTTGTTACCCACTGAATTAATGAAGCAGACAAGGAAATCGATTTCTTATAAAAATATTTTTTTTTTCAACTAATCAGTTGATCTAAAGCAGACGTGCTGAACATGGAAAGGGAACGATGCTTTAGTCCAGTAGTGGGACGCAACAGGCTAGTTAGATGAAAGATACAGGCTCTTCTTTCTTCAACTGTTCATTCCTCAGATGAAATCACAAAACATTAAAAAGTAGCGACTTGTCCTAGCTTCACACGGGTGTTAGAAATATTGGAATTACTCGGCTTTTCTTCATTATAATAGACATATAATGTAATTTTAAAACTTCATCATAAGTAACTCTTCCTTTGGTAAAAACTGCATGGAAATCGGTCCAGTATTTTTTGAGTTCATCGAGCAGACAGACGCAATAGGGGACTCTGTTTTTTTTTTATTTGATATAAGCACTAGTTGCTTGATTGCGATCCCACCTGATGGTAAGCAGTGATGCAATAGTTGATGGTGAGGCGCACTAGTTTATTAAGAGCCTATTCACTCTAGCCTTGAATACACCCAAATTATAATCGGATGGGAAGACCTCAGCAGGCAAATTGTTCCAGTCCTTCGATGTACGCGGTATAAACGACGAGGCGAAACGCTTAGTCTGGACCGTAGAGGTTTCAACAACGTAAGGGTGGATACTCGCCGTACGTCTGAGAAATGAGATGGCGGAATCAAGTCATGCAGTTCCCTCGCACACTCTCCAAAATGCAACCTGTTAAACACCGAAAGACAGGCTACCCTACTCCTGTGCTCAAGGCTTTGAAGATTGGATTTAACGAAATCTGGATCACCAATTAGCCTCTTCGCACGCCTGTCCACCGAGTCCAAAGCTGCTAGGTGGCATTTTGCAGCACCAGTCCATATGTTGCTGCAGTACTCAACACACGATTGGAATAATCGATTGTTTAAGAACAATATGTTAGTAACTATATAGCCATATCTAATCAAAACATTCTCCAATTTTGCATAAATTCACGTAAAAATAATTATAAGAAAAGAATGAGTGATAAGGAGCGAATAAACACATTGTTTTCTTTTCATTCCACCATGAAGCATTCTTTTCATTCTCTGAGATAAAGTGGTTGCTCGTGCAGAATGAACCGTTTAGGTACATCGCGTGTTTTTGTTACGGATGATATAATTGGAAATTATGTAGCTTATGTTACTCAGTGACAAAGTAGGTACTATTCTACTCGGGAAATAAGTTTTAAAATTGGTCCATTAGTTTTTAAGTCTGTTCATTACAAAAAACTGGGCAAGTGCAAGTCGGACTCGTGCCCTGAAGGTTCCGTACAAACTACAATTCCCGAATTGGAGTCTCGAAGATTTTTCCGAATTGCAAAAAAGTATTTTTTTGTGACGTGGGTCACAACAATTTTACTGCTTTCAGATGTATTCCCATACTTAATTGTGCTATAAGACCTTGCTTTATGCTAAATTTCAGGATTCTGGGTCAACGGGAAGTACCCTATGAATTTTGATTCCTTTAAGAGTATCAAAATATACATTTTTTGCGACATAAACGGCCGTATCTTTTTTATTCCTTAACTTAGAAGTTTTATTTCTTACAGCTTCAGGAAACCGCAGACTTAAGTATACAGTTTTAATTTCAATTCGATATCTCCACGCGTTCTTGAGATAAAGGGTCTTAACTGACAGACATACAGACGGACGGACGGACAACAAAGTGATCCTATAAGGGTTCCGTTTTTCCCTTTTAAGGTACGGAACCTTAACAAAAATCTGAATCTTTGCTCTATATTATTAATATAGATAGTTTTTGGCTATGTATGTGGTGATATCTAAAAGTCAATGAAGAATTTTTGCAGAATTGTTATAGTTTTTTTATGACTCATCAAGCTAAGGCGAGCGCCTCATATGTTCTCTAGAGTATGAATAAAGAATTTTACAGCTGTTTTTATTATTGGTAGGCTCGCGTTTGACCACTATCTCACCTGGTGGTAAGCGATGATGTGGCCGACGATGGAGCACGCTTGCATTTTTTTTTTAGGTGGTAAAGTCATCTAAAGACAAATCTCGCTCTTGGGCGGAGCGAGAGATAGTGACAGACTTTTACTGACTAAAAAACCACTCCTGTTCCTTCGTTGCCCTCGTCCCAGGGCCCCGGGTTTCGTTTTCACACTACCAAGGCCCGTTGCGAGAGATCGCTGCCGCCGATCGCCCCCACGAGGACACGGCGTTGCTCTGCCCTTGCGGGGCACACCTCCACCGTGTGCTCCACCGTGTCCTCCGGGCGTTCCACACAGTGGCGACACCCGGGCGTCGCTTCCGCACGAATCCGGTGCAGGAACTTCCCGAATTTACCGTGTTCGGTGATAACCTGCGTCATGCGGAAGGTGAGGACGCCGTGAGGTCTTTCTAACCACGCCTCAAAGAGGGGACTTACCGCCATGAAGTAACCTATTCACTCTTGAATTAAAGACCCCTAGGTTGTAGCTATCAGGAAACACAGACACTGGCAGAGAATTCCACTCCTTAACTTAGTTTAACTTAGCTTAGGCCTAATTAAAGACCCCTAGGTTGTAGCTATCAGGAAACACAGACACTGGCAGAGAATTCCACTCCTTAACTTAGTTTAACTTAGCTTAGGCCTAATATAGCTTTATAGATGCGTATTTGTCATTATACGCTTGGTGTACGCCTGCTTACAACTTATATTCAAAAAAAGTAATAGGTAGGTAATAATCGAAACACTTTAATAATGTGTGACTACGGCTTTTCTTTTTGTTCTATTCTTGTTTTTCCAGTTACCTTGTCTATTTCAGCATCTTGAAAATCTTGTTTCATACTTTTTCAGCGTCATTTTTTTTTTGTCGTAGTCGGGTTTTAGTTTTTTACTTTTTTTTTATTTAAAAGATTTTGGTGTTAAATCACTGTGCTTCTTTACTATTTATTTTGGTATGTACAAGTGAAGCCCTTTCAAATGATACCAAACATGGCGTATTTTACTCCAAATTTATTTTTAACACATTACTTTTTGTCCGCTAGAGGGCGCCATATCAATTTTTGTGACAC
Organism: Mythimna impura; assembly: GCA_905147345.3. NCBI lineage: Eukaryota > Metazoa > Arthropoda > Insecta > Lepidoptera > Noctuidae > Mythimna > Mythimna impura. The sequence goes on from LR990349.1 coordinate 2,621,067, forward strand.
GTCACGTAGCCTATGTTCAGCGGACAATTAAGACGGTTCTAACGATAGCTCATACGTCAAGTTCCGATAAGTAGATTAGGAGCTATGAGGGAACAGATGAACATACTCAATACATACATAGCCTGTCAAAATCATAACCCTCCGTAGTCGGGTAAAAACTATGAAACTCTGTCGACAAAATTGTAACGACAAGACGGCACGACGTTGCCGCTTTGTCGACACAGTTCCATAGACAACAAATGGCTTCGGAAACCTTGTATTTTGCACAGGATCCTAAAGACAACAGATACCATGTATACATTTTTAGGGTTCCGTACCTCAAAAGAAAAACGGAACCCTTATAGGATCACTTTGTTGTCCGTCCGTCTGTCTGTCTATCTGTCTGACAAGACCCTTTATCTTGGGAATGCGTGGAAGTATCGAGTTGAAATTAAAACCATATACTCAGGTCAGCGGTCCCTTGAAGCTGTGAAAAAATCAAACTTGTAAGTTAACATGTTTATGTTGCAAAAAACGTATATTTCGACACTCTCAAGGGAATCAAAATTCATAGGGTACTTTCCCGTTGTTCTAGAATTCTGAAATTTGGCATGAAGCAAGGTCTCATAGCAAAAAATCTGAAAATTGTAAAAAGACAATTTTGCGATTCGTAAAAATTTTCGAGACTCGATTCGGAAATTGAACGGTTTTTATAGGTAAGTTTGTACGGAACCCTCAATGCGCGAGTCCGACTCGCACTTGCCAGTTTCTTTTTTGAGTTAAGTAATCATCAAATTACTTCTCCTCCCTCTCTAGCATGGAACAAGAGGTCATGTAAAGAAGAAAGAGAGAAAAATATTTTTTTTGGCGCACATAGGTACATAGATACACACAATGTAGAAAAACATGTTGAAACTTAGAAAACAGAAAAACTAACATCATGTGTCTCCGCTAGCGCCAATGTCCAGTTCAGCGAAAATGCCAGACAGCTACGGGGTAGTTGTCTGGCGCTGGTTTTCAACACCATGTCAGACTTTTACTGCCTAAAACCACATTCTACGACCACGGTCATTCTTTCAAACGATTCCGCAGTACGTATCTGTGCCATATTTTAAGGCCTGTAAAAAGATCAATACTAAACTGTACTGTACAATGAACAACACATCAGTATGCAACATTTCTTCCCTACGTTTTTATGAATAGAGACTGTTGTCTTTCAACCTTCAGCGGATCGAGCGCTTGAGCCGCTGGAAATGGGTCAAGGTAGGCCGCAGACTACCTATACATTATACTTGTTGTACTGAACATCTGTTACTCTTGGGCTTTGATCTACTTTTGTGGGAGGATGAGCTTGATGTTGTGTTTATTGTGCGCTAGCGTATGGCTGTCGTTTTTTATGCGGAGTTTTTGTGTGAACTTTTTTGGAAACGATTTTCCTGGAATATAAAACAGTTTGAAAAGGGAGCATTCGTATGGCCGAGGAATTTTTTTGCTTCGCCTTTTAGTTTCGTGCGTGTGAGAGATTTCTACTCGTAAAAAATTTCATTTTCTATGAGTGAGGGCAGGTATTAGCTGCAGAAATGCTTTGTCAAGGAAAAATAAACCTTTGAACTAAATTTTTGAAAGATACATATATTGAAATATATTTATAATAGGGGTTAAAGTATGAAATTGCCGTTTTTCAAAACGGGTTGCTTTGAAGTGTTATATCTTTGGATTGACTTGGAATTATAAGTTCAAATAAACTTTATATTAAAGGTTTGTTATTATTTTTTCAAAATAAAGTATTTATTGGTTTCTTTGTGTTTTGTATATTCTTTAATATCGCAGTACTTGTCACTTCAAAGCAACCCGTTTTAAAAAACCGCTATTTCATACTATAACTCCTAATACTTATGTCATAATTATTTATTATTATTTATTTATTATTATTATTATATTTTTTTATATATTTTATTTATCTCAGGACCCTGAGGTCCTGGACCTTTGGGAGGCGTACGAGGAGCCGAAGCCAACTCGCAGAGGCCCTTTAGACAATTATAATGGAACATGATACCAACCGACGATTATCCCTGTACGCGCTATGCTAGTGCACCCAAGGACAACCCCCGGTTATTGAAAAACTGTTGCGACATATGGAGAACAAAGATAATAGGGCTATGGTTTTTGGAGTCTTAAGTGGACTGGTAACATGGAACAATGTCAAGACTATGGCCCCTGCCTGAACAACGTTATTAATATGCATCGAAAAAAGGCAGGGGGTGACTTGCACACTCAATAAATGGGCCCCCAAAAACGGCCGCTAGCACGAAGTGACGTAGCAACAAGAGGGCAACATATCCTGAGGTGCTTAAGGAGTGGAGAGGTATACCACGGCTATCAGGACAATCCCGGAAGTACGGTCAAGATCCCTACCAGCACCTTACTGGATTATACATCCTTCTCCCGAGCACGTTTGCTCTTGCGAATCTCCACCCAAGCCAGCCAATAAAGGCAAGAGAGAGGTGGGAGCTCAGTTCCTCGTCAGTGTTCACTACGGCCGGCCAATAAAGGCAAGCCGGAGATGAAGAACAAGAATTCTCCCGGGAGATCGGGTCCGTGGGGTCGCTAATGCCCAACAGTTCGCCACAAAACTGCGCTGCGGATTGTATCTCTCTTAGTCTGGCCCCTCACCCTAGGCATATTACGGCAAAGCAAACTTTACCGATACAGACCTAGGGTATATTGGAGCACGCAAGCCCCACCACGACGTCAACGTAGAGATACGGCGATGGGGTTATTATTATTATTATTATTATAATCTTAGCGTACCTACGCCCACAAAAATCTACGGTGACTAGGAATCGCTCAGCGACTAACAACACTCGATGCATCTCTTGCTGCGGTTGACACGTGAAGATTGCCTTTCTCTCACGCTTTCCGCTACTTCCTTCGCTGGCTTTATTACTTCGCAAAAGGAGGTGACTGTCCATTTCTTCTCATTCCGGACTATGGCCTGAATCAGGGCCGGACGTGAGAAGTCGCCGCCGCCTATCGCCTACAGAAGGACAAAGCGGTGCTTCACACAAGCGTCTTCACACTGTGTCTTCCGGACGATTCGCACAACGGTGACACCCAGGCGCTTGTTCCATCCGAATCTGAAAGAGGTTCCTCTCGAAACACCTATGCCCAGTAAGAAATTGTGGCAGGCGGAAAGTGAGGATGACGTGGAGCCCCTTTACTTAAACTGGGCAAGTGCGAATCGGACTCGCGCACTGAGGGTTCCGTACAAACTTACCTACATATTATGTGAATAGTTCAATTTTCGAATGGAGTCTCGAAGATTTTTCGAATACCATAAAAAGTTTTTATTGTGACGTAACAACAAATTTTCTGTTTTCAGATTTATTCCTATATCTATACTATATGAATCTGCTTAATGACAAATTTCAGGATTCTGAGTCAACGGGAAGCACCCTATGAATTTTGATTTCTTTGAGAGTGTCGAAATGCACGTTTTTTGCGACATAAACGGCCGTATCTTTTTTTTTCGTTAACTTAGAAGTTTGATTTTTTCACAGGTTCAAGGGACCGCAGATCTTAGTGTAGGTTTTAATTTCAACTCGATACCTCCACGCGTTTCCGAGATAAAGGGTCTTGACAGACAGAGAGACAGACGGACGGACAACAAAGTGATTCTATAAGGATTCCGTTGTTTCCTTTTGAGGTACGGGACCCTAAAAACAAACACCGATGTCGATCAATTTCCTCGAGAGCACCAATGGTCGGTAATCACTTAATGGCGGAATATGGTTTACCAAATTTTTATTTCTACTGATGTTAAACACCACCACTTATTTCTAGAGCTAAATCTAATTTATCTACAGTCCAAAGCTTGGAACTCTGACCCGCATTACAATGTCACTAGCTGGGTCGATGCTCTCAAGTGTCATGTGCGATGTACAGGCGCTATATTTAGAGTTATCTGATTGGTTTAGAGATTTATTTAGTATCGATATTTTACAGTAAATTTTACTTAAGTCTTGTTGAGGTCTCGTAAAAAAAGAAACTTATTAACTCATTTTCTGCTAAACGAAATGTCACACTTTCGAATAATCCTACAACCCTGGCACGCACCAGGATTGTAGGATTATTCGAAAGTGTCACCAAACGTGAAGGACAATTGAAGGAATACAGGCGGGCTTTACTCAGTATAAGTCTGAAACTCCCTCTCGTTCAATCCAAAGCGGAACTAGTCATTTGTTGATTGACCCAAAAAAAAAACTCACTATTTCGATTATGTTTATAACGGTTTGTATATTTCGACTTAAAATCAATGGAAATCGTCTGTCAGCTATTTTGATTACTGACTGTGTTAAGACTTAACAGTTTTTCCATCCTTTAGCTCAGGTTAGTTGTTGGAGTATTTCGCCGTTGACGATTCTCCAGTAGTTGTTGTAGGTTGTCAATAAAGTAACACCAAACCACTTAGTAACACGTTAAAATGTTTATTGGTAAATACAATAAAGTTATGTATAGAGCCGCACTTATTTATTGCAAACACATTACCGCGTGACGGAGGCACGGTAATATTATCTATACAGTATTCCAACTTCATACAAACGGACAAAACGCGAGCTATACCTACGCGCCTCGATCTCGAGGTGCGCTCGGGATGCAGACGGTCGCGTCTGTGCCGCGCGATTTTTTCAATAAAAATAAGTTCAAGTACATATTTATATATTTAATATGACGAGTAGGATATATTGTGCTGTTTTTGGTTGCATGAATTCTTCATTTAAAACCAAACATATAAATTGTAAAGTAGCTGCAGGGATCTATAACCAAGTAAAAGATATTCCTTTTTCTCCACCTTGCCCATGTTTCCCAAAACAATTTTTAATTAAGCTTTAGAATGCGGATTTTTGAACTTTAAAATTAAATAATAAAGCATTTCGTAGGTACGTCTCAGTCGAGGCGCAAATATTTTTCGGTCGCAAATATTTAATAAAATACTTTGTGAATTAAATAGGAAGTCTATTCAATTCACAAAGTATTTTATTTGTTTATATAAAAAAAGTATATTTACAATCACAATACTAAATGGAAACACAAAGTAGGCAAATGTAATTAAAATGGTGGAGGCGGGCAGCCATAGTGCGGGCAGCCCTATTGCATGTTTACGTACCGCGCGGCTGTAGGCATTTATTTCAAAGATGCGGCCGAGTTACAATACTGTATAGATAATATTACCGTGACGGAGGTGTAGTTACGACTGAATTAAATTATTAAGTTTAATAAGCAAAACTTATTTTGCTGTATGAGCATTATTGGCTCGTACATTAATAATATTAATGTACCTCCTCTCACCTCCCAATACTATTCTGTCCTAGTACACACAGTACTAGCTCTCAATTATCACGAACAAACACTCGATCTGGGAACCGACATCTGTTGCCATATAATGTTTGTCTCTCACAGAATGTCTGTGTACTGACCTCAGCACAAACGGACTACCATATGGCGGAATTAGGTAGGAGTCGTGAAGTTCCGAACGAAATGGAAATGGGCTTTGATGATAATATCATCATCATCTATTTTCCTGCCCTTCTCCCGTTTTATTTGGGGTCGGCGTAACACGTTTTTTTTTTCCATTCTGTCCTGTCACTCGTCACGCTATCACTAACTCCCTATACTTTCATATCACTACTCACACAATCCATCCATCCACATGTAAACTCATAACTCTTTTAGTAACATGCGTTTCATCCCTCCTCTACACATGACCATACCAAGACAAACGATTCCCTTTCAACTTTTCAGTCACTGGCGCCACTTTCAACTTCCCCTAATATACTCATTTCTCACTTTATCCATTCTCGTCACACCACACATCCATCTTAACATTCTCATCTCCGCTACGTGCAATCTTTTTTCATCCGTTTTTTTCACAGCCCAACATTCTGATCCGGATCCGATCTGGAAATGGACTTTGATGATGTGCTTTGAAAATATAGTAGTATTTTTATTCAAATCAATTCAGTTTATTGTAAACATGTTTTATAGGGGTTGGAATAAAAATTAAAAGTTTCAAACATGCAAACTGCAAGCAAATAATTTACAATACATTACAATAAAATACATTTCAAAATTCATATTATATTCACAATTACATTTTACAAAGAAAAAAAAATATTATTATCATCATCATCATCCTGCCCTTGTCCCATATTATTTGTCGGCACAACACGATTTTTTTTCCACTCTGTCCTGTCACCCGTCATGCTATCACTAACTCCCTGTTCTTTCAAATCATTCTTCACACAATCCATCTACCTTTTTTTCGGCCTCCTTCTCCCTCTCCATCCATCCACGTATAATAAAATTATAAGTATTAAAAAAATTTGGACAATCTAAAATCAAATAAATCGAAAGAAAATTCATTAAATACAGTAATTTATTTATTTGTTGTTGTAGGTTGCTTTTATAAATATAAATTTAATGATAGTTGATAAAAATTAAAAGGGGGCTTAATCGGCAGGATTGCTACCGCGGCCCAAAGGGCAACTAAAGAGACAGGGGTTGTTTTTAATCAGTAAAAGTCTGACACTACCTCTCGCTCTACCTTTAGGGTAGGAAAACAGCAACTCTAGCAGGAGTTATTTATGTTTTCCTACTCAAAAATAAAGAAAAGCAATGAAGCATTTAATAGGGAAAAATAAACTTAGGGTGTTTTTAATATCATGCGGGTTTGCTCCACACGCGTAACCCCCTCAGATATCCATTTCATACAAGTAATTATTGTAATGCGTAAAAAAACGTATTTATTGTATTACGTAAAAAAAACGCGTTTTTTTGAATTTTGAAATTTTCTGTAGGTATGTGGATCAAACCCGCATGTGTGATAAAATCCGCATGATATTAAAAACACACTTAAACTTAACTAACCAAATACCTAGTATATTTAGTAAGAACAAATTTTAAGAGCCTTTAGCTTTTTTATGCACCTTTTATGCACCAATATGTTCTGCGGTTGATTGCGGAAACATAAATATGGATAGTGAAAATGGAATTCCCGACGTTTCAGATACACGATGTAAATACTTTTTTTTAAATTTCGCCATTGCGATCTACAAAGTCAAAGGGAATAGCTAGTTTTTTTTTTTTAAAAAAGGAATAGGTATTTCATTGTCAATTGCTGTTTCCGTTAGTAATACAGGTTTGCTACATGACTTACGACAAAGACGCTCGGCGCACTTTGAACTTTGTTCTTTTTTACTTTTTGTTTATAACCGTTGTGTTGTGTCTGTCACGAATAAAAGCATTTCTATTCTATTCTATTCTACTTAAAAATATCTTGCCCCCTAGCCAAGTTACGACCGTTTCGTTTCGATTCTCTTGAGTCGAACGCCTTGAGTAGGCCACGCCTCCGATTCCTTTGTTCTGACCACGTGACTGAGCGTTGAGATGAAAAAAGAGGCTATATAAAAAAACTTAAAACGGATTACAAAAAAAAACACAGTAGGTTACCGAGTTCGTATATCTTTGACAGTCCTTACGGATAGTCAGACGGCAGAAAGTCTGACCATTAGGTAGTCTATCCAAGGAGTATGGTGTTGCCCGGTAACTGGGTTATGGAGGTCTGACAGGCAGTCACTCCATGTAAAACACAGGTATTCAGCCGCATCTGGTTAGACTGGAAGCTGACCCCAAGCTAGTTGGAAAAGGCTAGCTGATGATGAGTAGGATACCGAGTGTCACAACTGAAAGAGCTTGGCCGATGCCTACTAGGGCTGCGGGAATGTTTGTAAGAGTTACCGGAGCTCTGGCAAGCCCGTTATGCGCTTCATCATCATCATCATTTCAGCCGAAAGACGTCCAACTGTTGGACATAGGCCTCCCCAAATGTCGCCATAGTGACCGGTCCTGTGCGTCTCGACTTCATCGGATTCCCGCGACCCTCACCAGGTCATCGGTCCACCTTGTGGGAGGCCTTCCAACGTTGCGTCTTCCGGTACGTGGTCGCCATTCCAGAACCTTTCGTCCCCATCGACCATCTGTTCTGCGAGCAATGTGCCCTGCCAACTGCCACTTAAGTTTGGCGTTCTCCTGCGGATATCTTCATTTCTGACTCAATCATGCAAGGAAACTCCGAGCATATTATGCGCTTGGGTGTATTTAAAGCCACGATCTACTACACTTAAAGTTGGAGCAGTTACCGCAAGGCTACCACTGCTCTCGTCCTCATCCTCACCTGTCTATCTGACCTTTTTGTCAAGTCACCACCACGATCTCCAGACTTCACAAACTTATTCGTGCTGCAATATTATTATTGGTAATGCGAGCATTATTACCTTGTTATCTAATTACTCTAATAACTTTATAATGTTCGCGTTTTTTACTACGCCCGCATGTCAACAGGTAATGACACTAACATCGCCATTCTTTGCAAATCACGCGGTGTTAGCGTATCTATGAAAAACATTTAAGTGTCGGAAAGCAATAACTTGTTGAGTTTACAGCCGTAAATACTGTATTGGAATATTCATATGAATTACATGATTTGTATTATTCCTTACTCATTTTGTTTCTAAAAAATCTGGTTCCTCTAAGCATCGTGCCATCTATTTTATTTTAAGTGTTTTTCAGGATTGTCTAGACACAAAACAAAGCCTTTGTAAACAAAACGGCCAAGCAATTATCTCATTTCTCGTTTCCTCTACCAATTTATATATTATTTTCGTCTTCTCTGCGTCCTCTTCAATCAGAAAATATCACAATCAGATTAAGCGAAGAAATGACAATAGCTCCATGATTTCCTAAATTGTACTCAAACACTACTATGCGAGTCTATGAAAGCGAGAAAATCCTTGAGTTTGACTCCCAGCCACATTTTCCCGCGTACTTACGTCAATCGTTTAAGTGTGTGTGTAAGGGAGATGGAGAGAGAAAATTGTTTATGCCAGAGCGAGGCGGAGGGTCATAGCCTTTTCATAGAGTATGCGGTGGCCATTTTTGTTTTGTAGGTAAAAGAGTCTTGCTTCAGTGAGGAAAAGTTATTAATGTTCTTTTTTTTTGTTGCAGATATTACTGGATTGTATTTCAAAGATGACAATGTAAGTATAAATTAGCTAGCAGATGAGCCATTGTCTTGTTAGTAATGATACATGTTACATTGAGTTGTCAGTAAACAGAAGCAATCAATTTCTTCTGAATTAAATGCAGCTAATATAGTTGAAGATACATTAAGAACAAGTACGTTTTGGTGACGGCATAGCAACATTTATTTAATTAATAGAAAACCGAATTAAATCAAATACCTAACAGTAAAAACCTATAATATAACCTACGAAACAACAATTTACATTGTTGTGTATCTTTAAACAATGTAAAGAAAACAATAGTTTTATGAATGTAATATTAAGTCAAAATGAATGAATTACTAGACACGTTGTAAGTCAAACCAATGCCACACTACCACAACAATAAAACAAATCATTACCTACCACAAGTAACCCACTGTGTTTTATCGTTTGGCCTATAAATCAAACAAACATATTTCAAATTATAAACAGGAAAAAACGTCAATAGCTATAAGTAAACTAATTAATAAGATTTTACGTCCAATTAAGACCAGCACGGGTGAATAACGACTTAATGATCGGTCGTAAAAATAATTTATAATCTATTGTCTAAGCAAGTGTTAAGCAAGAAAGCGGTGTAAGGAAAAAATTTGTTTATACGGGTTTAGTGACTTACGTCTATTTTATGTTGAGTCGTAAACGTCGTGTGAAATTATTTTAATTAATGTTCCACGATACGTGATTGCTTGTGCAGTTAATTACTTGGTGTTTTATTAGTGGAATATTTAATGTTTGTATGCCTGTCTGCACGAATTGGACCACACGAACTTTTATGATTATTTTTTATTCATAACTATTCTGTAAAAACATGGTGTATGACCAAGAAGTAAACGGTGGGACGACTTAGATGTTTTTCTTAGGAATTGGCAAGAAGTAATTCAGAGCCGGGAAAAATGGAAGGAATGTAGGGAGGCCTTTCCCCAGCAGTGGGACAGTGAAACTGAACAAAAAAAGAAATAAATGTGAAAGTTACCGATATTTCTGTTTTTAAACATTTCGATCTGCGAAATGGACAATAAATAAAATCAGTATGTATCTACTGGCCAGAATCAATTTATTTAAACATATCCTAGTAATATTAAATGAGTAGATTTAATGTCAAGTAAAAAACGCTCTCATTTTACTTCATCTGACATAAAAATACACAGTCGACGTTTAAATACATCATAAAGCAATAGTTTAATATATCATTATAGCCAAGAATAAAACCCAATAAATTCAATAACTCCAGCACTCAATCCATTCAGGTAGGTATAATTCGATTAACATCTAAACAGTCGCTTCTGTGAGTCCCCTCTTGATCTATGACTTCAGTCTGTAGGGCCAGTCTGAGCCGACGCGCCTTCGAGGGCGCATTCAGTCACAGAAAATCTGAAAACGCGATGAAAATACGTTGAAAATAATTGTTTGTTCTGTGCTACAGTGCTGTGTTATTAATCTGGATATTTATTTTTATTGGTAAGTTTTTTTAAGATGTTTTTCGAGCGTATGATTTTTTTACCGTTTTAGTTATATTTTTCTATGAAATTGAAGCTAGAAGTAGTAAAGAAATAATACTGAATAGATAATCCTGAAGATGAAACATCAAAGATCGATTTTAATTCAAAGAACTGGGTAAAAATGCAATTTTGTAATAATGTATGTATTTGTATACCTTTGGTACCGTGCGCTGAGATATAAAACGTTTTTATTTTTCTCAACTTTATGACGTTACATGAATATGAAATGCTCCTTTATTATTCAAGATTTATCAAGCTTGTGTATTTATGAAGAAAGTCACAGGACTTTTGTTGACTTTCTGTTTGGAAGATCAGACTAAATCCTCGAAACAGTGTTTTTTGTCATAGATTTTATCCTTCGCGTGCTTTGTATTCATGTAATCTATTGTTATAACTTAGTTTCTTTTTTTTTATATAATTCATATCTGATACGTTAATATACTTTGTCTAGCTAGAACTCTGGATCATCAATATTGTACTGTAGAAACAGTATTTTCAAATTGGTTAGCCTGTTTCGTATTTTGACGCTAAGGGGTACCTATTAATGACGCTATATCTAATACTGTATATAGCATCTGTTTATAGGTAGGTGTACTTACAGATATTAGATATTGATTGAACAATTGTTTCATCGCCGTAAACAAAATTGAATAGTTATAGAAATTGGCGTGACTGTTTTGTAGACAACAATGTAGTCGACCTGATAGAAAGATAGCGTTAAATAGTTTTATAAGATTTAGTATTTTAATGTTAAACTACTGATCTAGGATTCAAGTTTTTTTTTAACCTTTTCATGACTTTTTTTCTGGTTATTCTGACACAGTTAGTTATCGATTTCAAATCGAGAATTAAATTGTGTCGTCATTAATTGTAGAAATCACTAATACACTTAGTATTATTTGTTCCCAAAGATTAAGCTGTTGATCCCCGCATTAACGCCGGCGTTCATGCGCCATTGTCTTACTATTGTGTCTCTAATTACGCACTCAAAAGGTTAAACTAAAATATAACATTGAAAACTTCCTCTTCGCTGTCGACTGATAATGTTCCCTAAAGACTGGAGGTATTGCCACGCGCGCTGTTTGGCAATACTGTTCCTCTGTCCAAGGCAAAAGCTAGCGATTGGATCACTAGAAGTGCCAAATAGGCGTTTGGAAAGTTCTCTATATTAATACAAAAATATACTATGAAAATTATAAGTTTTTTTTTATTAGCTATTGTAAAAAAAAATGCTTGTCAATTTTTATCTATTCTTAATTTGACACATGTTTTCTTTTTGTAAAATTACTTGCTGATTTTTTTAAGAATTGTTGGTACACCACGTAACTTTTAAACTTCGGAAGAGAAGCTAACACAGGTCACTTCAACCACTAGATGTAGTACTTACTTAACTTGTGAAAGGAAATAAATATTTGTGTTTAAAGAATCTTCATACAAATACTGCATGAAGACTCTTTGTGTTCACATAACATTTATGAGCAAGCATAACATGACTTCCCAAGACCACTCCGCTCCGAGAGAGAAAAATATGATGTGCTCGCTCGATTTAGCTGAATTGGTCCTCATTTTCCATCCTCTGTCATATTCTGTAATGTCAGTAATAAGATCGATTATTCGGAAATAATCCAAGCTTTTATTACAGTCTTCATTTAATTCTGTTTGTATCTTTTACAAGCAGTCGCTCTCATCGTCCTCAGGGAAATTAACATTTTATAACATTGTGTTGTCTTCTTACCATAGCCTGGAACCCAGGGATAGTCCGTTTATAATCAGATTCTCTCGATCAATCAACTCGGGATGAGCTATCTTCTACTCGACCCTGGCATTTGCTAACTCGATTTGGCATATTTACGCTACGTTGCGAAATAGCAGTATGTGTATTATTAAGCTCATACTGGAATTCTATATGTCGATTTGAAGGAAATGTAGGTATCGGGGTGATAGCAGGACTTGACTTGTAGGTACTGTGAGGGAGGTGAAGAGGTACACCTCGGAATTGGGTCTCAAGGAGATGTCAGCAACCGTAGGGGCCCAGCAAGGTCGAAGCCTACTGGGGCCATGGGTGATGCTAAAGAGATCTCCTGGGCCCTGGAACAATGGCAAAGAAGGAACAGGAGTTTTTTAGTCAGTAAAAGTCTGACACGCCCTCCCGCTGGGATGTCATTAGACGATTTTCCCACCCGAAAAAAAACCTCGGAACTGGGTTTTATTTGTATAAGGGCGAAAGTTTTTGAGTGTGTGTGAGTGTATGATTGGTACTTCTTCACACTCGAATGCCTGAACGAATTCGTATGGAATTTGACTACTGGAATTTGGAAACTTTTTACCCCGAGTTTATGTTCTCTTCGGTCTTGTTTTGACTACTTGGCTTGGAGAGATAATGTTTCTACATTATCTTTACAAAGATCCCTCCGCTAGGATTCAGGCTTTTCTTTAAGAGAGGGAAGGGGTCGTAATCTACCACGCCAGCCTGGTGCGGGTTGGTGGATGTCACATGTCTTCGTTTTTTTCGTAGTAGTATATATATGCCGATTTCCTCACTATGTTTTCCTTCACCGTTTTGAGAGCTGTAGTGATGAAATAAATAACACAAATAGAAGCTCCTGTCTGGATTTGAACCCGCAACGTATAACTCACAAGTCGGAGTCGTTATCACTAGGCCACCCTGGTGTAGTAAGATAGATGGATAGGCGTATTCATGCTAAAATAGGAATTAATTTCTATGCGATAAGACCGCCCATTGTACACTTATTTTTAATTATGTTTGTCCTGTATTTTCGTTTATGTGGTGTACAATAAAGAATATAATAATAATAATTTCTATGAAGAAATTCTTTCACATCAATTGTCCGCTAATGGGGTTCGATTAAAAAGTTTCATCGTCTATATTTCATGGCCAGGTCTTACAAATTAATCACTTCATGAAATGGCCAAGCAAAACTGGCCAGATCGTTTTAAACGTTAAAAATTGATGATATTTCGATCTTCGCTTGGCCTACTTTCTTTAGACCTTTTATTATAATTTAAATCCTACATCAATGATATGGCCAAACGAGGATTGATATATCATCAAATGTTAACGTTTAAACGATCTGCTCAGTTTTAGTTGGCCATATCATGATGTGATAAATTCTAAGATCTGACCTCAACATATATAAATAGACTCAATCGTAATATCCCATTGCTCACTTATTCAAGAGGTTCTAGACAATGGAACATTATCAACGATTACGATTGACAATCAATAACAAAAGTTTTTGATTGTCATGCTCTACGGCCTTTTTTTAAGTGGGAAAACGTCCAATGACTTCTCTCGCTCTTGGGCGGAGCGTGAGAGCGTGTCTGACTCCTACTGACTAAACCCATTCCTATGTTCTTTATTTGTCTTGCGTTCCAGGGCCCCGGGTTTCACTTTCATTTAACCCATGGTCCCAGTAGGCTTCAACCCTGCTGGGCATGCTCTATGGCTCCAAAGATTCACCATGGCTCTAGAACGCAAAGGAAAACTGAAGGAACACGGGTGGGTTTTAGTTATTAAAAGTCTGACAGTCCTTCATGCTCCACCTGGAGTAGGAGAAGTTATTTGATGACTAGCTTTTGCCAGCGGCTTCGCCCGTCATCATCATCATCATTTCAGCCGAAAGACGTCCACTGTTGGACCTAGGCCTCCCCCAAGCGTCGCCACAACGACCGATCCTGTGCTTTTCGCATCCACCGCACTCCTGCGACTCTCACCAGGTCGTCGGTCCACCTTGTGGGAGGCCTTTCAACGCTGCGTTTTCCGGTGCGCGGTCGCCACTCTAGAACCTTTCGGCCCCATCGACCATCCGTTCTACGAGCAATGTGCCCTGCCCCACTGCCACTTTAGTTTCAACGGCTTCGCCCGCGTACATAAAATATAGCCTGTGTCACTCAGGAATAAAGTAGCTTTCTATCGGTGAAAAAATTTTAGCAATCAGAGTACCTTCAGAGATTCTCCTACAAACAAAAAAACAAAACAAAAAAAACTTTACCTCTTTATTTCCCATCTTCAAAAAATCATCATATTCCCGCTATTTAGGGTCGATGGAAAATTTTTTTTCTTCTATTCTGTCCTGTCACCCGTCACGCTATCACTACCTTTTCTTTCATATCACCCCTCACACAATCCATCCATGTTTTTCATTGGCCTCCCTCTCCCTCTCCATTCTTCCACATGTATACTCATAACTCTTTTAATAAAAAAAAAAAAAGATTTAAAAGCATTTATTTCAAATAAATCATTTACAGGCACTTTTGAAATGTCAAGAAGTCAGTCAGTCAGAAAAAATGATGCTAATTGCACATTCCAAAGCGTAGATCTCTATGGAGAAGAATGTGCAAGAAACTCCATGGACACTTTTCAATCATGTTTTGCAATTACAAATATCTCTGTTACATGTTTTTTGTCGCTATCATGTGAGAACAATGTCAATAATGTAAAACTAAATATAGATATTAAAATTATTAATAACATACATTTCATCCCTCCTCTTCACAAGACCATACCAAGACAAACGATTCCATTTTAACTTTTTAGTCACTAGCGCCACTTCCAAACTTCCTCTAATATACTCACCCACCTTCAAAAAATGGCCTACCAAAATGGCCGACCGAATATGACTGGTTGACCTCTGCAGTATCGTGTGACGGTACAGGTGCAATGCATTATCTACTGGGTGAGGCAGGTGCAATAAAAAGAGGTTCCGACTTAAATATCACAAGACCAGCTGTCACGTCTAAAAATAAAAGTTTACAAACAACATCGTTTATTTAGTAAATTCTCAACATTTTAATATTATTATCTCCGGGTCGAATCATTAGTTTCACGGTCAAACTAATGAGGATCCATTTTCAAGATTGCATGCTTTCAAATTTTATTATAATGTTGCACTTAGAGATAATATTGTGACGTCTTGAATCCGATATGTGTGTATCCCACCGTGCTAACTGGTATCCCATTGGGATTTAATTGTATTTGTTATGCGACCCATAAAATCGGTTATTAAATTGCAAATAATAAAATAAATTGTGTGAAACCAGTAACGTGTGTTATCTTTGTATATTAATTTAATGATTTTTTGCCGTACGTGCTTAAGCTTAAGTGGCAGCGGGTAGGGCACAATGCTCGCAGATCCAGTGGTCTAGGGCTGAAAGGTTCTGGAGTGGCGACACCGAAAGATGCAGCGCTGGAAAGCCTATCAAGGTGAACCAATTACTTGGTGAGAGTCGCGGGAATTCGGACAGGGCCATTCGTTGTAATGACGCTTAGGGGAAGCCTATGTCCGGCAGTGAAGTCTGTTGGCTGAAAGGATGACACGTTTAAACGAAGATTTAATATGTGTGTATCTGTGTGTTTTGTGTTGTGTGTGTGTGTTGTGTGTATCTTTTATGTGTGTGTGTCGTGTTTGTATGTGTATGTGGTGTGTATATGTGTTTTGTGTGTCATATTTGAGTTTATCCTTAGATAGGTAAATAGTTTAGTATGATAATGAAGTAATTATTTATTAATCATGCCTTTACATCGGAACGGATTTGTAAGACATAAGGCGCACGGTTAGACGTATGACGGTTAGACGGTTACAGTATCTACCTATACTTTTATGCGGTCCTAGGTAGGCACGAAAACGATTTTGTAGAGTAATTTTTTTTCAACTTACAAACGGACTAAGCTCCTGGCCAAACTTTGTCATAATATATTACACTAATATTATAGAGGCGAAAGTTTGAGTGTGTGAGTATATTTCTTACTTCTTAACGCTCAAACAGCTGAACGGATTTAGTGAAATATAGCATAGGCAGTGGTGTACCTAATCCCAAAGGGAATACCTCCCATATCAAAAGTTACCGAGGTTTTTTTACAACGTAGGCCCTACTAGCACAAAGACATGAGACAGAGTCACGATAGGCCTCGAAAAATATGACCAGACTAACTAAATTTCCTCTATGTCATGTAAGACCGAGACCGATGACCTCGTTTATTGGAGTATCTAGTATAGAAGAGAGATTATGTTTTTATTGTGATCTTATGTAGAGAATACTAGAACGAGTGAAGCGAGCTATAATATATTTTTTTCTTATTTTTTTTCTTCATCCTACATCAATTTTTACAGGTTTTTTTTTTAGCCCCAATGCGATAAATGCGTTTATCCTAACTTATTAATACTAGCATATATAACTAATTATTAATAAAGCATTCCTTGTAAATTCACCCAGAGTACAACAAAATAAGTCCGTCTCATTAGCTATCAGGTTGAGCGTGTGAAGCGCACGCGTAAGCGGCGTCTCCCTTAAAAGGTTAGTTCGGCCGCGCGGCTCAACCAGCAGGCGCAGTTGCCAAATGAAACATCCTATCATTTAGTAATTCATTAACTACGCATCTCTCATCAATAAGAAAATTGAAGTTTGTGAATAACGTGTTACGAATTTTTACACGGAGCCCCTGCAGCTTGGGGCCCCGTATCATTGATACGGCGCGGCGGTAGCTACGCTCCTGGACACTAGCCCATATCCCCTCCACGTTTTGTCATGAGAGTACGTTCCCTTGGGATAGTTTTCTACTTTCACGCGGGTGAAGCCGCTTGCAGGAGCTAGTGATATTATAAAGGCAAAAGTTTGTATGTATAGATTAGAATAGAATAGAATAAACTTTATTGTACACCAAATTAAACTTAATAAACTAGTGCGCCTCACCATCAATGATTGCATCGCTGCTTACCATCAGGTGGGATCGCAGTCAAGCACTGGTTTATATGAATTAAAAAAGAAAAAATAGTAACAAACTTTTCAAAAAAACTTTTACACTAACTTAAATCTATGGGTAGAAAGGCGGTCTTATCGCTGAGTGCGATATCTACCAGACAACCTTAGGATGGAATGGATGGATGGTGTATGTATGTGTATTTACGTTTATTACTCCCTCACGCTCAAACGGCTGAAAACTGTAAGTAGAGAACCATTTTCACGACATCCGATACTATGTAGATGGTACGATGTTTGTTATCACGCCACGAGCATCTGCCTCGTAACAAATAGCGCACAGTATGTCCTTGATCTCAATACAGTAAGCGACACCCCACAGCAAAACGTGTACAAAAGACTTTGTATCTTTTTTATACAGGGCTCCACAAAATAGGTTGTTATTTTCTGCAAAACTTACCAACGAATATTTTAAGTCTTTTTACGTTGAAAAATTATTGATCAAAAAGTTACCTGACGGGGTCCATAATTGTTCCTCTGTAGTCATTCTTAACATTTATATGAATATATACCTTTTTTTTTAACTGATATAAACTAGTGCTTGACTGCGATCCCTCCTGATGGTTACCAGTGATGCAATCGTTAATGGCGAGGCGCACTAGTTTATATAGAACCTATTCACTCTAGCCGTGAAGACACCCAAACATTATAATCGGACGGGAAGACCGCAGCAGCACACATTATGGATTACTACAAAGATTTAAAATGTTTAAAGTTTTTTTTTGTCATAAGTATTGTTATCAGACTACGCCACTTACCTTGATTTTTCCTGCGAATACCTTCATTCCTGATTCGATCACGCAAGGAAACTCCAAGTTTAGCCCTCCACCATTGACAGAATCTTAATATCTTATTGGAAGTGTTCAATGAATATAAATCTAATGTTATTTTTTGAACTGGCCAAACCAGCCTGGTACCAGGAACTAGATACAGGTTGATTCCAAAGAGTTGTTGGTGGGATAGGGATCCCCGGAACATAAAGAAACTTTTCCCATATAAAAAGCCACGGGAAAACCTAGTGAATTATACATCTCTTACTAAATGTGAAGGACGTGTAGAGATAACCAAGTACCCTATATTCGAACCATCGACGTAATAGACACTTTAGTCAGAAAATTCAATTTTCTTCGGCGCCCTGCGTATATTTTGATGAATCATCTTCAAGTTTTTTCTGACGAAGTTCTTCGGAATCGATTTTAGAGGATTTATATTATTCAGATTCTTGACATACTGTCATACGGGGTCTAAGCTGAAGTTCTAGATAGTTTTAGGTATCAAAACTTATAATAATTAAAAGATTATTTTTTTATTTACTGTCTCCTTTACAACTATAATTACAGGTAATATCTAATGCGATAGCGCTGTCTTAAAATTAACTTGTTTACAATATAAACTTAAAAAACGTACGTACTGGCTTTAAGTCCAACTCATACGCTGTTTCCACCACAAAACTCTGGAATGTGCTTCCCCTTGACATCAAAAAAGCTGAAAGTAAATTTTCCTTCAAGCGTAAAATTCGGAACTACTACTTGAAGTCTTCTCAACCTTAGTTCGGTCTTCGTCGGAATTATTATTAAGTTCTCTTAATGATTTGATATTTTTCTTAGTATTTATTAGTGTATAATTTTAGCATATATAATAATATGTATTTTATTATTATAAATAACTTATTTTTTATTTTATTTTCTGTTTAAAGTATCTGTTATTTGTTTATTGTGCAAACCTACCAGTGTTGTCTTTTTTAACCCAAAGGTTGACTGGTAGAGAATGCCTTGTTGCATTAAGTCCGCCTATGTACCATTACTGTACATGAAGTTTAAATAAATAAATAAAAAAATAATTTAGTTCTTACTTACATCATAATTATCGTAATAATAATACCTTATATATTAAGTTCCCTAAATATAAAAATAATACATAAAATAAACCTACTTTCATGTGGGTGACGCAGCTGAGAGAAGCTAGTACCTATATATATATATAATATATATTATCTCTCTTCTCATAACTTCGCTATAAAAGCTCTTACAACTGTTTGTTAAAACCCTATTCTTATAAAAAAACATGTTATTTCCATTCCCAATATACAAATAGAAGAGCCCGGAACTTTTCAATGATACTTATATAAAGTATCCCTACGTACTTGTGGACCAATCCTTTGGCAAACAAACAGACGGGACGACGTTGTTAGAGAACTGTTGCTGTAACAACCACTATGTTTTATTTTTCTTTGTTTCCTTGCAAGATATTTTTAACCCCCGATGGAAAAGAGGGTAGTCTGTCCGTGGCATCGTAGCTCCCAAACGAAAGCTGACCTAATCGAGATGGTTCTTATCTACAATTTATGAAGATCTGTCCAGGTTTTTAAGGTCTACAGCTCGTTTGTTAACTACGGTAGAGATCTTAAACACTTAAGCTGTTGATCCCCGCATTAACGCCGGCGTTCACGCGCCATTGTCTTTCTATTGTGTCTCTAATTACGCACTCAAAAGGTTAATGGGTATTTACTTTACTTTTAAAAATATGTGTGATCTAATATTTGAATGAAATACTCTTGTACATGCTGGTGCCATTGAGCTAATCTGATATGATGGAGATCGAAGGTAAGAGACGTAACCCTGGAATGCCTACTAGTAAATCCGTTGAGTTTGGGCTCGATAGATTCGTCTTAACCAGTTCTATGAGATACATTTCACATGATGACAAGAACCTGGCGCTAGAAGTGGGAGGTGGTTTGTCTGTATAATATTGTATGTAGGTAGGTACCTGATTGGTTCCCCGCGCGAATTCAGGGTGAACCGCTAGTTAATAATATTTAAGAAAATGTAATTTAAGTAGTTATCACAATAATGCGTTCCGCGAATAATTTATAAAGTGTGAAATAAAAATAAAATAAAAATAATTTTAACTTTTAACTTCATTAAAAGAATCTATAAATATTTTAAAGATGAGCGTCACTGAGTCGTGGAACCGCTAAGTAAGGAACCTAGGTAGGCTTATAGATTGATATACAAAAAAAATAAGTTCATACGTACATTACGTTCAGGGCACCAACTTTGTGTTTTACTGGCACAGATATCGAGTTGCTAGTCTGTCGGTTTTAGTGTGCGTCAGCATTGGATAACTTAATTCAACCAAGCTAGTTCCACCATCGCAGACATCATCGCACATGGCAGACATCCCACCCATACGGACGAAAGGTTTTGGGAACACATTCATTGTGCTTACAGCTAAAGAGTGGAATTTGCAGCCGGAGTCTGTGTTTCCTGGTTGCAACAACTACATCTTTACGTCAATAGTAAATAAGTTATTTCTAGGCAAGCGTGCTCCATGGTCGACCACATCGTCGCTTTTCATCAGGTGAGATAATAGTCAATTTAAGCGCGAGCCTATCAACAGTAAAAGTCATAGTAGTACAGAAGGAAATACATATTTTTTAGATCCAAGTATCAAATGTTTCCACGACGAAGCACTTTCGCAGAAAAAGTTAATAAGAAAAGCATAAATTGCACTGTAATTGCGCTGAAAAACCTACTTCTTTTAGCACCTAAATCTCTATAAATGTAGGGTTTCCTCGCTTGAAACTTCGCTATTTCTGTACAGTTCTGGTTTAATCTTCTTTGTCTCCAGTTTTCAGTTCCAGATTGTTCCATTGAACTACGGCGATAAACTAAGTTTTGTACCGATTTTCAGTTGAATTAAATGCTCTGCGCTTTGTATTGGTCTTAAAAGTATCATGTTTTTACTTATTTATTCGTCCATTTACTTATTTATAAGGATAGTGTGAATTCGTGATAAATTAACATGTATTGTGAGTTTGTCTCATTTTCATGGTCATTTCATAGATTCAGAATGATATTCGTTTTTTTCCGTGACCAATAATTGTAATGCATTCTTCAAAGTAAAAAAATATTTCCTATTCTTTTAAAGTTTAGAACTTTCAACTTTTTTTCTCTCTCTCTCTCACTCTCTGTCTCTTTCGTGATTTTCGAAAAATATTATTGACTAGCTGCCAGCGCGGCTTCGCTCGCGAGAAAGTAGAGAATTATTCCAAGGAAACATACTTCCGGGATAAAAGGAATGCTATTCCAGGACTTGACCTACCCTTATACAAAATTTCATACAAATCCGCTCAACTCTTCATTCCTGATTCGATCACGCAAGGAAACTCCGAGCATAGCCCTTTCCATTGCCCTTTAGGTGACTTTAAACCTTCTGATGAGGCCTATTGTAAGCGACCACGTTTCGGAGCCTATGTTATCACTGGCAACACGCAAACCCCCTGTCTAATGATAATAACAACACTCCTAAAACCGTACAAACCTCACCTTAAAACTACCAACCTTCTAACATATAATAACAATGAAAGCTAGGAAAACAACATAATGTATATTTATTGACCTACTATCTACTTTAACGACACCAACCCTCCACAAATGAAATCATTATGCAAATCTACGAAGCGTTGTCCTCACGGCTGGTTTTATTGTCAGGGTAGCGGTTACTGCCGGATAATTTGGAGGTTATAATATGCTCTTATGTATCTGTAGGATTGTGTTTTGTGTCATGATGGCCCAGTGATTAAGGTACCCACCTCTCATGCTTGAAAGTGCCGGTTCGAAACCGGGCAAGTATCAATGTGAATTAATTTCATAACAAGTTTATCTAGGGCATTGTGATGTGATGGCAGAATCAACTCTCCAAAATGCATCCTGTGAAATACCAAAAGGCTGGCTATAGGGTAGCCAGCCTTTCGGTATTTTACATGATGCATTATCCTGCCACTGCCCCAAGCTTTGTAGATTATACTTAACCAAATCTGTATCACCAATTAGCCTCTTCGCACGCCTTTCCACTGAGTCCTATGCTGCCAGATAACAATTTGCAGAACCAGTCCTTATGTGGCTGCAGTACTCCACACACGATCGGATCTGCCTGTGCTTTGTTTGACATTAGAAGCTGTTCCGGTGTGAAGTACCGCCAGACCTTTGCAAGAATGCCGAGTTTTCTAGCAGCTACCCTGTCTTTGGACTCAATTAACCGCCCAAAGTTAAGGTTTGAGGAAATTCAACTGCCAAATATATTCAAAAGTCCATTATCCGTGCGTCACTGAAAACCAGGTGTCTGACGCCCAACAATTGCTGAGTTTGCGACCCTTTCGGTTCGGTACTCTGTACTTTTTATTTTTTTGTGTTGTTGCCTATTGTAGTGCCTGCGTCGAATACATCCTATTCTATTCTATTTTATTCAAAAGTATTTTTTTTTCTTTTCAAAATCAATATCAAAAATATTTTTATTTCACTTAGGCCTACATGGGCACTCATAAAACGTCAGAAGCTAGTGCACGGTTCCAAATTGGTCGTTTCCTATGGAGAAGAACCAGCAAGAAACTCCGTGGTTAATCTTTTGAAAAAAGTGGTTGATTACAATATTTTCTTTATTTTTCGTGTGATAAATACTTTCATTATTTTTCGTGTGATGAGTACTTTCATCTCCTAGATAGATAGCTAACCGTATAAATATTAATTCACGAGCCTCAATAAGGCGCTTCCCCCTACCAAATCGATTCCTCTCGAAATCGCTGTCACTTACCGAGGCACGTGTCGATAGCCGTCATCCCTCCAGACCACTCCACGCCACGTTTGACATTTAATCAGGCTGACAGCGTGACTACCCACGCAAAAACGTTCGCCAATCAACGGAGTTAATTTTTTCTTTTGATTGAGTTACATTAACGGGTTTCGCCGAAGAATTGTTTTTGGGATTGAGTTATGTAACGGTTTCAGTGGTTACCTTTGGGTTCAATTGAATTTGGGTTTATTTAAATTAAAAAACATACTTTTGGAAATAACATACTATTAGTATTGTATATATATATTAATATGTATAATACACTAGTTTCTCAACTGCGGTTTCGCCCGCGAAAAAGTAGAAAATATTATATGATGCACTCGGTGATGCATTATACACGTGAAAGAATTTTTAGAATCGAACCAGCCCCCCTAACCAAGTTACAATAGTTTTAATCGCGCCGAACGCCTCGAGTAGGCCACGCCTCCGATTCCTTTGTTCTGACTACATGACTGACCGTTGAGATGACGTCAGAACAAAGGAATCGGAGGCGTGGCCTACTCGAGGCGTTCGGCGCGAACGATGCGATTGTAACTTGGCTAGGGGGGCTGTACTTTTTCAGTTTATTAATTATAAACAAAAATACAAATCACTCCTCTTCATATTATTAAGTATAGAGAAGAAACTAAAATATTAACTAATTTTAGATATTTATAACCTAACTGTCTGTGCAAATAATACAAGTAGGTGTTGAAGTACTCTTGCACCACTTAAGGCGGTCACCCATCCATAGGCCGACCGCGGCAAACGCTGCAGATGCTTACAAATTAACCCGCAAAATCAAACCGCACAAAGAATAATAACAGCCGCACCTGTTATTGTTTCAACCACGAGGTAACAATTTCACTAAATAATAAAAAAATTAAACCAGCCGCCATCTCCATCTCCATCCAGTCTGATTTCAATGTACTCTTAAAAAAATGAATATTACATATTAATTCGATGTTGTAGACCATCAAATCTACCATGCTTCAAATGTGAAAAAACAATCAATGATTTCATTTGGAACAAACAGACAAACCATTTTAAAATTCCGTTTAATTCTATTCTGGTAAGCAAATAACAAAATCCGCAACAAATATTAGCACATGTAGGCATTTGCATGAAAAAAATCGCACGTGTACGCTTTGCAAGTTATTGTACAAATACAGTTTGTTTTTCTATTTCGTTCCCGTATTTCATCAGAATAACAAACTTTTTGGCGTGGAAAACTCAGTGTTTTTGAACTAACTAGATTTTTAAATATCAGCGTACAGCGAAAATACAAAGGCTTTCTTTTTTAGGGTTCCGTACCTCAAAATAAAAAAAACGGAACCCTTATAGGATCACTTTGTTGTTCGTCTGACTGTCTGTCTGTCAAGACCCTTTATCTCAGGAACGCGTGGAAATATCGATTTGAATTATAACAATATACTCAAGTCTGCGGTCCCTTGAAGCTGTGAAAAAAAATCAAACTTCTGCGTTAACGGAAATAAAAGATACGGCCGTTAATGTTGAAAAAAAAAACGTGTATTTCGACACTCTCAAGGGAATCAAAATTCATAGGGTACTTCTCGTTGACCTAGAATCCTGATAATTCCCTAGATATAATGTATTTATTAGTTTATAATATTAGCGTATATAAGTATTTTATTATTGTAACTTAATTTATTGATACTACTTTTCATTTGATATTTATCTGTTATTTATTTATTGTGCACACCTACCACAGTGTTTTCTCTTTTAACCCAAAGGTTGACTGGTAGAGAATGCCTTGTTGCATTAAGTCCGCCTATGTACCACTACTGTACATGAAGTTTAAATAAATAAATAAATAAATAAATAAATAATTGGCATGAAGGAAGGTCTCATAGCACAAGTATAGGAAAAACATCTGTAAACTGTAAATTTGTAGATATGTCACAAAAAAAATACGATTCGTTAAAATCTCATTCGGGAAATGAACTGTTTTCATAGGTAAGTTTGTACAGAACCCTCAGTGCGCGAGTCGGACTCGCACTTGCCCAGTTTTCGTTTTTATTTTTGCTGGACACGCGAAACTATAACGGGATTAAACTACATTTGCGTTCAAGTTATAGCTATAAAGAGTTTTCTGGCACGCTTACTGAAAAATCTAGCGATAAAAACTATTTGGAAAGATAATATTCAGCTGAATTTTTATTGCTAAAAATAAAATGACATTAATATTACAAAAGTAAAACTTTGTGACTGTGGAAGTTAAAGTTTGTTAATTCTTCATGGTCGAACAGCTGAAGTTTGGCACTCGGGTAAGCCGTGTCCTGAAATAACACTTATGGATACTTTTTATCCTGAGAGTACTATGTTCCCTTGATACAATTTTCTACTCTCACGTAGATGAAGCTGCTGGCATCAGCTATTATGTTCTATAATTGCCAACTGTAAAATAATGGAGATTGCTTAACATAACTTTTGAAAATATCAGTTTTAGATTTCTCATTTTTTTTTACAAAACGAGTTAATTGCTTCTAAGCCAGACCAATTAGGTTCATTGCTAAGTACTGAGAGCAGTAGTGGCCGAGTGGTAACGGCCCTGACTTACCAGTTGTAGGTCACGGGTTCAAACCCAGCCAGGCGCATTACTTTGTGTAATTTATTTCATCACCACTGCTCTCAAAACTGTGAAGGAAAACATCGTGAGGAAACCGGCATGTCCTAGAACCAAAAATTCGAAGACATGTGACATTCACCAATCCGCACTGGGCCCGCGTGGTGGATTACGGTCCATTCCCTCTCCTAGAGAGAGGAGGCCTGAGTCCCAGCAGTGGGAACATAAAAAGGCTGATTATGCTATGCTAAGTATTCTCGATACAGATTCAATATTTCAGATTTTATACCGAACTGAAAAAACCCGTCGTATATTTTTAGCTCCGATCATAATATATTGACTGAAGAAATCACGATATGGCACACGGTAAACTAACGCATATATAAACAAAACTAACGATTGAAATTTAACATGCAAGCTACGAAATATTGAGAAAAGCGTTACATTTTAATACGTTGCGAAAGAAGTTTGGGTCAACCAACATATCTTGATATTTCAAAGTGGCGCTGTTTGCAAGTATAAAGCAAGTCCTTTACATTTAACTTTAGTTCTGAATTTCGCCACGGTCCAAGTTTTACTGGGCAAACTGTAGAGAAATAGCAGTCAGCAGGAAACCTTGAAGCAATTCTCATGTAAATGGGAATTCGTCGGCTATCCGATTTCAATAAATGAAGTGAATTTATTAGCATAAGGAAGCTGGTATTGTGATGAAAAGACACGGGCGCGGAAGCGATTTACGTAAGAACTTAATTCCTGCAAACTGAAACTGAATACGGATATTATCGTCGTTTTCCCTTTGAAACACCACTCATCCTGTTCCTCCGACCGCCCGTCCGGAACGTCCGGACCGAGCCCAAGTCATCGAAGGCGCGTACTATTCCACGTGCTCCTCAAAAAGATGACAGCAAACAATACCGTAGGGGCCCAGCAAAGCCGAAGCCTACTGGGGCTATGGGGAGGTTTCCGAAAGGGTAACCCGGAGTTCTGGAACGCAATGCAACTTATGAGTGGGTTTTAGTCCGTAAAAGTCTGACACGCACTCCCGCTCCACCCTAGGCGGGAGAAGTTATATAAATCTAGTGTTAAAAACTCTTTGGAAAGATAATATTCAGCTGAATTATTATTGATGCAAAAAATCAATTTATTAAAAAATAAAATCACATTAATATTATAAGGGTTAAAGTTTGTGACTGTGTAAGTTAAAGTTTGTTAATTCTTCATGGTCGAACAGCTGAAGTTTGGAACGCGGGTAAGCCGTGTCCTAAAATAGCAATTATAGATACTTTTTTATCCCGGGATAACTATGTTTGAGTATTATGTCCGCTCCGCCCTAGGCGGGAGAAGTAATTGGAAGGTTTCTCACCTTAAAAAAAAAATCCTATTCCTGACTTGGCTTCTCTTCACGGCAACCATTCTAGTTTTCATACATCTAATTTTTTCAGTGAGAGGGTCACACTTTCTGTACGAGCACTCTTGAAAAAGCATCACTTTTAAAAAAGTCTTCGATACAAAGACTCATCAAAAGGAAGTCAGTCGAAGTTTCAAGTATGTAATTATCATTTAACAAAATGGGTGGCGTCTCGCAGACTATAACTGTTGTGCTGTGTCTGTCCCGAATAAAAGTATTTCTATTCTATTCAATGGAAAAATGCATACATGAAAGAATATCTAATAATCGTCACGCCATTGTCGTATCTGTGGCAATGGGCAGGGCTCATTGCTCGTAGAACAGATGGTCGATGGGGACGAAAGTTTCTGGGGCGGCGACCACGTACCGGAAGACGCAGCGTTGGAAGGCCTCCCACAAGGTGAGCCGATGACCTGGTGAGGGTCGCGGGAATCCGATGGATGCGAGACGCACAGGACCGGTCGTTATGGCGAAACTTGGGGGAGGCCTATGTTCAACTGTGGACGTCTTTCGGCTGAAATGATGATGACCCAAAATATACCCAATAATAATAATATTCCACAACTATCACACAACGTTATCTGGTCCCAAACTAAGCAGAGCTTGTGCTATGAGTACTAGATAACTGACAACATATATATTTCTAAATACATACATAATATAGATAAATTACACTCAGACACAGAACAAAATGATTGTGCTCATCACACAAACATTTGTCCTGGATGGGAATCGAACCCACAACCTCCGGCTTAGCAGTCAGGGCCACTAACCACTAGACCAACAGGCCAGTCAATGTTTGCATTACATAGAAGTTCTGCTTGCAATGTGAAAATTCACTAAAAACACTGAAGAAAATCGTTTTCTAAATCGTTGAAGATCTTAGAAAAACAGAAAACTATGTTAGCAAGTAGTTTGTGAGACTTCATTCATTTCAATCTTGGAACTTGCACTGAATAACGAGCAGGCGCTGTCTCGTTTACTTTTAATTCCAAGATTTGCAGTGGAATGGAGAACCAATGAATTTGTGTTTCAGTTTCTTAGTGCCTTTAATTTACTTTATTAAATGCACTGTTATGAATTTTTATATTAAATTAAATTTATAATAGAATATTTAAATATTTTTGGTTGGGTTATTACTGTACCATATATTGGTTAAGCGTGTAATGACATTTATGTCACCACATAAAAACTATCCTGCATTGCAGTATCAGTGTTCTCCGCGTGATTAAAATATTTACAACAGTCAGAAATCAACTAGCGGGCAAGTGCCCGGAGCAGACACAACACACGTCTGGTCAGAGGATCCTTCCTTACAGCTTAGGTTTGCGGGTCTTTAGACCCTGGTCCGCATACCTCTAAAATAATATCATTTGGTAATATTGAAGTTATTTTTTATTAAATAAAACGTTGCTCCACACTAAGATTACAGATGATAGAGAGAGATGTCGTTGAGTCAAAGTTGTGAAATATAATTATTTATTTTCTTTATTTCAGTTATTTACACATATTTATTACATTTTTAAATATTTCAAAAGATAAAGAAAAAAAACATTTTAAAATATAAAATTTTATTTTTAAACATTTAAAAATGTTTCAAAATTGGAGCAGGCTCGTTCGGCGCGTTTACGACATTGTGACAAGTGACGAATCCTGAATTTATCAATACGATCCAGAAACAAAGCGTCAGTCGACAGTTTGGCTGTTTCAAAACGAACCAAAGCCTACGAAAGTGAAACAATCGAGAAGCGCAGGGAAAATTTTGATTGCTAGTTTCTTCACTTTGACGGGGTACCTGATTTCAATTTCATTACGAGACCAAAACAGCATCAACGCCGAATAGTATACCACAAAATGCCTGCCAGAAGTTTTGTCTGCAATGAGCAACAAGCGACCGAACACCGGATTCCGCGGGGTACTGGTTCACCATTACAACGCGCCCGCGCACTCCGCGCTCAAAACGAGACTTCCTGGACACCACACCGGTCAGAGTCTTGGGGCACCCTCCTTACAGTCCTGATCCGGCACCATGTGACTTCTTTTTGTACTGTATCCCTTTCAGCAGATTTTTCATTTTAGGGATAAAATAAAAAATCTGCTGAAAGGGATACAGTTTTCATCGCCGGAAGACGCGCTAGCAGCGTTCGAGAAGGCCGTGGAAGAGGTGTCTGCGGCGGACTGGAAAAAAAGTTTCGAAAATTGGTTCAGACGCATGAAATTTTGTATAGAGGCTGGTGGAGCGTTCTTTGAAAAGATTTAATAAAAATATGTTATCCATAGAAGTTAGTTTTTTAGTTTCTCAAAACTTTCTGAGTGTCCCACGTACAGTGCAAGTTAGAGAGGTGATAAATTGATGTCATCTCAGTTACAGAGGTACAATACCTATAAAATTCAAAGGAAACAACTTAGAAAAAGTATTCTTTATATACAGTCTCAGTAAAAGGTAAAATATACTCGCTGTCTCAATTATAGAGATAACTATGACAATAAAATCGATGAATGAATCCCAGTAGAGGTCTGCTTTGTCTCACTAACAGAGGCAATTCAGTGCTAAAGTGTCGGGACCTCAGCATGAGTTCCAGTTATGGAGGTTCCCACTTATCCAGGTCCCACTTAACCAAAGTTTCACTGTATTTATTATTATTAAGCTATGACTTCCTGACTTACAATCTTCTGGTATCAAAAAGCAAGTGGCTTAATTAAATTTCTATTTTTAAATTAGTTTTTTTTATTATTATTTTTTATTTTATTTTTTTATCTCAGGACCCTGAGGTCCTGGACCTTTGGGAGGCGTACAAGGAGCCGAAGCCAACTCGCAGAGGCCCTTTAGATAATTATAATGGAACATGATACCAACCGACGATTATCCCTGTACGCGCTATGCTAGTGCACCCAAGGACAACCCCCGGTTATTGAAAAACTGTTGCGACATATGGAGAGGGCTATGGTTTTTGGAATCTTAAGTGGACTGGTAACATGGAACTATGTCAAGACTATGGCCCCTGCCTGAACAACGTTATTAATATGCATCGAAAAAAGGCAGGGGGTGACTTGCACACTCAATAAATGGGCCCCCAAAAACGGCCGCTAGCACGAAGTGACGTAGCAACAAGAGGGCAACATATCCTGAGGTGCTTGAGGAGTGGAGAGGTATACCACGGCTATCAGGACAATCCCGGAAGTACGGTCAAGATCCCTACCAGCACCTTACTGGATTATACATCCTTCTCCCGAGCACGTTTGCTCTTGCGAATCTCCACTCAAGCCAGCCAATAAAGGCAAGAGAGAGGTGGGAGCTCAGTTCCTCGTCAGTGTTCACTACGGCCGGCCAATAAAGGCAAGTCGGAGATGAAGAACAAGAATTCTCCCGGGAGATCAGGTCCGTGGGGTCGCTAATGCCCAACAGTTCGCCACAAAACTGCGCTGCGGATTGTATCTCTCTTAGTCTGGCCCCTCACCCTAGGCATATTACGGCAAAGCAAACTTTACCGATACAGACCTAGGGTATATTGGAGCACGCAAGCCCCACCACGACGTCAACGTAGAGATACAGCGATGGGGGTAGAGATACGGCGATGGGGTTATTATTATTATTATTACTTATCTACATTGTGCTCACATATTAGAAACGACGAGAAATATGTAACCAATATTTTTGTAACTCATATTATGTTTTAAAAGAGTGTCCATAGAGTTTCTTGCACGTTTTTCTCCATAGAGATCTACATTTTGGAACGTGCAATTTAGCTTCATATTTTTTGACTGACCGACATTTTGACAATTCAAAAGTGCCTGTAATTGGTCTATTTGAAAATAAACGTTTCTGATTTCTGCAACAGAACTGACAAAACAAAACTACCTGATATTTATTCTCACATATCCAATCACGTAAGTACCGTCACCCTATTTAACCTTTACTAAACCATACCCCAAAAGGATCGATACTCCTGTCCTTCATTTAGCCAGAACCCCCAAGCTACATATAATTTAGAAGTAGGCCACGGTCCTTTATCCCAATGATAATTGTCGGTAATAACCATGGATTTTGTGATAATCATGGTAGTAATCTTGGCAGTTTTACTATAATGTTTTGGTTGATATTCGTAATTTGAATTCTTTGTTTGAGTTTGAGTCAGGATTTATAAGAGGCCAATAACAGAGCTGTACAGTTGGAAATAGTAGGTCCATTTTGATACAAGTGGAGAAAGTTTGTCATTGCGAGCCGTGGGCGAGGGTGTTATGGAGCCTCCAATTTGCAGTGACAAATTTCCATGTGTATTATAAACAACGTTTTTCAATACACTTACGAAGCACACGCGACTCGTAGTAGTTGATGCGCGACTCACGGGTGTCGACGCGCGCCCAGAATGATAAGATAAATGTAATAAAATTGTGGGCGGGCGAGCACGCGCATATTTCCACACTAGTGCGAAAAATAGTCAGTTGCGTGCCTAAAAGCGGTGGGATAAGAGAGGGTTTTCGGGTAAGTGTATTAAAAAAAATATTTGTTTATAAGTGTGTTTTGAAAAAGGAGGATCCTTCGACCAGATGGGTGTTGTGTCTGGTCCAGGCTACTGCCCAGTAGTTGATTTCGTTCTGTATATGTACTAATCGCATGAAGAACTCTGATACTGCAATACAGGTAACTCATAAGTGACGAAATAGATGTCGCTACATGCTTAGCCACTGTACCATCTCTGCCGAAAATTTGATTTAAAAATTCTCTCTAATATCGTGATGTGGAAATTGTAGTTTAGTTTCTATGTGTTAACTTAGATATACTTTACAGCATAAAGTCATGTCACTAAGCTCGCTGTTATCACCATAGTTATAGCCTTAGTCCTTTTTCTCATTTCGTTGCAAGTCTACACTGAAAAAAAATTCATCGACAAAATTGTTGGTCGGTTCTCTTTGCTTTCCACTTTCGTACCTATTATAGTAATATAGCTACAGAATTTTTGATCTAGAAATGGTTTAAATACTGTTGATAGGTTAATCATATCACATTATTATTATAACAGTGAAAGTTAGTATGTGTGTGTATTATTTTTTTTTTCCTGTGGGAAAATCATCTAATGACATCCCCCGCTCTTGGGCGGAGCGGGAGATAGTGTCAGACTTTTAATGACTAAAAACCCACTCCTGTTCCTTCTTTGCCATTTTTTCCAGGGCCCCGGGGGTCACTTTCGCATCACCCATGGCCCCAGTAGGCCTCGACCCTGCTGGGCCCCTACGGTTGCTGACATCTCCTTGAGGCGCGCGTCCTACGCGCCGACGACGACTTGGGCTCGGTCCGGACACTTACCGGACGATCAGACGGCGAGCCACCTATTGCTCGCCGTCCGCCCGCGCCTACGGTGGCCGGAAATCGGGATCGGAATCCCGGCGGCGGTTGGATGTGTGTGTGTGTCCCTGATTTATATCCGTGCACTCCGTTTTTTTTAAGATGGGAATTCATGTAATGACTTCTCGCACTCTAGGACGGAGCAGGAGGACATGTCAGACTTTTACTTTTACTGACTAAAACCACATGTATGTTCCTTGTTATTGCCCTTTGCATTCTAGAACCACGGGTAACATTTTTAGAAGTTGACTCATGAGCCCAGTAGACTTCGGCTTTGTTAGGCCCTACGGTTTTGCTGACATTCTCTTTGAGTCGCCCGTGGAACACTACGCACCGTCGATGATTCAGGTTCAGTCTGGACGGTCACTAGACATAGTGCAGTCTCAACGAAATTTGAAAAATCGTGTGAAATTTAGTGTTTGTGCTTCGAAAACCCGTGCTATAGTATATACTGAGCTATGTCAAGGGCCAAAGACTAACCTTCCTAAAGTAAAAAACAAGGTATTATGCAAACCTTTCTTTGAATGAACGAGTCGTTCTAACCTTTCTTTCTGCACGACTCGTCAAACTCACACCACGCACCAGCCAAAGGAGACAATTTTTTTGGGCCCACTATTAAACGGTTATGTTTATTAATAATATTACACATGGAAAAAGCGATCATCTTATTATAATTAACAGACCAAAAATTATATAGAAATCTAACCGGAATAATGAAATAATAGTAAAAAAGTGTTACGGCAAAAAATGCTTGTTTAGGAGCGTTTTCAGGTTTATTTTAACGTGAAAAAAAAAATGTTACTATAGTGCGCAGCGGTGACATCGGATTTAAATGCGTTTCAAGAGATAATAATTAATTGGTCCAGCGAACTTGTTTTTAATGCTGTTATTAACGGTTAACACAAATATCAAGTAACGTACTTTAAAAATCAACGTGGAACGAAACGTAATTAATAGCCCGTTGCAGATGCTCTGTGGTCCAGTTTCAATCAGTTTGACACTGACAGACAACTAGTGGTGGGTCGTTGTCGAATTTTAGACGGACGAGACGTAACCGTTTTGGCGACGACAAAAACGGTTGCAGAAAACGGTCGTCGTCGCAACTGGTTTAAAGACGAAACTATCGTTGAGTGAAGTAGTTGCAGAAAACGTTCGTTGTCGCAACTAGTTTGAGGACGGTAATAAATTCTGTACTCGTTGCGTCGTCGTTTCAAAACCAGTTATTACAATGAAAAATGAACTTTATGACTATAAACATAAAATTCATTTTTCATTGCAATAACTGGTTTTAAAAACGACGACGCGACGAGTGTGATAGTTGAAGCAATGGATTTTCGACCTTATATTCTTAACAGTAAGATAACAATTTGCATACAGTAATTCGAAGACTGGTTTATGCAACGAAGACTGTTTGGTCTCAGGATGGAAAACGGTTGTTACGTTGCAGAACAAAAAACGGTCTTTGAAAACTGTTCGTCGTTGAAACCCCCACCGCTACAGACAACATTATTATTCAGATAGCATGTTTCTTCTGTTCTTTTCGTATTTTTATTCGAAAGATTTTATGAAAATGGCATCTGTAGATACAGGCATAATCCACAAAGCCGTTGTATCAATTGTGCAGCACGATTTCAACGGATTGTTGAATACTGCTCTTGCTGGATACTGTTGTAATTGTTTAGTGGGCAGACGCACTGTTGGCTGCTGTGCATATGTGATGTGTATAGTGTGGTTTTTATCTTGGGCGCAGCATCAAGGTGAGGTTGAGCCACCTGCATCTTTTTTAGATGAAATACTGCTTTTAAGAGGTGACTTTGAAAATGATGATGATGAACAGTAATAAATACTTGTGATGTTATAATGTGGTTTTTTTTCTCCTTACACAACCAGCATAAAACACATCACCTTATTATTTTAGATCTACAGTCAATGGCCGACAAAAGCTGCGCTATTTCGAAATGAATACATCTACGCATTTTCATGAATAAGTCTATCAAATCGTGTAAATCACATCAAAGTCTGTCACGTAGTACAGACGTGACTTTGTTTTATACTGTATATTATTGAACAGTGCACTATTTTAACTTAAAACACCAAGGAGACCTATCCACTCATTAGACAATCGCTCTTGTGAGATTTTAGGTTATTATGAGAGTCATGTTTTGACTGTCGTATTTCACGGTACTCCAGTTAGATAAAGTTTTGCCAATATTACCAATGTAATCTAGAGATTATAAGGAATAAACTAACGTGCATTTCATTGCTATACGCCACAATTTGTGGTGGGCCTATTCCCCAAACAAAAAAAATTGTCTCCTTTCAAATTACTAGCAAACTTTCGCTTGAATCGCGCAAACAGTATAGATATAAATTATTTCCTAGTTGACTAGTTTCCTATGTTTCTGCACCATTTGCGATTTCCATTTAACCAAATCACATTTCTCCTTTCCACTTACCATTTACACCCTCTGATCACAAGCAGAACCACTACTGCTTAGCATAATCCTCGTTTTCCTGCAACATACTACCTTCATTACATCCTGCTTTACTGTCTACCCTACCGAGAAAAGCGTATCTACCTTGCGACAAAGTGCTGGCTTAGAGTAGTACAGCAGGGGTCAGAAGGTTGGCTCCATACAACGAACCATCGATTAACTTTTCTTTATCATTATTTATCTAGTCAAGTGTAGGGGGCGTGATGGATAGTTAGATAGATAAATATATTCTTTATTGTACACCAATAATAAAATTACAATAGGAACTCCAGATGATCATGATGAATGGATGGTATAGTGTTTAAGGCACCCGCCTCTCATGCGGAATCGGACGAGTACCAATATGAATTTTTCAATTCATATTGGTACTCGCTCTCGCTATAAGCGTCCATGCAAATTGCCACAGACTATAAAGACGAGTTGCACAAATTGTGCTACGGGCGCATCGTGGTTTTGTCACTTTATATAAATGTATTTATCACCTTATTTTTTTTAAATTTATAATTCATCTGTATTTTTTATTTCCTTTTTATCAAAATCTATTTGCACACTGCACCGTTCCGTCTCTATGTCGACACCGCCACCGCTGAAAACCAGCGCTGTGAGCACATCGCATTATGCGTGAGACCGCAGCTTTATGCTGAGCGTTCGGCCGTTTTGCGCAGATGTGACGCATATCTTCCCTACCTATTGATTATGTTTGTTAGCTAGTTTTAGATTACGTCAGTTTTGCGTAAATAAACTGTTTTTCTTTCTTTCTTTCAATTTATATATATTTTTCTAGGATTTATTATATATGATTCTTAGCTTATCTAGGACATTGTTGACACCCCGTGCCTCGGAAAACACGTAAAAGCCATTGATCTTGGTTGTCATTCGCAGATCTTTGACAGGCGTTACTGGTAATCAGACGACATAAAGTCTGACCATCAGTCTTGCCAAGGAGTATGGTGTTGCTCAGTAACTAGTTATGGAGGTCTTATAGGTAGTTGGTCATATAAAACCGCGTGTGAAGTGCCAATACCTTCTAACTAAAATTTTTCGAGAAAATTACTTTTTAGCGCTTTTAATTCAAATGTGTTTTTCGCATGTTTTTTTGAAATCTCTGAAGCCAATATTTAGTTGCAACTGCACCAAATTAAATTGTGGAAACACTTCCTAACTAAACCAACATGTCAATTTTTAGTATTACCTCCTAACGTTTTTAAGACAAAAATTTTTGACTTCGACAGTTAGGAGTTCTTGTTACTTCGCCGTCGAAACACGGGTATCTAGACTGGAAGCCGACGCCAAGCTATTTGGGAAAAACGGCTAGGGAGATAATCGAATCTGTTAACAAAAAAATATTTCTGGTAACAAGTTAAGGTATGAGAAACAGGCGGTCTTACTTGTAAAAAATCACAGCTGTTAATACAAATCTTTATTAAGAACTACCAGGCACTCAGCGTGTGCTAAAACCCACCTTTTTTAGAGATGGGAAATCATCAAATTACTTCTCTCGCACGAGGGCGGAGCGAGAGGGCGTGTCAGACCCATCTGTGTCCATACATTCTTAGCCAGGGTCACTCTTTCAAATGTTCCCGCAGGAACTGACCTTTGTTTCGTTAGTCGCCCTTTGTGTTCCAAGGCCACGGATTACCATTCATAATGAATTTGTATGACTTAAACGTGACACTCATGGACGCGCTTGATTTGTAGGTATATAAAGGTTAGACACGACTTTCTGTTATTTTTAGGGTTCCGTACCTCAAAAGGTAAAAACGGATCCCTTATAGGATCACTTTGTTGTCCGTCAGTCTGTCTGTCAAGACTCTTTAAATATCTCAGGAACGTGTAGAGTTATCGAGTTGAAATTAAAACCATATAATCATGTCTGCGGTCCCTTGAAGCTGTGAAAAAATCAAACTTCTAAGTTAACGAAAAAAAAAGATACGTCCGTTTATGTCGCAAAAAAAAACGTATATTTCGAAACACCTAACCTTCTGTCTACCTATCTACTCAATGACAGTGACGTCACCACATCGTAATCTTTGTAGAGCAGCGTCTCTACGGCGAGTAATCAAATAGAGCATCTCCACGTACATTGTGGGGACTCTACGTCTTAATATAGAGTTGGACGGACCAAGCTTCTTTAATTATGAACCGAAGGCTATCGCTTTGAGTTTTTGTAGCTATTTTTGTGTCGGTGAGCAAATGAAATGGATTAGGCGATGTTGGTTGAGATTAGTTGTGTTATTGAGATTATTTTTAACCGACTTGTAAAAAGGAGAAGGTTATATAAAATAGAATAAACTTAGATACATTAAAGAAAATAAAGAAAGAAACAAGAATTTATTTGGTACAGCACAAGGCACAAACATAATATAATGTAACACGAAACAAAAAAAAAAAAACAGAAGCAAAAAAATATAGTTGTGTGCCTCACGGCTGCACCAAAATAGGTCCAGTTCAGCATAAATGCCAGGCAACTAGTGCCTGACGCTGGTTTTCAACTGAACCTGTGGTTGATATGACGCACAACGATCAATCTACGTGGCGCTGCTACGTTGCCCAGTGTCCCGCAACTTGTCCCCCAATATTTTATAACGCATTGCATTGACGTGACACGGGGCATGTTGTTGGACAATTTGACAGCGTTGCGCATGCTGCTCATACTGGGGCACTTTTTCTCCTCTAATTTATCTGAGGCTTTATTGTACACCAAAATCTATGGGTACTGTGATAGGGGAGACGCAAATGATAGGCTTCTGCCCCCTAGCCAAGTTACAACCGTTTCGTTTCGATTCTCTTCGTCGATCGCCTCGAGTCGGCCACGCCTCCGATTCCTTTGTTCTGACGTCATCTCAACGCTCAGTCACGTGGTCAGAACAAAGGAATAGGAGGCGTGGCCGACTCGAGGCGATCGACGTAAACATAATCGAAACGATACGGTTGTAACTTGGCTAGGGGGGCAGAAGCCTATCATTTGCGTCTCCCTTATCACAGTACCCATAGATATATGTTTATGTAAAAGTTTTAGTACTATTTTGGTGTACAATAAAACTTGGCTAGGGGGGCTGGTTGAATTATACTGATATTCTATTGTATGAAGCACTTTCTAATACATTATGTATAAAAATTACGTCTCAACTTTTTTATTGCCATCCCCTATCTATTGTTTGAACAACTATCCATCATAAACTTTTTAAAACAAGTATAACATGCCAGTTTGCAAGTTAGTAATATTATTGTGTGGCCTCCATGGTCGCCACATGAGCTACGCCCCTACGAATAGAAATGCTGAGGATTGGAATGGCGGTCTTATCGCTGGTATCTACTATTATGGGGCCAAAAGGTTCTGGAGTGGTAACCATGTACCGAAAGACGCAGCGTTGACCTCCCACAAGGTGGACCGATAATCTGGTGAAGGTCGCGGGAATCGTTCATTGTGGCGACACTTGGGGGAGGCATATGTTCAACAGTGGACGTTTTTCAGCTGAAATAATGATGACAATGATCTACTAATCTAGAATTGTCAATTATTTCAAATAGATATGTGCTTTACGACGATTGATTTTCTCCTAGTAAATAGATACCGTATTTAAAGCTACATTTCAAGTACAAATACAAATAGTATTTACCTTAATTCCCAAATCTATCAGTCAATTAATCAAAACAAACAGACCAACTTCGGAAAACAACAAATAAATAATTTATCGATAAGTACAAATCCTGTCCTTATTTTCGATAGATAAATACAGCTTTCACCATCAATATGTAAGTAAATAGAAATAATAATGAGCACGTAAATGCTCATTGAATATCAACCTTATAACTTACTAATGAAGGTTTAATATTATATTCAGAAAAAATGAAGATCGATCCCGATTTTGAACAACATCCTTGACTTTACTTCAAGTTTTTCCAATTCCAATTTTATAACAATTGTATCAAAATCGAAATTCACATGCACACAGACGTATCTAAGATCGATCCCAGTTTTAAACAATACAAAAGGTACGTTTAATTTCGATTCGAAGTTCATTTCAAATTTCGACCGTAACAGGTAACGTTTAAGGTTTGATTTGGGGTACACATTGATGCTAAGGTCCATTCTCAAATGCCTCGTTGAGTTTTCTTGTAATTGAGTTCTGTACAATTTGAAATCGGAATAATAATAATTGTGACGTCAAAATGGAATGGAGGTAAAATACACTTTTACTAAACTGCTGTTAACAATGTTCTAATGTAATTATTTTGGTAATTTAAATGGGTTAACAGAATTAAGTGCGTATTTAGGGGAACATGGGAGGATTTTGGTTGTAAAACGGTGTATTGTTGAAGTCGAAATAATGATTTTATAAGAAGTCTCGGATTCTGGAAACATAATAGTGTTTTTTTTTTTTTTTTTTTTTAAGGTGGGAAATCATCCAAATGACTTCTCGCGCTCTGGGTGGAGCGGGAGGGCGTGTCAGACTTTTACTGACTAAAACCACACCTGTATCCTTCAATTACATTCAGAAATTCTCCGCGGTCCTAGCTAGCGGGCATCGGCCCCGCTGGGCCCCTACGGTTTGCTGACATCTCTTTGAGGAGCGCGAGGATCACTACGCGCCGTTGACGACTGGGCTCGGTCCGGTTAATTACCGAACAGCCGGACGGCGAGCCACCCAGTGCTCGACGTCCGCAAGCCCGCGTCTGCCGTGGCCGGTAGTCGGGGTCGGAATTACGACGGCTAGGGCGTGAGGACCTTCGTTCCCTCACGCGTGCAGCCTCCTCCTTCGCTAGCATTACTGCTTCGCAGAAGGAGGCGACCGCCTGCCACTCCTCCTCGCTCCGGACCATAGCCTGAACCAGGGCCCGACGCGAAAGGTCGCTGCCGCAACATAATAGTGTTGAGGTCTGGATCCTTGCGGAATAAGTGGACTGTATATTTCAATAAAAGAAAACTGGTTTATTACAATAAAGTTACAGTATTTGAGTATTTTCTCGCGTTATATTTGTTACGAGCGCACAGCGTGCGTCTTACTTGATTATAACAAATTATACACGAGTTACTGACTTGTGATGTAATTGTCTATTGGAATTTTATTCAACCGTACGCAGCAGATTATTAATTTTGCGATAATCTTCATCTTAAAAACTGTGTCTAAGCTGTATTTACGTTACCAAAAATAGGGATCTATATATATAAAAGCAAAATCCACTCACTGATTAATCACGAAATCTCAGAAACTATAACACCTACAAATTTAAAATTTTGCAGGTAGACCAGGTTCCTTATAGAGTGTAGACATCCGCTAAGAACGGCTTTTACGAAACTCAACGCGAAAGGGGGTAAAACGGGTGTTGGAAGTTTATATGAAAGTCTGTGTTTTTGAAGTAAGAGACTTGAAATTTAAAATGTATGCTCTATAGATGGTGTGGAGGTGTATTAATAATTTATATATATAAAAGGAGAAACTAACTGACTGACATATCAAAGCACAGCCGAAACTAGAGCCTAGGAGCGTGAAATTTTGTCCAAGGTTTCCTTTTATGACATAGGCGAGCACTAAGAGAGGATTTTCCAAAATTGACCCCCTAAGGGGATAAAACGGAGGTCTAAATTTTGTATGGAGATACCAAATTTCACGCGGGTGAAGCCGCTGGCAGAAGCTAGTATAAATTATACAACTACACAATTTTAGCAGAAGTAAGTGTCGCAGGTTCAATTCCCTTACGGAACAAATATTTATATGACTTACTTAGATAATTGTTTCGGGTCTGGGTGTATTGTAGATATGAGGTTACATGTTTGTGAACGCGATACAGAAATAATTCCTAGTAAAATAAAACTAAGAACTTTTTTGAGATTTCTTTAATAAATATTCACCATATCAAAATAAAATCTTCTTACAAAATATATCTACCTAAATATAACAAAGAGATTGACATCCTTTTCATCAAAATCGGTTCAGTAGTTTAATCGCTGCGGTGGAACGTATGTACTTATAAACATACATATGTCGTGGGCAGATCTTAGAAATTGATTACTTCATGATATCGCCAAGTAAAACTGGCCAGATCGTTTTAAACGTTAAAGTTTTATGCTATTTCAACCCTCATTTGGCCTACTTTCTTTAGACCTTTTATTATCATTGAAATCCTACATCAATGATATGGCCAAACGAGGATTGATACGAGTTTATCATCAAATGTTACCGTTTAAACGATCTGCGGGGCTATTGCGTAACACTGTTGACAGTTCAAGTGATGATCAC
Organism: Mythimna impura; assembly: GCA_905147345.3. Lineage (NCBI taxonomy): Eukaryota > Metazoa > Arthropoda > Insecta > Lepidoptera > Noctuidae > Mythimna > Mythimna impura. Next base: position 2,662,130 of record LR990349.1, read on the forward strand.
TTGTTAACAATGTGCATCATTGAACTGTCAAACAGCTAGTTTCGTATTGCCTATCTTCAGTGACCAACTGCAGTGACGTCACTAGCCACTGGTGCCTTTGATAGCCACCGTAAAACGTTTTGACAGATGTTATTGTATCGATACTTTTAAAATTGCGATTGTGTAAGCTTTTGAAGCTGTGTAATAGTCGATAAAATTTTAGAGTGATCACAATAGGCACCGTAAATTTTTATAATTCACCACATTTCCACCGTAGTTTGTTAGTCACTTGTGTGATACGTAATACCAATTATTTTATGAAATTGTCAGTTGACAACTAAGTTTAGTGTGCAACGAATGCTAGTTGTCAACTGTTATTGAAAAAGTTAGCCAATAGCCCCCCTGGCCAGTTTTAGTTGGCCATTTCATGATGTGATCAATTCAAAGATCTGGCCACAACACAAACATAGACTGCTAAAACCTTTTCCTTTTGGATTCGCTTTAATCGGGTAAAAATTAGGTCACTGACAGTCAACTAGTGAAATGAAAAGCTAACCTTAGGGCATTTGAATTCAGAATTTGATATAATTATTAGGGACAATATACTCTTTATCAAGGAAGAAAAAGTTCAAGTTCCATTGCAACCCTAATTTTTTAGGACCTTTTTAACTCAAATCCCCACTTAATCAACTTAAAAAGTCGATATTTCAGTTGATAGCGATGGACTAAAATAACTTGAAATTTAAATTCTAGCTATAGAACTAAGTGAGCAGTGGTGGCAGAGTGGTACGAGTAACGGCCCCGATTTGCGAGTTATAGGTCATGGGTTCAAACCCAGACGAGTGCATTATTTTGGGTATAATCCTCACCACTGCTTCCAAAACGGTTAAGGAAAACATCGTGAGGAAACCGGCATGTCCTAGAAACAAAAGTTCAAAGACATAATGACATCCATCAAGCAACACTGAGGCCGCGTGGTGGATTACGGCCCGCTCCCTCTCCATGATGAGGCCTGACTCTAAGCATTCACATGTTGTTCAGTATTATTTTATGTTAAAAATTCTAACTAAGAACAGATACCAAGATGAAATCCCCGCATCCCTTGCCCCGAGTGAATTTGTCATTTCACCTTTCCAAATATAATTTGTCATTTTGTCAATACCTCATTTCGCTTCCCCTCACATTTATGAACATCGTTCACAAAAGAATTGTCGTATTGTTAAGATCCCCGTACTGTATGGCAATATGTCACGGAACCATCAAATTTGTAAAAAGCTATATATTTTTTTATTGTGTGAAAATGGCAAGGGACACATAAAGATGCCATAAAAGGCATGTAATAATGTGATCGTATGCAATGGATATTATTTTTGTTATCAGATTATTATTTCATACGAGTAGATAGGTAGAAATAGTACGATAGTAGTAATACGAGTAGTAGGTAGGTAGGTGCGGCTATTTCAACGGAGATTAGCCAGGTAAGTAAGAGACAATATAGTTTACTATATTATGCACACAGATGCAGTCTCTGTTCCATTTTACCCAGCTACGGCAAAGCCAAAGGAGGGTTATGATTTTGACAGGCTATGTATGTATGTGAGTATGTTCATCTGTTCCCTCATAGCTCCTAATCTGCTTATCAGAACTTGACTTATGAGGTATCGTTAGAACCGTCTTAATTGTCCGCTGAACAGCTACGTGACGTGTCACAAAACTCGATATGGCGCACTCTAGCGGACAAAATGTAATGTGTTAAAAAAAAAAGATAAATATACACAAAAAGAAAAGCCGTAGTCACACGTTATTAAAGTGTTTCGGTTCGTAACTATGTGTGACTGCGGCTTTTCTTTTAGTTCTGTTCTTGTTATTTTTTCAGTTACCTTGTTTATTTTAGCATCCTGAAAATCTTGTTTCATACTTTTTCAGCATCGTTTTTTTTTTTTGTAGTAGTCGGGTTTTAGTTTTTCCGCTCTGACGTCGGGCATCCAGGAAGAGGCTCCCTGGTGTGTGCTGTTTGCCGATGACATTGTGCTGGTTGCCGAGAGTGGCCTAGAGGTCCAGAGCAAATTGGAGGTGTGGTGGCACAGACTGGAGAGTGTTGGCTTAAAATTGAGCAGAACGAAAACCGAGTACTTGTTCTGTGATTTCGGTGGTCTCTCCGGTCCTATGCCCTTAGCTCTCGCTGGAACGCCCATACCAATCTGCTCCGACTTTCGGTACCTCGGGTCGCTTATCCAAGGAGATGGCGAGGTAGACCGAGACGTATCGAATCGGATCAATTCAGGATGGATGAAATGGCGACAGGTCACTGGAACAATTTGTGACCCACGGATGCCCCCCAAGTTGAAGGGTAAAATCTACAAGTCCGTGATAAGACCTGTCATACTGTATGGATCAGAATGTTGGGCTGTGAAAAAGACGGATGAAAAAAGATTGCATGTAGCGGAGATGAGAATGTTGAGATGGATGTGTGGTGTGACGAGAATGGATAAAGTGAGAAATGAGTATATTAGAGGAAGTTTGAAAGTGGCGCCAGTGACTGAAAAGTTGAAAGGGAATCGTTTGTCTTGGTATGGTCATGTAAAGAGGAGAGATGAAACGCATGTTACTAAAAGAGTTATGAGTATACATGTGGATGGGTGGAGAGGGAGAGGGAGGCCAAAGAAAAGATGGATGGATTGTGTGAACAGTGATATGAAAGAAAAGGAAGTTAGTGATAGCATGACGGTTGACAGGATAGAATGGAAGAAAAAAACATGTTGTGCCGACCCCAAATAAGATGGGACAAGGGCAGGAAGATGATGATGATGAGTCGGGTTTTAGTTTTTTACTTTTTTTATGTATGTAAGCTTCACGCAGGCGTACGCCAAGCGTATAATGACAAATACGCGTCTATGAAGCTACGCGTCCGTGGACAGTACGCCTTACTCTTATAGTTGGATGGGACCTTAAATCCGACACGACCGGAGAGAGATCAGGCACGGGAACAACGGTTTTGCGTGCCTTCCGAGGCAGTTTTGAAGTTGGTGTTTTACCACTAAATACAAAACTCTGGGCTTCAACTGAGAAATTACTAATACGAGTAGAATAACTCAATTTAATGTTTTGCTCGACCAAACAATCAAACTGTCTGGTTTGAGAATCATAAATCTGGTTTTTTTAACACGTTCAGTGCAGAGCGAGGTCTAATACGCCTCGTATGTGTCTTCCTTGCAATGTGGCTAAGAAAACCAGTCTTCTCTGCCGTACAGAGACCGTAACTTCAATTTGGTTTAGTTTAGGAAGGAGATGAATATATAAATATAAGATGCCCTATTAAAACCGAACGCAGTGGTGTATCTACTTTAATACGGGGTCACTTTGACCTCGTGCTGCACTTAGCAAAAAAAACTTTTAGTTTCTTAAATAGTACGGGGTCTAATAAACCCCGTACCACAATAATGGTAGTTTTCAAACGAGGTCTTAAAGACCCCGTATCGCAGGAACGGAAATCATAGAAAAATAGTTAAGTGCCGCTGTCAACGTGTTAATTTCTACTACTATAAACAAAGATTAACATTGATACCTATATCATTCCCATTTTCTGAAGCCTATTTAGTTTGGGACTCTTTTTTTGCAGTCAATTGGGATGTGAAATGAACCGATTGCGCTGAAACTAATTTTTAAACTAATTTGTGACGTAAGTAGACTGGAAGAATTGCTCAGCGTAATATAAACAGTAGCCGCTCCGCCGTAATGAAGGCAATGCTGCTAATGGTGGTGCATTAGAGCTTAGTGTTACGTAGTTTGTATATTTTAACAACATCATTATGATGACATTTGAATAGTCTTTATGGCCCATAAAAAGCAGGGCTGAGGGATTGTTTGAAAAAGTCATCGCGGCTCTGAAACGTAAAGGACAACTGAAGGAACACAGGCTTGACTTGCTTTGACCCACACTCCACCCAAAGCGGAAGCACGCTTGAATGAAAGGACGTCCTCACGCCCCCGCCGAGACCCCGACCTCGACTTCCAGCCACCGTAGGAGTGGGCTTGACGACGAGCAATGGGTAGCTTGCCGTCCAGCCATCCGATAACCGTCCAAACTAAGCCAAAGTCGTCGATTACGCGTAGTACCACACGTGCGCCTTTTGAGGCGCACGTGTGTGTATGTGGAGATGTCGGCAAATCCGTAGGAGCCCAGCAGGCCCGATGCCTACTGCGGCCATGATTTTTTTTTTTATTATTGATAGGCTCGCGTTTGACCACCATCTCCCCTGATGGTAAGCGATGATGTGACCGACGATGGAGCACGCTTGCCTAGAAGTAACCTATTCACTCTTGACTTAAAGACCCCTAGGTTGTAGCTATCAGAGAACACAGAATCCGGCAAGGAATTCCACTCCTTGGCTGTACGCATAATAAATGTGTTCTCAAAACGCTTTGTACGTATTGGTGGGATGTTCACCATGTACCGATGACGCAACGCCGTACGTCTAGTGGTCCGATGATGGAACGGACTTGGTGGAATTAAATTGTGCAATTCCGAATGACTTCCGAAAGGGAAACCCATGGGTTTTTTCGCTTTCACCCTTTCGGAAGTCATTTCCTGGAACGCAAAGGCAAAGAAGGAGCATAGGGTTGGTTTTAATGAGGAGAAATCTTTACATGATCACCCGTCTTAAAAAAAACCCAGAGCGGAAGAAGTTATAAGTATGATGGTTTCCACGAGAGTTTTTAGCGGGATTTTTTTGAGTGAATTTCAGTGGTTGTTTTAATTACTATTCACAAATTGATTCTTAGTGGATATATTGATGTCAAATATGTGTAGTTTTATATCTTAAGTGGACAATAAGTTGAATCATAGAAACACGCGCAATCTTGATGAAGTGGAGCTGAGATTTTTTATAGTTGTAACTACCTCAGTCAAGTTTACCAAGAAGGCTGACTCGATACATTTGCTGCCAAATACTACAAAAATATTAGAATGTGTTAGATCCGTTTTTTTTTTTTTTTATTCGGTGGGAAAATCATCTTATGACATCCCCCGCTCTTGGGCGAGGCGGGAGATAGTGTCAGACTTTTACTGACTAAAAACCCACTCCTGTTCCTTCGTTGCCTTCGTCCCAGGGCCCCGGGTTTCGTTTTCACACTACCCATGGCCCCAGTAGGCTTCGACCCTGCTGGGCCCCTACGATTTGCTGACATCTCCCTGAGGCGCGCGTGGAACAATACGCGCCGTCGACGACTTGGGCTCGGTCCGGACGGTTACCGGACGGTCGGACGGCGAGCCACCCATTACTCGCCGTCCGCAAGCCCGCGCCTACGGTGGCCGGAAATCGGGATCGGAATCCCGGCGGCGGTTGGGGCGTGAGGACCGTTGCCTCACGCGATCGGCCGCCTCCTTTGCTAGCATTACTGCTTCGCAGAAGGAGGCGACCGCCTGCCACTCCTCCTCGCTCCGGACCATGGCCTGTACCAAAGCCCGGCGCGAGAGATCGCCGCCGCCGATCGCCCCCACGAGCACACGGCGTTGCTCTGCCCAAGCGGGGCACACCTCCACCGTGTGCTCCACAGTGTCCTCCGGGCGGTCCACACAGTGGCGACACCCGGGCGTCGCTTCCGCACGAATCCGGTGCAGGAACTTCCCGAACTTACCGTGTTCGGTGAGAACCTGCGTCATGCGAAAGGTGAGGACGCCGTGAGGTCTTTCCAACCACGCCTCAAAGAAGGGACTTACCGCCATAATTGTGGCGTGTGTTAGATCCGTATGGTAATAGTAAACAAAGTAACTAACTATATTTAATTAAAATAAAGAACAAGATCTCAGTTAGCAGGTCATAAAATCCTAAAAAGATGATGATTTCCATCTCCAAAAAAAAAACTATATGCAGTACTGATCAATTCCAGACATTTGGGTCTTTAACAATAGAATTACCGCTGATAAAATGACGATTTTTTCTAGCGCTCAAGAACCTTTTCCATTCTCTTCAGGGACCTTGCAACACCATGTAATTTAAATGGAAATGCTTTGTTTCCGGGACAACAGACAACACATCACATCACAACATATCAGCAATCCCCTTGAGGTTGTTCGTGTTTACACGGCTGATGTAGGATATTAAATCTAACTAGTCTTTTCCCATATGTTGGGGTCATGGGAACATGGAGAGACTACCTATCATTTTTTTTTTAATGATAGCAACTTGTACTTGACTGTGATCCCACCTGATGGTAAGCAGTGATGTAATCGTTGGTGATGAAGCGCACTGGTTTATTAAGAACCTATTCACTCTAGCCTTGACGAAACCTAAATTAAAATTGGACGGGAAGGCCACTGTAGGCATAGAATCATACCAGTTTGTTACCCAGAGAATGCAGAAAAAGTAAATTATCAAACTATCCTAAATAATATTATGATTAGAATTATGATATTAATTTGAAATCATTTAGAGGACTCGACAAAAAAAAATAAGACAATTTGTTCATTATATTTCTGTTTAAGTGTCATTCATTCATTTTTTTTTTTATATTAATGCTTGTTGTTTAGATACAGAGTCTTTTGAGTCATGTCTTCATAGTATAATTATTTTTACGTATTATTATTCTTTGGCAATGTAGATGTTTACAATACATTGCAATGGTTGATAACAGTGTTTTCTCAGCGGATACTTCTTTTAACTGTAAAGGAAGTTTTTATTTAACATTTCCTTTCAAGCGCATATTACTGCTGCTGTTTATTGATTAAAATAACAACAAAATTATACAGCAGTCTGCGATTAACACTTTTTTAGAAAAAAAAATAAAACAAATCACAACATCTTATATCCAGCCTAAGCTCCCATTTGGAAATGGTGTTGCGATTATTTTTAGATACATTTTGATACATAAATCGATCGGATTTGTAATATTTAGACCGATTACTTTTTCTTCTCCATCAAAGAAACCACTTGTACATTTTAGTATTATCAAAGAAAAAGCCTAAAATATACAGATTAGGCTTTTTTTACGGCAACATGGCCGTAATTATACGGCGCGTCCCAACTATATCCATGCATCAGTTCCATACACGAGTCTTTTTGCTTTTGACACTCATGTTGACGGTTCGAGGATATGCAATGAATATGGCATTTTCTGACAACTATAGGATATCAGTAGGAAGCATCTAGCATTTATATCGTCCAATGACTTTTGAACCCATGCTCTATACAACTTTAAATCAAATCTTATTGAAATTGTATTTTTTTTTATTAAAAAGCCATCATTATGTCATAGTTCTGCATTCTGGGTATTGCTTGGGGAAGAGCTCTATACTGATTTGGGCATTATTCTTTGTCCAATCATTCGATGTACGCGGTATAAACAACGAAGCCAAACGCTTAATCCGGACCGTAGAGGTGTCAACTACTTGACAAGACTGGTTTCAGATTTTAAGCTTCTGACTACCTGTCACAACTTTCAAAGACTTTGGAATGACAGCTATCTAATACCTATCACTGATTGGTAGATAGGTGCCAATCTATTAGCACTTAATTCAAATTTTCGAAAGTTTTTGCAATTTAATAAATAACGGAAACTATGTTAGCATACTGTTACAAAAATTATTTTTAGGTCTCAATATCGAATAATAATTGGGAGAGCAGTGGGGGCCGAGTGGTAACGGCCCCGACTTACAAGTTGTAGGTCACGGGTTCAAGACCAGCCAGGCGCATTACTTTGTGTAATTTATTTCATCACCACTGCTCTCAAAAACGGTGAAAGAAAACATCGTGAGGAAACCGGCATGTCCTAGAACCAAAAATTCGAAGACATGTGACATTCACCAATCCGCTCTGGGCCCGCGTGGTGAATTACGGCCCATTCCCTCTCCTAGAAAGAGGAGGCCTGAGTCCCAGCAGTGGGAACATTAAAAGGCTGATTATGCTATATGCTATCGAATAATATGTTAGCATGCTGTTACACAAATTATATTTACGTCTCAATATCGGATAGTATGTTAGTATACTGTTACACACTCCGGTATCACCGGGTGCCTGACTACCTCTGTCATGTTGTCGAGGTACATTTGCGGTAATGACAAGCTAAACTAACTTGTCATTACCGCAAATGTAATTTTTTACCTTACTATTTGATATTGAACTGCGAAAAACGCACGAAAAGAAGTTTGCTGGCTAACTTAGAGCGTTCAACTTAACCTCAAACATCGCTGGATGTGGCTCACACCTCCTATTTAGCTTCGAGCCTCTTTAGGTACCTAAACGAGCGTGATGTTGACAATTTAAAACCAATATTCCAGCATATATAACCAACGTGTAAACATGACAGAACCAGTCGGGCCTGAAACTTTTTGATATAGGGCGACCTCTGCTTGAAAAGGGCTCAAATTAGTTCCTAGGGACATGCCTGAGGGCAGCACTTTATTGACAAGTTTTGATAACACGTGTTTAGTTATTACATTCATAAGTAAACTATAGTGTTATGAATGAAAGGCTAAATAAAAATTTTTTGGTCAATATCAGCAGCAGCGTTTTGGGAATATATAAAAGCAGGAACTACTTTAGACCGACGCACACGTGGGCCACGTCTGTGTTTCACTTAAAGTCGCGTCGCGTGGCGTGGATCTAATGTAGCTCTACAAGACTAGTTGCCATATAAAATGTATGGAGACAGACGCGCCCAGATCGGCGAACGTGGTCCACGTGTGCCCAATGTAGTTCTACCCTCATTGTGTGTACAGCTAAGGAGTGGAATTCCCTGCCGGAGTCTGTTTTCTGATAGCTACAACCTGAGGGTTTCTAAGTCAAAAGTGAATAGGTTACTCCTAGGCAAGTGTGGTCCATCGTCGGCCACATCATCGCTTACCATTAGGTGAGACGGTGATCAAACGCGACACCATTAAAAAAAAATGTGGTATAATCGTCACGTTTTATAACGAAAAAATCAAAGACATATGACATCCACCAGTCCAAAAATCACTGTGACCTTTTTGTGAATTATGGCTCATTGCTTTATGGACAATTCCCAGTTATGGGAGCAATAATAAAAAAAAAATGAAAAATAAATAGCTAGACGAATAGAATCAGTACATGATTTTTAAGTTCAACAAACTCAGCGTAAACATAATAGTATAATAAGCTGCGGTTCATAAAACAAAGGAGAATTTTCTAAGTTTTCATAAAAGAAAAAGAAATCAGAATAGATAGCTATAATAACACTGGTCGCGACGTGAAAGTAAATCATTTTGACTCGCTTCACTAACCTTAGTAACATGAGATAGGTACGAGTATAATATGTTTAATAATTTTACTGCTTTAGGATACTTTCTCATCATAACATACATACACCATACTCTGGAATGTGCTTCTCTTTGACATCAAAAAAGCTGAAAGTAAATTTTCCTTCAAGCGTAAAATTCGGAACTACACAACCTGAAGTCCTCTCAACCTTAGTTTGGTCTTCGTCATAATTTTTATTTTTAAGTGCTCCTAATTAGAAAGAAGAAAGAAAGAAAGAAAGAAAAACTGTTTATTCGCGCGAAATGACGCAATCTTAAAACTAGCAAACAAACATTGTAAAATGATAGGGAAGATATGCGTCACATCCGCGCAAAACGGCCTAACGCTCAGCATAAAGCTGCATAATTATAGCATAATTATAATGTATTTAAGCATAATTATATAATTAAGCATAATTATAATGTATTTATTAGTTTATAATATTAGCACATACATTTTATTATTGTAACATAATTTAATGATACTATATTCTTGTTATTTATCTGTTGTTTATTTATTGTGCAAACCTACCACAGTGTTGTCTCTTTTAACCCAAAGGTTGACTGGTAGAGAATGCCTTGTTGCATTAAGTCCGCCTATGTACCACTACTGTACATGAAGATTAAATTAATAAATAGCATAAAAGCATAATCAGCCTTTTAATGTTTCCACTGCTGGGACTCTGGCCTCCTCTCTAGAAGAGGGAATGGGCCGTAATCCACCACGCGGGCCCAGTGCAGGTTGGTGAATGTCACATGTCATGGTTCTAGGACATGCCGGTTTTCTCAAGATGTTTTCCTTCACCGTTTTGAGAGCAGTGGTGATGAAATAAATTACACAAAATAATGCGCCTGGTTGGGTTTGAACCAGCGACTTACAACTCGTAACTAGGAGCCGTTACCACTCGGCCACCATTGCTCACTTTCTCATCACACTAATATTATAAAGGCGAAAATTTGTAAGTATTTGTATTTATATTTGTTACTTCTTCACACTTGAATGGCTTAACGAATTTGCACATGGCTAGACCTACTCTCTACGATACGATAATGCCCTTTGATATGTCATACAACCATCATTTAAGATTTAAAACAAGTCATTCTTTCTCTAGGGAGATAATGCAGTATGGGCGATCCCTAGGGAATAATGAGATTTGAATTTGGAACGCCAACTTATTAAAAAAAAAAACATTAAGTAAATTAAAATGAACGTGCATCAAACAAGTTTATTAAAAAATCAGACTGGCCACTAAAAAAAAAGAATAAAATGTGGTTATCTATTGACGAGTCTCTAAAAAAAGTAATGAAAGAGCGGGAGAGTTATAGAAAATTAAAACTATGGAATCTCAGAGTAGTGAATTATGTTTGTTTCAGATCTCAAAACATGTAGAGTGATAGTTAAAATTATATATATTTCTCTAATAATTTGTTTTAGTAAATTGTCTTTTAATTATCTCACAGATTGTGTTAATAGTAGAGTATCCAACACGGGCATAAAGCTGTCTTTATTTTGGACGACTTGAATTTCTCACTTCAAGTAGGTTTCTATATTAACCCCTCGCAATGCTCGGGAATTAAATTATATAAATCCCTCACAGTTCGGGATTAAAACTTAGCAACATTCACCTATTATTATTTTTATTTATTCCCTAGTCACTTATTCTACTATTATATCCTGGGAGTATGTTCTCTTGGGTTCAGCTGCTAGTTAAAAGTAAATATAATCGAACTGTAAATAATAAAACTGAAAGTGCCTTTTTCACCCTTTGTCTTCCAGTCGGTTTTGTCGTGAAAAGTTAACGATTTCAATAAATATGATTATCCGGTTCAATTTTCCGGGTGAATCAGTTGACTGTAATATTTCAGGCGTCATTGGCTGAAATGCAATCATGGTTCATTGTAGCGAAAAGTTCAGCTTCAATTTCCTCATATATGTTCGTATGACTTATTAAATGGAGACCATTGGCTTTATCGGTTTTGTTCGGGAGTTTTTTTTTATTGTTTTTCTGTTGATAATAATTTATGTTTTATTCACAGGTGGAGTGTTATTTTGTGTTATTATATCAGTAGTGTGGTAATTAACTCTCGTGGGCTATATACAATATTGATTTAATTTTGTATATGTCTTTATGCATACTATCTGTATTTATTAAGAAAGAAAGAAAAAGAAAGAAAATTGTGTTTATTAAAAAAAAACGGAAACCCCTAAAAATTAACAAATAGTACATTGAGTAATGCCAAAAGGGCCTCAGCTCAGCATAATGCCAAATGGTAACACAAAGGCTAGCACCTGACGCTGATTTTCAGCTGATATTTGAATTTAATGTATCTACTAGTACAATAAATAGTAGTATATGCCTTAACGCCTCTAAGGCCGAAGCCAGCCTAGCCGAATCCGGCAAGGATATGCTCACTGTGGAACCCCGAGAGTCGGGAGGCTCTAAACAATGTGACTTTACTAGTCGCTCTTCACCACATATAGCACTCTCCCAGGACTGCCAATAAACACGCGCGGCACTGCGGAAAACCGCGCCCGCTTTTTGAACTTTTCAAGCGATACTGGTATTTTAATTATGTAGATAAAGTTTAAAATTATTTCACTCTGAAAGGTCTCGCCGTGTTGCTGCCATTACAGTAAGCCGCAGTAAGCCAGTATGAATCGGCTCTTAAAGGCATTATTTATAAACTCACATTCAAACTTCAGTTACATAGTGGAAAATAGGTTCTCCAAAAGTTGTCATCTTGAAAGGTCAATCGCACTCATTCCAATATTTATCCTCACGTAATTCTGAACGTTTTCCTCATACATGTCCTCATCTATTTATAAATCCTCACGTCCGCCCAGGCTCAGGACGTGGGCGGCTTTTTGTGCACAAAACATCCCCGTCCTGACCTTTGGCTGTAACATTATATTGTTTGCCCACAGCCATAGCTCTTAGTGACATGAATAGCATTGTTTTTTTGCGGCAGTAATTACGGGAGGTAAATGTTTTTCTTGTGTCTAGGTCCTGCTTACATAATTTCCATAATTGAATCACTTTTATTAGAAACTTGCTGCTGTCAAAGGCTTTGCTCGTGTGACATTTAATAATTTATTGTCCCAAAGAATAAAACATGGACATGATCTTTGTTTTTTTTTCGGTGGGAAAATCATCTTATGACATCCCCCGCTCTTGGGCGGAGCGAGAGATAGTTTCAGACTTTTACTGACTAAAAACCCACCCTTGTTCCTTCTTTGCCTTTCGTACCAGGGCCGAGTCTTCCTTTCAGAATCAGACCCTTGGCCCCAGTATGCTTCAACCCTGCTGGGCCCCTACAGTTGCTGACATCTCCTTGAGGCGCGCGTGGAATAGTACGCGCCCTCGACGACTTGGGTTTGGTCCGGACGGTTACCGGACGGTCGGACGGCGAGCTACCCATTGCTCAACATGGGCATGGTCTACCCTTGTGCAAAATTTCATTCAAATCCGTTCAGCCGTTTGAGTGTGAAGAAGTAGCAAATATACAAATATACACACAAACTTTCGCCTTTATAATATTAGATCTTTATTACTTAAATCAATTGTAATTTATGTTTTGAAAAAAGAATCGTATATAATTTCAGCTAAGGGTGTTTTTAATATCGAGCGGTTTTGATCACGCAAGCGGGATTGCTTTTTTATATTCTTGATAGGTTCGCGCTTGACCGCTATCTCACCTGCTCCCCTAGCCAATTTACGATCGTTTCGTTTGCGTCGAACGCCTCGAGTAGACCACGCCTCCGATTCCTTTGTTCTGACGTCATCTCAACGCTCAGTCACGTGGTCAGAACAAAGGAATCGGAGGCGTGGCCTACTCGAGGCGTTCGACGCAAACGAAACGATCGTAACTTGGCTAGGGAGGCTGATGCGCTTACCTAGAAGTAACCTACCCACTCTTGACTTAAAGATTCCCGGGTTGTAGCCATCAGGAAACACAGATTCCGGAAAGGAATTCCACTCCTTAGCTGTACGCACAATGAATGTGAATACTCCGCACGCGTAGCCCCCCCAAATGTCCATTTCATACAAGTATTTATTGTAATGCGTGGAATACGGACGCAGGACGCGTTTTTTTGCATTATGAAATTTTCTGCATGCGGAACAATTCCGCATGCGTAATGAAATCCGCACGATATTAAAAACACCCTAAAGGAATGTAGTAAAAAACTTCATATTGTACAATGTACAGGTTTCTCTGCTACCAGATGAAAACCTTTTTTTATTTCGACTTTCAGTCCTACATAAAGATGAGGTACACTTACCTATATCTTTACTATTTCCGAAGTGTGGCAACTTTTCTGCCCGCTTGGGGGTATGTAGGTATATCGTCAAGCAGAATCGAAGTCTCCCTCGGGATCCTTACGAGTTGCTACAGCTTAGTTTGGCACCTTAACTGGGAAGGGAATGGTAATTTGTCGATCCCACTTTGTCTACACAATATTTAATATGTTTACATTACACTGGTACTTTTCTTTTTTTTTTATGTGTGAAACCGTCCAATGACTACTCTCACTCTAAGATGGGGTGGCAGACTTTTACTGACTAAAATCACACCTGTGTCCTTCAGTTGCTCTTTGTGTTCTAGGACTAGATACCTAAACCAAAATCTAATAAATCTGGGTATTATAAAAATTTTTGACATACAATTTTATTTTCAACACACTCGAAAACACACTCATCCCTACCACTTTTAGGTTTATAATGCAGTGTATATCGCACTAGTGCGGAAAAGTGCGGTTGCCACAGCCCGCACCACAATTAATTACCGGCATAATTTATTGTATGTGGCTGGTCGCTGAGTAGCCCCAATCAAGACGTATGAAAAAAAAATCCCAAGACATTTCTCCCAAAAATTGATTATTAAATAGTGTTACTGAAGTTTTGCTTTTTAAAATCTTCGACTGTGCTAAAAAAAAAACATCGTTTGATAGATACACGTGGACGATGTCATTGTGATTTTTCGGCCTCGCTTTCAGCTCAAGCGTGTGTATTTTGCCTCGACTGCAATGACAAAGATTACCTACTTGCATCAAAATGAACTACCTATTACAAAACCGTCAACAAATCACATAATCTTCAAACAACATCCATCTTTCATAGTTTCACAATAACTAGCCATCAAACGGTTGTAGCACTAAGTGGTCACAAATGGCTCCCATTAACGTAACGTTTCAATGCAACACGCGACCAACATGGTGTTTACAAATGATTGCTAGTCTTTATTACAAGTCGGACGATACATTAACAGTAATACTGTAGAATTGTGAGTGTAAACAATAGATTATCAAGCTGTTATACAAAGATAGTGGGTACGCTTTATGTTTGATACAAACGCGAATGGATTTAATGGGTAGCGAAACATGAGAATGAACAGTTTTGGAGATGTATTCTAGACTAGCTTCAGGTAGTGGCTTCGCGTGTAGATAGGATTCTCCATACAAAATTTAAACTCCCCTTTTATCTCATAAGTGGTGAATTTTGGAATATACTTTCTTATTAAGCTAAGGTAGCTGCTAGAAAACTAGGCGTTCTTGCAAAGGTCCGACGGTACTTCACACCGGGACAGCTTCTAATGTTATACTAAGCACAGGTCCGATCGTGTGTGGAGTACTGCAGTCACATATGGGCTGGTGCTGCAAAATGCCATCTAGCAGCTTTAGACTCAGTGGAAAGGCGTGCGAAGAGGCTAATTGGGGATCCAGATTTGGTTAAGTCCAATCTACAAAGCCTCGAGCACAGGCGCAGGGTAGCCAGCCTATCGGTATTTTACAGGTTGCATTTTGGAGAGTGTGCGCGGGAATTGCATGACTTGATTCCGCCATCTCCTTTCTACCATCGGACAACCCGACGTACGGCGAGTATCCACCCTTACGTTGTTGAAACTTCAACGGTCCGGACTAAGCGTTTCGCTTCGTCGTTTATACCGCGTACATCGAAGGACTGGAACAATTTGCCTGCTGCGGTCTTCCCGTCCAACTATAATTTAGGTGTCTTCAAGGCTAGAGTGAATAGCCTCTTAATAAACTAGTGCGCCTCACCATCAATGATTGCATCGCTGCTTACCATCAGGTGGGATCGCAGTCAAGCACTGGTTTATATGAATAAAAAAAAAAAAAAACAATCATCATAATATAAAATCATTGTAAAAAAAAAACATCAAAAAATTAAAGAAAAATACATAAGACAATAATACGCTTAATGAGCTACCAGGCAAGTCATAAATGCAGAAGTAGTCATAAACAAACAAGCTTGTCTTCAACGTAGTCTGTAATCTTGTAATACGCTTTTCTGATAAGGACACGTTTGATGTGGCTTTTGAAATTCCCAATATACCGTTTTGGGGGACTTCTTTACTGAATTATTCATGTACTGGATATATTTTCGTGTAACGTTATTCTGAAGGTTCTATAAATATTATTATTATTATTTATTTAGTACAGCAAAATAGTCATTAATACTAAAATACTTTAATTCTTTTACTCTGTCTTCTTACAGAATCTCAAACTTTCTAATAATATTGTCTTCCATTCATCTGCAAACAAATCCAATCTAGGATTGGTCTCCACGAGCGCGTTGAGCATCGTTAGTATACGCGGTATAGGGGAGATGGATCGAGCTACAGTGCGAAAAAATGGGACATTAAATAATTTATGCTTTCTAGAGGGATTGTAATTATTCGGAACAAATTATTGATACAACTCTGCATGTAAGTCGGACGCATCAGTGTAACCATTAATAATTTTGATAAATATATATAAATATGCCTGTTGATGAAAGATAGTGGACTGAGTTGTTTCATGATTCTGAAGGTGTTGTAGTATTTGACTGTCTGCTAATGTTTTCAGGGCTTGGTCGTCTTTTAGATTATATCTCGCTGATAGTACAGAATCTAGAAATCAAATTCTCCTTGAGGTCTAGACAGTTGACTTTCTAACAACTATAACCATTACTAAATTCATTAGAATACACGTGAGATTTTAAGAATGTTGGGCTGTGATAAATATGGATGAAATAAGATTTCATGTAGCGGAGATCAGACGAATGTGTGGCGTGACTAGAATGGATAAAGTGAGAATTGAGTATATTAGAGAAAATTTGAAAGTGGCACTAGTGACTGAAAAGTTGAAAGAGAATCGTTTATCTTGGTATAGTCATATAAAGAGGAAGGATGAAACGCATGTTACTAAAAGAGTTATGAGTATACATGTAGATGGATGGAGAGAGAGAGGGAGGCCAAAGAAAAGATTGATGGATTGTGTAAGGAGTGATATGAAAGAAAAGGAAGTTAGACACGTGACAGTAGACACGTGATAGTTGACAGGACAGAATTTAAGAAAAAAAACGTGTTGCGCTGACCCCAAGTAATATGGGACAATCGCAGGAAGATAATGATGAGACCATGTGAGATTTTGGCAGCGCATGACAATCCAATACATTTTGAAGTATCAAAATCAATTGCCTAGGTCCTCTTGTACTTAGTAAAAGGTAATAAGGTACTTTTATGTAAGTTTCTGCATCAAGCTTATTGACCAAAGTGTAATTTAAAAGTTACCTTTGAAATTGTACTTAGTTAAAAGGTTCTAACGAATCGCTTTAATCAACGGTAGGAGGGTACTTAACTTTGATTGCCAATTTGGCCCTAAACTTGTTACTTATTTCAAATGAACATCTACAAAGGTTTAAGCTACTTTTACACATGAGTTTTATTTAAAACCTTTGGTACGTGTAATAACTTTAATAAAAATATATGTTAAACTTATATTACAAAAAAAAAAAATGAAATAGGTATACATAATGTAGAAGTGACACACTTCTAAAGTTATCATGGCTTTTTTTGGGTGAGAAATCATGAAATACTATCTCCCACTCATGGAAAGCGAGAGGAAGTGTTTTTTTTTCTGTGGGAAAATCATCTTATGACATCTCCCGTTCTTGGGCGGAGCGAGAGATAGCGTCAGACTTTTACTGACTAAAAATCCATTCCTGTTCCTTCGTTGCCTTTCGTACCAGGGCCGAGTCTTCCTTTCAGAATCAGACCCTTGGCCCCAGTAGGTTTCGACCCTGCTGGGCCTCTACGGTTTGCTGACATCTCCTTGAGGCGCGCGTGGAACAGTACGCGCCGTCGACGACTTGGGCTCGATCCGGACAGTTACCGGACGGTCGGAAGGCGAGCTATCCACTGCTCGCCGGCCGCAAGCCCGCGCCTACGGTGGCCGGAAATCTGGATTGGATTCCCGGCGGCGCCGGCGGTTGGGGCGTGAGGACCGTTGCCAGCGAGAGGGAGTGACAGATTTTTACTGACTAAAACCGACCATGTTTCTTCAGTTGACATTTGCATTCCGGGGCCGCAGTGACTCTTTCGAGCAATCCCACAGCCCTAGCAGGCACCGGTCATAATGGGCCTCGTCAATTCTGCCGACAGCTTTGAAGCACGCATGGAACATTTGGTCCTTGTTGGACAGCAAGCTACCAATGCTCGCCATCCGCAAACCTCTTACCTACCTCTTCTACTTAAGGTGGCTGAGAATCGGAACGCTTATACAATAAGAAGCCATGCCTGCGAAGACCTGCGTCAGGTGGAAAGTGAGGACGCTGTGGTGCCTCTCTAACCACTCCTCAAGAACGAGGCATTTTATCTTCGCGATTGTGGTTATCTTGCCTTGACACGCAAACCAGTAACTTCAATGCTCCTTTGCCATTTTGTTTTTTTGGAAGGGGAGCTTTTTGTTTATTTTATTTTATAAAATGAAAGCTTAACCATAATTTGATTTCATAGCCAAAAGTTCTCGATCAATTCATAGACATAAAAGCTAACTTTTTCATGACCTACAAAACTTTCTGCCAATTCTCCAATATCACAGAAATATCCTGACACAGAAAACAGCTTTACCGCAATATATAATTCAGGAAGGTTTTATTTGAACCCACAGCCTTTCAGTGACCAGTCAACGCCCTTATGTCAGCCATTTTTTTTTTGCTCGATTATTTTTGTTGCTTTGCAGGAATGCTTGAGCTTAGCCGTAATTAGAAAAAATATGGAAATATTTTCCCGTACAAAGAAAAGTTATGAATAAAACATGGGTTTGACTTAGCTTTATAGTGTGGTATCACGCTTGAGTTCATTGACATTATATAGTGTGTCCATGTTTATCCTCTCTGTTCTCAAAAATTATAATTTCAGAATCATCTATTTCATGAATAATATCGCAAAATCAACTTTTGATGTAAAAGCACGCGCATGAACGCGGTCATGTTCTCACTAGATGTTGCTGAATTCAATTTTTTTGTTTATTTTGTTTTTAGCGTGTAATAATCTCACCGAATGGATAAAGTGAGAAATGAGTATAAATAGGGGAAGTTTGAAAGTGGCGCCAGTGACTGTAAAGTTGAAAGGGAATCGTTTATCTTGGTATGGTCATGTGAAGAGGAGGGATGAAGCGCACGTTGCTAAAAGAGTTATGAATTTACATGTGGATGGATGGAGAGGGGGCGGGAGGCCAAAGAAAATATGAATGGATTGTGTGAGAAGTGATATGAAAGAAAAGGGAGTTAGTGATAGCGTGACGAGTGACAGGACATAATGGAAGAAAAAAACGGGTTGTGCCGACCCCAAATAAAACGGGACAAGGGCAGGAAGATGATGATGATGAATAATCTCACCACTCACTCACCACCGCCCGACTTCGTTCAACCTCAGGAAGATCTACCACCCGGAAGCGATCTGCAGTGGGCTATATGGAAAGCGATCAATCGACTGTTCACCCAAGTAGGTCGTTGCAAACATAACCAGGCAAAATGGGGGATTACAGACCCCTCCGACATCCAGAGTGAGTGCGGTGTTCCTGACCAGACGATGGCCCGCTTATTAGAGTGCCCGAATTGTCCCTAAATCTGCACTTTCGAGGACCTAAAAACGCCACTTATACCGCTATAAACGTGGCAACCTACTGGGCCCAAAAACTTTGAGGGAAAAGAAAACTTTAGATTCGAGAAGAATAAGAAGCGTAACTTAGCTTAGCGTAGCGTAGCTTAACTAAGAAATTTAATTTCTATATTTTGAATTATTTATTTAAATTGTTCTCACATGATCAGGGTTTGGAATTAGGTAGACTTATTCATGTACTTGCATCGAAATGTTGATATTAATATAGATCTTCCTGGGATTTCTAATGAAAAATCCCGTGTGGCCAACAAAATTACAAATAAATAATAATACAAACCTCAGAGATAGATAAGACAAGTAAAACAAAGATAATTAACATAAAAATTTTATCAGTATTTTTCATTGAAAAAGATTTCTTTACGTAAACTAAGGTTAACAAATTATACACTTCCTCCTCCTCGTCATTAATACAGGAAGAAAACTTTTCTGATATATTTCTGATAGCGTCATAAAAAAATTCTGATCTTCAAAATTAATCTTGGGATTTGAGGCATATCCACTTTATTCTTTCGCTGTTGATTTTGGTGTAAGTACATTTTTAACTCTACATAATTCCGACCTCTGCACATGATAGAAGATTTTTAAAAATATTGCAGTGCCCATAGAGTTTCTTGCAAGTTCTTCTCCATAGAGATCTACGCTTTGGAATGTGTAATCAGCTTTATTTTTTGAACTGATCAGATTCTTAATATAAGTGCCTGTAAATTTGTTACGAAAAGTTAACACTTTGATTCGAGGCTTTTTGTAACAAATTATTCTCGCCAAGATATGTGAATATGTTTCCGCAAACTGAAACCCAAAGCCAGACGAAGTAGAAGTAACTAAATCCAAATCACCATTGAAAATGTTCGGAGTTGGTTAAGCAAGGAAATGTACGCGATTACACCTCGAGGGGAGAGGAGTAAATGAATTGGAAATTCCGCAACATTAAAAATGTAAAACTTAGCTCTGGCTATTGTAGCTACTAATGGATGGTGCTGAAAATGATAATATTCAAATGATATTTCACATAATGACGGAGAAGCGGTAATGGTGTAAGGGAAAACTTTTGCTTTTGGAAAGTAGGTCGCCATTTTTGTTGATTCATCGCTTACCATCAGGTAAGATAGAGGTCAATAGCGACCCTATCAATAATAAAAAATAATTTAAATTAATAATTTTAAATAAATGAATTTAATAATTTAAAATAAATGAATTTAATAATTTAAAATAAATGAATTTAATAATTTAAAATAAATGAATTTAATAATTTAAAATAAATGAATTTAATAATTTAAAATAAATGATTTTCACTTCATCACTTCATTTCAGCCGAAAGACGTCCACTGTTAGACATAGGCCTCCCCAAGCGTCGCCACAAAGAACGGTCCTGTGCGTCTCACATCCATCGGATTTCAGCAACCTTCATCAAGTCATCGGTCTATCAAATGAATTTAATAATTTAAAATAAATGAATCTAATAATTTAAAATAAATGAATCTAATAATTTAAAATAAATGAAATTAAATCATCTGATACTAATAGTAAGAAAGTATGTAATACTACCTGCTGGTAGTGGCTTTGCCCGCGTTAATAGACAATGATCCCAAGGGAACTTACTCCCATCTCGGGACCAATAAGTATCCCATGTGGTATTCCATGATATTGTCTACCTGTGTACAAAGTTTCATCAAAATCTGTTTAGCCGTTTGACCATGAAAACGTAACAATCATACACACTTACTTACAAACTTTCGCCTTTTTACAAGCTTTTATTTAGTTTCACCTCTCCCGATGTTTGTATGTCTACGTAATCAAATCTTGCAAATTAAATTTGATCCACTTCCCGGTTACCGATTGAGCTGAAATTTTGCATGCATGTGTAAATCAGATGACAATGCAAAATTAATATGACATGGAGCTGATCTGATGATGGAACCGGAAGGGGGCCATAGAAACTCAGATAATCCTATCGTGTTTGAGCTTTTTGGAATGGTCTTGATGAGTATTCATTATATAGGGTGACTGGTAATTAGTGACCGATACTTAAACACATGGTTGTACTCATGATTACAAACAACTTTACAAAGAAACTTTTTTTATATACTTACTAGTTTGTAGGTACATTTACTGATTAGGTACGTACACCTATGGGTTTCCAAGCTGCGCGGGTGTTCTATCACTATTATAGGTACGACGACGTCACGCGGCTAACAGCTGAGCGGTCACCGGTCGCAGGCGCGCGCGTATTTAAACAGCTGTTTTATTATTGTGATAAAACTAATGAGAATATAAAAAAAGTTTCTTTGGTAAAGTTGTTTGTAATCATGAGTACAATCATATGTTTAAGTATCGGTCACTAATTACCAGTCACCCTATATTGGTGTATACCGAGCTATGAAAAAACGATTTTCATTGAAAACTTGTTAATAATATTAGTGTGATTTTAGCATCTTTCAAGTATTTTGAATTAATTTAATTATTTGAGGCTGGTAAAATAAACTTTGGTATTCATCCCCGTGTTGTTGTTTTGAAAAGCAACATTAAAATTCGTTACACAGTTTTTGTGTTAGTAAATATTTACTTATTTATTCTTAGAATCTTAAGCGGGCTCGAAAAACAAATTATACTATAATATTATATAATAAAGAGGTAAGTTTGTGTAAATGAAAATACATGAAATACAAGAAGTGACCATGGGCCCCAAACTAGGCACATCCTGCATTTTGGGAGCCCAGGGATTAATCAGATTAGGCAACTAGAAAGTTCACGATTTTTTTAATATACACACAACATTTGTAAAACGATAAAACTATCTGATGTACAAAAGCGAGCTTAACCCACAATTCGGTTTTCTTATAGCAAACTTTTTAAGCTAAAGCTACATTAGACCGACGCACACGTGTAACACGCCTGCCCCCCTAGCCAAGTTATGACCGTTTCGTTTCCGTCGAACGCCTCGAATAGGCCACGCCTCCGATTGCTTTGTTCTGACGTCATCTCAACGCTCAGTCACGTGGTCAGAACAAAGGAATCGGAGGCGTGGCCTGCTCGAGGCGTTCGACGCAAACGAAACGGTTGTAACTTGGCTAAGGGGGCAGATTTTTACGTAGAACGACAACGCGTGGCGTGGATCAAGTGTAGCTCTACAAGTCTAGTTTCCATATAAAATATATGGAGACTGACGCGCCCAGATCGGCGTGTGTGGCAGTGTAGTTCTACCTATATAAATAAATGAGAGAGAAATGTTACACTTGAAGATAATTATAAATGCACAACAAAGTTCTGTGTGACACAACACAAGTTTGCATTATAAGAATTGGAACAGAAATGAAAATAGTAAAAGGAAACAATTAATAACAATAATAATTACCTATAGAAAAAATCAAAATCAGAATTACAATAGAAATAAAAACTAAACCAAATTGAATCTGAATCATATTAAACTAAAAGTAAAAAAATCTTAAATAAGATAAAACTAAATTATTATCTAAATAATGACAGCATATTATGTTATTAGTCGATATTTTCGATACTTTAATCTGTAGTCACTGTCACTGGACAAAGCCAGATTTGTGGTAAACCGTAACACCCGCAGATCAAAAGCTGCATTACAATTTGTACAATTTGCAATAAGCGCACTTTAATAATTAATTAATGATCGATATTTGATGTCGAGGCTTGAAATATCAAATGCTAGGTTGTAATTTAGTGACTGTATTCTTTTGTATAGATTCATGATTCTATTTAAGACCTTTTTTACCCGACTGCAAGAAGGTTTATGTACTTTACGCCATGTCTTAGTATGAATAGTTTATTTGTTTACCATTAGAATATGAATGTACAAATTCTAATATTTTTTACAGCCAATGTATCAAGCCAAGTAGTCAACCTTTCCGGCAAACTTTGCTGAGGTGTTCTACAATAAAATTCTCAGCTCTATTTTACCTAGATCGCACCTGTCTGTATCAATGATTACAACCACTGTCCAGCATCGCATACACTGAGATACAAAACTGAACCAATTTTACATGACAATATTCACTAGAAATCATTTTGCAAATAATTAAAACAGCCACTGAACTTCACTTAGAGAAATCCCGCTAAAAAAACCTTAAACATTATAGTTAGAGACTGTACCGAATACGGTACACCTCATACCAGCTAACTTAAGCCTTATCGTAAAAATAAGGTGTCAGTTAGCTGGTACCGAGGTGTACCGAATTCGGTACTGAGGTCTGAGAGGTTGAATAGTGAAACGAAACAAATTAAAAATGTTAAGTTTAGCGCCATCTTACGAGCGAGCCCTTAAGAGGGGTCCTTTTCCACTCACCTATCGTCAACATCGAGCATGGTTTAAAAGCTTTTTGCTTCATCTAACGCAATCCAACGCGATGTTTGATGAAGAGGCAATGCAAAAAAAGAGAGATAACGCCTGAAAACTCTGTTGGCATTCGGTAATTCCGTGATTTACTCGAATATTTCACATTGTTCGAGGAAAAACGTGTTTTTTTAAACCCTTAAAAGTTTTTGAAAAAAATTTTCTTAATTCAGAATCTTGATTAAATTTGCAAGGCTTCTATTGTTATACTTTTTTGACTTTAAATTTTTGAGTAAATTACGAAGTGTCAAAGTTCATGCAAAATAGCAGAATTTCAGAGATCTTTACTGGATTAGTTTCATACAAATAAACTGATTTTAACAAAAGTCTGTGTGTGTGATACTGTGTTTCCAAAATATCTAATGAAAAATGTGTAATAACATCATAATCGCGTAAGAGCGGTTGTATGAAAAACAGTGAAAATGTATGTCGAGTTGCATCCCCTTAAGCTATCAATTTAGTATTTCTCGCAACTCCATATAGGTTTAAATTTGGCCATCCATACCTACTTGAAAAAATCACTCGGTAGGTATAGATTATATATTGTAATTTTTCTCTTGTTTTATTTTAATAATACAAAACAAAACAACAACAAGACCTAACTCATCTCATGCTTACATTATACAGCCATAGCCGTGGAAGGTAACAAAGTGAATTATATCGTCTCATACATTATGTATGGGCGCAATCAGATTGAATTGCTATTTTACGGGACAAACAACACGTTTCTGTTCGGCTAACTTCGGGGAATTTCGGGATTTTGTTGTTGAGAGCATTTTTACGGTTGATTGGTTTAGCTTTAAGTAAGGGACTGGGCTAACGTAAATAAAATTATTGCCTGAATGGATGTGAAAACCTACAGGTTCATAGAAGTAGATTAACCCAGTTTGCGGGATTGATCGAGAGAGTTAGGTACATTGTAGACACCTATACGGTCCGGACTAAGCGTTTCGCCTCGTCATTTATATCGCGTACATCGAGGGATTGGAACAATTTGCCTGCTGCGGTTTTCCCGTCCGATTATAATGTAAGTGTCTTCAAGGCTAGAGTGAAGAGTCTCTTAATAAACTAGTGCGTTTTATCATCAACGGTCGCTTCACTGCTTACCATAAGGTGGGATCGCAGTCAAGTTCTAGTTTATATCTAACTAACTGACCCGTGCCCTTTTTGCCGGGTGTGAAATATTTTTGGGGTAAAAAAATATTATTCAATACAACCAAATAACTATGTCACTCAGGAATAATGAAGCTTGATACTGGTGAAACAATTTTCAAAATCGGTTCAATAGTTCCAGATATTACTTCTTACAAAAAAAATACAAACTTTACCTCTTTATAATATTAGTGCAGATAAAAAAAAGAGTTACCACTGTCTTGGAACGCAAAGGGCAACTGAAAGAACGCAGGTGGTTTTAGTCAGTAAAAGTCTGGCACTCCCTCTCGCTTGGGCACGCCACAATTATTGCGGTAAGTCCCCTCTTTGAGGCGTGGCTGGAAAGATCTCACGGCGTCCTCACCTTAAGCATGACGCAGGTTCTCACCGAACACGGTAAGTTCGGGAAGTTCCTGCACCGGATTCGTACTGTGTGGTCCGCCCGGAGGACACGCCGTCCGACCGTCCGGTAACAAAGCCATAAAAAAGCTATTGATTAATATCGTGTAGTCGTACCAGTTACAATAGAAAGAAAGAAGAAGAAAAGAAAGAAAAAGAGTTTATTTACGACAAAGTAAACATGGCACATAACTTAAAAAAAAATATAATATTATAACAAATCTATACAATAGAGTGAGTTATGCGACACATCCGCGCAAAACGGCCAGCGCTCAGCAAAATGCTGGGGCTCATGTATTGAACTGAGCCACAGCGCTGAATTTAAATTTAACGCCTATTCAAATTTTCATAATATGTTTGCTTATAAAATTACTAGTTAACTTAGACCGCTATCGCACTGGCGTTTTACGAGTGTTGTCGTTTCTCCAACGTCTGCGCAGCGCCAACGTTGAGCAGACGCGACGTTAGAGGTGTACACAAGAAATTTGCAACGCTATCGTCGCGTCTACTCAACGTTGGCGCTTTACCACTAAAAAACGCGATGTTAAAGTCAAGTCTGCTCAACGTTGGCGCTGCGCAGACGTTGGAGAAGCGCCAACACACGTAAAACGCCAGTGGGATAGCGGCCTTAAAGCACACTTCTCTTTCTTCTTTTGTAATCCCTTGGCCACTTTTACGGTTCCAACAGGGCTCTCCAATCTTCATTAGAAAATTCTCAATAGTAGCCCGTATTTAAGATAACGAGTTTCAATTACAGCACTATTCAGCTCTTTAGGAGCAGGCGTAAAGTTCCGTGATGGGTCTTCCCATAAGAACCATAAGTGATCCTTGTAGAAACCCCTCCTGGACCCATTCGTCTTCAAAGGGCCCTAAGTTAAACGTGATAAATTACTAAAAACAACCTAAGGTCGTTAACAAGACGGTAACTTATTCATTAACACTGACCGCAAACTAAGTGCTGTTAACTACACTAAGTAATTGTTAAGTTACGACGAAGTGTGTGACTTTGAAATGTTTACTTGGAGGCAATTTAACTTATTTGTTTTGATGAATAGTTTTTAAAGATTTACGTAACTTAGTATCGACTGCACTTTTGAATGTGTCGGTGAAGTCAATAGTACGGAAGCTTGAGAACGAATGAACGAGCTAAAGGAAAAGTGACACATGTCACTTTGACAGAATTTGGGCTGATGTTTGCACGAACTGAGCAGATAAAGGTGCCAACCGCAGAGGTGCGGTGCTCTTTCCTCTGTCGGCAGCCGTGCGAACAACGTCTAGTCTCGGGGACTGTCCCACGGCTCGTTGTCCGAAATGGATACCCAAAGCTTGCATCATAATAAATCAGTTATGTAATCTGGAATAGTTTGTTTATTGCTCGTTACCCAGTCATTGCCCACAAAACAGAACTTTGATGGTGATCGGCATCCTGCGCCGACAAATATAATTTGTTTTAATAGGCAGTTTTCGATATAAGAACTTTTTCTTCTGTTTTGTGTAATGGCTTGGATACTAAGTTCTTTAAGCCGTGTCTTTGTATGGCGTAATCCCATTATTTTCCATTAGAATGCGAATTTAACACATTCTAATATTTTTGCAGTAAGTATTTGGCAGAAAGAAAATACATTAAGTCCGCTTTCTCGGCAAGTTTCGGTGATGTAGTCAACACTACAATAAAATTCTCAGTTCCATTCTACCGAGATCGCGCCTGTTTCAATGATTCCACTTATATTATTACTAGCTTTAACCCGCAGCTTCACCCGCGTACATAAAATTTAGCCCATGTCACTCAGGAATAAAGCAGCTTTCTATCGGTGAAAAACTTTTAGCAATCAGACCAGCGGGGCTATTGCGTAACTCTGTTGACAGTTCAAGTGATGATCACTTGTTAACAATGTGCATCATTGAACTGTCAAACAGCTAGTATCGTATTGCCTATCTTCCCAACTGCAGTGACGTCATTAGCCACTGATGCCTTTGATAGCCACCGTAACACGTTTTGACAGATGTTATTGTATCGATATTTTTAAAATTGCGATTGTGTTAGCTTTTGAAGCTGTATAATAGTCGATAAAATTTTAGAGTGGTCACAATAGGCACCGTAAATTTTTATAATTCACCAAATTTCCACTGTAGTTTGTTAGTCACTTGTGTGATACATAATACCAATTTTATGAAATTGTCAGTTGACAACTAAGTTTAGTGTGCAACAAATGCTAGTTGTCAACTGTTATTGAAAAAGTTAGCCAATAGCCCCCCAGTACTTTCAGAGATTACCTCCTACAAACAAAAATAAATAAATAATAAAAACAAAAAAAAAGCTTTTCCTCTTTATAATATTAGTGTAGATTGTCCAGTTGTACAGAAAACAAATATAAAAACTATAGAAATTTAACATCACAATATCCACTAGGATTGAATTTGAAAATAATTAAAACTACTACTGAACTTCACTTGAAAAAATTCCACCAAAATTTTTTAACTCTACATTGTCTTAAAATCTATTTTGTAATTTCATCACCATCATAATTTACGTCCACTACTGCTTGATGACGACTTATCATAATAATATCACAAACATAATAAATCACATGCCCATATTTCCACCCGTAGACAGAGATATATGTAGCAAAAACGATGACACATCATTCTGTCGCAGACCTACGATTTTTTGCGTCATAGTACTAGGTACCCATTTATATGTCACGTCACTATCGGTATGTATTTGGTACGATCGAACCACGAATATGGTTCGCTTCCGAACCAAATCTGTCCATTTATAGAGTAGTCCGGCGATTATACTGGACCTATTTGGCGCAGCCGTGAGACACACATTGTGTATTTTTTTCTTTTTTTCTTAGTTGTCTTAAATTTTGTTTTTACAGTTTGTGTATCCATGTGTGCCAAATAAAATATTTTTCTTTCTTTCTTTCTTTTCTTTATTATATTATTATTTTTATAACTATTAGGTATATAACTTTATTGCACACCTTAACATAATACAGGACAAAAAATTAATACATATTATGTCCTTTATTTAATATTATATACATATTTTGTACATTTTTAAATATTTCTTAAAACTTATATAAAAAAAAAACATTTAAAAATATAAAAAATAGTAGTCCGCCGGTGTCGGGACAGGGTCCAAGCTACCGGTGGTTATAGCTCCAGAGACAGGAACTTCCTCACAATGCGAGCCGTATCGAGGAGTACTGCCTTCTGTATCAGGCCCTTGACCCAACCGCGCAACGACAGTTTCGACAGGTGGTCGTCTAGACTTTTGGCCATCAGGCCATTGGCGGTAACATATTATTATTATAACTTATTATTATTTATTATAATAATTATTATTTGTTTTAGTCTGTGTAGGGCCACTGTCGGACGTTGTGCACTTGATGTTGTACGCAAAGCAACTGTCTGATCCGGCCTCGGATTTGGTCCGTCGAACGAAATTAGAGCGTACGTTGATAGTATACCTACTTTGTCCCAAAGCATAGCTTATGTCCAATCCCAAATGACCTGTGCATTTTTGGTACCTATCTTGGTCCAAAAATGGTCTAGCCTATATTTTATGTACGCGGGTGAAGCCGAGGGCATAAACTAGTTTCAGATAAACCATTTACAGATACTTTAAAATTTCCAATGAACAATTAGAAAATTCATTTTTCTAGTTAATTCTATATGAAAGAGTTAATAAAAAATTAAACATCCTTCCATTAACAAAGTTTGAGTGCAAGAAGCAGGTTCAAGGTTGGCTGCTAGGACTTAACTATCAAATATCTATTAAATTGTAATATATCGCGGGTCTCAAACCATAGGGGCGTATATGCAAAATTGTGATTTTTCGTTTTTAATGCCATTGAATTCTACTATAAGCAATACACTAACTGGATTTTTCTTGTAATTTTATATTTATTACTTTTTGCATAAATTACAAAATATTATTTGCCGTAAGCTAGATAGTCCACAATTATTTTTAGACCAAATAGCCGTATAATTGACGTAAGAGCAATATTATTGCTTATTGGGGCAGTTTTGACATGCCATAGAGACGTACGCACGTACAACTTTCAGTTTTATTGTGATCTAAGAATATTATGTCGGACCATAAAGGCGTATGAACATACGACTGTTTATTTTACTTTAACCTGAAATCATTAGGTCAAGCCATAAAGGCGTATGAACATACGACTGTTTTTTTTACTTTAATCTGAAATTATTATGTCAAACCATACAGACGTATACGCATACGATCATCTAAATTAACATGAACCTAACGACATTTAGTCATTAATGCAGGCGTATTCATATTTTAGTATTGCTGTCTCAAGATTTCGTCGATACGTAGATGTATAGCCATGTCAACAACACCGGAAACAATCATTCTGCAGTGAGTTGCCATAGCGAGTAGATGTAATTTTAATGCGTGGAATAATTGCGGTGAATTTACTGTTAATAATGAATCGTAAAGACAACATCTTGCGTTTAGCACTAAACAGTGATAATGTGTTAATCAATAATGGTAAGTAATTTTGATTATACCTTATTTCTTTAAAATAATCTTATTTCAAAGACAGTTTTTAAATACCTATACTGCTCATTTTCAGATTAGGTTGTTTTTTTTTTGTTTATTATGATGAATTATTCTAGTTATTATAACAATAACGTAAATAATACTGATGTAAGGTGTTTTACGATTGTTTGTGTTGAACAGGTAGGTATCTTTAGCGTGTGTAGGTAAGGGCGGTATTTGTAAATGTTAAATTGAATAAGTGTAGGTATCTACGTATTACGTACGTATTACTGCCTGCGATTATTTAATTGTGACTGGACAGAAAAAATGGCAATAAAAAGGTTTTGATGACCTGCATTATATTTGATTTTTACTTTTTCTCTAACATTTTTTTTTAATTACAGGGTCTCGGACAATGAATTACAAGGAGTTACCATTTCCAGTCGAAGAACCAATTCGAATTTTGCCTTCATCGTCTGTACCAACACCCAGGGATTCACCTCTAACGGTTGAGCAACAAGTGGTAATTGTTGAAATGGAAAACTTAGGCTTTACTGGCAGTTTCTGCGATAGTAGTAACAAAGATATTTCATTAGCCTCGCATTTGTCACCAATGTCAGTATTTAATTTACCCAACAATATACCTTTTGAAGAACCTGAATGTGCTTCAATTCAAAGTAAACAGGAGCTTACACCACTTTTTACTCCAATCCCTTCTGTGCAGCCTATGTCAAGTCCTAGCATATTATTAGAGACGCCGACCTCTGCATCCGAAATTAATGATAAAATGTTGCCTGAAAGAGGGATAGACTTTGATGACGACGATGATTCTGTTGCAGACCCTAATTATGTTCCTTCAGATATTGAAAGTCAGCCATCCCCAATGTCACCAACTACACCATTATCTAATCAACCTCAGGTAAAAAATACAAATAACCCACAACAACCTTTTGAAATAGAAGAGTCAGTATCAGTAAACAACATCAGTCAAGGTTCACAAGAAGAGGCTGACTCCCCTTTAGCAAAAAGAAATAAAAGAAAGTTACCAGAGCTGTGGAAAAAAAACCAAAGGAAATTTAAAAGGAACAGTGGCGCTGCATATACGTCGGCACTAGGTAAGAATAGACCTGCAAAAAAAAGCAGCAGTGAACCATGCAAATGTCAAAAACAATGTCACTTAAAGTTTAACGGTGAAACAAGACAAAAGCTTTTTGATTCTTTCTGGAGTTTAGGAGGTATTGATAGACAAAGGGATTTTTTGTCCAAAAACGTAACCGCAACTGAAGCTACAGGATCAAGAGTTATACAATCTAGAAGAAAGTTTACACTGCAATACACTTTTAAGGTTAATTTTGATACCGTTGTAGTATGTCAACCTTTTTTTTTAAAAACATTAGATATAAGCGATAAAATGGTTCGCACTGCTATAGAAAAAGCACGCAGAGGAGTTTGTGAAATTATTTCACCGGATAAACGAGGGCGACATGAACCATCAAATAAATACGATGATATTAAAATTCAATTTGCGAAAGATCATATTGATATGTTTCCAGCAATACCATCACACTGGTGTCGTAAAGATACAAAAAAAATATATTTAGAGCCTACTTTAAATAGAGAAAAACTTTATCAGTTGTATAAAGAACATTGCATGGAGAATAACAGCGTTCCTATTTGCAAGACTTCATACAAAGAATTAATTCTGGAAAAGAATATCGATTTTCACAAGCCGAGAAAAGACCAATGTTGGTGTCATAAATTTGAGCAGTTATCCGAAGAAGAACAGAAAGAAAAACAGGAGGAATATGAAGAACATGTTAATAGGAAAGAATATGCCAAAGAAGAAAAGAAGACTGATAAATTAAAGGCAATGGTTGACTCTACTGTTCATGTATGTACTTTTGATTTCGAAGCAGTATTATATTGTCCATTAGTTTTGGGTAAACCTGTCTTTTATAAAAGGAAATTGGGCTGTATGAATTTCACAATTCATAATGCAGTGACTAAACAGGGTTACTGTTACTTTTGGCCAGAATACGAGGGGAACCGAGGGGCAAATGAAGTCTCAACATGTCTATATACTTATATTACCAAGCTTATCAATGTGGAACACCTGATTCTTTATTCTGATTGCTGCCCAGGACAAAACCGAAATTCAGTGGTTGCTACAATGCTAAGATATGTAATGATGTCTTCAGAAAATAATGTAAAGATTATTGATTACAAGTTTCTAGAACCAGGCCATACCCACATGGAATGTGATAACATGCATTCTACAATAGAACGAGCTTCAGAATACGCAAAAATCTATATTCCCGAAGACTGGCTAAATGTGATACGATTAGCACGGAAAGACAATCCATACATGGTTGAGGTATTGGACCATTCAAAATTTAAGGACTTTAAGGCAATGCGAAGTATCTCTATTGGTAACACAATAAAAGCCATGGATGGCACACTTTTAAAATGGGCAAACGTCAGATGGATACAGGTAAGGAAAGATGTCCCAAATTCACTTTTCTTCAAATTTGACTACTGGGAAGAATTTAAAGAGGTTTTTTTTTTTTTTTTTTTTATTGGTGGGAAAATCATCTTATGACAAATCCCGCTCTTGGGCGGAGCGGGAGATAGTGTCAGACTTTTACTGACTAAAAACCCACTCCTGTTCCTTCGTTGCCTTCGTCCCAGGGCCCCGGTTTCGTTTTCACACTACCCATGGCCCCAGTAGGCTTCGACCCCGCTGGGCCCCTACGATTTGCTGACATCTCCCTGAGGCGCGCGCGGAACAATACGCGCCGTCGACGACTTGGGCTCGGTCCGGATGGTTACCGGACGGTCGGACGGCGGGCCACCCATTGCCCGCCGTCCGCAAGCCCGCGCCTACGGTGGCCGGAAATCGGGATCGGAATCCCGGCGGCGGTTGGGGCGTGAGGACAGTTGCCGTTGCCTCACGCGATCGGCTGCCTCCTTTGCTAGCATTACTGCTTCGCAGAAGGAGGCGACCGCCTGCCACTCCTCCTCGCTCCGGACCATGGCCTGTACCAAGGCCCGGCGCGAGAGATCGCCGCCGCCGATCGCCCCCACGAGGACACGGCGTTGCTCTTCCCAAGCGGGGCACACTTCCACCGTGTGCTCCACCGTGTCCTCCGGGTGGTCCACACAGTGGCGACACCCGGGCGTCACTTCCGCACGAATCCGGTGCAGGAACTTCCCGAACTTCCCGTGTTCGGTGAGAACCTGCGTCATGCGGAAGGTGAGGACGCCGTGAGGTCTTTCCAACCACGCCTCAAAGAAGGGACTTACCGCCATAATTGTGGCGTGCCCAAGAATTTAAAGAGGTGAGGTTTAGCAGAATAGTAACGCGGTCAGATATTTCCTCTTCTATGGATACAAATCTGTATTTGGAGCCACTTCCACTAAAACAAGCTAAATATAAAGATCTCATGGCTATGTGCAGGGATGGAACTATTCCAAAGAATTACCATAGCTATTACGAAAATTTACCGGTAGTAGAAAACGAAAATTCGGACACAGGAGCTACAAATGACGACGACGACTTAACCCTAGCTGCAACAAGAGCATCTTATATACGACGCCGTCCTAGAAACAGAAAGTAATTGTTGTTTTAGAGAATTTATTGTACTTGATTTTATGACTGAAGAAACTCAGGGCTGATTTTTCAATGGTCAGATAACTTTTAATTAAGGAGTAAAAACGATGTTTTGTCAAGTTTTGTATAGATTACTATTGATAAATCAGCCCTGAGTTTTTTTTAAGGTATTCGATTTTATTTTTATAAAGATCTCAGGTGTAAAGCCTTTTTTAAGTTTCAAATAATTAATTTTAATAAAAATTCTAAACATGTTTTAATTTTTTTAGAAGTTTTTTTTTTAAGATTAAGCTGTTTTGTTTCAGCTGAATTTCAAATGTTTAAGATTTAAAAGTCATTTAAAACAATTATGTTCAAATTTATGAATAAATTTTATTTTTATAATGCTTATTTTTGTTTTCACATCCGAAAATATTGTGTAATTACATACTAATCATTTTTTTTTTTAATTGTAGAACAAAACTGGTTTATACTTCCTCTTTGAGTTAAAACGCCTCTCAATATTAATGACAAGCTAGACAGGCGTATGATTTCTTGAAATTACGTAAATAATGTTAATTTGGATGGGTTCTCGTTCTTAAATTGCAATATTTTAAGTTACCAATTAAGTAATAATAAATATTGGTATAAATATTCACAATTTGAGGAAAAGTGTTTTACGTCCATAAATTTCATATATTTTAGGTAGTATTTTGACGAAGTTTTACTGTACAGTTGCCATGCTATATAGACGTATCAACCAAAAACTAGTATTACACAGGAAATACCTTAAAATTAAGAATACTATATTAATTATAGTATAAATATATGGCTACATGCAAAAAAACAACGAGCTGGCTCAATCACAGGAAAAGTTATTAAGTTTTTTATTTCTCCTGAAAAGTAGGGGTTTTGTGGATACGCCCCTATGGTTTGAGACCCACGATATTCACTAACATTGCACACACCTATATTATTTATTTATTTCGCACTTATAAACACTCATCATAATATACATACTCGTACATTTGGTTACCTTTGGTCTTTACTAAATTATATTGTGAAAAATAATAAATATTGTATGTCGAAAGAGACTGGATCCTGCGACACAGGGTATCCTAGTGCGGGATCCAGTGTCACATTTAACTTTGTAACACTATAGGTAAACAAATAAACTTATTATTATTAATTGTGCATTCCAAAGCGTATAGACCTTTATGGAAAAATCATCAAATATCTCCTCCCAGCTGAGCGAGAGGGAGGATCAGACTTTTATTAACTAAATAAAACCAACTTGTGTTCCTTCAGTTGCCCTTTGTGTTCCAGACCCATGATAACTCTTTTAAACAATCCGGCAGCCTTACAAGGCATCGGCCTGCCTCGAGCCTGTACCTTACCGGACGGTGAGCTACCTATATCTCACCATCCATAAGCCCGCGCCTACGGTGGCGGCTTATGGTAACAACACTATCATAATAAATCGAAAATCCATATCCATTCTCATAGTCAGACCCCTAGTCAGATAAATAAATGATGACACGTCACTTTAGCGCAAATCTACCATTTTTTGTGTCAAAGTGTCCATTGATAGATATGTCACGGTGCGATTCTTTTGCGCCGAAACCGATTTATATGTCATGACTTTGATATTTCATCTTTTTGCGAATATCGTAGATAAAGCCTATATTTTTGTGGCGGGCAGAAGTGATATTATCGAGGCATTGATTTGAATGTTTTAGATTAAGCTAAATCGCGGATAAATAGAGCTTAGGTACTGAGCAAAGGCACCTTTGTATAACAACTTTTGCTGGTTTTTGGGTTAATGTCTAAGGTTAGGCAACGATTGGCAATGTTGGACTGTGGATATGTGACCTTTTTAAAATAGCGAGATTCTTCTTATTAATTTTTTTATGTACACTAATATTATAAAGAGCTAAAATTTTTTTGTTTGTACGAGGTAATCTCTGAAAGTACTGGTCCGATTGCTAACATTTTTTCACCGATAGAAAGCTGCTTTATTCCTGAGTGACAGGCTATATTTTATGTACGCGGGTGAAGTTGCAGGTAAAAGGTAGTACGATATATTGGTGTTTGGAAGTTGGTGGTGTGACATTCCCGTGCCCCAGAAAACACATAAAGCCTTTGGACCTGTGTCTGATCTCTCTCTGGGCATGTCGGATTGACATCCCGTCGGACTATTCACACAGACCATGAGAAATTATTGAGGATATCAGTGTGTGTAATATGTACGCTCAAACTTGGTGTGATCGGACCACGAATTTGGTCCGCTTACGAACCAAATCAGTCCATCTAAGATGTAATAGTCCGGCGACCATAACTATTATTATTTGAGTCCATGTTGGTCCGTTAGCGGACAGCGTGCACTTGAAGTTATAATGTAAAGCAACTTTCCTTTTCAGTAATTTTAATGTATGTCTGGCAATTTGAGTATTTTCTGCGGCCTACCCAAATGTCCTTTCCTTGGTATTGTTCGTCAAGTCGTTGAGCTCCTTAGTAGTCCTGAGTTGAGCTTTACGAATACTGACAAATGCTTGCACTGACTGGACAGGTCCACTCAAATCTGTATGGTTCTTTCTTCAAAAGACCATTTCAGACAAATCTGCATGGTTCTCATGTGATTTGACCATTACAAATTTACTGTATGGACTTTAAAAGAGACTTTGACCCCTGAGTTTGTTTCGGTGTTTCTTCTCAGGGTAGTCAGCTAGGAAACACCGGCCTCATCTAGTTTAAAAATGACGAAAAAAAAATTGACGTGTAAAAGTGTTTTTTAAACCTATTTACAAAATAAATATCATTTATCATTTATCATTTATCATTTATCATTTGCAAACTGGTCGTCTGCGGCGAGAACGGTTTTGGTCGGCAGATTTGGTCCGTCGAACCAAATTTGAGCGTGTGTTAATACTTTAAGTGTGTGCGCAAACAAAGGTCAACTTCTTTTTAAGCGGAGACACCTCACCTGACTTGGTAAACGCGTTTTTTTTTAGAGTTGGAAATCATCCAATGACTCTAGGGTGGAGCGCGAGAGCGTGTCAAACTTTTAGTAACTTAACTAAAACCACACCTATTCTTTGCCTTGCGTCCTAGGACTCCGGAGTTCCCTTTCAAACTACCCATGGCCGCAGTAGGCTTCGACTCTGCTGGGCCCCTACGGTTTTGCTGGCATTTCTTTGAACACTACGCTTCGTCGACGACTCAGGCTCGGCCCGAACGGTTACCGGACCTATCACTACACCATCGCTCATCCTCCGCTAGCCCACGCCTACGGTGGCTAAAAATCGTGGTCAGGGGGGGGGGGGTGTGTGGCTAATCTGCTGTGGTGTGACTAATCTCTTTTTTTTATCGATATAAACCAGTGCTTGACTGCGATCCCAACTGATGCAATCATTGATGGTGAGGCGCACTAGTTTATTAAGAGCCTATTCACTCTAGCCTTGAAGACACCTATTTATAGTTGGACGGAAAGACCTCAGCGGGCAAATTGTTCCAGTCCTTCGATGTAAGCGGTATAAACGACGAAGCGAAACGCTTAGTCCGGACCGTTGAAGTTTCAACAACGTAAGGGTGGATACTCGCCGTACGTCGGGTTGACCGATGGTAGAAAGGAGTAATAATGGCCAATCTCCGTTGAGATTGGCCATTATGATTGCAAATCGGTCGGGAAGATTAATTTAAAACCACGTGAACAACAAGTAATCTAAGTACTTATATAACTCATAGAATCCCATATAGAACTAAGTACGTCATCCATTGACGTAACAGATAAGATATGCCACAATTATTTAATTAAATGTGAAATTTTTGTTTCTGACAATACTGACAGACAATCGACACTTCAGAAATTCAGTGCAATAGCCCCAGAGATCAAAATTTTAGAAAAATGTTCACTGCGCCTCCTAGGTTCTCCAATTTTAGAAGACAGTTTTCCTTTATTCGTTGACGATAAAATTACACGTTTCAACGATATTTCAGATAGACTTTCAAAAATTAACTTACATTCGGCTTTCACCCTAATTAAATATTGCTGTTTTGCTCCAAATTTTATGTATTTCCTTCGCTCTTCCTCTTTATGGAAACAACCACATCTCTTGGACAAAATTGATCAAACCATTCGATCCGCTTTAACGTCCATCTTAAATGTGGCCCTGGATGACCAAGCGTGGGTACAAGCCACGTTACCCATCCGTTTTGGCGGGCTCGGCATCCGCAAAATTTCTAGTATAAGTCTACCGGCGTTTCTGTCTTCGGTCCACAGCACTCAACAGTTAGTCGAACATATCTTAACTCCATCACTGGTTGACTGTGAGGTGCCGTGCTTGACCGACGCCGTGAACGCCTGGAAAGTGGCTTGCCCGAACAAGGCGTTGCCCGAGAATCCATCTTCCCAGAGACAGTGGGATGAGCCGCTCTGCAGGCTGGTACGGAATAATCTTATTAATACGTCCACCAATACTGCTGAGCGCGCCCGCCTACTGGCTGTGGGTGAATGGGAGTCGGGCCTCTGGCTACAGGCTCTACCGTCACCTAACATAGGTACTATGCTGAGTGACACCACCTTCCGGATCGCTACATGCCTGCGTCTGGGTGCTCCTAGTGGAGCTCCACATCGATGTCAGTGCGGCGAAGCAGTCGACCGCCTCGGACACCATGGCCTATCATGCAGTAGAAGCGCTGGTCGGATAGCACGACATGCCAGTATTAATGACATCATCCGCCGAGCTCTTGTCACCGCCGGGGTGCCAGCTGTTTTAGAACCCAATGGCTTGGCACGTGACGATGGGAAGAGGCCAGACGGGATGACTATAATGCCTTGGAAATTGGGTAGGCCTTTGGTGTGGGATGCAACATGTGTCGACACCCTTGCGCCATCCCATCTTCTGAGTACGGCGGGCTGTGCTGGGGCGGCTGCTGCAGGTGCAGAAAACCTCAAACGGCGTAAATATAATAACCTCATCGGAGGTTATATATTTGAGCCGTTTGGGGTTGAAACACTAGGGCCATGGGGTCCGAGCGCTCATCGAGTTGTTCGGGATATCAGCAAACAGCTGGTCGACTCTTCACGTGACCAGAGGGCTGGGCTTTTCTTCGGTCAACGAATCAGCATTGCCATCCAGCGTGGTAATGCTGCCAGCGTTCTGGGCACATCTCCCATTGACATCGATGTGGACGAATTTTTTGATGCCCTATGAGTTTTATTTCTACCCGTTTGTACATATATTATTTTCAGTTTGTGTATATATTTATTAAGTTATAATATTTAGTAGTTAAGATTATTTAGTACTTAAGAATGATGCTTGCTATATTTACTCATAGTTGTATAAGAACATAAAAAACACTAATATATTATGAACACCATAATAATAGTGATAAGTCCATCATAAATCGATTGGAGGATTAAAAAGATTACATATTGTTTGTGGCTAATAAATATAAAAGTTATGAAAAACAAGAGTAGTGCGTGGTGGTCAATATATGCTTTATGGTGAGTAAACTGCTGAAGGTTAAAATATCATGTACCTACTACGCCATTATGGTGTACAAGAGCTAAAAATAGATCGCTTTATGTTACTGG
Source organism: Mythimna impura (assembly GCA_905147345.3). NCBI lineage: Eukaryota > Metazoa > Arthropoda > Insecta > Lepidoptera > Noctuidae > Mythimna > Mythimna impura. The sequence continues at coordinate 2,700,934 of LR990349.1, forward strand.
TCGGTAAAATAATTTATCAAACCTTACTGAGTAAGAAGAGTTTCGAGAAAAATCATTAGGTACATTAATTACATTTTTTCGGTGTTTATTAAGATCCACCTTCTTTCATCTTCACTAATATTATAAAAAAGTAAAGTTTGTTCGTAAGAGAAGAAGTCTCTGAAACTACAAAAACTATTTTGACATTGTTTCAACAGCACATTTCTACAATGTTCCTGAGTGACATATGCCAGGGGTGTATACGGGGTCCCAATCAACATCTATCGGGACTCAAGCCAACCTCACCTGCACGTGGTGCACCCTGCTGACAAACGAACGAGGTTATAGCGACCCGCCAACACGAACTGGACCAGCGTGGCGGGTTATGGTCCAAATTCCCCAAATGGATAGAAGAACAAGAGGCAAGCCCCGAGTGCCCGGCGACTTCAGCGGTAAAGGTTGCGGGAATCCGATGGATGCGAAACGCACAGGACCGTTCATTGTGGCGACACTTGGGAGGCTTATGTTCAACAGTGGACGTCTTTCGGTTGAAACGATGAATGATGATGATGATGACATATGCCAATTAAAAATGTTTGACGCCCAGCATAGTGGGTACGGGTCAGCTAGTAAAATATATTAAAGAAGAAAATAAAGAAAAATGCTTTCCCTAAGTCAAAAATGAATAGGTTACTTCTCTTTAAACTCCATCGTCGCCCACATCGCCGTTTTCCATCATGTCAGATGGTCAAGCACGAGTCTATTAACATAAAAAAATATCTGTTTATCAATTTCCAACAATCACAATTTACTAAACTGCATTACAGTTTAATGGTACAATATAGGGTACGGTACCTTTCAGGTAATTTAGCTTACCTACTCCATTTCACCTCTCAGCAGGCTTCATATTTAAATAATTAGGCGGTATGCAGAACAAGAGTCCCACAAACTTCCTTTAAAAAGGGAGGATCCTCCGACCAGACCGGTGTTTTTTTTTGTCTGATCCGGGCAATTGGCCGATAGATGATTTCGGGGTTTTTTTATATGTTCAAACCACGCGGTGTTCTAATCGCGCGATGCAGGATTTTGTAGTTTAGTTCCTGTGTGCCATCATAGATATCGCTACAATAGTTTTTCGGACCTCATAACACGAACCTGACTTGACTTACAAACATCATCTCTCCTATACACATGTTATTTCTTACTACACCGAACACAAACTACGTCGAATCCTTGTTTCAAAAACAAAAGACGAGCGCACAAAATGGCTGACGTGTTGCCGACTCTCACAAAATGCGTCACTTTTGCGTCAAAGTGACTGAAGTGATCAAAGGGAATGACACACAAGGAGTGACTGAGATGCTTGAGATGTCAATAGTGACGAGAAAACAAGTATATTATCGCTTACTGTCAAGTTTTGAGAGCGATTTAGCTTCAGTTGTAATCCATGACCTTCAACGCCCTTGGTTGGGAGGCGCGTTTTCCCAACTACCGAACGTGTTGTCGCGTGGTTTACATCCATGCAACCGCAACACAAACCAATCACATAAACCAAGGTCGCCTTGGTTGGAACGTTAGTTTGCAACCATCTGGTCACCCCTTTAGGGCTTGCAACGCACGTACTTTTTTCTACCTATCTATTTTGTGCTTCTACCCTACAATTGAAATTATTAAAGTTACGAAACCTAACAATTCATGTAAATATAGAAAAAATTGGCCCAGTGGTTAAGGCCTGTCACGCAAGAGGTTGCGAGTTCGGAACCGAGTACTACCAATGTGAATTTTTCAATTCATAGGTTCCTTTACCAAGAGATTTAAAGACATACAAATATATATAATGTCTTTGTTCCTTTATAAGTTTATCTAGGACATTTACCCCGTACTTCGGAAAGCAGATAAAGCCGTTGGTCCTAGTTTTTATTTGAAGATCTTTGACACATTACCAATGATCCTCTTGGCTCGTTTTTCAATCGACATCAAACTGCTATGGATCCGTTCCAAAGATGGCAGATCGGTCTCTATCTAATATTTCGAAAAATTATCACAACTATTGGATTCACACCTGCAAAAGCTCTGATACAAAACACAATAGCAATGGCGCCAAAAATGGCATTTCCAATCAATAACTCGACAATGTTTTGTTCACTCACTATTTTAACAATGGGCATAGAAACTCTTTGATATTGCCGTCATGAATGGCACGCTACTGACTGCGTTTTGCTAACAACACATTCAATTGACAATCGCATGACAACGTTGGACTCGTATTTCATCAAAACTAGCGTAGTTACTTACTATTAGAATTAGTAAAGTGTTAATGAAGAAGTTCCACAATTCATACTGGTGCATAAATGTCCTATAGTACGCACAAAACGTTTTGGGAACACATTCATCGCGCGTACAGCCAGTGTAGCGAAGGAGTGGAATTTCTTGCCGGAGTCTGTTTCCTAATAGACAGACAGACTTAACTTACAGACCACCAGGTTGTAAACCTGGTGGTCTGTAAGTTAAGTCTGTTCTTCTAGGCAAGCGAGTCCATCGTTGGTCACATGATTGCTTACCATCAGGTGAGACTGAGACAGTGGTCAAACTCAAGCCTGTCTATAATACTTATATTGTAAAGAGGTAAAAATTATAAGTTTGTAGGTTTGAGGTTTTCTTTTTGAGATGAGAAATAATCCAATGACTTCACCCGCTCTATGGTCCACCCTATGTGACATGCCCTCACGCTCCAGCGTGAGGGCGTGTCATACTTTTACTGACTGAAAACCGCAAGGACACCGGCCTTCGGTTCCCTTTGTGTTTGACCACGACCACGAGTTTCATTTCCAGAAAATTCCCGTGGCCCTATCGGTACCGATCTCTGAAATGACTAGACCGATTTTAAAAATTCTTTCACTACTACAATGCCACTTTTTCACTGAGTGACATAAGTTATATATTACTTTATGCGGGCGAAGCCGCTGGTATAAACGACGACATGAAACTTTCAGTCATTGAATTGTCGCCTTTTTGCGGCAGATTTAAATCGATCAACATATTAGCGGAATGCCCATCCGGTGCAGTCCCGTATACCGGACGTACTTAGCGTTTTATTCAATCGTGAAGTTTTTCAAATGCACTTTAACTACTAATTATTTGCTCAATCATTTAAAATAACCCGTGCATCACTGCGGATTGCCAGCTGAATACCAGTGCTGGGTACCTGACGCCCAAAAATTGATGATTCGGCGACCCTTTTGATTCAGAAACGCTCAGGGCAACTGTATTGTATTTCTGTACTCTTTTTTATTATTTTGTATTGCTGCCGTTGTATTGTACTCGTATTGCCTGCGTCGAATAAATTCTATTTTATTCTAAAATCATAAACTGCGTAAGTTTTCTTGTAAAGTAACTGTCGCGCACGTACTCCTCGAGTGCACAGCCGTCAACGAAATAAGAACACGAACCTTGGGAGCACCGAATTCCCTCATAGATACCAAACTAAAAAGACTTATCTGCTTCTGGAGTTAGGTGGGCTGGTTGGAGTGAAGGCCGCCATGGCTCACGCACAATGGTCCGCCAGGGACTAAATGCGGAAACCTGACCACAATAGAAAGATAGATAACTCATCGACTTGTTGTCGAATTTTAAAGATTTGATTTAGATTTCAGTGTATAAATGATAGTTTTGAAATGTCCTTACTTCAGACTAATTCATTAATGGTTCTCCACACATTTCACTTGGATTTGTTCCTAAATTCTGTATTAAATAAACCTTTTGGTTAGTTTTATTTACAATGTTTGGCTACACATAGTAACACGTTCTAGAAATTAGATGCCGCCTCCATTGACTAGTTTCAACAAACATCGGTTTATTCCTGGTAATTAATGAATCGAAGCTATTTCGAATCTGGATCAGTTAAATTCTTGTTAATGCTTACGTTGACAGCTATACCAGAAAGATTGTTGAACGTTAATATATAATTATGAGTGCATTAGTTCTAGACAATCGTTGCACATCGTCGACCACATCATCGCTTAACATCTAGTGAAATAATGGTCAGGCACTAGCGTAACAATAATATAATTTAAGCTGCTGATCCCCGCATTAACGCCGGCGTTCACGCGCCATTGTCTTACTATTGTGTCTCTAATTACGCACTCAAAAGGTTAAAAAAAAAGAGAAAGGCTCTTATAATAGGCCCACGCTGAAAACCAGCGCTGTGAGCTCATCGCATTATGCGTGAGGCCGCAGCTTTATGCTGAGCGTTCGGCCGTTTTGCGTGGATGTGACGCATATCTTCCCTATCGATTCCGCAACCGTTCTCCGAAGACCGTTTCGTCATTGGACTGTTCGTCGACAGGACGATTCATTTATTTCCGTTTCCCCAGCAGAATCTTTCACTTATGGACGTTTCGCCGACAGGAACTTTTATCTTCGACACTTTCGCCGATAGGCCTTTTCAGCTACCGAATGTTTGACCGACACGACAATAAGCCCCTAACTTACTCTTTTAACTACAGACCTATTCATCTACGGAGAATTCGCCGTCAATCTTAAGACTCAGACGAATAAAAAAGTATAGACGGAGTCGTCGTAAACAAAAGGGACGAAATAAGTGAGGACTAGTTTTGGCTTTGTGTGCGTAACTTGGTGTATGACATCGTAGATTTGCACATGTGTGCTAGAGAAAAAATGTTGCAAGCGTTGCGCTGCGACTCCCAAGTGCGAGAGATATACTTTGGTTAAGTTTTATTATTGTGTAGGTAGTATAGTGTTTATCTTGGTTGTATGAAATGAAAGATAATTTCATTTAATGAAAATCATTTATTTTCATAATAAGTGAAATTATTAATTTTAAAAACACACAAAAGTTACATATAATAATAATAATATATATCCAACGACAATCGGATTAGGTGCGGGTCATCCAGCATAACCGTATGTTGGATGACGCCGTACTTGTAAATAAAAAAACACTTTGTTGTAGTGTCCGTAAAAAATTACGACTTCCCTTATTTTTGGGAATAAATAATGTTCTTAACTTGCAACACCGACACAATGGCGTGTTCCGAGAAATTATATCAGATATTTTTACGATTTAATTTAATTTATACAGCAAAAACGTTATTTACTTGTGAAAAGTAATCCCAGAAGCCTTTTTTTGGAAAAAGGAATTGTTCTTGCAGCAGTTTATGACACAGGACGGCATAATTTCGTAATTATTATCTCAACAAAACAACGTCACGCGCACTCGCTTGCTAGCGGCAGACTACCGAGCGGCTGGCTTCATATTGCCGATTGGCTTCATATTACGTGCCACACTTTTCGGAGCGCAATGTTCTGTCTATACTTTTTTATTTACTTTTTTATTGGTCTGAGTCTTAAGACAAGCGATATTACAAAAAATACACATTTCTACAGATTACTGAATATGCGTTTTATTTTTGGGGTTCAATCTTCTAACGACTTTTCTCGCACTAGGGCGGAGCGAGAGGGCGTGTTCTTTTACTGACTAAAACACACCTATGTCCCTTCAATTGCCCTTTGAGTTTTAGGACCATGGGTTTACCTTTCAGAAGTCGACCCATGGCCCCAGTAGGTTTCGGCCCTGCTGACCGCCCGGAGAACACGGTAGAGCATACAGTGGACGTGTACCCCGCTTGGGCAGAGCACTGCCGTCTCCTCGTAGGGCTGATCAGAGGCAGCGGCCTACTACGCCGAGCCCCGGGAACAGGCCATGGTCCTCCGTTCAATCCGAGGGAGATTAGACAGTGGACGCCTCCTTCTGTGAACTAGTAATCTAGCAAAGGAGACATCCGCACGCTTGAAGGAACGAACATCCTCACGCCCCCGCCGCTGAGACCCCGACCAGCCACCGTAGGCACGGTCTTCCGGACGATGACCAATGTTTAGCCCGACGTCCAACCGTCTTGTTACCGTCTGGATTGAGCGCGATTGCACGCACGCCCCAAAGAGATGTCAGCAAAACCGCATGGGCCCAACAGGGCCAAAACCTACTGGGGCCATGGGTCGACCTCTGAAAAGGAAACCCGTGGTCCTAGAACGCATAGGGTAACTGAATGGACATAGGTGTGGTGATTTTAGCCAGTAAAAGTCTGACACGCCTTCGCAGCTTCGCCCTAGAGCAGGAAAAGTCGTTAGAAGGTTGAACCTTAAAAATGAAACGCATATTATGTTTTAAGACACTAGTAATCTGTAGAAATGTGTATTTTTTGTAATATCGCTTGTCTTAAGATTGACGGCGAATTCTCCGTAAATGAAAAGGTCTGTAGTTAAAAGAGTAGATAAGTTAGCCCGGGGCTTATCGTCGTGTCGGTCAAACATTCGGTAGCTGAAAAGGCCTGTCGGCGAAAGTGTCGAAGATGAAAGTTTCTGTCGGCGAAACGTCCATAGGTGAAAGATTCTGCTGGGGAAACGGAAATAAATGAATCGTCCTGTCGATGAACAGTCCAATGACGAATCGGTCTTCGGAGAACGGTTGCGGAATCTTCCCTATCAATTGATTATGTTTGTTAGCTAGTTTTAAGATTGCGTCATTTCGCGTGAATAAACTATTTTTCTTTGGATAGAAAAAACGTTTGTTGTATTTTTTATATAATTCTATTCTGTATCCGTAATATTGATGTTTGTTATTGTTTCCACTTTCTTTTAATTAAAATTATTGCAAACTATTTGAAATTTGGCTGGTTTTATGGGACTTAACGTGTCGTGTGGAAAAATAAGTCAGAACTACTCGTCCTTGGAAGGTTTACACAGTACCTAGTTATCCTGGGCACAGCTTAGCACACACGATGTCACTATTTTCAGGACAAAAACTCCAAAAAACACGATTTTCTATTTTGACGAGCGGACGCGAGACTCACAGTTCGGTCATATATCGACGCCATTGAAAAACGCGGGTGTCAACGAAATTTTCAACATTCCACAAACGATTACGTGGGTAACTCTGTCGCTTTCACTCAATAGTTATGGGCAGGAAAGGGATGGATATAGGAATAGCAAAATCAAAAAAAAAAAAAAAAATATCGCGATATAGAAAACAATGTAACCAAGGTGTTAAGTTTTGTAATTTCATTGTACTTCTGTGTATTTAATTGTCTGTTTATGTTATGTGTTGCATCCTGGCAAAGCATTATAGCAGGTCGTTTAGCACTACAATTTCGAAACGGATATGAAACCACGTAAATGCTTGTACACAATTAGAACATATCAGAACGTACCGGCTGGCGGAATTCCAGTGTTCAATCGATTTACGTAGATCAGCCAGTTGTAGACTAAACTAATAAATTGTTGTAATGATGGATTCCTAGAAGAGAGAGGTTAGGAGGATTAACCAGGGATTTTATTTTTAGTCTAAGTTAAAAATAGTGAAAAACTGAATCATTGTTTTTGTGTATCAGGCAGGCCACCTGGTGGATGATGGTGAACGACTTATTGATCTATAATCCTAGAAGCATGTATAGCAGGTGTTATTTTATTTTTCTTTTGATTTTCTTCAAACTGAAAGTTATTTACGCTTCAGAACATTGAAAATAAATTAAAGGGTGTTCTGCTTTAGGTAGTAGTCGCAAAATGTAGAAGTACGCACTAATTTATTTTTTAAATTAATAGATTGTATTTGAATCAATTAATTGTTATAAATAAGCGCTAATCCCGCCGACTAACTGTTAAGCAGTTTGCTGGGTTTATAAAATATACTTACAACATTTTTGATCCAAAATAAATCCATTTATTTATGTTTTTGTATGAGAAATACATTTGTGTAGAAGGTTTCTATAAGCAAATTATTCTTATATTAAATCCTTTATTGAAGCCTAGTTCCCAAAACTAACAATTATTGGAGTACCTACACAGTAGGCAATGAACCCTCTTTTCTTATGAGGGAAATCATCAAATGACCTCTCCTTCCTACTAAAACCCACCATATTCGTTCAGTTGCCCTTTACGTTTGAGGACCGCGATAACTCTTTCTTACAATCTTTAATGTACCTATCTACTCAGGTAGACGTTACTACTTCAGCAGTTCATCAGCAAAAGAGACCGCTCAGATAGTACACAGCTGTTATAATACCTTCTGTTGATGTCTATAGTCGTGATTTTCAAATATTCTGCCGCCAGTTGACAGTTTCGCGTCGTTGAAACGGTGTTGCCAACAATCCACACATAATAACCAAAATTAAAAAAAAAAAAAACGTTTATTTCGGAAATATATTTTTTTTTTGTTTTATTTCGCTCCTTGTCCTTGTCAATTTATAAGACCTCAGATTCAAGATACTCAAATAACCCGTAAAAATTTAACGAATCCTAACTCGTTAGAAACAGATTTCAGTGTAGGCTTAATTAATTCAGCTTAAAGGCAGGGGCTAAAGTCGCGAAGGAAAATAAATGTTCAGCTTAATACCAAACCAAAATAGGGTTATAGGTCTCCATTATAGATTCTGACAAAATCAGACGAATGAAGAGAAGCGATTGGAATTTAAATAAGGGATGTGGCTGAATAACTTACTGGTGGATTGATCGAAAACCCCAATTTAGAATAAGTATTATTGAATAGAAAATTGAGACTTGAAATAAGAATTTTTTCGGTAATCATAAAGTCGTGGATTCCTTTGAAGACTTTTTTATACATTTATTGTAAAGGTGAATGAAGGGTGATCTGCCTATTGGAAGTTTACGCTTCAGGGAGATTTCTCTGAAGCGTAAACTCATCGACATGTCTAATATACACATGTTGATGAGTTTCTTTGGCCCATCCTAACCTACGGTGCTCAGAACAGTCATTCACCGAATTGTAAAAGTTTCGTCTTGATTGTGAATATATTATACGTAAATACAGCTAAGGAGTGGAATTTTCTACCAGAGTCTTTGTTTCTTGATAGCTACAACCAGAGCGTCTTTAAGTCAAGAGTGAACAGGTTGCTTCTAGATCAGAGATGCACAGACCACGGCCCGCGGGCCGCATGCGGCCCCCCGGCAATATACCAGTGGTCCGCTAGCAAGCTAGCTCTTTTCAGATCACAAATAAATTCGGGCAATTACAAACATTTACCAACTTACAAGAAAATGGCTGAAAATTTCAAAAAATTCTTTAGTATCTCTTATTTTTAGTTCCCTTTGACCCCAAGGGGGAGCTCCACAAGCATACAGGTATTCAAAGCACATGAGACGCTACTGAGAACCTAAGGTTTCCATATCACTCTGGGATCTTAGTATAAAACTGTCAAAGGATAATCCCATCTGCTGTCTGTGTCATTTGTTTTGGGATTTTTTTTTGCATATTTTCTCACCGTTTAAACCTTCCCTGGACTATCACGAAAATTTCAAGACCAAAATTAGCCAAATCAATCTAGCCGTTCTCGAGTTTTAGCGACACTAACCACTAAAAAACAGCTATTCATTTTTATATATTTAGATATGAACAAAATAAATATAGAAGGTAAATAAATGGCCAGTTAAGTGCTAAAATGACTGAAATAACTTCTAGTTCAATGTGTTAATACAATTATAAACGTCGGTCTGTCCGCCCCATCCTTGTTGTGATAACCTAATTGCTTGTTCGTTGCCTTTCGCTGGCTTTGCGGGAAAAATGACTGTTTTATTGTGAAAGAATTTAATCGTTGGTCGGTCTGTGGTGAAGAAATATGAAGATAAATTGATAGAATACAATAGAATAAACTTGATTGTACAAATTATGTGATGGGCAGCGAAGGAGTCTAAAAAAACCCCAATATTTCCACTAAATGAATATAATAAAGTAATTACAATTAATTCTTAATACTAGGTAAGTAGGTACTAAGAGGTTGTCTTAACGACCGATGTATGTGACGAAAGGCCCCGCGCCGAATCTACTGCTTAGTTTTATTGGATGCATCAAGTTGGGTTGTGTAATCCATTCACAGTAACCGAATGTATGCAGGTGATGACGTATCTGGGAGGCACTCACAGATATAACATACACCAAAATAGTAACAATGACTATTATTAGTAATAACATTGATGCTTTTTTTAAGGTAGGTAATCATCCTTTGACTTCTCCCGTTCTAGGGTGGAACGGGAGGGTATGTCAGATTTTTACTGACTAAAACCACACCTGCTTCCATTTTTTTTTCGGGTGGGAAAATCATCTAATGACATCCCCCGCTCTTGGGCGGAGCGGAGATAATATCAGACTTTTACTGACTAAAAACCCACTTCTGTTCCTACTTTGCCATTGTTCCAGGGCCCCGGGGATCACTTTCGCATCACCCATGGCTTCAGTAGGCTTCTTCTGTTGCCCTTTGTGTTCTACAAGCACATATGTATGTGCTTGCTTTTTCAGAAACAAGCACGTATCGCACTTTTAATCCAATACCGTCAATAAACGAAATTCTTAAAAAAAAAACGGTTTTTAAAGCAATCTGTAAAGTTAGCGCTCAGCAAACAGATGACGCTAAAAACAGTTTTTTGAAAAATTTCATTTAGTGCCGGTACTGGATTAAAGGTGCGATATGTATGTGTTTGTTTATATACGTGTATGTACACGTATATAATGTCCGTGTCAGATATTTATTATGAAGAAAAATTTGAATTGGCGCAGTCAGCAGACAGACTCTTAGTCTTACAAGTTTAATATATGTGGCTAATTGTGCTGTATTTTTTTTTGGTAGTCTATTTTGTTTCCCACGGCTTGGCTAAGGCCTACCGTTTCTCCTTCCAAACCTCCCTGTCATTTATTTTTATGTGGGAAAATCATCCAATGACATCTCCCGCTCTTGGACGGGGTGAGGAGGTGTGTCAGACTTTAACTCAAAAAACCCACTCTTGTTACTTCTTTGCGTTCGTCACAGGGCCCCGGGTTTCACTTTTACTCTGCCCGTGGTCCCAGTAGGCATCGACCCTGCTGGGTCCCTAAGGTTTGCTGTCATCTCCATGAGGCGCACGTGAAACAATACGCGCCGTCGACGACTCGGTCGGACGGTTACAGGACAGTCGCAAGGCGAGCTACCCATTGCTCGCCGTCCGCAAGCCCGCGTCTACGGTAGCCGGAAATTGGGATCGGGGTCCCGTCGGCAGGGCGTGAGGGCCGCTCCCTCGCGAGTGCACGTGCGGCCTCCTTCTTTGCTAGCATTACTGCTTCACAGAAGGAGGCGACCGCCTGCCACTCCTCCTCGCTTCAGACCATGGCCTGTACCAAGGCCCGATGCGAGAGATCGTTGCCGCCGATCGCCCCCACGAGGACAAACCCTCTCTGTCTAGGGCGATCTCTAGCCAAGTTTGCCACGCGAACATGATTATGTCATCACACCACCTTCATCCTACGTATAGCATAGTAAAAACAGTTTGTTGCCTATATTTTGACAACCAATACATAGCAACAGGAATAGCTCCATCCAGTCCAAAAAATATTATCATAATAATTTGCATATTCTCAAAAAATTACGAAACTTCACTAAACTTCGTGACATGCAGAAACGCCACAATTACCGATATTTCCAATACAATACAAGAATCGAGGTCACGCGTTACTTCACAGTTATCATGGTGAAAATCTTGTAAAATGTATGCGCACGAGACGCGAAGTTGACGTAGTGACGGCCGTGACTAACTGTTTATGTTTTTGTACATGGTTATGCTGTTTTTAGGGTTCCGTACCTCAAAAGGAAAAAAAAGAACCCTTATAGGATCACTTTGTTGTCCATCTGTCTATCTGTCTGTCTGTCAAGACCCTTTATTTTGGGAACGCGTGGAGGTATCGAGTTGAAATTAAGATCATATACTCAAGTCAGTGGTGCCTTGAAGCTGTGCAAAAATCAAACTTCTAAGTTAACGAAAAAACGTATATTTATCAAAATATACGTTTTTTCGTGAGAGTATCAACTCTCAAAGGAATCTAAATTCATAGCGTACTTCCCGTTGACACAGAATCCTGAAATTTGGCAAAAAGCAAGGTCTTATAGCGCAAGTATAGGAATAAATCTGAAAACAGTAAAATTTTTGTTACCCACGTCACAAAATAAAACCTTTTTTGCAATTAGGAAAAATCTTCAAGACTCCATTCGGGAATTGTAATTTGTACGGAACCCACAGTGTGCAAGTCTGACTTGCGCTGACTAGTTTTTTTTAATAATTTATCTCTCCATAATATTGTATTTTGAGCAATGAATTGTTGAAGGTGACTTAATAAAAATAATAATAATAATAATTTTTATTTCGGACACCAAAAATCCATAGAGTGTTAGTAAAATACAAGGATAAAAAAAAAAAAAAAAAATGCATAAGAAATAAAAATATGCAACGGCGTCTGAGCTGGGCCAAGCCTGTATTTCAGGACGCAGTTCTCTTTCCAGAAAAAAAAATTATCAATATAACAGCATTTGAAATGTTTAAGCATGGGCCACACGGATGCAATCCAACGTTCCAACAGAGGTGACCTTGCTTGTTTCAATCCATGTAGACAGGAGATGTAATCCAGCGATCTGACAACCCACAACCAACACAATAGTTGGTTTGGTTTACAATCCGCAAGTTGCCACCAAAGTGACCTCTGTTTGGACTCTAGATTACATCCTGCAAGACTAAAGCATGGGTCACATGCTTTAGTCTTCGGAACCAAAAGCAAGCACCTTCTAAGGGCAATGATCTATCATCATCATCATCATTTCAGCCGAAAGACGTTCACTTGTGGACATAGGCCTCCCCCAAATGTCGCCATAATGACCGGTCCTGTGCGTTTCGCATCCATCGGATTCCCGCGACCCTCACCAGGTCATCGGTCCACCTTGTGGGAGGCCTTCCAACGCTCCGGAAGACGCAGCGCTGCAATGATCTATAGTGGAACTCTATTCTGTACAATACTTATAAGGATCAAAAGAGATTTTCGACTTTCAGCTATCGAAGCAGATTTACACGCGAATCCACTTAAAAACCATTTCTTAGTAAAATTTCCTTCAATCCCTTTCCTTACAACAAGATTTACACGAAAATAAATAAAATATTATTTATTTACGGAGCGTTTTGAATACCTTAAGCTCAAAAGAAAAACCGGTTAAGTGCGAGTCGATCTCGCGCACTGAGGGTTCCGTACAAAACTTACCTATGCAAATAGTTCGATTCCTGAATAAAAAGTTTTTCCGAATCGCAAAAAAGTGATTATTTTGTGATGTATCTACACAACGGTTTTCCTTTACTTGTGCTATGAGACCTTGCTTCTTGCCTTTCAAGATTCTACGTATAAACGGGAAGTATCTTATAGGTTTTGATTTCCTAGCGAGTGTCTCAAAATATGTGCCTGAATGGTGTATAAACGGCCTTATCTTTAGATTGCGTTGACTTAGAATCTTGATTTTTTTACAACTCTAAGGAGTAGTAGACTTGAGTATTTGATATAAATTTCAGCTCAATATCTCTACGCGTTCTTGAGAAAAAGGGACCATGACAGACGGACAGCAAAAGGATCCTAAAAGGGTTCTGTTTTTTTGCCGACTAGGAGGTATCGAACCCTAAAGATGTGAAAATCTCAGTTATAATAAACCTATCATAGATTACTTACTACTACCTACTTACTGTATCTTAGATTACTTACGGAAGCTAAACAGATAAACATATTTATTGGTAAAAATTACATTTACATGTCACAATATATTTAAATTAAATGAAGTACTTAGTAACGGTTGTAACTTGGCTAAAGCCGTGCCCAAAAACGACAACAACAAAACAACAGTTGTTTTGTTGTTGTTGTTTTTGGGCCCGGCTATTAAACTGATAACACACTTGTCTCAAGGAAACCTACTCCAGGGATAAAAGTTTTGGTAATTCAATGTGCTAGTCCTGCAGGCCTAGCCAAGTTACAACCGTTTCATTTCGATTTTCTTTCGTCGATCGCCTCAAGTCGACCTCGCCTCCGATTCCTTTGTTCTGACGTCATCTCAACGCTCAGTCACGTGATCAGCCCCCCTAGCCAAGTTACAATCGTTTCGTTCGCGCCGAACGCCTCGATTAGGCCACGCCTCCGATTCCTTTGTTCTGACCACGTGACTGAGCGTTGAGATGACGTCAGAACAAAGGAATCGGAGGCGTGGCCTACTCGAGGCGTTCGGCGCGAACGATACGTTTGTAACTTGGCTAGGGGGGTAGAACAAAGGAATAGGAGGAGGCAGAATATGGTCTACTCGTGTGCCAAATATCACTTTGATCCTTTTAGCAGTTCCAGCGTGAGGAGTAACAAACATACAAACGTTCATCTTTATAATATTAGTGCAGTAATAAAAAAAAACCCTACCCACCAATTACATAATTAAACAGTTCATTCCTATCACAAAACTACATCGATTCGATACGTTAGAATGGTTGACGTTAACACCTAGTAAGCTGTGAGTACGTGACTCGCTGAGTATCGATTGAACGCTACCCTATACAATCGATGCTTGGCTGACTACTACGAGTGGTTCTCGATCGATTATCACCTCGATTGCAGGAACAGAGTGTAGCGACATCTATATCGCCATTCGCCAGATAGGAACTAAAATACTAAAATTCTGCATCTTGGTATTTTTTTTTTAGGTAGGAAAATCATCTAATGACAAATCTCGCTCTTGGGGGGAGCGGGAGATAGTGTCAGATTTTTCTCAGAGCTTAGAACATATACAACAATCTGCATTACTCAGAGTTTTTAGGGGAATATAGAGAGATTCAAGAGAATTTCACTTACGTAGTTTACCTACAAGACCTATTTTTCCAGGATGAGTAAAATAGTCTTGTAATCAGTAGTAGGATTGAATCAATGAGCCGCAGCCCCCCTAGCCAAGTTACGATTGTTTCGTTTGCGTCGAACGCCTCGAGTAGGCCACGCCTCCGATTCTTTTGTTCTGACGTCATCTCAACGCTCAGTCACGTGGTCAGAACAAAGGAATCCGAGGCGTGGCCTACTCGAGGCCGTTGACGCAAACGAAACGATCGTAACTTGGCTAGGGGGGCTTGAGTGTTTAGTCAAAGGGCAACAAGAATATGAGGGTTTTTGAAAGTAAAAATCTCGACTCGCCCTCTCGCTCCACCCTAGAACGGGATCAAATCATTTGATGGTTATCTATCTAAAAAAACAATAACGGTTCAATCAGTACTACCAGGGTTTTTTTTTAAATATGTCTTAACTAATAAAAAAATAATTTCTATATTTAGGATTAGGATCTAACTTGAAACATTGTGGTATGTCGGACAAGAAAATACTGCGCTACTTCCCGAACACTGCCCAGCCGAATCGGATTCGACGATTGACCTCTTTCTCGAAGGTAGACCCTACCTAACTGGACCGGTCTCATAAATACCTGTAGCAAATTAATCGAATTTCCATAGTACCTTCCCTACCAAGTGGGGTGTGAAATACTACTGATTCGTAGGGTTAAGGGGTGACCAGACGGTTGCAAACTAGCGTTCCAACCAAGGTGACCTTGGTTTATATATTTGGTTTGTGTCGCAGGCGTTGCGGCTACATGGATGTAAACCACGCGCCAACACATTCGGTGTTTGGGAAACGCGCCTCCCAGTCAAGGGCGTTGAAGGTACTAGCAAGGTCACCTTGGTTGGGACGTTGGTTTGTAACCATCTGGTCACCTGGTTACTTCCCTACTATGTTATATAGCAAATTTTATACAACATACACGTGTAACAGAATAAACGCACGTCTTGGAAGTAATATTTTTTCAGTTTCACTTAATAATAAGAGCAATAAAGAAGAATAATGCGTTAAATTGTAAGCAATAGGTTACGGTTTACAGTCTTTCGATATAATAGTTTACAATGTCGTAAAATAGATTATAATCTTACGGTATTTACAATTTTATGGTGATCAACCAGCAGATATTTGACGGGCCTGTTGGCCTAGTGGTTAGTGGCCCTGACTGCTATGCCGGAGGTCGTGGGTTCGATTCCCACCCAGGACAAATGTTTGTGTGATGAGCACGATCATTTGTTCTGTGTCTGGGTGTAATTTGTCTATATATGTGTGTATTTAGAAATATGTAAGTATGGTTATCAGTTGTCTAGTACCACAACGTAACAACGTAACACAAGCTCTGCTTAGCTTGGGACTAGACGGCGTTGTGTGATAGTTGTGGAATATTGTTAAAAAAAAAAAATTTGCTTCTCTAGAATTATAGAGCAGTGGTGGCCGAGTGGTAACGGCCTCAACTTACGAGTTACAGGTCGCGGGTTCAAACCCAGCCAGGCGCATTACTATGTGTAATTTATTTCATCACCACTGCTTTCAAAACGGTGAAGGAAAACATTTTGAGGAAACTGGCATGTCCTAGAACCAAAAATTCGAAGACATGTGACATCTACCAACCCGCACTGGGCCCGCGTGGTGGATTACGGCCCATTCCCTCTCCTAGAGAGGAGGCCTGAGTCCCAACAGTGGGAATATTATAAAGCCGACTATGCTATGCTATGCAACTAGCAGTCACCATAACACTATTTACGAGACACGAGTCATGGTACTATGATTAATAGTCTACTAATAGTTCAAGTCCTGTGACAGAACTGTCTTGGTAATTGTAATGGATGGAGGTTGGAAGAATTTGAAGTAGGAATCACGAGGAAAAGATTTCATTAGGGACTGGATTATTTATTACTAGCTATTGCCAGCGGTTTTGCCGTCATGTCACTCAGAAATAAAGCAGCTTTCTATCGGTGAAAAAATTTTTGCAATCGGACAGTTCTTTCAGAGATTACTTCGTACACACAAAAAAAAAAATCCTCCACAAAAAAAAATTACCTCTTTATATTATTAGTGTAGATTTGCATCTTCAAACTATAAAAATACACAGACAGATAAATAAATTAACCTTTTAAATATAAGTGGGTGGTTTCATGAATAAACAGAACAAGGTAGGGTCTATATCATACTTGTAAGGCAGGGGGTGTGAGTGACAGACTCGGGGGAATTGAACGATAAACTAGATTGAGGCTCAATATAAACTAATAACAACAATCTTTATTATTAATATCCTGAACCAAAACATTGAACATCGTTCTTATAAGTAGACTTAAAAATCGCTTTTAGCTATAAGACCGACCATTGTGACCCCCTATTAATTGAAAGCTCTGTTAAGTAGGACGCTCATACTGTAATTTTATTTATGGTGTAGAATAAAGAGTAATATATAGCGCCCGAGCAGTGCCAGTGCCATAAAATAGAAAGAAAGAAAGAAAGAAAGAAAGAAAGAAAGAAAGAAAGAAAGAAAGAAAGAAAGATATTTTATTTGATTATAAAAACGAGTTGCTCTAATGGTGCTACGGGCGCGTCGTGGTGTTGCCACTTTATATTAATGTATTTGTCACGTTATTTATTTTATTTATTTATTTTTTAATTTAATTTACTTTTCCTTTTAATTTATAATTCATATGTATTTTTATTTCCTTTTTCTATTCAAATCTCGTTGTACGCTGCACCGTTCGGGCGTCTTTATGTCAACATCGCCACCGGCCCACGCTGAAAACCAGCGCTGTGAGCTCCTCGCATTATGCGTGAGGCCGCAGCTTTATGCTGAGCGTTCGGCCGTTTTGCGCGGATGTGACGCATATCTTCCCTATTCTATTGATAATGTTTGTTAGCCAGTTTTAAGATTGCGTCATTTCGCGCGAATAAAGAGTTATTCTTTCTTTCTTTTCTATTTGGCACACGTATACAGATACACACAATGTAGAAACAACATGTAAACACTTAAGATAAAAAAAAAAACAATAATAGTGACTGAAGCCTACTCCTCGGTAACGGCTTGGTTAAAAGGTTTGAAAAAAATATATGTTCATTATAGATTCATGTACAATATTATCAACATATGGGTGGGGTAGGGTGACGTCACGGACGCTTTACGGAACACATCAGCTGTTCATGTTTTCACTAATATAAAATAGTAAACACTGATTACTCCGCGGAAAGTTTATACTCATAAGTTTGCTGTAGTGCGACTTACGTGAAGTACGTTTTTACGGGATAAACAACAGTGATTCGGTGTTGTAACTGCTTTAAAATTAGCTGTGAAGTTTTGAACATTTTTTAATTTGAAGCTACATAAACATTTTGATTTGCGACTAGTACCTTCAAAAGTGAGATCTTCCAGGTGTTGCTAGCACTTTACCACAGATTGTGCATTTGTGGATCGATTTCTGTGCGGAGTACGCGCCATCTGGCGACGACATCTAGAAAAGTGCAAGGAACGTGCACGCCATCTAGTCATTTTTTGGAGTACCACGTATACAATGGTAAAGTGTGCAGCGTGCGGGAAGTTCCTGTCGGCGAAAGGTGGCGCTACGTGTGGCAATTTTGCTTGCCACAACAGGTATCACCTGGCTTGCTTACACGACGCGGCGCCGACAGGCAGTGACTGGTTGTGTCCGGAGTGCAAAAATAAATTGCCCAAGGGAGACAACAGCGCCACACCCGTTAGGGGCGTGAATACTAGTACCCCGGCTGTGCATGCGGTTGTCGCGGGTTCATCGGCGGCAGTGACCGTGGCGGATAAGGCAGACCAGGACACTGCAAACAGGTCGCCCGTAAAGGCATCCCAGATTCAGGGCGTTCAAAACAAGCCCCCCGTCGTGGTACATAAAGGAACATCGCGGGCATGTAGCGGACAGAGTTCTGACGGGGAACCCTCGCCAGATGCACAGCTGACCCTCCGTGAAGAAATTAGGCTCTTCAGATCTGAGCTGCGGGAGGTTCGGGACGAAATGCGGGAGTTTCGTCGTGAGATGGCTGGACTGCAGTCTTCAGTTGGTATTTGTGTCGAACGGGTCGACAGCCTGGAGGCCAGAATAGTAGCTCTCGAAAGCAAGGAAAATGTTGCCTTGCCTGATGGCAAACTCAGCCAACTCGAGAGGACTGTGGTGCAGCTCCGACTTGATCTCAATGACCGCGAACAAGATTTGCTTAGCTCTGACCTGGAGATAGCGAATATCCCAGAGATCCCAGGAGAGAATGTGACGCACACTGTCGGGCTGATTGCGGTAAAACTTGGAGTGACTTTGGAGGAACGCGACATAGTGTTCGCACAGCGTGTGGGTCTGCGAGTCGAGCGCGAGGTGCATGCGGCCTCTGCGTCCGCGGCGAGCCCAGCGGAAGCAGCGGCGGCGACGGGGCGCGGGCGGCGTATTGTGGTGCGTCTGACGCGCCGCGCTCTGCGTGACGAGCTGCTGCGGAGCGCGCGTGTCCGCCGTGGGTCCACAACGGCGGACTTTGGCCTCCCTGCGCCCCCGCGTCGCTTCTATATAAACGAGCGACTCACTAAAAGTAATAAACAACTTTTTTATCGGGTGCGTGAGGCTGGGGGTCGTCTTGGGTGGCGATACACTTGGACAAAGTTCGGTCGTATACTTGCCAAGCAAGGTGACGGGAAGCCTACCTACTGCATCCGCACTGAGGAGGATTTCGCTCGTATTTTTGGCCATGAAATGTCTGAGGAGAAGAATGTTTAGTTTCGTGGTTAGAGATATATTTGATTTAGGCTATCTAATTTTAAACTTTAATCAAGTTCAATTTGTTTTTTGTGATTTTATATTTTTTGCTTATTTTAAGTTAAGTTTGCTCTGTGTGAGGTCGGAACTGTTCCTATCTCAGTGCTTAGTGGTTTATTTCTGGGGCCCAGCTATTCAAATATCAACAATATATGTACACAACTTATTCATAAAATTTCTACTTATTACTTGTCACTGTCCGATGCTTAAAATACCTTATATATTACAACTATTATTTATTTTTTCACATTTAAATTATATAATTCATTTACTAATACCATGTACTATCATTATAAACTATTCTATATTTTACATACCACATTACATAATACATCTTACACTATCTACACATATATTATGGAAACTTTCCTGCTATGAACATGACTAAGACCAAAAACTTAAAAATTGGTTTGTTTAACGCGGGGTCTCTGGGGTCACGTCATGATGAGTTCCTTGTGGCTATGGAGAACATTGGGGTTGACATTATGGCCATAAATGAGACCTGGCTCAAGCCTGGAGAAGAGGGTCGTGCACCCTGCGTCCCAGGGTACCGGCTGCGCCACGTGCCGCGTCCGCGCTCCGTGCGAAGCGGGCGCGGGGGCGGTGTGGGCTTTTATGTTCGTCGCGGTGTGCGCGCGCGTGCCGTGCCGCACCCGCCTGCGCCGCAGGTCGAGCAGATGTGGCTCCGGCTGAACGTCAACTCCCATTCTGTTATCGTCGGCACTGCATACAGACCACCGTGGCTCGACATCAATGTTTTCCTGGATGCTATTACCGATTCTCTTTCCTCTTTTGGGAGCGCGGATAAGGTTGTCTTGTTAGGTGATTTCAATATTAACTTACTAAGTCATTCTGATAATAAAACCAAACTTTTTAACAATTTTTTGATGTGCTGTAAACTAGATCAAATTGTATCAGAGCCAACTCATTTTACAGACCACAGTGAGACACTAATCGATGTCATTTGCACTGATGCCCGTGTGCGAGAGGTCTCTGTATCACATATACCAGAGCTTGGCCAACATGCAGTGATATCTGCTGAATTTAATTTTAAGCTAGACAAGCCTTCCCCGCGCTGGGTCACTTTCCGGCCCCTTAAAGACATATTGCTTGATCAGTTTAACAGGGACCTCAACAGGATGGACTGGGAATATATAGAAAGTCTGGAGGATGTTAATTCTATGGTGGAAACTTTTAATAAGTATATTTTGAATTTATTTGACTTACATGCTCCCCTTAAAAGGGTTTTCATCAAAGATAAGTCCCCTCCATGGATAACTGATACTGTCAAGGACATGATGAAGCTACGTGACAAAAGCCATAATAAAGCCAAAGCTACTAAAACATCACATCATATTGAGTCCTATAAACAGCTTAAATACCTTGTTAGGGCAGCCTTGGAGAGTGAAAAGCGAGCATATTTTAATACATATATAAATAAAAACATCAAAAAACCTAAGAAGCTATGGAGTCATATCAAATCCTCTATAGCTATCTCTAAAACACAAGAGCACAGTTTACCGCACTTCTGCACTGATCCCGAAAAAATTAATGCACACTTTTTGGATGTACCAGGTAGTGGTATGGTCGCAGCTGCCGACTTGGATTACTATGAAAAACACAGATTCAGTAATACTAATTTCCAGCTGGAGCCCGTCCAGGAGGATGTGGTGCTGAGTTTATTGCGTGGTTTGAAGTCCAATGCTGAAGGTTGTGACCATATCTCGCTTGAGATGTTGATGATGACTCTTCCTCGTACCCTTGCAGCTATAACAGCGATCATCAACCGTTCCATCTCCTCCTCCTCTTTTCCGGATCTGTGGAAATTGGCAATAGTCAGACCAATCCCTAAAATATCTAATCCCACCAGCGTGAAAGAACTTCGCCCTATTAGCCTACTACCATGTCTTTCCAAGGTCCTAGAGAAGGTTGTCTCCAACCAGCTCCGAGCATATCTCGAGGAGCACAATATATTGCCGCTCGCTCAATCTGGTTTTCGTAAGGGACATAGTACAGCCACGGCCTTACTTGATGTGGTCGGTAATATCCTTGAAGGCAAAGATAAGGGAATGGGTGCCATACTTGTCCTACTGGATTTCTCACGTGCTTTTGACTCAATCAATACGTCGCTTCTCCTTTCTAAGCTGTCTTACTATGGATGTCAGCCTGAGACGGTTCAGTGGTTTGAAAGCTACTTGAATCACCGTTCTCAGTTTGTCCAGGTGATAAGTGAAAGTGATGGATACATTGAGTCCTCTAGTCCAAGGTGCGTGAGCAGAGGTGTGCCCCAGGGATCGATCCTAGGCCCTCTTCTTTTCATTCTATACAGTGCTGACATCACCAACTGCCTGCTCAACACCAAGTTCCACCTTTATGCGGATGATTTGCAGATGTATCTGTCTTTTCATCCTCAGCAGACTGTCGACACTGTGAAAAGAGTAAATGAGGATTTGGATAGGATCACAGCCTGGTCTATGCGAAATTCACTGGTTTTGAACCCAGGCAAATCAAAATACTTGATTATAGGATCAAGAGATTTTTTAAATAAAATGGGTAACGGTACTTTGGATGTGAGGATTGACGGTTGTCCCATTGAGAGGGTGCGGGAAGCTCGTAATCTTGGAGTGGTGTTTGACGAGCACTTGCATTTTGAGACTCATATTACTGAAGCTGTGCGCAACTGCTTCTACCGTCTCAAGCTTTTATATCGTGTACGTCCCTACATAAGTGTGGATATGCGTATCATGCTCTGTGAGTCACTTGTTTTATCCAAGCTGAACTACGCTGACACTGTGTATGGGGCGTGCATTCTTGGTAGAAGCAAAAGGTTGATCCAGCGAGTACAAAATGCATGTGCTAGGTTCTGTTTCAATGTACCTCCGAGGTCACACGTAACACCATTTTTAAATAAAAGTAATCTGATGAGAATGTCCGATCGCAGAAAGCTTCATCTGGCTACCCTACTTTTTGGCACAATACTCACAAAAAAACCGGCCTATCTATATGATAAACTGACTTGGTCGCGTGAAATAAACAAAATTAAAACCAGAGCATCTTCATATCTTTTGTTGACCTTGTCACATAAAACTGCTGCCTTCCGTGGTAGTTTCAAATTCGCTGCTAGCAGAATCTGGAATGACTTACCGCCGCCTTTTCGTGCTATAAAGACGGTTGGTAATTTTAGTTACAAATATAAACAACATTTATTACGAATCCAAAAGGAAACTACCACGTAGTTTACCGAGAGTCTGTACGGTTTGTATTGGTGACATTGTCGCTCGCACACAACATTTTGTTCTTGCTTCCAACACAACATACCACTTACACTTCACAGTTAAACACAGTAACATTTTAGATACACCCGAATCACTTTTAAAATATATATACGTAATAATCCTAGGTATTTACCTACACACCTTTTGACAGTTGATTCACTGTACGCTCGCGTTCCTCCGTTTGTCTATGGTAATGACAAATGATATATGTTGGAGCGTCAGGCGTCGGTCGATGGTTTATTATTTATTCTTATAAGCACTATTTTTAAATATAATTGTTTATAATTTACATTACACACATAAATATAAATTCACGAATTTTATTTATCTCTTCATTATTTATATTTTATTTCGATAGACTACTTAGCGTCCGTAAGTGTGTTCGTGACATCATAGTGGGCCCTAACAGAATACCAGCGCTGCGTTATTTATCGTTTTAAAATAACGCAGCATATGCTGAGTTAGGTGCCTTTTTGGTCTCGCACTGATTATACCTTTCTTTTTTTTTAT
The DNA here is from genome assembly GCA_905147345.3 of Mythimna impura. Taxonomy (NCBI): domain Eukaryota; kingdom Metazoa; phylum Arthropoda; class Insecta; order Lepidoptera; family Noctuidae; genus Mythimna; species Mythimna impura. The sequence continues at coordinate 2,724,192 of LR990349.1, forward strand.
TGTGTATCTTTAGTTTATACGATTGTGTGAGTCACGAATAAATGTTTTTTCTTTCTTTCTTTCTCTAACATATGATTTTTTCGTACGATTTATACTTTTGTCTAAAAAAAAATATTTAACAACATGATATTTCGCTTGTTTTCTCTACTCCTTTCAAACGGCTTTGATCTTTAGAAATATGTTTACGTTTTCACAAAAAAAATGCTGGGTAGATGTTCTTCAGAGTGTACATAGCATATGTAAATCAATCAATATTTCGCAAAGAAAATGGATTAAAAGGTCAGCGGGGCTCTATGCGGGCGCAGCTGACTGGAATTAAATGCAAACATACTCGTACCCCGGCCTAGGCGGCTGTACGAGTTTACGTTACGTTTTAAGTTACCTAAAGGGCAATGGAATGGGCTTTGCTCGGAGTCTTTGCGTGATCGAATCAGAAATGAGGATAACCGCAGGAGAATCAAGGTTACAGACATAGCACGAAGAATCACCAAACTTAAGTGGCAATGGGCAGGGCACTAACATATATTGTGGACTAAAATGTTGTCTATTTAATAAATTATTATTATTACATTTATTTATATTTAAATACATATTTTATACATTTATTTTCTATATATACATATTATTTACATTTTTAAATATTTCTTAAAAACAAACATAATAAAAAAACATTTAAAAATATAAAAAATAGTAGCCCACCGGCATCGGGAACAGGGTCCAAATACATATTTTATTATTATTATTTTTATACATTTATTTATCTCAGCACCCTAAGGTCCTGGACCTTTGAAAGGCGTACGAGGAGCCGAAACCAACTCGCAGAGGCCCTTTTAGACGCTTTTAATGGAAAGTGGTACGAACCGGTGATTATCCCTGTACGGCACTATGCTAGTGCATCCAAGGACAACCCCCGGTTGGTGGGAAACTATTGCGACATATGGAAAACTAAGATATAAGGCTATGGTTTTTGGAGTCTTAAGTGGACTGGTTACCAGAAACTATGTTAAGACTATGGCCCCTGCCTAAACAATGTTATTAATATCCATCGACAAAAGGCAGGGGGTGACTTGCACACTCAATAAATGGGCCCCATAAACGGTCGCTAGCACGAAGTGACGTAGCAACAAGAGGGCAACATATCCTGAGGTGCTTAAGGAGTGGAGAGGTATACCACGGCTATCAGGACAATCCCGGAAGTACGGTCAAGATCCCTACCAGCACCTTTTCCCGGGAGATCGGGTCCGTGGGGTCGCTAATGCCCAACAGTTCGCCACAAAACTGCCCTGCGGATTTATTATTATTATTATTACATTGCTCGCAGAACGGGTGGCCGTAGGGGCCGTACCGGAAGACGCAGCGTTGGCAGGCCTTCCACAAGTTGGACCAATGACCTGGTGAGGGTCGCCGGAATCAGATGGATGCAAGACGCACAGGACCGTTCATTGTGGCGACACTTGGGGGAGGTCTATATCCAACAGTGGACGTCTTTCGGCTGAAATGATGATGATGATGATGAATAAACATATATCACAAATATTCGGCTTTAGAATGTTAAGTGTCACTAAACAGTAAACATATAGGTAAGAAATTAAGTGACGACTAAATTCCAACCATCTTGCATCTTTAAACTAGTTCCTCAACAGTAATGGGCCACGGTATGGACGGCCATTTAATTCAATTAAGCCATTCATAACGTCCTTAGAGACGGCTTGATGGAGCACACTGGATGAATAAATGGTAGCCTAAGTAGATATGCAAATACTAAGAGATTGGTCTATTAGCTTAGTAAAAGATTAAATTGGCTTTTGCCATGGGATTTGGGTTGCCAGCCTACCTTATAATAATATATCTATTGTGTTTGTGGGATAAGAATAAGAAAATTTATTTGTTCAGACATGTGTAACATACAGAATTAAAATAATACATACGTGTGGCTCACGAAATGTCTGCCATTTTACATGGCGTGCAAATATCTTAGGTACGAATTGTTATTAGTGTATCAATGATTTTTAAATTTTCACTTTACTCTTATACATTAAATATCTTAGTCACAATTAGGAAGAATTGGAGAAACTAAAATAAAACTAAATTTTATTTCTCCAAGCAAAATTTGCTGGTAATTTTATTATTGATAGGCTCGCGTTTGACTACTATTTCACCTGATGGTAAGGCTAAGCGATGATGTGTCCGACGATGGAGCACGTTTGCCTAGAAGTAACCTATTCACTCTTGACTTAAAGACCCCTAGGACGTAGCTATCAGGAAACACAGACTCCGGCAGGGAGACACATAATAATCAGACAATATAAATACTTAAATATTCTTTACCTACTTTTCCACAACTTAACTACGTACCTACCAATAATTATGTATAATTATGTACAAAATCAAATACACTTACACATCGAAGTACTCCTCCACATTGCAGTCACCTGGATACACCGAAAACCAGAAGAATGGCATTAACACGTTGAAGGGCAATGCTAATCCTTTGCGCACAGAATAAGGCAGCCTTCTGATCATGCATAATGTCGATCAGTTTGTAAGGAAAGATGACGTGCATTGGATCGTAGGACCTAAGCGAAACCGAAACGGCTCAAAACTATAATTAACAAAAACAAACTCTGCAGCCGCGAGACCGCCAGCACAGTCCGCCGTACTTGGAACATGAGATGGCACAAGAATGTCGACATTCTATCCCACACCAGAGGCCTTCCACGGCAACAACGTCACACCATCAGCCCCCCTAGCCAAGTCACAAACGATAAACGTAAACTCTCAATAGTCTTTAATAGATTTTCAACTTTATGTTATTGGATATAAAGTTGAAAATCTATTGAAGATTACATAGTGTTTTCGTTCGTTCCGGTCGCTAACGCTCAGTAGTCTTTAATAGATTTTCAACTTTATGTTCTTAGGTATAAAGTTGAAAATCTATTGGAGATTACTAAGCGTTCACGTTTATCGTTTGCAACTTGGCTAGGGGGGCTGGTCTCTTTCCATCGTCATGTACCAAGTCGCTGGCTTCTAAAATCGCAGGCACTGACGACTCGACGAATGTTATCTCTATGGCCCTCGCTCTTGCAGCTGGAGAAGCCATGGTCCTCAAGCCTGATGAAAGCTTTACTGCAGTAGCATCGAAGTAGAACAGCACAAGTTGCGCCTAAGCGTAGTCAAGTAGACAACCGAAACGATGCGTCATCCATCATAGTGCCTATGGTGGATACCAGAAATACCGGAAGCCACAAACCCGACTCCTATTCCCCCACACCCATCACACGAGCACAATAGTCTTTGAAGACTTGTTAACCAGGTCATTCCGTATAATATTGCAGAGTGGCACATCCTGGCATCTCTGGGAGGACAGGTTGTCGAACAAATTCGGTTCAAGACGTTTTCCAAAACAGACAAGAAGGAAACAGAAAACCTCTACCCTGTACCCTTTTTTTAGGTGGGAAATTATCCAATGACTTCTCCTGCTCTAGGACGAAGCGCAAGGGCGTGTCAGAATTTTACTGACTAAAACCCACTCCTATGTTCCTTCTTTGCCATTGTCCTAAGGCCCCGGATTCCAGGGTTCTTTTTCGCACAACCCATGGCCCCAATAGGTTTCAACCCTGTTGGGTCCCTACGGTATTGCTGACATCTCCTTGAGGCGCCCATTGATCACTACGCGCCGTTGAGTTTTCTTATCTTTTCTTTTTTTATGCACCTGTCATGTTTTCTCTTTACCACCCTTAGTTGACTGGTAGAGAGTGCCTTTTAAGGCATTAAGTCCGCCTTTGTACCTTTGTATTGTATAAAGTTTTATTGTATAAATAAAATAGGTACAAAGTGATGCTTATTTCTGAAGAAATCACTAAATCAATATGGATATGTGGTGTATTCTGTGTATGTCAGTATACACAACCCACAATGTAAATTGTATGCACGTATAATTTGTAACCAGACGTGCACAAACTATGAGCACAGTACACAGAAACCCAGCATCTGAGGTCACGACTCCCAACGATCAAATAGAGACTTGTCCATTACACAGCAAAGCCACATAACACAAATGGATACATCTTACGGCTACATCTTCCTGGTACCCTGGTACAATTTATGTGGGATGATAGGCATGGAATTGAAATGGTATTAGATTATTCCAGTTATTTACGTGAACATAGTTATAGATGATGGTAGGTAAAAGGTTTTTTTGCTTAGTTACAATAAAAAGCATTTATCTCTCACGGAGTCTCTGAAATAGGGATTTTTTTTTGTAATTTGTCTTTAGACGTTGATATTTGCATGTTTATTTATGCACTTTATAAGTTTGACTTTTAAAGGATTCGCTACTTCGAATAGTAAAGCATGCCATTAGCAATATCTCAAGCATAAGCATAATCAGCCTTTTTATTGTTCCCACTGCTGGGACTCATGCCTCCTCCCTAGGAGAGGGAATGGGCCGTAATCCACCACGCGGGCCCAGTGCGGGTTGGTGAATGTCACATGTCTTCGAATTTTTGTTTCTAGGACAAGCCGGTTTCCTCACGATGTTTTCCTTCACCGTATTGAGAGCAGTGGTGATGAAATAATTTACACAAAGTAATGCGCCTGTTCGGGAATGAACCCGCGACCTGCAACACGTAAATCGGGGCTGTTACCACTTGGCCACCACTGCTCTACTTGCAATATCTTAAAATATTGTAATTCCACCATATCTATTACTTGTTAGTCATTATTGAGAATAACACACAATTTTTGTATCTCAATTTATCCCTAACCAAATACTCGTACAAATCTCAGGACTGCCGGATTATTTATAACAGGTACCGCAGGCCTGGAACACAAAAAGCAACTGAAGAAAATCCGGCGGAATCTAGTAAGCAAAAGTCTGACACTTCTCACAGCGGGAGAAGATATTTGATGACTTCATGCCTCACAAAAAAGTCTATGTGATCTAGAGATATCGTAAAAGGAAAGATAATTCAAATCCATCATCATCATTTCAGCCGAAAGACGTCCACTGTTGGACATAGGCCTCCCCCAAATGTCGCCATAATGACCAGTCCTGTGCGTCTCGCATCCATCGGATTCCCGCGACCCTCACCAGGTCATCGGTCTACCTTGTGGGAGGCCTTCTAACGCTGGGTCTTCCAGTACGTGGTCGCGATTCCAGAACCTTTCGTCTCCATCGACCATCTGTTCTGCAAGCAATGTGCCCTGCCCACTGCCACTTAAGTTTGGCGATTCTTCGGGCTATGTCTGTAACCTTGGTTCTCCTGCGGATATCTTCATTTCTGACGCGATCATGCAAGGAAACTCCGAGCATAGCTCTTTCCATTGCCCTTTGAGTGACTTTAAGCCTTCTGATGTCATCACTGGCAACACAATTTTTTAATTTTTTTATTATTAATTTTTAATTCAAATTAAATTACAGAAAAAAGCCATAGCTTTGCTACACCAATTATTCACAATATCTTCAGTCCCAGTTCCTGAAATGTAAAACAAAAAGCAATATGAAACCAAACCAAAGCCACTTCGTTTTAATTTTGTAAATGAACTTGGGAAATAATTAAAATGTTTCAGCCCCGTCTCCGGCCGGCCTTGTGGTTTTGCCGGAATATCTTAATTTCAACGTTGGTTTCTGTTGTCGACAACCCTGACGCATAATGTTATTGTGGTCAACTTGGGCGAGCCTTGTGATGTGTTTGTCACTAGGGTTGGTGCGAGGTTAAATGTGCCGATATAACGTGAGAAATAAAGTTGGAAAGAAACTATTTTAATTGTCTTTCAAAATTAAATTATTCTCATCACACATTACTTTATCAGGCCAATGTAAAGCTTTCCACAAGACAGGCCAATAACCTGGTAAGGGACGGAAGAGTCCGCTAGATACACGAAGCACAAATTAGTCTTATTAGAAGCGTCACCTAGCACTAGTGTTTGACTGTGATCCCGCCTGATGGTAAGCAGTAATAAAATCTTTGTCAGTGAAGCGCACTAATTTATTATGAGTTTATTCACTCTAACCTATATATATACACTAAAGGCTACTCCTAACTAAAATATGGCGTCATAAAACTCCTCCGCATCGCTGTCGACTGGAAGTGTGCCCAAAAGGCTGGCGGCATTGCCACTAGTTTTAATTAGTTAAGTGTTTTTGTATATAATTTTGTATTATATTCAAGTACTAGATAATATTTTTAAAATAAATAATTTAATATCTCTCTAACCTTGAAGACACCTAAATTATAATCGGACGGGAGGACCGCAGAAGGTAAATTGTTCCAGTCCTTCGATGTACGCGGTATAAACGACGAGGCGAAACGCTTAGCCCGGATTGTAGAGGTCAAGGTGGACACTCGCCTTACGTCTAGTTGCCCGATAGTGGAAAAGCCATGGCGGAATCATGTCATGTAATTCTCGCGCACACTCTCCAAAATGCATCCTATAGAATATCGAAAGCTAAAGGCTAGCCTACGCCTGTGACTATAAAAATCTGGATCGCCAAGTAGCCTTTTCGCACGCCTCTCCACTAAATCCAAAGCCGCTAGATGGCATTTTTGCATCGGGCTGTCCATTTTGCAAACATTCTATATATATATATTTTTATTCTTGATAGGTTCGCGCTTGACCACTATCTCACCTGATGGAAAGCGACTATTATATTCAAATTACCAAAAGTATTTCTTCAGGACTGGAAAATATGCCAGCCCTCCTAGCCAAGTTACAACCGTTTCGTTTTAATTCCCTTTTCGTTGATTGCCTCGAGTCGGCCACGCCTCCTATTCCTTTGTTCTGACCACGTGACTAAGCGTTGAGTTGACGTCAGAATAAAGGAATCGGAGGCGTGGCCTACTCGAGGCGATTGAAAAAAAGAGAAACGAAACGAAATGGTTGTTACTTGGCTAGGGGGGCAAGTATATAGGACCTATAGTCACAAAATGTACGATTTAATTTCAAACAATTCTAATGTCCAAGGCTATGAAACTCGATTACAGTTACCCTTTTTATTGTTTCGGGCTCATTATTACACTGTATTCAAGCTAAGAGCCCCAGAAAGGTACTGTGTATGTACGAATTATTCAAATTAAGGTCAGGTAGCAGCATTCTTGACAATACCTGGGTACCACGTGTTTGTGTTCAGTTCACACATTTTAACATGACATTATCTAACAGCTATAGTTTAGAGAACGCGAAAGTGTTTTTCTTTTTGATAAAAAAATCTTTTCGTAGTTTTTCGAATATATTATAAGTCGACCCTTTTTAGGAAGAACATCATAAGCGTCCTTTCTTTCAAAATTAAAAAGTATTTATGATTACTACTAATCTATTGAAATGAATAATGCCAATTAATATATCATCGTAAGGGTTCTAATTAAACAGACTTTTTTTAATAACATTATTCGCCCTCTAAAAATTTATAATATATCTATAGATAATATAATAGATATTTATTTATTCGTTCGTTAATTGTGGCTAACTTAGTATTCAGCCACATTTTGACTGGCCTGTTGGTCTAGTGGTTAGTGGTCCTGCAATGATTGCTATGCCGGAGGTCGTGGGTTCGATTCCCACCCAGGACAAATGTTTGTGTGATGAGCACAATCATTTGTTCTGTGTCTGGGTATAATTTATCTATAATTTGTATGTCAAAATATTTTAGTATGTTTATCAGTTGTCTAGTACTCATAACACATGCTCTGCTTAGCTTGGGACTATACGGCGTTGTCTGATAATTGTGTTAATATTATTGTTATATTAATTAAAGAGCGGAGCGTCTGAATAAAACTATCCTAACCACTTGTTATCTTCTGTGTAAGCCACTTTCTGGGTGGTTATAAAAACATACTCACGATGGCTAAGTTGAGAGCAGAGCTTAGGCGCCTTAGCCTTCTAGGTTAACTTAACCTGTTCGTGGCGAATTAGTTTCTCTAGAGGCTATCTCATTTTTCTATTGCTTAGTATAAAATGAGAAGTTTGATCCCGAGGCACATAAAGAAAAGTGTGGCTTAACTTATAATTTTTCTTATCATTGATACTTTTCATTCGAAAAGAACTTACAAAAAAAACGCTAGCTATCGCTTAAGGGTCTATTACACTACGCGATATTCAGCACACGATATTCAGACTGTCATATTTTTTGTTCCGAGTAAGACCGGTCTAACCCTTATTACACTACGCGACATCGACTAAGACTGTCTGAATATCGAGCCCTATACAATGAATATAGGCCCTTTACAATGTTCTTCTTGAAAATGATCGATATGTCAGGCCTGGCTATCATATTTGAAAATTATATTCAGTTAATTTTCGCAAAGTACAATAATTCGCAGTGATGGAAGGCCCCCTACAAGGTGGACCGATGACCTGGTGAAGGTTGCGGGAATCCGATGGATGCGAGACGCACAGGATCGTTCGTTGTGACGACGTTTGGGGGAGGCCTATGTCCAGCAGTAGACGTCTATCGGCTGAAATGATGATGATGATGATGACGACAATAATTCGTATGTAACGCAGAGCCCTAAATGCTTCGTGCTTTGCGTTTTTAGAAATTCCCTGTATTTCATGTTAGGGTTCCCTGTGTCATGGTATTCAGTTTCTTCCTAGTTTAGGCAATTGAGAAAATATTAATATTCAGTTCGAAAGCGAATATACGTGGACGGCTGGACATAGGCCTCCCAACAAATATCGCTACATCCACCGATCCAGCCCCCCTTGCCAAGTTACAATCGTATCGTTCGTGACCACGTGACTGAGCGTTGAGATGACGTCAGAACAAAGGAATCGGAGGAGTGGCCTACTCGAGGCGTTTGGCGCGAACGACACGATTGTAACTTGGCTAGGGGAGCAGCACTTCTTGCATCCAATAGATTCCCGCAGCCTTCACCCATTGTAGTATATTTTATAGAAATAAGTTTAGATTTTCCAGAAATAATGTGTCGGATTAATTCTCCAGGCCGGTGGCATGCCCGAAAGATGTCAACCGTACCGTCCTTCACAATGTATTTCCGGTAGTGGTTCGTGATCATAACTTCGTCCATAATAGCACATTATTATTATAATACCAAGACTTTTGAGGAGCTGTGTTGCTTAATTCTGAAAACTTATTATGGATCCTTTTAGAGTACTCAGGCTATTGTTACAAATCATAAAAGATTTTCTACAAATGATTCTGAAGTTTCCACTTATGATATAAGGAAAAACATTTCAAAAGAAAATTTCATATCTCAAAGAATTTTTTTTTATAGTAGTCTGTATTACGTCTCGGATACAGAAACCTTACCTTATACCTTATTATATTATGTGGATTTTGTAAATTGTTACCAGAATGTGGATTATCTCAAGTACAGTAAACAACATGAAGGGTGAAACGAAGGGATTTTCAACTTAAGCCCGACGTGTAAGATTAAATTTGGTTAAGAGTATTATAACTAAAGTTAGGGTAATATTGTTATACTATTAAGTTTAATCTTATTGGTGTCTCGAAAACTAATATTAGATTACTACAGCAAAAATTGAAAAATAAATTGAACATCATGTATCCTAGTAAAAAAGATCGTATCAAGCAAAATACACTCTGAAATAAAATTCATTAAAAAATCCATCATATCGTGAGAAATAATAGAAACATTAAACTAAGGAGAGCCAGAACAAAAACATATGGCTACAGAAACTTTATGTTTGAAGGTGCACAACTCTTTATTGACTTAATGGTTTTAAGAACACGTTAAAAGTATAATAATATAATTTGGCCGACGATGGAGCACGCTTCCTACCCTTGTTCCGTGTTATTTGGACTCGGCGCAACACTTTTTTTTCTTCCATTCTGTCCTATCACCCATCATGCCATCACAAACTCCCTTTTCTTTCATATCACACAACCCATCCTTCTTTTCTTTGACCTCCCTCTCCCTCTTCATCCATCCACATGACCATAACATAAACTAAATCCCATGACAAAGCAAAGTCTATCTCCTCAGCTTATATACCATTTGTGGGATAGAATCTAGTTCCAATTTACCAAGATCGTGCTTGCAAACAATATAGATAATAGTACTATATAGTAAGTAAGCTCTAGGACTAACGTTGGTACAGACTACAGACCGGGATCGTTCTGGGATTAGCTTGCGGTTCAATGGTAGGAAGGAAATAGCCATACTACAACTAATAACAATACATATACTGTAGGTAAATGTCTGCTTGTATCTAGAGCCAGTGAATGTAAATAATGTAACTTTTATTTAATTATTAAACAAGTTTATCGTCATAGTTCGAAGAATCGCCAAACTTAAGTGGCAGTGGGCAGAGGACATTGCTCGTAGAACATTATAATCGATGGCGACGAAAGGTTCTAGAGCGGCGACCAACAACTAGAAGACGCAGCGTTGGAAGGCCTCCCACTAGGCGGACCGATGACCTGGTGAGGGTCGCGGGAATCCGATGGATGCGAGACGAACAGGACTGATCGTTGTGGTGACACTTGGGGGAGGTCTATGTCCAACAGTAAACGTTTTTCGGTTGAAATGATGAAACAATCTCTTGCTATATGGATACTTACAGTTTGAACCAAGCGTATAGCAAGTCAAAATAACTATAAAAACATTGAGCATAGTTGTAAATTAAAGAATAACTAAGCCCACGTATGCTACGCACTATGACATCTAGACTCATTAATTTACTACCTAACATGAGCCACACATTGGAGTGTCTTAAGTGCCCATACGCTTGCAATTTGGAGGTCTTAATCAATACCACTGAGACCGCAATCAACATAACCGCCTGACGGGCCCAAAAAATTTGAGGAGTATACAAAATAGAAGACTTTTCGGTATGGTCCCTATTTTTGATATGGTCTTGTAGCAACAGTTATTCGTACATTTATGGGAGACCACCTCCATTTTAAAAAAAAGCTTTATACATAAGTTTATTTTCTAAAAGACCAAGTAACCAAGGTTGCCGACATAGGACGAAGAATCGCCAAACTTAAGTGGCAATGGGCAGGGCACATTGCACGCAGATTTATGGCCGTTGGGACCGAAAGGTTCTGGAGTGGCGACCGCGTACCGGAAGACGCAGCGTTGGAACGCCTCCCACAAGATGGACCGATGACCTGGTCAGGGTTGCTGAAATCCGATGGATGCGAGACGCACAGGATCGGTTGTTGTGGCGACGCTTGGGGAGGCCTATGTCCAGCAGTGGACGTCTTTCGGCTGAAATGATGATGATGAAGTAAGCAATAAAATACTTTTGAAAATATTTAGTACTGCGAAAATCTAGGATTTGTCTTGTATACAGATATTTATGTTGAACAAACAGACTATTTGCTGGAAAAGCAATTTAGAAAGATCTCTTTGCCGACGAAGAAAACTAACAAGATAGCTATTACTGCAATAGGTTTTGACTCGGATTTTCCACTGTATTTGTGGTTTGTAACGCTTAACTATATGTCTTTCGAAGATAAAGATATTGTGGTGATCTTCATGGTCACACTAATATTACTAATATTGCAAACTAGCATGTTATATTTTTAAGTTTTATGTTATAAAATAGGCAGGTTATACTTAAACCTTAAAAGTTTTTTTGGAATAGACGTGCTTTGCAATCCTCAGCATTTCTATTCGTAGAGGCGTAGCTCATGTGGCGACCTTTATGATCACACTAATATTACTAATATTGCAAACTAGCAGATTCGATAGATGTTCAAAAGATAGATAGGGAGACGTCATACAAAAGTCGAGACGTAATTTTTATACAAAATGCATTAGAAAGTGCTTTGTACAATAGAATATCAGTATAATTCAACCAGAAGCCTTTCATTTGCGTCTCGCTTATTACAATATTATAAATAATTATTTTCCTCCAAAAATGTGCAAGTAGTGCTGTAAAACAATGTGTTAATGAAGGAAGCTAGTATGGGTAGCGGACTCTTTCGCGTTTGGTGCACACATTGTTAGCTCGCATCTCTTGCACTCATTTCTTGTTCACGTCCGTTCCACACATCTTTATTTTTTTTTATGTACAAAATCCTAGCTCCACTAAAATTCACCAGGCTTTGGTTAAACCAAACTAAGAAAATGTAGTGGTTGCATTGATGATTTTTTTGTCGAAAACCGTTTAGCAACCTCACATGTCTGGTAAAAAGCATCTTGAGAGTTGTTTACTTCCTCGCCGAAGACGCTCTGGACGTGATTCCCGGCTGCCGTAGACACGGGCTTGCGAATAGTGAGCAATGGGTAGCTTGCCGTCCGGCCATCCAGTAAGAACCAAACCAGCCTTAAAGAGATGTCAGCAAGATTGACAGGGTCTGTTAAGCTTGATGCCTGGCAGGACCGCGGATTGTTTGAAAGAGTTACCATGGCCCTCGTAAATGGCAACTAAAGGAACACTGTGGGTTTTAGTCTTTTCAGAAAGGTTAGACGGGCCTACAATGGATAGGTTTATCAAGATGTAGCTTGTCAGACATGCCGCTTGATAAATCCTCCTCAAATTGAATGCTGTTTTTTTATTTTATTTGTTTTTTTTTTGCACTTACGAGTATGTGTGCCGAAATTATACTAGATACTAACATAGTTTTTTTGATTTGTTTTGGTAATACTAAAACCCCATGGGCCTTCGATGCCTGAGAATAAAAAAAAATGATATTTTTATTTTTTAAATTTTATTTTTGGTCAATCAAAGTCTTGTGTGCCGAAATTATACTAGATACTAACATAGTTTTTTTAAGTTGTTTTGGTAATACTAAAACCCCATGGGCCTTCGATGCCTGAGAATAAAAAAAAGATATTTTTATTTTTTAAATTTTATTTTTAGTCAATCAAAGTCTGACACTCCTTCTCGCTCCACCCAGAGCGGGAGAAGTCATTCAATGACTTTTCAAGTAAAAAAAAAAATTCGTTTACATTAAAGAGTAGAATATTATGTCTTACATATTCTACTGGTGGGATACACAATAATACTTAACTAGATATTGCTGTATAATATGTTTATGTAGACATTGTCTATGGATTTGTGGTATCTGTACCACTAACTAGAGGCTTGACTGAGGGGATTATGTTAACAGATACAGTTGAGTGGATTTCGGCTTAGATTTGATAGGCAATTAGTTGTTTGTAGGTACTTGTACTACTCAAGGAAATCGCTTGCATTGTTACAAATTGTGAGCAAGATATTACTTGTGTACAAAGTGTTTTATTGTTGGAACTACTATCGGTCCCGGCAGACGCTGTCCTGCCTAAAGATAGCATTAAAAAAAAAAAAAAGACGTACTACCAATTGTATTTTCAAACTATCCAGGAATCCATTCAAATACACACAATATTTTATCCAAATCAGTCAAGCCGCTTAGGAGGACTTAGGTGACAAACACTACAGAAGAATTATAAGATGATAAAGAATTCGTACTCCTGGACAAAAATGGATGAATTTTTTTGTGATATATGTATTATATTTTGTTGTGGAAAAATACAGTTGGTAACTGACTGAAATACGAGTAGAAGCATGCAAGTAGCTTGCATGCCAGTGAGCCTTAAAAGTTATGATTGGTGGATGTCACTATTGCATGCATGCTACTTGGGAAAGTACCTACAGAAGAAAACTTTAACTTTAATCGCTTAGTTTTTTAAGAGTTGTAAGTCCGAAAAAACAAGTGGTTGTCTGCTTTTATAGAACACATAATTTTATCAGGCCATTCGCACAAAAAAACGGGACACAAAGTAACACACAAAGGACTTTTTGAAAAAGACTAAAAATGTAATAAAAAAACATCAACTCGAGCAAAATTGAGGCTCATTTTCGTTGGATAATACTGCAAGCCTACACAATCCCACAAAAAAGTTTTCTTTACCAAACACAAACTAAAGGAATTACGAGCAAGATCTAACTGCGCACCGCCTTATCTTAGTCGTAACCATTAGTTCGTTTTAATTCGCTTAGCAGCTGCAAGATGGAAGGCTTGATAAATTAGAGATTGACGGCGTTGTACTGAGGAGTCACTGAGCTAACACGGTGTCCTATATTACGTAAGCAATTGAACGCGAATGTGATCTGATAGGGTTTGCTCAATTGCAACGCGATGCGACAGCTCAGTCCTACGTGCAAGCGACTTCGCCGCTTCAGGCGCAAGTTATTTAAAATAAGCCACCACACCGCAAGAGTTCGCGCGAAAATATCAAACCAACCAACTAAATACGTCCGCTTCGCTTTACTCGATGCTGCACCGCACCAACGTGTGGTTGGCCACGTGAGCCAACGTAATAAAATATCAATTGTTTTTTCCTATCGCGCCGCTTCACTCCGCGTCCGCGTTGAATCACCTACGTAGGACAAATTTTATTTGTACAACTTGCCTGCAGCGGTCTTCTCGTCTGATTATAATTTATATTTGTCTTCAAGGCTAGAGTGAATTATAGGCTCTTAATAAACTATTGCGATTCGCCACCATCGACAAATAAATAAATAGATCGATTACATCACTGCTTACCGTCAGGTGGGATCGCAGTCAAGCACTAGTATAAATCATTTAAAAAAAAAAGCTGTATTTTAATGTTGTAACATAAAATAGTACCTATAAAAAACATTATGAGGAAACCTTTAACCTATAACCAAAAAGTCGATACGAACACGAACTCCGGCCGCCATGTTTCAATAATTTATATTTTTGGCACTCCTGTCACGTCGTCTATCAAAAACTGACATAATCAATTCAATTATTTTTCTACCAAATTTTAATCCTATTCTAAAGGAGACAATTTTTTTTGGGCCCACTATTTAACGGTTACGTTTATTAATCATATTACACATGGAAAAAGCGATCATCTTATTATAATTAACAGACCAAAAATTATATAGAAATCTAACCGGAATAATGAAATAATAGAAAAAAAGTGTTACGGCAAACAATGCTTGTTTAGGAGCGTTTTCAGGTTTATTTTAACGTGAAAAAAAATATGTTACTACAGTGCGCAGCGGTGACATCGGATTTAAATGCGTTTCAAGAGATAATAATTAATTGGTACAGCGAACTTGTTTTTAATGCTGTTATTAACGGTTAACACAAATTGTGACAAATATCAAGTAACGTACTTTAAAAATCACCGTGGAACGAAACGTAATTAATAGCCCGTTGCAGATGCTCTGTGGTCCAGTTTCAATCAGTTTGACACTGACAGACAACTAGTGGTGGGTCGTTGTCGAATTTTAGACGGACGAGACGTAACCGTTTTGGCGACGACAAAAACGGTGTGAAGTAGTTGCAGAAAACGTTCGTTGTCGCAACTAGTTTGAGGACGGTAATAAATTCCGCCTAGCCCGTTCCATTATCGGACCACCAGGCGTACGGCAATGCGCCACCGGTACATGGTGGACATCCCACCTATACGCACGAAACGTTTTGGGAACACATTCATATTGCGTGTACAATACTACGTGTACAATATTCCACTTATTCCTTGCCGGAATCTATTTTTCCTGATGGCTACAACCCGAGAATCTTTAAGTCAAGAGTGAATAGGTTACTTCTAGGTAAGCGCGCTACATCGTCGACCGCATCGTCGCTTTCCATCAGGTGAAATAGCGGTCAGACGCGAACCTATCAAGAATAAAAAAAAGCAATGGATTTTCGACCTTATTTTCTTAACAGGAAGATAACAATTCGCAGACAGTAATTCGAAGACTGGTTTGTGCAACGAAGACTGTTTGGTCGCAGGATGGTAACGGTTGTTACGGTGCAGAACAAAAAACGGTCTTTGAAAACTGTTCGTCGTTGAAACGCCCACCGCTACAGACAACATTATTATTGTTTCCGATTACTAGATAGACTTTGCATGTTTCTTCTGTTCTTTTCGTATTTTTATTCGAAAGATTTTATGAAAATGCTATCTGTAGATACATGCATAATCCACAAAGCCGTTGTATCAATTGTGCAGCATGATTTCAACGGAATGTTGAATACTGCTCTTGCTGGATACTGTTGTAATTGTTTAGTGGGCAGACGCACTGTTGGCTGCTGTGCATAATTATGTGATGTGTTTAGTGTGGTTTTTATCTTGGGCGCGGCATCAAGGTGAGGTTGAGCCACCTGCATCTTTTTTAGATGAAATACTGCTTTAAAGAGATGACTTTGAAAATGATGATGATGAACAGTAATAAATACTTGTGATGTACCTATAATGTGTTTTTTTTTCTCCTTACACAACCAGCATAAAACACATCACCTTATTATTTTATATCTACAGTCAATGGCCGGCAAAAGCCGCGCTATTTCGAAATGAATACATCTACGCATTTTCATGAATAAGTCTATCAAATCGTGTAAATCACATCAAAGTCTGTCACGTAGTACAGAGGTGACTTTGTTTTATACTGTATATTATTGAACAGTGCACTATTTTAACTTAAAATACCAAGGCAATACTATCCACTCATTAGACAATCGCTCTTGTGAGATTTTAGGTCATTATGAGAGTCATGTTTTGACTGTCGTATTTCACGGTGCTCCAGTTACATAAAGTTATGCTAATATTACCAATGTAATCTAGAGATTATAAGGAATAAACTAACGTGCATTTCATTGTTATACGCCACAATTTGTGGTGGGCCTATTCCCCAAACAAAAAAAATTGTCTCCTTTGCATAACCAATTTAAAAGTATATTTGTCCAACCAGCTCACATGTTAACAAGGTAAATTTTTCTTGCGGTTGCATTCGATATCACAGTGCCTGTCACTTCATTGCAGTGTCCACCTAAAAGAGCTGCGGGATTGTTCTAAAGAGTTACTGTGGTTCTGGAATGCCAAAGGTAACTAAAGGAACACAGGTGGGTTAAGCTAGTAACAGTCTTATAGTGCCACTCGCTCCGCTTAGAACAGGAGGAATTATGTGATGACTACCCACCTCGAAAAATGGATCTGTTTGACGATGTATTGTTTTTTAGGGAGCAATTGTTTTTAAGCTCCTTGGCAGACGGATTGAATGTTTAATAATATCTAATGCTTAATATGGCACGTATCACAATTTGTCTCTGCATCAACTAAAGTTTGACTGGTGAGGGTCCTTTTTCACTCGTATATCGTTAACATCGAGCATGGTTTATAAGCTTGTTACTTCATCTAACGCAATCCAACGCGATGTTTGACAAAAAAGCAACGCGATAAAAGAGAAGTAACGCCTAAAAACTCTGTTAGCATTCGGTAATTCCGTGATTTACTCGAATATTTTACAAAACTTGTTCCAGGAAATACGTGTTTTTTTAAACATTAAAAATTTTTGAAGAAAATTGTCGTCATTTAGAATCTTGATTAAATTTGCAAGGCTTCTATTGTTATACTTTTTTAATTTTTGAGTAAATTATGAAGTGTAAAAGTTCGTGCAAAATAGCAGATTTTCAGAGGTCTTTACTGGATTAGTTTTACACAAAATTATAAATTGATTTCAATAGAAGCCTAGACGATATCCACAAGATACTGTGTTTCCAAAATATCTAATGAAAAATGTGTAATAACGTCATAATGGCGTAAGAGCGGTTGTATGAAAAAATAGTGTAAATGTATGTCGAGTTGCATCCCCTTAAGGCATTAAGTCCGCCTCTGTACTTTTGTATGCGTAAAGAATTAAATAAATAAAACAATTGATAACCATCAGAAATAATATCAAAAGAAGTTCTGCCTTGGTCTATCTGCTACTTAACAGAGTACGACGTTTACAAATGCGTATTTGAGAAGAGTCGCTTCTACGCTTCTAAGGGAATTTTTCTCTTAAGTCCTTGTAATTAAGGCCTCAAGGAGCACCGCTTTGTCTTCCCTTAAGCCGTAAAGTCACCACTAGTTCGTCTTAATTCGCTTAACAGCTGGGAGATTGAAGGCATGACAAATTAAAGGCTAATAGAGAAGCACTGAGGAGTGTTTACTCTTTTTGTAGGGAGTTTTAACATGTTTAAACAGATTTTTTTGTTGATTTCTACCTTCTACTGAATTCTGCCTTCTATACGTTAATTTAGACTAACAAGCGCAAGTTCGATCGTGTATGGAGTCCTGCTCTCATTTTTGGGATGGGTCTCGATCCACCAGCTTGAGTCAAAACTCTAATGTCTTGAGCATCGACGCGAAGTTGCTAGCCTGTCGGTTTTCTACCGTTTATGTTTCGGAGAGTGTACATTGGAATTGCACAATTTAATTCTGTCAAGTCCGTTCCATCATCGGACCACTAGACGTACGGCGTTGCACCACTGTCACATGGTGAACATCCCACCCATACCTACAAAGAGTTATGGGAATACATTTATAGTACGGAATCGAATTCCCTGCCGGAGTCTGTGTCTTTATTTCAAGAGTGAATAGGTTACTTTCTTGTTATATCCCCTCCAAGGGGGATGGGATATATCTAACTTCTTTCAGTCAGTCATCGACTACACGTATAAACAAAGCAAATTTACTTGTTACGACAGTTCTGATGTGATCCTATGAGGAGTTCTGTTCCATATCTTCGAAGTTCATGATCAGATCATAACAATATTTCTATGGGACCAACTCGGAAGTATAACCTTTCAATCAAAAAGATAATTTTCAAAACCGGTCTACAACTGACCGAGATATCGGTGAACATATATAAAAATAAAATACATTCATCCGAACATAGAACCTCCCTTTTGAAGTCGGTTAATAAAATTCAATATATTCTTAATCAGTCTTATAATGTTCCCACTGCTAGAACTCTAAAAGGAAAAGGGTTGTAATCCACCACGTGGGCCCAGTGCGGATTAGTAAATGACACATGTCTTTGAATATTTGGTTCAAGGTCGTACCGGTTTCCTCACGGTCAATGTTTCCTTACACCATTTTGAGAGCAGTAAGACAAAGAAAAACGTCTTGTCTTTATTTTAACCTGCAACGTACGATTCAGTAAGTCAGAGCCATTACCACTGAGCCACCACTGCTACTGAATAAAATTAATATAATGATGATGAATTTGGTTAACCAGCATGAATGTATTTGACGAGAGTTGATGGGCTTAACAGCTAAACCACCGAATACATAAAGCAGAACCAATTTAACTTTACTTTAATTTAATAATTTTACTTTCGAGAATTGTTTGAAATTATTTAACTTCATTTCATTAGGAATAATAGTATTATGCTGAAATAATGCTTCAAATATTTTACATAATTTTATCGAAAATAGAGAGATCTTTATCAGAATTAATTTTTCTTGATTATAATGAATCTGCTATAGTAGTACTGCAATAATAAAATAATATTCTCTCTAAAATAACTTGTGTTTACAATGACCGCCGTTATACTCATAGATTTAACTTTATATAAAAACTAGCTTTTTCCCACGGCTTCGCCCGCGTACGTAAAATATAGCCTGTGTCATGAGGAGAAGTGGTAGGCAGTCGCCTCCTTCTACGAGGCAGTAATGTTAGCAAAAGAGGCGGCCGTACGCGTGAGGCAACGACCCTCACGCCCCAGCCGCCGGGATCCCGATCCCGATTTCCGGCCACCGTAGGCGCGGGCTTGACCGTCTGGTAACCGTCCGGACCGAGCCCAAGTCGTTGACGGCGCGTACTGTTCCGCGCGCGCCTCAAGGAGATGTCAGCAAACCGTAGGGGCCAAGCAGTGTCGAAGCCTACTGGGGCCAAGGGTCTGCTTCTGAGAAAGGAAGATTCGGCCCTGATATGAAAGGCAACAAAGGAACAGGATTGGGTTTTTTAGTCAGTAAAAGTCTGGCACAAAAGAGCTGGGGATGACATTGGATGATTTTCCCACCGAAAAAAAAATGTCTTTCAGGAATAAAGGTTCTATTGGTGAAACAATTTTAGCAATCGGACCAGTACCTACTTTCAGAGATTACCTCCTACAAACAAAAAGAAACTGGGTAAGTGCGAGATGGAATCGCGCTCTGAGGGTTCCGTACAAACTTGAAAGGTAAATTGCGGTATACGATTTATGACGTATTAAAAAAATAACTACTAACTAGATCTCGTTCAAACCAATTTTCGATGGAAGTTTGCATGGTAATGTACACCATATATTTTTTTTAGTTTTATCATTCTCTTATTTTAGAAGTTACAGGGCCCGGGGACACATTTTACCACTTTGGAAGTGTCTCTCGCGCAAACTATTCAGTTTAGAAATAAATTATATTAGAAAGCTCAATATCATTTTTGAAAACCTATCCATAGTTTTTTTTCATCTATCCCATACTGACGTGTGGGGTATCCCACACGTCAGTATGGGATAGATGAAAAAAAAAATTT
This sequence comes from Mythimna impura, assembly GCA_905147345.3. Taxonomy (NCBI): domain Eukaryota; kingdom Metazoa; phylum Arthropoda; class Insecta; order Lepidoptera; family Noctuidae; genus Mythimna; species Mythimna impura. Next base: position 2,744,430 of record LR990349.1, read on the forward strand.
GAGTTTCACTTCTAAGTATGGGGAACCCCCAAAATTTATTGTTTTTTTTTTATATTTTTGTGTGAAAATCTTAATGCGGTTCACATAATACAACTACTTACCAAATTTCGACTGTATAATTCTAATAGTTTCGGAAAAAAGTGGCTGTGACATGGACATGGGACGGACAGACAGACAGACCGAGCCGAGAAACGCCGACTTCCGAAATTAATGTTATTTTGATGCTTTTAGTGTTTTTTTTTTAAGTAAAGTCGGTTATTTTTAATTTTTATTTGTAAATAGTTTTTATGGGTATGGGTGTCATCTAATGACTTCTCCCACTCTAGGGCGGAACCCCTCCCGTTCCGCGAGAAATCATTAGATGAGAGGGGGAGAATCAGACTTTTACTGACTAAAATCACACCTATGTTCCTTCAGTTGCGCTTTGCGTTCTAGGACTTACGTGCCATCTAATACACACCTTTTAAAATGATCACTTCAACAGTAACCATTTCATTTCAAGTGAACCTGACGCAAACAAAAACACATTACCATTTCCTTGTCGCAAATATTATTGTGTCAGCCACAGTCGGCCATTTTGTTCCGCCATGTTACCTAATGACGTCACAGTTCACGGATGACAACTTACAAACGTTTGTTGTGTTTTATGCCTGTGTCATGTCTGATTTGTTTGATTTAGCGGAAAATTGACGACGTGTGTCACATGTCTTGTCTGTTACTATGTTCTTTGATTATGGAAATCTAGGTTTTGAAGTCGTGTTTTTGGATTAGGCAAATATCATTTGAGTTAGAAAATTACTTATCATGAACATAAATTGTAGTATATAAGTTACTAACTGACCCAAAAAAGTTGTTTTGCCATATCATTTATTTTGGGAGCCCCTTATCACCTAAGACACAAAATAGATAGGTACAAAAGTCAAACTACATACAAAGCGCGCTCGAACAACGCACACATAGACACCACTCACGGACACGATATCTCGGCTCAATTCAGCTCAATGAGAGCTCGTGTGTCAATCATTTAAAACTTATAATTCGTTTTGAATGTAAACAACACGAATCAACTCTAATATAAAGTACCTATAGATAAGGATTTCAATAGTAAAGGTACCTACATTGTGTTTTCTGTAATCTCTTAGAAATACTAATTCGTAAACAAAAATTTACTGTTAGAAAACTATGTAAGTATGAACACAATCGCTGTTTCGCTCATTTACCTTGAAAAATTCATTATTCCTGTAAAATATCTATCTGCTAAAATATATATCCTTTTAATGTTCCCACTGCTGGGACTCAGGCCTCCTCTCTAGGAGAGGGAATGGGCCGTAATCCACTACGCGGACCCAGTGCGGGATGCTGAATGTCACATGTCTTCGAATTTTTTGGTTTTAGGACATGCCGGTTTCCTCACGATGTTTTTCTTCGCCATTTTGAGAGCAGTGGTGATGAAATAAATTACACAAAGTGATGCGTCTAGCTGGGTTTGAACTCGCGACCCTCGTAAGTCAGGGCCGTTACCAGTCTATCCCTCTGACATAGCGTAAAAGTTGAAATCTATTAAAAAAAACAATCGATCAAACCTTGTAATACGTTCCCACTGCTGGAACTCAGGCCCCCTCTCTAGGAGAGGATAAACCTCGTAGGCCCGGTGGATGTCACATGTCTTCGATTATTTTGGTTCTAGGACATGCCGGTTTTTCACGATGTTTTCTTTCACCATTTTGAGAGCGATGGTTATGAAATAAATTACAAAAACTAATAAGCCTGGCTGGGTTTGAACCCGCGACCTACAACTCGTAAGTCGACGTTGCCACTAGGACACTACTGTTCTCTGAAATCTAATAAAAATACTAAACTGCGGTTTGTGAAATTTGAACTCGTCAGGGGACGAGTTTAAAATTCAGAACCATTCGCCATTTTAGCTCGAGTATGTCAGGTGACACATCGCTATAAGCTGAACTGGCTAACCTCAATTCATCCCTCACCGTTAAATTCAAAACGCCTCTCAACTTACAAGAAATTCAAACACAAAATATTATGTATATTTGAATTTAGATTTCGATTTTAATATCAAATTTTGCAAAACCAAACTCTATGTAATACGCGACATAGTTTAAATTCCATTGCAATCGGTAGCAAATTGGCAATGGTAGTATAATGTTCGAATTTCAAATCGCAGACAAGATGCCGGAAACGTGGTAACTTTGTGTTTGCGATGCCAATCTGACACCGTGTTTCCTACGAATGGAAATATTATTATTTAAATTTAAATAAAGAAGGAGTTGTTGTTGTTGGCGAGATTTTTTCGAGTGAAGTTCGGTGGCTGATATTATTCGCAAATAGATTCCTAATGGACATTGTGTTGTAAAATTTGAGTAGTTTCCTATTTCAAGTCTCTACGCAGCTGGACAATATGAGAAATCATTGAAACAGCCCCCCTAGCCAAGTTGCAAACGATAAACGTGAAAATTTAGTAATCTCCAATAGATTTTCAACTTTATACCTTAGAGCATAAAGTTGAAAATCTATTAAAGACTACTGAGCGTTAGCGACCGGAACGAACGAAAACACTATGTAATCTTCAATAGATTTTCAACTTTATATTCAATAGCATAAAGTTGAAAATCTATTAAAGACTACTGAGAGTTTACGTTTATTTATCGTTGGTGACTTGGCTAGGGGGGCAGGTGCGGTTTCGGTAAAATGGAGCTTAGAATTATTGTAGTGAACCGCACTCACACTGCGACTACCGCAGCAGATCTTACCGAGAAGGCTGCATTCGCTGCCAAATACTGAAAAAACGTTAGAATGTGTTAACTCGTATATCTGCGTTTTAATGGAACTCAAAGTCATCATCATTATCATTTCAGCCGAAAGACGTCCACTGTTGGACATAGGCCTCCCCCAAATGCTAAATGACCGGTCCTGTGCGTCTCGCATCCATCGGATTCCCGCGACCCTCACCAGAACTCAAAGTAACTTAATTAAATTGACTGAAAACATAATACTTTTTAAGCTTGACAATGTCTAAATGCATATACAATGCGAAGCCAAAAAAAGAAATTAAAAAAAATAAGAAAGAAAATCAGTGTAACTTCTAGAGATTGCTTGTAAAGGAAATCCACTTGTAAAAGTGAGGTTGAAATGCAGGGTAAAATCAGCTGCTTTGTTGTCAAATGCATGCGGTTTTAAATTTACGTTCATATGGAAATTTTCTCTACATTTGTGTCTTTTCTGTGCGCGTTAGACACCTGGTGAGTTAAAAATAACAAAATAGTTTCGACTAAAATCAGTTTGATTATTTTTACCTACTTAAACACTCACTTATATACTCATTAGAAACTGAAGACATGGGTAATTATGTATTTGTCGTAGCCAGATCATAGAAATTGATCACTTCATGAAATGGCCAAGTAAAATTGGCCAGATCATTGAAACCTTAACATTTGATGATATGTTAATAAAGATTAACTACGATAACATGGCCCGCCCCTCCAAAATTCAAAACGTTTGAAAGTATTTGTGAAAGTATTTACAAAGCGCCACCAAGACTCACAACGCATGTGTGCGTAATGAGACGGCCGTCAAACAAAAACAAATCCACGGATTTATTGCTCGACTAGTGGCGTCATTTATCGCTCATTATTATCAGTATGGCGCTGCATTGACGTACTCTATGAAAACGACACGTGCGTTGTCTTGCGCGATCGGCTAGTTATGATTAGTTGACCAACAAATCTGGTAATAAGTGATATTTACAACTACATACCAAACTCTTTCGTAAAGATGTGACTACATACATTGAAACAGTAATTTGGAGGGGCGCGCCATGTTATCGTAGTTTATCTATATTCATTAGGCCTACTTTCTTTAGATCTTTTATTATCATAGAAATCCTTCAAAAATTTTATGGCCAAACGAGGATTGACATATCATCAAATGTTAAGGTTTCAATGATCTGGCCAATTTTATTTGGCCATTTCATGAAGTGATCAATTTTTATGATCTGGCCGTACATATACAATATTTTCCCTCAATTCAGATATGTTTGATGGATTATTGTTGTACACTCTACTCTTCAGCTATCTGAGAATCAAAGAGTCCGGAGGTATATAAGGTCTGGGCTTTGTGGAAAGGATTACTTAAGTAAAACATTACAGGAAGTCAACAACATATGAGGCGCATTTTCATAAAATAATGTTAGAGATCGTTTTGAATTTATCAATTATGATCCTGCGATTTCTCAGTTCTGGTCTAAAAATCCTAGAATTTTTCGCATTCTTGTGTGACTGTATGCTAACAAGAACTTTGACGTCGGAACAATCCCACCTGGCATGAGTAACCGATTCCGAAATATCTTCTATTGAAGTGCTTTTACTAAATTGAATGTTTTCAAAGCATAGTCTTTAGACATTACGAATTTAGTGCACATTAAATTGTTTATACACCACTAATTTTTAATTACTACAAATACTTAAAGGGCTTATTAGAAAAGGTCTTGTTAGTATTTAAGTAAAGTCTCAGTAAATAATATTCATAAACAGCAAAGTTATGAGCGTTTGTTTATATCCCAAAATGTCACTCAATTTATGGAAATATTGTACAGGCTATGGGATTATGAATGAACGAGTGGCGGTAAAAATGGAAAAACACTGCGCGTAGTATATTGTAATAGCAATTGTTATGAATAATTGATTTAAATATGAATTTACAAATTATGACAAATTTTCGGTGTCAATTTTGGGATTTCGTTTTTTTTTACTTTAAAAAAAAATAGGGGTGTATAATTTGAAATGCACGAGTTTATTTCAAGCGGGATTATTCGAAAGAGTTACCGTGGCTCTTGAACGTAAATGGGAACTGGGGTGGGTTTTAGTCAGTAAAAGTCTGGCACTCCTCGCCCCTCGCTCAAGTCCGAGGCCATGTGTTTTCATGGCCGTTGGAACGCGCCACTACCGAGTTCTCAAATAAGCTACCGAACGGACTTTCATGCAGCTCCTCAACAGACAAGAGTGATTCATGAGGAAGATTAAGGTGTAGGTATAATACGTGCATATTATACCTAGTACCTAAAGCAAAGCCGAGAATTCGACTGGCCTGTTGGTTTAGTAGTAAGTGGCCCTGACTGCTATGCCGGAGGTCGTGGGTTAGATTCCCACCCAGGACAAATGTTTGTGCGATGAGCACGATCATTTGTTCTGTGTCTGGGTGTAATTTATCTATAATATGTAGGTATGTATTTAGAAATATTTAAGTATGTTTATCAGTTGTCTAGTACTCATAACACAAGCTCTGTTTAGCTTGATACTGGACGGCGTTGTGTGATAGTTGTGGAATATTGTATTATATTTTTTTTATGTTTTTTTAAAGAAATATTTAAAAATGTAATTTATATGTGATATTAATGAATAAACGAAATAATAATATCATTTATTTGCTTGAAATATGGTGGTAGGTACAGGTCTTAAAATACAATATATATAGATATTATTTCAAAGATTTGTAAAACCCGTGAGAAGCTAATACAGGTGGCTAGTATTATCTATTATCATAAACCCGTCAAAAATTACATAACATATATTTATCTTCATTTCTCATTCACAAACAAAATACCTACGCCAATATTTTATCTCTTATCTTTATTACGATGTTTTTATCTATCTCTTATATTATCACCACGAATCAACAATTTCATGCAAAATGTGTACCTTACGTTATCACTTTTATAACTTGCCAGTCAAGTTATTGATAACGTGTTCCACTGAATAAAATATTTGCAAAATGTCACATGGGACAGGTAGACATGTACATAATTTTGATGAACGTCCAACAGCAAACATTTATTCAAAATCAAATTATTGGAATAAATAACAGTCTTTTTGGGAGTATTCACGACTAGTTCATATAAAATTCGATAGATGGCGTTGGCATCGAATTAGAAGTCGCTATGGTTTCGTACTGCATTTAGTATAGGGCAAATAGGTTTTTATAATAAGTGTGCTATCGACACAAAGTAGTAAGTGTGGTATGTGTGTGTGTTTAAGCTCCCCGAAATACCACCCCGGTATTTAGCAGGGAGTATATTTGCACCGTTTTTTTTTTAGGTGGGAAATCATCCAATGAAATCTCCCGCTCTTGGGCGGAGGCTTTGACCCTACTGAGCTTACACTACAGCCGTGTGTTCATGGGGTCACGGACACGGCAAGTCCAGTACTGATGGAAGGACTTCATCGCCTCTTTATGTGAGGAAATAACGGTCACAAAAGAGGCGGTAGAAAGGGTGTAGGAGAGAATTCAACGTCCTTTTCTATCTTTAGTAGACGTCAGAGGTCGTGGAACGATCTCCGGCGGACGTGGATCGTGGCTTGCAGATAACAGACTTAGAAAATCTGCTGCCTGAACAGCGAAAGGCCCGAGAGAGCGCTGTATTCCAAGGGTACCTTTCTACAGGGATTGCGACCATATGAGCCCGCAGAGGGTGACGGGCCGTATATTCATGTTGGCTATTACTTGACCGGGAGTGCGTGACGAAATGCGCCAGTACTCCAGCGTCCCGGCCAAAGTTGGCTGCAGAATATCGTGTGGTTTTAGTCAGTAAGATTCTGATAGACCCCTGCACCCACCCCAGGATGGACCCTGGTGGGTGGGTGTAGCGGTCCTCCAAGACATTTATGATGATTACACAATTTAAGAAAAGGCCACAGATTCCGACTGCGAAGCAACACTCTGTGAAGTGTTTCAAGACATCAGCAAGCAAAAAACTCTACACGTGACCAGACGTTCGGCATTCATTACATTACATTAAAGTTTCAGCATTAACATTCAGCGTGACAATGCTGACAGCCTCTTGAACATTTTCCATTGATTTCGAAGGGATTTTTTTTTAATACACTTGAAAACCTGTTCTTACCAAAAGTACGCGAGCTCGCCCCTGCCACAATTTATTGTATTTACCGTATCGTTAATCGACGTTCACGAGTCACCGGTTAACCTTTCATCGTAAGTGTATTGAAAAACATTGTTTAATACACGTGAAAATTTGTCACTGCAGTAGTCGGGTCCATAACACCCTCGCCTGCAGCTCATGCGAATTCCGCCTCGGTCGAAATGACAAATTTTCAATACGAGCAAAAATCCTGATAACTATTGCGGTATTGTGTTTTTGGGTGTTTCACTCGTGGCATAATCTGATCTTTATTGATACACTAGCTTTCTGCCTGACTTCGCTCGAGTGTAAGTAGTTTTCTCAATACAAATTTTGGACTCTCGTTTCATCCTCTTAGAGGATGAATTTTGGAAAATTCTTTCTCAGTGCTGGTTTACGTCATAAAAGGAAACCTTGTGCAAAATTTCATACTCTTAGTTCCTGTACTTTCAGCTGTGCGTTGATACATATGTCAGTCAGTCAGTTGAAATGTTGGATTCGTCTCTCAAAATAATTTTAGTTATTTGTATGTATTTATTGCTGTATTAGATTTCTATTTGTTTGTTTACCATTAAGTTGCACCGTTGCAAGTTGCATATTATATTTCTGCACCACCCTAAGGTCGACTGGTAGAAAATGCCTATGGCATTAAGTCTGCCTTTGTGCAGTGTTTACTAGTGCATAAAGCTAAAATAAAATACATATATTGTTATAATTTATGCATCAGATTATTGAAGTTGTCGCTCCGAAGAATGCGCTGCCAATTAAAGTTTCCCAGCTAAGCGTATTTCTAAAAAAGAATTTCATAGAAATAACTTAGGCATTTTAAAGTTTCCCGTAGCAGCTGTACGTCCAATATTTAATTTTTGAACTCGAGATTCAGACCTAACTTTATAACTAACATAAAAAAAGCATTATGGACTGTTAATAGAATGTTTGCTGAAAATATTCCAACAAGGTTTTTAATTTTTGCAAAGTGGTCGCTAGAGGAGGAGCGATATTAACGAATTGAATTTTTTAAATGACACAAAAATATTGAAAGATTCTGGAAATTTTATGAATAAGCTTGTTTTTAGTACACTTATTGAAATGATCGTTTAGCAAAACAATAACAAGGGTGTAAAACTTAAATCTATCTTATATATTTAAAAACGAAATCCCACTTACTGATTAATCACGAAATCTCCGAAACTATAACACCTACAAACTTAATATTTGGCAGGTAGGTTCCTTATAGGGTGTAAACATCCGCTAAGAACGGATTTTATGAAACTCCACCCCTAAGGGGGTAAAACGGGGGTTGGAAGTTTGTAATATATACTTTTTTTTTTCTTCTAACACATTGCTTTTGCAATATTTTTTATATTATTAGACGCCAACTACCATAAATTCGTTAGTAATTTGTTTTGTTGACATGTCATTTACTGATAATTGTAATAATTTATTTTTCTTGCTTTTTTTTATAGCCTCGTTTTTATAATTTGAATGTGAGAACACTGTAGACTCCGCGAATTCTTATGTTACTTCCTATTACGACTCACTTTTTTTTTTAATATGATTGTTTTTATTGTGCTTTTGGGTACAATATCGTCTGGTCTGCACTGTTCTTACATAATGTCTATTAATACTGTAATATAAAAATATTGTAAAAAACCACTTTTTTAAAAGAGTTATAACCATGGAGTTTCTTGCCAGTTCTTCTCCATAGGAAACGACCAATTTGGTACCGTGCGTTTTATAAGTGCCCATGTAGGCCTATGTGAAATAAAAACTTTTGACTTTGACTTTGTATGGAAGAAACCAACTTTCACGCGGGTGAAGCCACTGGCAGAAGCTAGTATTGATATATAAATTATTAGCTTTTGCCCGCAGCTTCGCCCGCATACATAAAATATAGCTTTTGTCACTCGGGAATAAAGCAGCTTTCGATCGGTGAAAATTTTTTCGCAATCGGGCCAGTAATTTCAGAGATTACCTCCTACAAACAAAAAAACATAAAAACAAGCTTAACCTCTATATAATATTAGTGTAGATATCTAGCCTATACTGTCCAACTGCTGGGTGATGGCCACCCTCTATTCCTTCCATTGTTCCCAGCTCAGCCCCCCTAGCCAAGTTACAATCGTTTCGTTCGCGCCGAATGCCTCGAGTAGGCCGTGAGCACGTGACTGAGTGTTGAGATGACGTCAGAACAAAGGAATCGGAGGCGTGGCCTACTCGAGGCGTTAGGGGCAAACGAAACGATTGTAACTTGGCTAGGGGGGCAGTACTTTCAGAGATTACCTCCTACAAACAAAATAACTTAAAAACAAACTTTACCTCTTTATAATATTAGTGTAGATATCTAGCCTATACTGTCCCATTGCTGAGTGACGACGGCCACCCTTTCCTGCCATTGTTCCCAGCCAAGCCACTTCTTTGGCATCTAAGTCCTCCCACCATCCCCTTCATCATCTCTCGATTTCAGGGCACCAATTTTGTGTTCTACAGGTCTGCCGCTCAAATAATTACTTAGTTACTTAATACGTATAATTATAAAGAACACAAAAAAATATAGAAGTGCGTGATATGATGTGTGTGTGAGGTAAAGTCATTAAACTCATTTTTAAATTTAATTACTTAGTAACTTGTGTAGATTTAAATTTATTCTTTAAGCTAGATTTTCCTCAGCGAAAATTATAATTAGAACTATAAAGAAAACATGAAAAAAAACTTTCTGTTTTTCTTCATCATCATCATCATCATCATTTCAGCCGAAAGACGTCCTCTGCTGGACATAGGCCTCCCCCAATTGTCGCCACAATGAATGGTCCTGTGCGTCTCGCATCCATCGGACTCCCGCAACCGTTGTCATCGGTCCACCTTGTAGGAGGCTTTCCAATGTTACGTCTACCGGTACGTGGTCGCCATTGCCCTGTGCAATGAGCAATGTGCCCTGCCCTTATTTTTCTTCATAAATTAATAAAAAAGTTACAAATTACAGTCTATCTTATTATCCACTAAAAACTCCACGATTGTTTTTTAAAACCCCTTAACTCACTCAAGCAGTTTCAAGAAACAAAATTCGGTCATAAATTTTCAAGAGAAAATTTATTTTGACAGTTGTTGAATATTAATAAGTTGTTCGAAAGATAAGCAAAATACTGCGAATAAGTTACTTTTGGGTTTAGTGTTGTGGTTAAATATAAGTTCAGCTTCAGTGACGGTTTTATTGGATGACTTAGGTACTTGTTTGTAAATAAATTTAATATTTGTTTTAGAGAACTACTATATAATTTTGTATTGGATGAATAGATTGAATTTCAACGAGCTAACATTATTGTTCTGTGTTAAAACAAAGGTACAAAAGCTTATAATTTATACGAATTTCAGGAGCCGATACAATGGTTTTATTCGCTCATTTGGGTTTAAATTATACTTATCAAATAATACCTTTACACGGTTACAAAAGGTGTGTCAATATTAAAAATTCAAATTACCTTCAAGCCACATAATATATGCCTAGTTTAGTTATAATTTAAGTACTTATACAAAAAGGTTTTTAGCAGATTTAATTATAGCCTAATTTTCTTTTACAGGTAACCGGCATTCACGTGTTTCGCTGATAAGATTAGATAAAAAGATGCGACAAGGACAGATAACACTCAGAGCATAGCAATGTGGAAACGGCTACGGTACTGCAGTGAAAATCCAATGTGTCAAAGTTTTTAAAATAATGCTCTAATAAAAAATAATAAAAAAGTAAACATCATGATCACATGACATTGACTCTCAAATTCTAATTTTAAAATATGTGTGCGTGATTTGAAATAAAAAAAATACAAACAGAAAAAGAATGAGTGTTTAGTGTTGCAAGTTGCAAAAAAAATGTGCATCTAGTGTCAAAAATGAATAACAACAAAATTCAGTTTTGAGAATGACAACACAATAGTGAGGCAAAGTGCCGATATTAGTGAAAAGTGCTTTATAAAATGGTGTGTTAGTGACAGTGGCAATATGGGTTGTCAGTTGGGGAAACTCGCGGCGTCGGAGAGACGGAGCAACAATGCTGGGCCAGCGATCAGTGATGGGCCACCCCCGGCCACTGACCCAAGGCTGCCATTGACGGCCAAGCAGAAATACTCTATGCTTGCGTCATGGAAGGGCATCTCGAGGGCTATGGAGAAGACTGGGATCTGTATGTTTATAAAGTAAGTAGTTTTGACTATTCAATACACTATAAGGAGTTAAAAGTATATCCAAACGCGAGCTTATCATTAATAAAAAAAAAAAAAAAAAATGCTCCTCATCATTGGTCTATCTGAACAGACGGCTAGTATAGTTAGGTCCCTCAAGTCAAGTATGGCTGCTTAGTGCATAATGTGGTGTGATGTCTTGTCAGCATCCGAATTTTCATCTACGGGTTGCCTGAAGATGCACAAAAATGTCGGCGAACCATTTTACACAATAATTCGTTACTAAATATTAGGTATATTTATGAGTTAAAAAAAGTATGCTAAAAAACGTCGGTTGTTACACATGGGCGTTAAAACTTATCTGGAACGATTATCAAAGATCTATATATGACAGCAACGTCTTTCATGGATAGATAATTCCTGAAAAACACACCTAGGTTATTATTTTCTTCATCATTTCAGCCGAAAGACTTTCACTACTGGTCATAGGCCTCCCCAAAGCGTTGTCACAAAGCCGGTCCTGTGCGTCTAACATCCATCGGATTCCCGCGACCCTTACCAGGTATCCCTACTCTAGAACCTTTCGGCTCCATCGACCATCTGTTCGGCGAACAATGTCTCCCGCCCACTGCACTTAAGTATTTTCCCAATAATGTTTACTTCCATCTAATTAAGTCTACTTGTGGATAAACATAAACGAAGTAATATATTTTTACCACTGCTTTCAAAACGGTGAAGGAAAACATCGTGAGGAAACCGGCATGTCCTAGAACCAAAAATTCGAAGACATGTGACATCCACCAACCCGCACTGGGCGCGCGTGGTGAATTATGGCCCATTCCCTCTCCTAGAGAGGAGGCCTGAGTCCCAACAGTGGGAACATTATAAGGCCGACTATGCTATGCTATGCTAATCATATTTGGACAGCCTGCTATCTGACTTCAATGCACTAATCTATCCATATATTTATCTATATATATAAAAGGAGAAACTGACTGACTGACATACCAACGTACAGCCGAAACTACTAGGACTTCGAGCGTGAAATTTTGCACAAAGCTTCCTTTTATGACGTAGGCGAGCACTAAGGGAGGATTTCCTAAAATTCACCCCCTAAGGGGATGAAACGGGGGTCCAAAGTTTGTATGGAGAAACTTACTTTCACACGGGCGAAACCGCTAGCAGATGCTAGTATTTTATATATACATACTAGTGGTCCCGAAAGAAGTTGTGCTGCCCGAATGCTGGCCTATTGTCAGAAAAAAAATTGAGAACCCGATCGCAGCGCCATCTATCGAGCTTAATTGTATTTTAAAACCGTCCAAGGACCCAATTAAATATATACACAAAGCTTCATCCAGATCGTTCAAGGCGTTTAGGAGGAGTTAAGTGACAAGAGACAAACACGTACAGAAGAATAGGCTAGTCCTCTGCCAGCGGTTTCGCCCACGTGAAAATAGGTTTCTCCATACAATCTTTAGACTTCCGTTTCATCCCCTTAAGGGGCGATTTTTAGAAAATCCTCTCTTAGTGCTTGCCAATATCATAAAAGGAAACCTTGTGCAAAATTTCACGCTCCTAGGCCCTGTAGTTTTGGCTGTGTGTTGATATGTCAGTCAGTCAGTTTCACCTTTAATATATATAGACTAGCTTCTGCCTGCGGTTGCGCTCGGATGAAAGTAAATTTCTCCATACAAATTTTGGAACCCCGTTCCACCCCCTTAAAAGTTGAATTTTCAAAAATCTCTTCTTAGTGGCGAGCACTACGTCATAAAAAGAAGCCTTGTGCAAAATTACACGTTCCTTGTTCCAGTAGTTTCGGCTGTGCGTTGATATATCAGTCAGTCAGTTTCTCCTTTTATATAATATGTAGATAAAGAAATTTTGATATAATTATAGCGTTCTAAGTTATTGCTTTCTATATGATTTTCGGCATAGTTTGCCGCTAAAAACAATGTAAGCTTTATTTTTTGTTGAATCGTACGGTTTATTAATTTTAGTCTGTTTGCATACAACAAGCGCTATGTTTACACTAATCTTAAAACTGATAACAACTCTTGATATTATTGCTAATATTGATTTATTGCGTACTATCAAATCATTCCAGCTTCATATGGGTGTTTAAAGCCGTTAAAATTCTCTTTTTTTAAATGACATAAACTAGTGCTTGACTGCGATCCCATCTGATGGTAAGCAGTGATGCAATCGTTGATGGTGAAGCTTACTAGTTTATTATGAGCCTATTCACTCTAGCCTTGAAGACACCTAAATTATAATCGGACGGGAAGACCGCAGCAGGCAAATTGTTCCAGTCCTTCGATGTACGCGGTATAAACGACGACGCGAAATACTTAGTCCGGACCGTGGTGGCCTTTATATGCATGTATTATACACATAGACCTTCCTCATAAATCACTCTGTCTCTTAGTGAAAACTGAATAAAAATCTGTTCAGGATATTTTGAGTTTAACACGTCCATACAGTCAGACAGAGGAGCTGTAGAACTTTGTTTAATAATATGTAAGGATATGAAACAGCCTACCAGCTCGCCATTCAGTTAATAGCCTAGCCTTTTTACTAAATGACGTTAGTATCAATCAGCTAGGCAAATTACTAGGATCGATGACGTTTATGTACTTCTACTCTTAACTTACTTCTAGGCAAGCCTGCTCCATCGTGAACCACATCGTCGCTTAACATCAGGTGAGATAGTGGTCAAACGCAAGCCTATAAGTAAGAAAACTAGGGAAGTGCGAGTTGGACTCGCGCACTGAGGGTTCTGTACAAACTTGCCTATGTAGTTCATATCCCGAATGTGTCTCGAAGATTTTTCCGAATCGCAAAAAAAGTTTTATTTTTGTGATGTAACAAAAAAATTACTGATTTATATCTGTGCTATAAGACCTTGCTTTATGCCAAATTTCAGGATTCTGGATCCCTATGAATTTTGATTCCCTTGAGAGTGTCGAAATATACGTTTTTTGCGACATAAACGGCCGTACCTTTTTTTTTTCGTTAACTTAGAAGATTGATATTTTTACAGCTTTATGGGTCCGCAAACTTGAGTATATGGTTTAAATTTCAACTCAACGCGTTCCTGAGATAAAGGGTCTTGACAGACAGAAAGACAGACAGACAGACAGATGGACGGACAACAAAGTGATCCTATAATTTTGAGGTACGGAACCCTAAAAAACTGAAGCAAAAAATTACCCATTGCTCACAAACCCGTCCAAAAAACCCGCTCAATACACGTGGCGATGGCCGCAAGCCGCTGAAATTCTACTTTATTTCAGTAACTTTTGTTGATATGGGATGAAACAGATTTAAAAAACCGAGCGGCGTAAACACTTCCCATCTGACGTTAAGCTCCTGCTGTTGACATGAGTTTAAAGCTGCTCTTATCTATACATATAGCTACATATATGTATATACATATAGCAACATAACGTACCTTATACATGTATCTCTTGACGATTTCTTTTTGTTATTTTTTTTTAATAGCCTTTTATTCTACTACCACATCTAACAATAGGTAATACATTTATACATAGGTCTTATCTATGTAAATACATTTATACATCACATCATAAACTAGTTTAAATCACAAAATTGGTAATAATCGATTATTAATTATATTTATCTATTTATTACATATTTTGCTTCTACTTATAAATAAGTGAAATATAATCGTAATATAATTCAAATCATTTCTTCATTTCATTTCATTTCTTTCTTTCTTTTTTTGAATTAAGAAATGATATCATCATATTTTATCGTCACTAAAATATCATTTGATATTTTAGTTATTAGAATGCCAATTAATTATTGCAATGATTCTATTAGATACTAATCCTATGTGTCGTACAAAACAAATCATAAAATTATCATATATCATAATTATATATAACAATAAATAATCCACAACAATAATCCAAAACAATAATCCACTACAATAATAATCCATAATAATCATAACACTAAATTAAATTAAATTTTGGTTACTGAATGGTTATTTTTTGAAAGGAAAAAAATGTCTTTAAAAACTATTTTTATCCATTACATGATAAATTATATTTATTTTGCAATTATAAGTTTTTTATAACACGTAATTTTTTTTTAATATTAAAAAATAAGTGCTTTACAGCGATCCCACCTGATGCTATGCAGTGATGCAATCGTTGATGGTGAGGTGCACTAGTTTATTAAGAGCCTATTCACTCTAGCCTTGACGACACTTAAATTATAATCGAACTTCCTGTCCGATTACAATTACGACGAACGACTGCAGCAGGTCAATTGAAACTAAATGAGCCAATTTTCTAAAACTTTAAAATTTAGAAAGATTACTGTTTCATTTAATCTACTTTTTGGTCGGACTCTGTTGACTGGTCTACACTATCCTCTCATACCAATTTATATTGTAAGATCGAAATATTGTAAAGCCAATCATTCTTTTTAAAAGATTATCCGTGGACTTTCTTGCCGGTTCTTCTCCATAGGAAATGATATACTTAACAATATGGCCGACTTAACAATACGACCTTCGGAATAGCAGTCAGGGCCACTAGCCTTTTTTTTTTTTTTTTTTGTTGCCGGGGTGGAAAATCCTCATGGATGTCCTTCACCTGGGGCAGGCGAAGGGGTCTGTCAGACTCTTACTGACTAAAAACCACCTCGGTGTTCCCTCCCACACTTGGACCGGAGATCGTGGGAGCTGATACGCCATCCATGATCCCCGGCTAGTGCCGGCCCGCGTACGCGGGCCACCTCAAGCCGGGGGGAGTGTGAGGTATCCTCCCCCCGCGACGTCCAATAGAGGCGCGCGTGGAACACTACGCGCTGCCGCCTCGGGTTTTGCTGGATGGGGGACGGCGGACGACCCCGAGTCCGCCGTCCCTCCGGACCTCTTTATGGGGGCTGGAAGAGGGCGTTGTCTGCCCTCCGCCGACGCCCGGTTCGCCTGCTGCGGCACGGGAGAGTGGCCACGGCCTCCCTCTCCCTCTCCGCAGCCTCCTTCTGCGAAATTACGGCTTCACAGAAGGAGATCACCGCATCCCACGACTCGGCGCCCCCGACCATCGAACGAACGACGGCCGGCAGCGACAGGTCGGGGCCCACTTCAGATACAAGGGCACGGCGCTGCTCCTCCCATGCGGCACACTCTGCCAGTGTGTGTTGCGCCGTGTCCTCCCGACAGTCGGTGCAGTGATGGCACCGAGCGTCCGGCTCCCTGTTTATGCGACACAAGTACTTCCCGAAGCAGCCATGCCCCGAGAGCACCTGCGTCGCCCTAAACGACAGGGAGCCGTGTTTCCTCCCGAGCCATTCGTCGAGCACTGGTCGGATCGCATCGACGGTGGCGAGGCCGGCGGTAGGGCGCAGAAGCCTGTCCCGCCATTCCGCCACCATGACCTCGTGGAGCTGAGACCGACGCAGCTCGACCTCGCGCTGCATCGGTTCACCACCCCGCGTCCTCATCTCCTCGCGCCACCGGTACAGTGAGGCGAGGACTCTCGCCTGCAGTTCCCAGGGCGGAGATCCGGCCAGTGCACAACCCGCCTCGTAGGAGATCGTGCGATACCCCCTGATAGCCCTGACGGCCATCGCCCTCTGCGGTCTTCGCAGGATTGCGATGCTGCCGGCCGTCAGGTCAGAAGCCCATACCGGGGCCCCATACAGGGCCATGGATCGTACGATCCCCAAGTATAGCCGCCTACAGGCAGTGCTCGGGCCCCCTAGATTGGGAAGCAGCGTTGCGAGCGCGCCTGCTGCGCCCATCAACTTGGGCGTCAGCCGCCGAAAGTGAGGGCCAAAGTCCCACCGGCTGTCGAGCACCAATCCTAGGTACTTCATGGTGGACTCGACAGCGATTTGGACCCCCCCGACCACGATGTGTGATCCCGGTGGCGGCGCCCGTCGGGGGCCATGAAAGACCATAGCCTCCGACTTGTTGAGAGCCACCTCCAGTCCCAGGCGTCGTATGCGGCTCACCACCCGTGAAACCGCTGCCGTCGCCAGCAACGCTGCCTCCCTGTACGAGCTCCCCCGGGCCGTGACCAGCGTGTCGTCTGCGTAACACGTCAGGTCCACACCCGGTGGGAGCTCGCCCCTCAGCACCCAATCGTAACCGATGTTCCACAAGGGTGGCCCCAGGACCGAGCCCTGTGGAACACCGCACGACATATCACGACGGCCCTCGCCGTCGCGTCCCCTGTAGGTGACACACCTTTCCGACAGATAAGCCCCAATGATGTGGCGGAGGTAGCGGGGCACCCTATGGTACCTTAGCGCCTCCCGGATACAGCTCCAGGGCAGGGCGTTAAAGGCGTTGGAGATGTCCAAGGACACCGCCACCATCACCCCGCCCCGGGAAACCGCTTCCTCCGCCAGGACTCTCACCCGCATTATGGCGTCGATAGTGGAGCGCCCATGCCGAAAACCGAACTGACTGTCGTCCAGATCCGGCCCCTCTCTGTACAAGTGACCGTCGAGGCGGGCAGCAATAATCCGCTCAAAAAGCTTACCCACCTAGGGCCACTAGCCTAACCTAACCACTAGACCAACAGGCCTGTCAAAATCAATAGTTGTCAGAGTAAATAGGTCTACGAAAGCGTGCTCCTAGTTTTGACTTTGACCACTATCTAATAACATAACATAACATACATAACATTATCAGCCTTTTTTAATGTTCCCACTGCTGGGACTCAGGCCTCCTCTCTAGAAAAGGGAACGGGCCGTAATCCACCACGCGGGCCCAGTACGGGTTGGTGGATGTCACATGTCTTCGAATTTTTGGTTCTAGGACATGCCGGTTTCCTCACGATGTTTTCCTTCACCGTTTTGAGAGCAGTGGTGATAAAATAAATTACACAAAGTAATGCGCCTAGTCTAAGTCGGAGTCGTTACCACTCGTGATCAACAAAGTGATCCTATAAGGGTTTCGTTTTTCCTTTTGAGTTACAGAACCCTAAAAAAGAAACAAAAATAAGACAGTATGCCTCATGGGATTGACATGATCTACAGAATGGCGGTCCTACAAATTGCAGTGAAACGTGGTCGTTTACAGTGGGCCTTATCGGATGGCTTAAAATCATCTAAAGGACAATGGAGAGGGATAGCCCTCTCGGAGTTTTCTTGCGTGATCAAATTACGAATGAAGATATATCAGCAGGAGAATCTTCAAACTTAAGTTTCAGTGGGCAGGACACATCCAAAGCCCACATACGAGCACGTAAATAAAACTACTACTTCTTCGTAAATAAGCCTTTAAGCTGTTGATCCCCGCATTAACGCCGGCGTTCACGCGCCATTGTCTTACTATTGTGTCTCTAATTACGCACTCAAAAGGTTAAGGTCCATTTTGATACAGTCTCAGTGTGCTGTAGCGACTCTGGTGTCTATATGGTGTCTAGTTTGGTAGCTTACAGACACCATGGCGGCGCAACTGGTCGCGCCGCCATGGTGTCCCGGTGAAATAAAGACTTTAAGTAGTCTAACAGAATGTTGGAACCATAAAAACCGTCTGGATGCTAAGGAAACATTTTTTTACAATTATAGTAGGAACATATAAGATTATAACGTAAGTACAGTTACATTTTATTGAAGTTTAAAGAGTGTCGTGCGAGGTCTTGCCACGACACTAAGTGTCTGGCAATTAATGATCATATTGAATCATGATTACTAATACCATCCAGAATAACATAAAAAAATTGAGCCTTATAATTTAAAGAATATTTAGGTTGTTATATTATTTTAATTAGAAATATTAGTTGTGTAAATTTAATTAAATATGTTTTTTAGGTATAAAAAGAAAAATTTAAAGTATCATTACATTGCATGTCATTAAATTTTAAAATACAGATCATTTTATAGATTTATCATTATTAATATTGTAAAAAAAAAGAATTCCTACCCATCTGAGAGATCTTACAGCATGCAAAAATACCTAAACAAAAAAAATTGGTGAACGAAATAAAATGTGATACACTATGTTAATAAAAATAAAATAAAACAATACATTATAAAATCTTATCATTCAAAAAATCTCTGTGTTGGTTGAAAAAGTTTATCAGTGTATATCCACACTGATAAACTTTCAACTTTTATAAAATAACGAAAGTCTGGCAGCCCGTGGCTCTTAAGGGGTGACCAGACGGATGCAAACTAGCGTTCCAACCAAGGTGACATTGGTTTATGTGTTTGGTTTGTGTTGCGGCTAAATTGATGTAAACCAAGTGCCAACACATTCGGTGGTTGGGAAAACGCGCCTCCCAACCAAGGGCGTTGAAGGTCATGGTTTACAACTGCTTTCTACACGGATTAAAATTAGCTAGGTCACCTTGGTTGGGACGTTGGTTTGCAACCATCTGGTCACCCCTTTAGGCTATAACGATGACAGCACTGCCACTTGATAATTAATATAACTAGTATTTACATAACACATTTACTCAAACATAACTTTAAACCGTTCCACACCACAGTAATAATGCCCTAACTTTAGAGTGGCAAATGTGTGTAGTGACTAGTTTACATAAAGACCCACAACATAAACTTTACCAAACACTTGGGTAGGCTCCCCTCATGCTACATATAGCATAGCATAGTCGGCCTTATAATGTTCCCACTGTTGGGACTCAGGCCTCCTCTCTAGGAGAGGGAATGGGCCGTAATCCACCACGCGGGCCCAGTGCGGGTTGGTGGATGTCACATGTCTTCGAATTTTTGGTTCTAGGACTACGATGTTTTCCTTCACCGTTTTGAGAGCAGTGGTGATTAAATAAATTACACAAAGTAATGCACCTGGCTGGGTTTGAACCCGCAACCTACAACTCGTAAGTCGGAGCCGTTACCACTCGGCCACCACTGCTCTCATACCTTAACTATAATCTTAATATCATTGACAAAGTTAATTACTTTGTTTGTTTGTTCGTAGAAAATGATCTATGGAAGTATTAAAATTTAAGTGTCCGATTATAATTTCGATGTCTTCAAGGCTAGAGTGAATAGGCTCTTAATAAACTAGTGCGTCTCATCATCAACGATTGCATCACTACTTACTATCAGGTGGGA
This sequence comes from Mythimna impura, assembly GCA_905147345.3. Taxonomy (NCBI): domain Eukaryota; kingdom Metazoa; phylum Arthropoda; class Insecta; order Lepidoptera; family Noctuidae; genus Mythimna; species Mythimna impura. Next base: position 2,764,605 of record LR990349.1, read on the forward strand.
TCGCAGTCAAGCAGTAGTTTATAACAATTAAAAAAAAAGTATTGATTTTTTTGCTAAAATTCGTTTGGGTCAGTGGTTGAGCAATTGGCTACTACACTGCGCGTTGCGGGTTCGATTTCCGCGCGGAACAAATATTTTTACAGCTCTGGATGTTTTGCGTACCTATGTATGTTTACTTGTTTGTAAACGCACCGGCAGACGACGGAGAGCGACCTCTCGCGCCGGGCCATGGTACAGGCCATGGTCCGTTGCGAGGAGGAGTGGCAGGCTGTCGCCTCCTTCTGCGAAACTGTAATGCTAGCGAAGGAGGCGGCCGCACGCGTGACGGAAAGACATCCTTACGCCTCAGCCAGCGAGACCCCGACCCCGATTTCCAGCCATCATAGGCGTGGGCTTGCGGACGACGGGCAATGGATAGCTCGCCGTCCGGTCGTCTGGTAACCATTCGGACCAAGCCTGAGTCGTCAACGGCGCGTAGTGTCCCACGCGCGTCTCAAAGAGATATCAGCAAAACTATAGGGGCCGAGCAGGGCTGATGCCTACTGGGGCCTTTAAAACTTTGGAAAATAGTTAAATTATCCACAAAACGATTTTGCTCGACCCGGGGAAGACATCTAAATTATAATCGGACGGGAAGACCGCAGCAGGCAAATTGTTGCAGTCCTTCTGGCCTGTTGGTCTAGTGGTTAGTGGCCCTGACTGCTATGCCGGAGGTCGTGGGTTCGATTCCCACCCAGGAAAAATGTTTGTGTGATGAGCACGATCATTTGTTCTGTGTCTGGGTGTAATTTATCTATAATATGTATGTATTTAGAAATATATAAGTATGTTTATCAGTTGTCTAGTACTCATAACACAAGCTCTGCTTAGCTTGAGACTAGATGGCGTTGTGTGATAGTTGTGGAATATTATTATTATATTATTATTATTTTCTTTATTCATTAAATATACATATTAATTAAATTTTTAAATATTTTTTTTAACAAAATCATATTAAAAAAAAAAACATTTAAAAACATAAAAAATAGTGTCCCACCGGTATCGGGAACAGGGTCCAAGCTACCGGCGGTCAGGGCTCCAGAGAAAGGAACCTCCTAACAATACGAGCCGTGTCCAGGAGTACCGCTTTCTGGATCAAGCCCTTGATCCAGCCGCCTAACGCGAGCCTCCTAAGGTGTTGGTCGAGGCTCTTGGCTATTAAGCCATTGGCTGACACGACTATCGGTACAATGATCGCCGAGTCTACATCCCACATGTCGACAACCTCGCGAGCCAGATCAATATACTTGATTTGTTTGTCTTTCTCGGCTTTCACGAGGTTCTCGTCATGCGGAACGGATATGTCAACAATCATTGTACGCTGTCTCTTCGGTCCACCACCACTATATCAGGCTTATTGGCTACAATAGTCCTGTCAGTGATGATGGACCGATCCCAGTACAGCGTGATATCGCCATTATCGAGAACTGGGTCGGGCATATACCTGTAGTATGGCACCTCCGATTCCACAAGAGAGTACTTCAGAGCAAGTTGCTGATGGATAATCCTGGCTACAAGGTTGTGTCTATGCAAGTATTCACCGTTAGCTAGACGAGAACAACCAGAGATAATGTGGCGGATTGATTCACCCGGTCGGTGACATGCCCGACAAATGTCAACCGTGCCGTCCTTCACAATAAATCTCCGGTAGTTATTCGTCATGATAACTTCGTCCATAATTGCACAGACAAAACCTTCGGTTTCCCCAAAGAGGTCACCGACGCGCAGCCAGGCAACGGACGCTAGTTGATCTACATCGGACCCATGAAGGGCCCGGAAAAAGCGTCCGTGGAGTTCCTTACTCTGCCATACTTCCCTGCGATCGTTAGTGTCAAGCACTACAGGTTTGCGCCAGCTCTCGTTAGCCAAGGAGAGCGGGGTCAGTCCCTTGTCCACTGCCACTACATCACGATGCATACCCACATCGGCGGCTAGGAAATATTCCCTGAGACTGCATACCTCGCGATTGTGCAGGGTCTTAGCATTTAAAAAGCCTCGACCCCCACACTTCCGCGGGATATACAGTCTCATCACCGACGATCGTGGGTGATGCATTCGGTATGCAGTCAACAGTGTACGGACCCGCCTATCCAGGGCATCAAGTTCCGTTTGAGTCCATTTGAGTACGCCGAAAGAGTACATCAATACCGGCATGACCCAACCGTTGAAGGCGCGCACCTTGTTTCCGCCTGAAAGAAGGCTATTGAATACCTTCTTCAGGCGTCCAAAGAAACGCTCCCTCAACGTTTGCTTCATGTCAGTAGCATTGATGCCTAACGCTTCCGACATACCCAAATATTTATAGGTTTCGGTTGGAGAGAGAGATCTCAAGTATATGGAATCCGAGAGTAGGATACCCACGGATTCCACAATCTCCCCTCTCTTTACATGCATGACTGCACATTTATCCACACCAAACTCCATCCTGATGGCACTACTGAAGGTTTCAGTTACCTTCAGTAGCTCCATCAGTTGCAGATTGTTGGGGGCAAAAAGTTTCAAGTCATCCATGTATAGGAGGTGAGATATAACCTGACCACCTCTCTTCAACCGATAGCCTAGGCCTGAATTCTCCAGCAGTGTGTTTAGAGGATTCAAGGCCAGGCAGAACCAAAGCGGACTCAAACTGTCACCCTGGAATATACCTCGCTCGATCCTTACCGGTTCGCTGTTCCTCTGGATATGTCGACATCCTGGATAGCGAAGGACCGTCCTCCATTGCCTCATACATGACATCAGGAAGGTGCGTAATGTTGTATCAATTTTGTATAATTCTAGCACCCTCATGAGCCATGTATGAGGAACTGAGTCGTAGGCCTTCTTATAGTCTATCCAACATGTCGACAGATCCTTTTGGGAACGCCGAACCTGTTGGCTAATGGCCATATCGATGAGGAGTAGCTCCTTAGTACCGCGGGACCCATTCCTACATCCATTTTGAGAGGCAGACATGATAGCGTTATTATCTACATGGTGGTTAATCTTTGCTCTCAAAATGGATGTAAGAACCTTATAGACTGTCGGCAGACACGTAATCGGTCGATAGTTTTTGGGTTCCGCGGTGCTACCAGATTTGTGGAGCAGGTGGGTAACTCCTGTTGTAAGAAACTCGGGTAGCGAGCCAGACTCCAAGGCGGTCTGATACTGAGATGCCAAACGAGCGTGCGATCTTTGAAGCCACTTTATCCAAAAGTTGTGCAGTCCGTCCGGCCCTGGAGATTTCCAATTAGGCAACGGACGGACTGCACGGGCCACATCTTGGGGGCTGATTGTAATTGCCCCCATTTCTGGAATCGGTTCGCACGCTCGTTCGACCTCTCGAGTCCAACCACCTTCAGTATGACTGACAGGCACCGACCAGATGTTACGCCAGAACGAACTCATGGCGTCATCATCCGGAAGGCGCGTGTCAGTCACACTTTGGTCCGGCTGCTCCCAAGCCCTATATACCCACCTTTCATTACTCCGGAATGTGCGATTCTGGGTGTACCGCTCAACCCGCCGCTTATACCTTCGGATACGGTTTGCCCATGCGTACACCTTCTGCTTCAGGAATTATTATTATTATTATTATTATTTCGTTTATTCGTATAGATACATATAAATTATATTTTTAAATATTTCATTAAAAATAAAAAAAAATAAAACATTTAAAAATATAAAAAATAGTGTCCCACCGGTATCGGGAACAGGGTCCAAGCTACCGGCGGTCAGGGCTCCAGAGAAAGGAATTTCCTAACAATACGAGCCGTGTCCAAGAGTACCACTTTCTGAATCAAGCCCTTGATCCAGCCGCCTAACGCGAGCCTCCTAAGGTGTTGATCGAGGCTCTTGGCTATTATTATTATTATTATTATTCTCTTTCCTTCGCTTTCTTCTCTCATTACTCTTTTGTATTTACTGGTTCTCCAGATACAATTAATCGGACGGATAAAAACTACGGTCGATTTTTTTAAAAAAAACGTTGGCGCGACACAGTTCATTGTAATTGCAATTTTATTCAAATGCATCTCTGGTTAGATGAGAGGAAGGATTTATTTTAAAAATGCTTTAGTGGTGTATGAGTGTGCTTCAATTTAACTTATAGGGCTATGGGCATGTATTTATCTAAACTAACATTATAAAAAGGAAAGATTTGATTTTTGATTGTTTGTATGTTACAATTTAACTCAAAAACTACTGGACCAATTTTCAAAATTCTTTCACCAGTAGAAAACTACTTTATCACTGAGTAACATATGCGTATATTTTCTATTTTCACGCAGGCAAAGCCACTGGCAAAAGCTAGTTATGGATCATTTGAAATGTTGTTTGTAGTTTTTCTTGCATGATGGATTGTTTATTTCGTCAATATAATCTTAATTCGTAAATTTATACTATCGATTCGATTACTTTTATAATTCCTTTGCCATAGTCACACCTACAAAACAAATTTTTAATTAGTACAAATACTTAAAGGGCTTATTAGAAAAGGTCTTGTTGTTATTTCAGTAAAGTCTCTATTTATTGAGACTTTACTCATAAACAGCAAAGTTATTAGAGTTTGTTTATATCCCAAAATGTTACTCAATTTATGGAGATATTGTACAGGCAGGATTATGAATGAGAAACAATGGAAAAACACTGCGCGTATTATTTTCTAGTAGCAATTGTTATGAATAATTGATTCAATTATGAATTTAACAATTATGACAAATTTTCGTGGACTATTTTGGGGTTCACATTTTTCACATCAGCCGCATGCACTGTGGGCAAGAGTCTCCACAAAGTGGGTACCTCAAGATGGACGACGCCGCCGAGGTCGACCTGGGAAGAGGTGGCGAGACGACCTAGATGCCTACCGCAAAGACTGGTTCGAGGTGGCCCAAGAAAAGAATACCTGGAAGAAGTTGGGGGAGACCTTTGCCCAGCAGTGGGACAGTATAGGCTACCTATAAAAAAAAAAAAAAATTTAGGGGTTTGGTTTTTATTTTAGTTTTGACTACACAAATATGATCAATAACGGGTGCCGATAGAGCCCTATTTTTTTGTAAGTACTTATAAAAAAATAGGGGTGTATACACAAGTAGACAGATAAACAGATGCACGCGTTAAACTCATAACGCCTGTATATATCGTCGGGGATCAAAAACGCTCAAATAAGTAGGTTTCTTTGTTAGTGGGGAAATCATTCAATGACTTCTCGGGCTCTAGGGTGGAGCAAGAGGGCGTATCAGATTTTTACTGACTAAAACCTACTTCTGTGTTCCTTCTTTGCCTTACGTCGCAAGATCCCGAAGTTCCCTTTCAGACGACCCATGGCCCCAGTAGGCTTCGGCTCTGCTAGGCCCCTATTGTTTTGCTGACATCTCTTTGAGACGCGCGTGAAACACTGTAGGTGAATCCTAAAAAGTTTTTAGTAATTTTAGATAGTGCGGGCGAATATTTCTGTCATTCTCAACGGGATAATACAATCAGACATGCAAATATCTATGAAACTAAAAAATATCACACAAAAAGCGAAATTCTCACTTTTAAAACTCTTTCGTATCCTGCAATAATTAAAAAACGAATACCGTATTTCAACGACCAGTAGCAAAATCATAGTGATGTTTTTACGATTGAAATTCAAATAACAGGTTCATTCGGAACGCTGAATTTCGAAATAAACTAGTTATTTCACTTCAACGGGAATGACGGCAGATTTAAATAATTTTGCGATATTCCAATTTCGAATCAAATTCGTTAATGTTGCCACTTAAGAGCTTAATTGTCGATGTTGCTATTGTATTTTCGGTTCGACAGATCTGGCATATAATGATAAAAAATAGAATTTATGAATTGTTTTTTTTTTATGTGGGAAATCATCTAATGACGTCTCCCGCCATTTCGTGTCAGACTTTTACTGACTAAAACCCACCCCTGTTTCTTCTTTACCGTTCTCTTCTCTCTTCTACCGGTCTGGTTCTCTTTCGTATCACCCATGGCCCCAGTAGGCTTCGACCCTGCTGGGCCCCTACGGTTTTGCTGACATCTCCTTGAGGCGCGCATGGAACGCTACGCGCCTTCGACTACTGGGGCTCGGTCCGGACGGCGCCTATGGTGGCTGGAAATCGGGTTCGGGATCCCGGCGGCTGGGGCGTAAGGGCCATTCCCTCGCGCGTGCGGCCGCCTCCTTTGCTAGCATTACTGCTTCGCAAAAGGAGGCGACCGCTTGCCACTCCTCCTCGCTCCGGATCATATCCTGTACCAAGGCGATTTTTGGTTAAGAGGCAATGCAAAAAAGAGAGGTAACTTTGTTGGCATTCTGTAATTCCGTGATTTCACGTAACTTGTTCCAGGAAATATGTGTTTTTTTAAACCCCTTTTTTTATTGGGTGGGAAAATCATCTTATGACAAATCTCGCTCTTGGGTGGAGCGAGGGATAGTGTCAGACCTTTACTGACTAAAAACCCACTCCTGTTCCTTGTCCTTGTTGCCTTCGTCCCAGGGCCCCGGGTTTCACTTTCACACTACCCGTGGCCCCAGTAGGCTTCGACCCTGCTGGACCCCTACGATTTGCTGACATTTCCCTGAGGCACGCGTGGAACAGTACGCGCCGTCGACGACTTGGGCTCGGACTGGACGGTTACCGGACGGTGGGACGGCGAGCCACCCATTGCTCGCCGTCCGCAAGCCCGCGCCTACGGTAGCCGGAAATCGGGATCGGAATCCCGGCGGCGGTAGGGGCGTGAGGACCGTTGCCTAAAAATTTTTCAGAAACATTGCCGACATTCAGAATCTCGATTAAATGTGCAAGGCTTCTATTGATGTACTTTTTTATATTTTTAATATATGAGTACATTATGGAGGGCCAAAGTTCACGTAAATTTGCAGATTTTCAGAGGTCTTTACTAAATTAGTTTTACACAAATTTATATTTTGATTTCTATAGAAGCCTAGATAATATCCACAAGATAGCTGTGTATCCAAAACATCACATCTAGAGAAAGATGTGTAATAACATCATAATCAAGTAAGAGCGTTTGTATGAAAATGTACCTTGAAAATGACGCTTTTAATATTGCGTTAATACTTTTTTGAGAATTTGAATAAGAATGGTATTAAAAATGGCAATTATCTTGTCTTTATTTAATAACTAGGTGGGGTTAGGGGCTCCACATGCGTGATAGCAGAATATTATCCAATGGGAATATACTTCCGGGCTCATAAGTATCCTATGTACTATTTCCAACTTCGACCTTTACCCAAAGGTAGGCAGCGCGGGCTTGCGGACGGCGAGCAATGGGTAGCTTGCCGTCCGAACGTCTGGTAACCGTCCGGACCGAGCCCAAGTCGTCAACGGCGCGTACTATTCCACGCGCGCCTCAAGGAGATGTCGCAAACTGTAGGGGCCCAGCAGGGTCGAAGCCTACGCCTAGATGTCATAAGATGATTTTCCAACCGAAAGAAAAGATAGGCAGCCGTCATTCATATTGCACCAGAAGCAGGGGTCAGTTATCGACGGTCTCGAGAACACTCACCAAATCTTCCAAGACGTATGGGCCCGACAGTTTATAATCAACTGCCTGCAGCTATTTCTGGGGACTTTAGGGAGCTTCAAAGTTCGATTGAAAAAATGGCATATCGAGCAAGCTTTTTATTCTTTTGACGAATTTATGATTTAATTTAATTTAACTTTGGCGCGAATATTAATTTGGACTGAAAATGATTGTGACTTTTATTATGATTTATTTTATTTTAATTTGTGTTTCGACTTCGATTTATTTGTTTTCTTGTATTTTCTTTTATTTGTTTGACATTCTAATGTAATCATTTGTTGACTAAGTATAATGTAACATTCTGTATATGACTTATAAACTACTATGACTATGACTACTATGACTATTCTAGGATATGGTCTACCCTTGTACTAAGTTTTATCGAAATCCGTTCTGTCAAGAAGCGAGCGTGAAGAAGTAACAAGCATACACACACACAGTCACACACACACTCACAAACTTTAGCCTTTAATATTAGTATGATAGTTATTTGCAACTGATTACCAGTTGAAATATTATGGTTTAGATGCCTGTGTCGAACCTCTTGCGCCATCCTATCTTCCTAGCACATCGTGCTGAGCTGGTGCTGCCGCTGCGGCTGCGGAGAACCTCAAGCGACGTAAATATAACAACCTAAAATATAGCTGCCGACGAGCTATATTTTTGAGCCGTTTGGGGTTGAAACTCTTGGGCCAGATCTTGATCAGAGTGCTCATACGCTTTTTAAAGAACTATCCAAACGCTTAGTTGACACTTCACGTGACCCAAGGGCTGGCTTTTACCTCGGTCAGAGATTAAGCATTGTCTTACAACGTGGCAATGCCGCCAGCCTTTTGGGCACACTTCCAGTCGACAGCGATGCGGAAGAGTTTTATGACGCCATATTTTAGTTAGGAGTAGCCTTTAGTGTATATATATAATTCTAATTAGTTAAGTGTTTTTGAAATAATCGTATAAAATATATGACAAAGCAGCTGTTTAGATGCCAGCAATGTTTTTAACATTTCATTTATAATATATCTTCTGTTATTTTTTGCAGAAATGTTTTATAAGAAACACAAATACTATCAGCAGCTGAAACTTAATCATTACGAGAAACCAACGAAATAATCGTTTATTTCCCTCTACCATAAGGAGAACATAAATTCGGGGAAAGTGAAACGATACCAGGCAGCCATAAATGTAGATAATATTTCATTTCCACGATAATGTGTGCGAGGGAACGATATTATTATTGAAATATTAGAAAGGTACTTTTTCATATTCGTGTTTATGATGTCCGTGGCCAAAATATTGTTTTATCCATGCTAATAGTAACATTATAACTGTGAAAGTAACTCTACCTGTCTGTCTGTTACTTATTCACATCTCAAAGTTGAACGGATTTGGACGAAACTTGGCGCATGAGTAGCCCATATCCTGGAGCAGAGCATAGAATATTTTACAGCCCAGGAGTATGTAGTCTTAATAGGTACAGTTTTCAACTTTCACATGGACGAAGCCGCTGACTAGCTTTTGACCATAGTATAAATAACTTCTTGGAATGCTTTGCCCGTGTCAGTAAGGCAAGCTCAAACACTGTCAATTTTCAAAAATATGGTTAAGGATCACTACCTTTCCTCTTAAACGTCATTAAATACACTATTTCTCTGCTTTCATATATATATATATATATTGTATATATATATATTTATATAATATATTGTTTGTATTAAATTATTAGTTATGTATTGTGTATAAATAGTACACCTGCGTATCTTTTTCTCCTTCTCTGACAAATCCATCCAAAGGTTGTCTGTAAAAAATCGCTTTTAGCGATAAGACCGCCCATTGTGACACCCTATTAATTTTAAGTTCCTATTGTAATTTTATTATTGGTGTACAATAAAAAATATATCTATCTATATAACTAACTTCAGCGAGATTATGGATTTTTTTTTTAAGTGGGAATTCATCCAATGACTTCTCCCTGTCTGGTTAGAGCGGGAGGGCGTGTCAGACTTTTACTGACTAAAACCACACCTGTGTCCTTCAGTTGCTCTTTGCGATCTAGGACTACGGGTTTCTATTTCAGAAATACTCCGCGGTCCTAGCGAGCTCTGGCCCTGCTAGACCCCTACTGTGAGAGCGAGCGAGCCTATGGGTGCGTCTCATATATTATCATATAATTTTTAATAAATTATTTAGACTAATTAAAAAAAAAAGTATATTTTCATTTCAATAACGTTCACAAGATAAAACGTTCATAAGCATAGCGTAATCAGCCTTTTAACGTTCCCACTGCTGAGACTCAGGCCTCCTCTCTAGGAGAGGGAATGGGCCATAATCCGCCTCGCGGGCCCAGTTGAAATATTAAAAAGTTGGTGAATGTCACATATCTTCGAGTTTTTGGTTCTAGGACATGCCGGTTTCCTCACGATGTTTTCCTTCACCGTTTTGAGAGCAGTGGTGATGAAATAAATTACACCAAGTAGTTTTGAACCTGCGACCTACAACTCATAAGTCGGGGCCGTTACCAACCGTTACCGCCACCACTGCTCTTCAAAATATAACAAACGTGAGATGTAACAACTGTTACACATCTAAAAGAGCAAAAGAAGATTTTGATGATTTCACACCCTCAAAAAAACCATGATTGTTAGGCTGAAACGAGATTGAAGTACAGATTAGATTTAAAACTTTTTAAATCTGTTTCAAAATCAAGATGACTACACTCCACTACACTTGACTACACTTAAATACTTTATTTATGGCGGATTCTTGCATTGACTATTTTGAGTTAAGATCGCCTGAAACCCTACACGAAAGTTAATTTTAACAGGTTTACAAACTAAAGTAGAGTAAGAGTGTTCAATTATGAAATTAATAAATTGAACTTAGGTAATGCAAAACATTATGCAGAATAGTTTCATGCATTTTGCGTTGAAACTTAAAATACCTGGGTAGCGTTGTTATTCAAGGCATATTGTATTTTTTAGAAACTACATAAAATTGTAAGACAACAAGCATTTTCTGATTAATTAAAAATAAAATCACTGATGTAACTGCGGTCCATATAAAGCGCACAGCAACGCCCCGAGGAATCAATTTAGCTTGGATTAAGCCTTTATTAGTCCTTTGAAGATGGCGTAGCTTCAGCCAACTCAGGCAAGCTAAAGTGACCCATTTTCACAGACTCGGCTGGTACATTATAATATTATATCCTCCATGTCAATATTTGATTAACGGTCGCCGCACACGGGCCACTTGCATCAGCCACAAACGCCGCCACGAGAAGCTAGAAGCGGCCATAAAAGCAGCTGAAGCGCGCGACAGCCACTTGTGACTGGTAGATGCTGCTTTTTTAACCCATACGCGCAGTTCATAATGGACTCTGACGAAAAAGGTTCAAATGCGCGATTGCGTGTGACAGCGTTTTGTATTGGCGTTTAGTGGCCAGTGCGGGCCACAAGAAGCGAGCAGCGGCGATTTGTAGCGTGTGGCGGCCACCAGACGCCAACAGTGTACGGCAAATCAATATAAAATGTATGAAAACTATAGGAAATATACCGGTGGCGGCGTTTTGTGGTTGTGGCCGGTGTGTGCGGCGACCCTGAGATTTAAACACAAACGCACTTAGCGTTTATATTTAAATCTCCAGATATTTAAATATTTATCAAACGCATAGCAGTGGTGGCCCAATAATATAATAATAATAATAATATTCCACAACTATTACACAACGCCGTCTAGTCCCAAGCTAAGCAGAGCTTGTGTTATGAGTACTAGACAACTGATAAACATACTTATATATTTCTAAATACATACATAAATAGATAGATCACACCCAGACACAGAACGAATCATCATTCTCATCACACAAACATTTGTCCTGGGTGGGAATCGAACCCACGACCTCCGGCATAGCAGTCAGGGCCACTAACCACTAGACAAATAGGCCAGTCAAACCAAAGTTGTAGGCCAAATACTTTCTTTCGACGGAGTGTTATGAGCCACTCGCGCCTCAAAGAGATGTCAGCAAAACCGTAGGGGTCCAGCAGGACCGATGCACCAGCAACTAAAGGACACATGTGTGGTTGTAGTCAGTTAAAGTCTGACATGAGAGTAGATGATTTCCTCTCACAAAAAAAAGCCCGATGTTAATTTTTAATGTTGAAAATAACTGACAGACTCTGTAACGTACCTCCTGGTGCTACCTACTCTAAGCCTGCTACGGTCGACTTAACAAAACCTAATTGTAGATTTGTCTACGAGAAATAAGATAATGTTCCTTTGATATCAAACCTTGGTTCATTCAAGGATGGGTCACTTGAATGAACCGAGGTTGGCTTTGAATTCATTTCCCAGAATTAATATCAGTTTTGAAGTTAACGAGATTAAATTCCTGAATTAACTTAATAACGGAACCATGATTTTCATGTTCTGTAAAGTTTAAATTAATTATTAACGTTAACAGAAATACAGGATTGGAAGCGAAGCTGTGGGTACGTTTGAAAGAATTACCATAGCCCTGGAACGCAAAGAGTAACTGAAGGGCACAGTTAGGTTTATACTAAATTTCATTAAAAAAATAGGATTAGTAAGTGGTGAAGCGACAGAAGATCATCTTGCTGTTGTCAATTATCTTCATCGTTGTTTTACGGCTTTAAAGAATACTCTAAGAATATCTCAGAACGGTGAAGGAAAACATCGTGAGGAAACCAATCATGTCCTAGAACCAAAAATTGGAAGACATGTGACATCCACCAACCCGCTGGGCCCGCGTGGTGGATTACGGCCCCCTCTTCTAGAGAGGAGGCCTGAGTCCCAACAGTGGGAACATTATAAGGCGGACTATATGCTATGCTATACTAATGTTATAGATTAGTATAAGTAAGACATTTGTTATTTAGGAAGAAAATGGACTTCCAAAATACAGGCATTCTTTGCTTAGTAGTTTGTACACAAGATTCTGTTCACAGATATTTACTATGTAGGTACCTATAGCCCGAGATTGTTTAGCTCTTGTGTGTAATTTGATGTTATTGGTAATTTGATATCGAATAAATATTTGTCGGCGAAGTCAATATAACGGAAGCTTGAGAACGAACGAACGAGCTGAGTGACAGGTGACATATGTCACTTTCACAGAATCCCGGCTGACGTTCGCACGAGCTGAACACAAATCAAGAAAGCTGAACACAATCACAGAGTACTTTGGAACATACTGAAACGCAGAGGCGCGGGGGTCTTTTCTCTGTCGGCTGCCGTACCTACGAACAACATCTTGGGAACTGTCTCATGACTCGTTGTGAAGGATACCTAAAGGTTGCATCACAATAAAACAGTTGTGTGATCTGGAATCGTTTGTTTTTGTTCGATACCCAGTCATCGCCCACAAAACAGAGTCCCTGGACAAAACTTCGAAGGTGATTGGCATCCTGCACCGATATATTTCAGTCAATAAAAGTCTGACACTTTCTCTCGCTCCGGATAAGTCAGTAGAAGATTTCCCACCTCCATAAACCTAATCATCGCCCACTACACTACACGTACAAGCAAAGTCTAATGTAACCTAATGAAATTACAGTGCGGGCCACGTGAAGTGCACACAAAAGCCCCCGAGACGATATTTAGGCCAGATTAGGCTGTTATTAGCTCTCAGGAGGCCGAGCAAGACGTGCTGTAATATATACTGTGTCAGTAAAGTTAGCCCTTAAGTGCTTGGCGTTTATACAACAAAGTAACATTATAGACGCACATCCTAAAGCTAGTAGTTTTAGTATTGGTTACTGAATCAATTTCAACTATTTATAAAATTGGTAATTTTTAATCCTAAAATAATCAAAAAAATATTTTAGGTTAAAAAACTGGGAAAGTGCAAGTCGGACTCATTGACTGAGGGTTCCGTACAAACTTATCCATGAAATCAGTTCAATTTCCTAATTGTGTTACGAAAATTTTTCCGAATCGCAAAAAGGAAATTTTATTTTCGTGACGTAACTACAAATTTACAGTTTTCTGATTTTTCTTTTCCTATACTTGTGCTATGAGACCTTGCTTCATGCCAAATTTCAGGATTTTAGGTCAACGGGAAGTACCCTATGAATTTTGATTTCCTTGAGAGTGTCGAATTACACGTTTTTTGCGACATACACGGCCGTATTTTTTTTTTGTTAACTTAGAAGTTGGATTTTTGTCACAGCTTCAAGGGACTGCAGACGTGAGTGTATGGTTTTAATTTCAACTCTATAACTCCACGCATTTTAGAGGTAAAGGTTCTTGACAGACATACAGACGGACAACAAAGTGACCTATTTTTTATTATTTTTTTAGCCGCTTGTGTGTCCCTCTGCTGGGCAAAGCCCTCCACTTTCTTCATAGTTAGCTTTGAAAAAGGGGGATTTGGACTAAAGTCCACCACGCTAGTCCAATGCGGGTTGGTGGACGGTACGCCAGAACCTCGTTCGTTGAACAGCAGGGTGCACTGCGGCCAGGTGAGGTTGGCTTGGGTCTCTAAGATGTGAACGGAAATTCTGAATAAATGTTTATTGTGTCACTTACTTGTTTGCGTGTGCGTGCAAAAATACCAATACCTATGTATTACCAATGTAGTGCGTCGATGTCCACATAATCAAATATTATAACTAGGACTACAAATTTCTTAAAAAACCACTACCTAAGTGCATTTAAGAGAGTCCTTTTTCACTCGCCTATCGTCAACATAGAGTATGGTTTAAAGGCTTGTTACTTCATCTAACGCAATCCAACGTGATGTTTGACGAAAAGGCAACGCGAAAAAAGAGAGATAACGCTTGAAAACTCTGTTAGATTCTAGTTCTCTTCTGTCACAAAACCTACGAGACGGTAACGGCAAATAGTGTAAACAATTTTGGTACTATTATTAACAGAAACAAGCCATTAGTGCTCCATATTTGCTAGTAATAACTTTTCCAATAAAAAACGTGATTCATTTCTCAACGATACAACAGTGTGTTACTTACTACCCATAAAAAAACATCATTTTGTTTTAACGCCACATATGCCGACAAAAACGAACACTAAAAACATACTATCCTACATACTAATATGACATAAAACTGGGTTGGTTGTGGGGTGACTTCATAGAGTACGGAAACACCTCAGTGGCCGCGCACACGAGCGAGGCACTAGTCAACGCTTTAGCCACAACCACGCCTGTCAGTCAGTGTCATCGTTTTTTTAAAGAAATCCTTGACAATTAATATGGCTGTGAAAACTGAACTTTGTGCTCAGCGCACATTGCATGGGTACCAATATTATTGAGTAACTAGCGACCTTCCCAAAGCCAGGGTGTTACAATTAGCGCCAGGCCCTGGTACAGGCCATGGTCCAGAGCGAGGAGGAATGGCAGGCGGTCGCCTCTTTCTGCGAAGCATTAATGCTAGTGAAGGAGGCGGCCGCACGCGTGAAGAAACGGCCCTCATGCTCCAACCACCGGGATCCCGATCCCGATTTCCAGCCAACGTAGGCGTAGGCTTGTGGACGGCGAGCAATGGGTAGCACGCCATCCGCCCGTCCGGTAACCGTCCGAACCGAGCTTGAGTCTTCAACGGTGAGTAGTGTTCCACGCGCGCCTCAAAGAGATGTCAGCAAACCGTAGAGGACCAGTAAGGTCGAAGCCTACTGGGGCCATGGGTTGTGCGAAAGTGTACTCCGGGGCTCTGAAACGAAGGCAAAGAAGGAACAGGAGTGGGTTTTAGTCAGTAAAAGTCTGACACGCTCTTCGGCTTCGCCCGCCCAAGAGCGTGAGAAGTCATTGGATGATTTCCCACCTAATAAAAATATGTGTTTTACAAACGATTGGATTTGGACCTTATTATCGAACCGAACCATCTCAAATTCACCCAAAGGACAATGGAAAGAGCTTTGCTCGGAGTCAGTCCTCTTGCGTGATTGCATCAAGAATGAAGATATCCGCAGGAGAAAAAAGTTACCGAAATAGCCCGAAGAATCACCAAACTTAAGTGACAGTGGGCAGGGGACATTATTCGTAGAATAGATGATCATTGGGGCTGAAAGTTTCTGGAGTGGCGACCGCATACTGGAAGATGCAGCTTTAGTAGCCCTTCCACAAAGTGTACCGATGACCTGGTGGGGGTAGCGGGAATCCGATGGATGCGGGACGCAAAGGACCGTTCGTAGTAGCTACACTTGGGGGAGACCTATGTCCAACAGTGGACGTCTTTCAGTTGAAATGATGATGATGATAATGATGTCAAATCTAAAGTAAACCTGAAGCGAATACTCTGCGTGGTCTCAAATAATATTTAGTAATGGCGTTTCTAATCTCTTTCCGCTTCTGTACTCTGTGGTTGACCCACTTCGCGCAGTTGACTCTAACAATTTGCAAGATGCCCATCTAACGCGGGCTGTGTTCCCTTCCCATTAGCTCCTGTTTGGACAGAACGAGGCAGTATACAGTTAATAAATCAAAACAACAGGTTTATGAAAACATTCACTCCGATTATGAACTGTTTATGTGGTGAATATCCTACCAAACGCAGCACGTAACGCTTTGGGAACACATTCATTGTGCGTATAGCTTTTTTTTTTATAGGTGGGAAAATCATCTTATGACAAATCGCGCTCTTGGGCGGAGCGTGAGATAGTGTCAGACTTTTACTGACTAAAAACCCACTCCTGTTCCTTTGTTGCCTTCGTCCCGGGGGTATTGTGCGTATAGCTAAGGAATTTAATTCCTTGCCGGTGTTTGTGTTTCCTGATAGCTACAACCTAGGGGTCTTTTTTAAGTCGAGAGTGAATAGGTTTCTTCTAGGCAAGCGTGCTCCATCGTCGGCCACATCATCGCTTACTATCAGGTGAGATAGTGGTCAAATGCGAGCCTATCAATAATAAAAAACCGTGCCAGTTGGAATCGCGCACCGACGGTTCCGTACAAACTTACCTAAGAAAACAGTTCGATTCCCGAATTGGGTTACGAAGATTTTTCCGACTTGCAAAGTTATTATTTTTTTGTGACGTAACTACAAATTTACAGTTTTCAGATTTTTTTCCTATATTTATACTATGAGACCTTGCTTCATACCAAATTTCGAGATTCTAGGCCAACGGGAAGTACCCTATGAATTTTGATTTCCATAAGAGTGTCGAAATATACATTTTTGCGACATAAACGGCTGTATCTTTTTTTTTCGTTAACTCAGAAGTTTGGATTTTTCACAGCTTCAAGGAAGCGCAGACTTTAGTATCTGGTTTTAATTTCAACTCGATACCTCCACGCGTTCCCGAGATAAAGGGTCTTGTCAGACAGACAGAGAGACGGACAGACGGGCGGACAACAAAGTGATCCTATAAGGGTTCCGTTTTTTTTTTCTTTTTGAGGTACGGAACCCTAAAAAATATATTATTAATGACCTAAAACTTCGGAGCTTCTTCTACATCAGCTTAATCTTCTCCAAACTGTATTGAAGTTGGCTTCCAGTCTCTCTAATCATCATCATTTTCGACGTCTATTGCTGGACATAGGCCTCCCCTAAGTGTCACCATAATGACTGGTCCTGTGCGTCTTGCATCTATCGGATACCCGCAACCAACGAGGCTTTCAAACGTCGCGTCGTCCAGTACGTGGCTCATCGACCATCTGTTCTGCGAGCAATGTCCTTCCTTCGCCACTTAATTGGTGATTCTTCGGACAAATAAAACCCTTTAATAAAGCGTCTTATTTAGATCTTTTTAGTTTTAAATACAATGCAGTTACGTTTCGAAAATTGCTTACGATTTTTGATATGAGAAAGTTTCCTTAAACTTTCTTTCATATTATTATTCATACGTAAGGATAAATTACAAGATTCTTAGAACAGTGTTATTCAATTTACCTGTACAACAAAATTGCCTCAAAATGATCTTGTTATGTACATAATCCTTTTAAGCCCACCCTGTGATCACAAAATTCACAACTGCGTGGGTAGACAACTTGAGATATCCGTTTATACAGGCTTTTGTCACCTAAAAATAAAAAACAAAGAAGGTCCACTGGAAACAGAGTAATGTTCCACCAGATTTTGGTAGTAAAGTTCCTTGTGAAAGCCTGAAAAAGTTCATACAAAGTATTCTTATGCTGCCTGACACGTTGCTGCGAGGGTTGAGACTTTACAAGTCAAGAGATTTTACAAATCAGTCTTTTAGAGTGAACAGCCCCCCTGGACAATTCCGTTTCCGTTCCGTTCTCTAATCGGTAACGCCTCCGGTGTCAGCAATTGTAGAAAACGACAACTTGGTAGCCATGTTGACGCGCCTGAGTCGGCCGCTCGTTCTACAATGTCTTTAGAAAAACAACCTATTCTTTAGTCTATGGCGAGCGTTCCTACAAACGTCAAACAGATTATAACAAAGGATGTACCTATTGAACATTGTAGAAACGATAACAATTCATTTTATCATTTTGAACGATGTGAACTTGGCTACGAATTTTCTATTCGTTTGTTCTGACCACGTGACTTAGCGTTGAGATGATGTCATTCCCATACATTTGATTAGTTTTCGATTAGCGTTAACGATTGCAGATTAACAACTTGGCTAGGGGTGCAGATTACTTCTAGATTAGCATGCTCCATCATCGACCACATCACGGTTTCCGTAAGATAGTGGTCGTAGGGTAAGGCCGCGGCTTACGGTCGACTAGCAATGATTACCGAACCCTAGTCGTCGACGGTACGTAGTGTTCCACGTGCGCCTCAATGAGATGTCAGCAAAAGCCGAAGCGTACTGGAGCCATGGGTTGTCTTTCGAAAGGGAAACCCGTCGTCCTAGAACGCAGAGGAAAACTGAAGGAAGATTATGTCAGTTTTAGTCAGTAAAAGTCTGACACGCCCTCTAGCTCCACCCTAGAGTAGGAGAAGCGATTAGATGATTTCTCATTTCCGTAAAAAACTAATATAATATTATACAGGAGAGATTTGTACTTGTATGTATTGTTGAATAAACTCGAAATGTACTGAACCGATTTAAAAATTATTTCACAACTAGAATCCTGAATGTCACTCAGTGATTAAGTAGGATTCTAGTTGTGACATAATTTTTATTGGTTATATTTAGGTTATATTTTCTGCTTTCATATGCGCAAAGCTGCTGGTAAACGCTAGTAAATAATGAAAATATACTTCAGAATTATTTTTATTAATCCATTTATGAATTTATTGAGAATTGTGCCAAGTGGAATTACTATTCTTTTATATTTTGACTGTTCATGTGAGTAAAATGTTTGTGTGTGTAGGCGTAGTTTGGCTTTTAAAATACGCTCGTAAAAACAGAATTTAGACTGACAATAGAAATTTCGTTTTTCCTTTCTCATATAAAGGTTGTTTTTTTTAGAGGTTTGCTTTTTACAATTAAATAAAACACGTATAAATAATTATGGGTCTTAGGGGTCTTTAAGTCAAGAGTGAATAGGCTACTTCTAGACAAGCGTGCTCCATCGTCGACCACATCATCGCTTACCATCAGGTGAGATGGTGGTCAAACGCGAGCCTATCATTAATAAAAATAAAAAAAAATATAACTAGCTTTTGCCCGCTGCTTCGCTCCTGTCAACTGACTACCTACCCTACTTAGTTACCTACTCTACCTACCTACATAGCCTACCTATCTAGCTAACTACGGTACTTCCATATACAACCTACCTACCTAGGGAGGTGGCTCTTGAGACCATGTGTTTTAGAAAATAATGCGTAATGTCATCGCTAAAAATTTAATTTTTGTGCTACAAAGCAAAATGCATGTGTAGGCGATAGTCTGTATTTATTGTTTGTCTGTGTTTGTAGCTCTGCGAACCGGCGACACGCGTCCCAGTATTAAAAGCTACTGTCTTTAGCATTAGCATTTCTATTGCCTTATTATTAAGATATCTGTGGTCAGACCACACTGCGAAAACTACCCTCAAACGACGTAAACCATATATCTGCCACCTTTTCGCTTACAATCATAAATCACGTTCCAATTTATCCTGGACAGCACTTAATATCGACGCCATACCACTGGGGGCCTAACACGCGATAACTCAGAAATTGACAGCTCTATTACAAACAGCCGTTACTACTAATTGATTACTACTTATGGGGAACTTAGAAATGGTTTCTTCCTCGTTAAGAAAGTGTAAGTAGCTTGCTTAAGAGTTTGTTGATGAAGTTCAGCTCCTTGATATGTTGGGGTGGAATTTTGAATAGTATATCCAGGGCCGTATCTAACTATCTAAGCGCCCCGGGCGAAACATTCCTTATGCGTCATTTTATACACAACTAATTATTATAAACGTGAAAGTTTGTAAGGTAAGTATGTTAAAATGTATGGATGGATGTTTGTTACCCTCCCACGCGCCTGTTTTTTTTTTTTTTTGTAGATAGAGATAGTTATTAATTTAATATGAAATTAGGTGGTGACCGTTTTTAAACCGTGAGGAAACCGGGAAGACATGTGACATCCACCAATCCGCTCTGGGCCTGCGTAGTACATTACAGGCTGTTCCCTCTCCTAGAGAGGAGGCCTAAGTCCCAGCAGTGGGAACATTATAAGGCTGCATTGTTTTTTTTTTTAATAAGTTAAGTTAGTAGGTACTTTTAGCACTGTGTAAGCCCTGGCTCCCAAACCGCTGTCCCTGGTTGCTCCCATAAGCCGATGCTGAGTCCATCAGGTGAGTTAGCGGTCAAGCGCGAACCTATCAAGAATAAAAAAAAAAAAAAAAATCTGTAGATATGTATTTATGTACATCGGGTTGGTATCCGGTTGCATCCTAAATAATAACTATATAAATGAACTTTGTTAGAATATTGGTGTATAACACTAATAGAATAGAAATACTTTTATTCGGGACAGACACAGCACAACGGATACAAACACAAAGTAAAAAAGATAATATTTTATTATAAAAGCTGTTTGTGAGTGTGTGTATGTATATTTGTGACTCCGTCACGCTGAAATTACTGAAGGGATTTGGATTAAATTTGGGACACGGTTATTACTTCTGCATGCTCGAACGGCTGAAAGTATTTTGATGAAACTTAACATGCATGTAGACCTTTTCCTGGAATAGCAGAATAACGATCTGCTGATGCCCGGTATATATGGGTATGCAGATGATAGCACAGTTGTAGAGAGATACCTTCCAGGTGCTCGGGCTAGTAAGGAACTAATCCGGTCCGAACGAGAGGCTATGGTAGAGCGTACGAATGTCTCACTTCAGGCAGTCTCCAAGTGGGGCGAAACCAATCTGGTAGAATTCAACGCCACCAAAACACAAGCGTGTCTGTTCACCGCCAAAAGGAGCCCGTTCACCTTGGCTCCTGCTTTTCGGAATGTAAGTATCCGTGGAGTGCACCGACCGCCTTCAGCTCTTGGGAGTTGAAATTACCTCTGACCTAAATTTTGGGCAGTTCATTGAGTCCAAAGCCAGGGTAGCTGCTAGAAAACTAGGCGTTCTTGCAAAGGTCCGACGGTACTTCACACCGGGACAGCTTCTAATGTTATACAAAGCACAGGTCCGATCGTGTGTGGAGTACTGCAGTCACATATGGGCTGGTGCTGCAAAATGCCATCTAGCAGCTTTGGACTCAGTGGAAAGGCGTGCGAAGAGGCTAATTGGGAATCCAGATTTGGTTAAGACCAATCTACAAAGCCTCGAGCACAGGCGCAGGGTAGCCAGCCTATCGGTATTCTACAGGTTGCATTTTGGAGAGTGTGCGCGGGAATTGCATGACTTGATTCCGCCATCTCATTTCTACTATCGGACAACCCGACGTACGGCGAGTATCCACCCTTACGTTGTTAAAACTTCAACGGTCCGGACTAAGCGTTTCGCTTCGTCGTTTATACCGCGTACATCGAAGGACTGGAACAATTTGCCTGCTGCGGTCTTCCCGTCCAACTATAATTTAGGTGCCTTCAAGGCTAGAGTGAATAGGCTCTTAATAAACTAGTGCGCCTCACCATCAATGATTGCATCACTGCTTACCATCAGGTGAGATCGCAGTCAAGCACTGGTTTATATCAATTTAAAAAAAATAAAAAAATAGAACATATGACACTTTATATCTCGAGAATACGTTCAATTAGGATAATTTTCTATTACCACGCGGGCAAAGTCGCTAGCACTAGCTAGTCTACATAGCATAACCAGCCTTTTAATGTTCCCACTGTTGGGACTCAGGCCTCCTCTCTAGGAGAGGGTATGGGCCGTAATCCACCACGCGGGCCCAGTGCGTGTTGGTGGATGTCACATGTCTTCGAATTTTTTGATTCTAGGACATGCCGGTTTCCTCACGACGATGTTTTCCTTCACCGTTTTGAGAGCAGTGGTGATGAAATAAATTACACAAAGTAATGCGCCTGGCTGGGTTTGAACCGGGTCGACAACTCGTAAGTCGGGGCCGTTACCACTCGGCCACCACTGCTCTCTCTGTTTACGAGTAAAGTATACTATATTTTTGTAGAAGTAACTATTTTTACTTGTAAACTAGTTTTCGATCCTAAATCTCTTAATGCTGGTTTATTTTTTTCTTCAATATTGACAGCACATTTGGCGCTAGCTAGTCTACAATAAAGAAAATGCTGTATTATCTATTACCAAACCATAAGCTTTCCTATCCCCAAAATAAGCAAAAATAAAAGGTCTACACAATAAATAATTATTACGGACATAAAGTAAGAGAATTAGGTCACCAGTCCCTGCCCGAGAAAGACTAATAAGACATCTCGGTTTTGCCCTTGTGTCGTCAAAAAGAAATAGCCAGCTAGAGGAAATGTGCCAACGAATCATAATTGAGATTTTAATAATAGCGCCAGAGGATTTTTTGTTTCTTTTCTGTTGCTGCTTCTGCGGTAAATAATAATAGTATATAATAAAAATAAATGTTGGCTTTCTTTTTGTTTTGGCTCATTAAGTAGTATGTAGCCATATCACATTGATATTGGAAAACTATACTCCAGCCCCCCTAGCCAAGTCACAAACGATAAACGTAAACTCTCAGTAGTCTATAGATTTTCAACTTTATGTTATTGGATATAAAGTTGAAAATCTATTGAAGACTACATAGTGTTTTCGTTCGTTCCGGTCGCTAACGCTCAGTGTCTTTAATAGATTTTCAACTTTATGCTTTTAGGTATAAAGTTGAAAATCTATTGGAGATTACTAAGCGTTCACGTTTATCGTTTGCAACTTGGCTAGGGGGGCAGAGCTGCATGCCGAGCTGTCTCAACTTTGTGCCCCAGTTAAATATAGCCGCATCAGGAGATATAGCTTGTTCGCTGTGCCTGCGAGTTACACTGTTGCGCGAGCCCAGTCTCCTGTCCCTCGCACTCTTTTGGCGCTCAACACTCTTTTGGGCATGCACCCTGACTAGACTATGATGTGTTCTCGGACGAAATGAAGACGATCATGTCAGTGTCTAAAGTTCTCTGAGATCATATTAGATAGTCTTTAACTAATGTAATTGGCGGATAGCCGTTTTTGTTAAAGTAAAACAAATAAATAAATAAATAAATAAAGATGAAACTTTGTGAGTGTGTGTGTGTGTTTGTTACTCCTTCACGCTGAAATTATTTATTTAAACTTCATGTACAGTAGTGGTACATAGGCGTACTTAATGAAACAACCATTATTCTCTATCAGTCAACCTTAGGGTTAAAAAAACTGGGCAAATGCGTGTCAGACTCGCGCACTGAGGACTCCATACAAACTTACCTGTATAAATAGTTGAATTCCCGAGATTTTTCCGAATAGCAAAAAAAAGAGTTTTTTTGGAATGTAACAACAAATTTACTGGTTTCAGATTTATTCCTGTATTTGTACTATAAGACTTTGCTTTATGCCAAATTTTAGGATTCTGGGTCAACGGGAAGTACCCTATGAATTTCGATTCCCTTGAGAGTATGGAAATATACGTTTTTTTGCGACATAAACGGCCGTATATTTTTTTTTTTTGTTAACTTAGTAGTTTGATTTTTTTCATAGTCAAGGGACCGCAGACCTGAGTATATGGTTTTAATATCAACTTGATACCTCCATTCGTTCCCGAGATAAAGGGTCTTGACAGACAGACAGACGGACAACAAAGTGATCCTATAAGGGTTCCGTTTTTTCCTTTTGAGGTCTTTTTTTGGTTGGGAAAATCACGACGGCGAGCCACCCATTGCTCGATACGAAAACTATGATAAATATGAAATCATTATAATTAAGAGAACTCAAAATTTAATAATTATGACGAAGACACAAACCGAAATTACTGAAGGGACTCGAATGAAATTTGAGACACGAATAGACCATGTCCTGGACTAGTACAAACAATACTTTGTATTCCAGGAGTATGTTCATTTGTTTTTTTTTTTTTTTTTAATTTATTATTAAGAACTAATTTCTTAATAATTGATTACAATCAAGACTAATACATAATTTAACTCTGAATTAATATTATACGTTATAGGTTTTGTTAAAACTAAGAATAGCGTTCTTTAGCACTTTTATAGTAGTCCATAGCACTTTCTTAGAGTCTGATATTGATAAAAACACTTTGTTCATGTGGTATATGCATAGCACAGCATTGATCACTATTATACACTAACTTGAGACACTAAACTAACTCAAAGAGTTTAGTTCTCTTTAGTCTACGCACTAGGTCCGTGTTGTCTAACAGCTGGATTGCCTCAACATTAACATATCGGTGAAGTCTGTAAAAAATACTAATTGTTGCTTCATTAATGAAGCAAGAATACTAATTCATGTTCCCTTGTGACAATTTTCTATATTTTACGCGGGTAAAACCGCAGGCAGAAACAAGTTAACGATATAAGTTTAGGGATAGTGTTAAACTGGTTAATAAAGTATGAAAGTTGTACAAACTTAGTAACTATTATATAATACCGCTGGGTTTATTATCTAAAGTATTTTGAACTTGTAGGAAGTGCTGTACTTAATTTTGCATCAAAAGTTGGTGGTAAAGAAACCTTGAGTTATGGAGAGCTGTAACATTGTTACTTTAAACTAATCTAGTCCCTTTTTTTTAACCGACTTCCAAAAAAGGGTGTGTTAAAAATTCAACTGAATTTTTTTAAGTGTTGAGGAAAGCGTTGCTCACACTTTTTTTTTCATCCCTCGCTCTTGGGCGGAGCGCGAGGTAGTGTCAGACTTTTACTGACTAAAAACCCACTCCTGTTCCTTTGTTGCCTTTCATACCAGGGCCGAGTCTTCCTTTCAGAAGCAGACCCTTGGTCCCTGTAGGCTTCGACCCTGCTGGGCCCCTACGGTTTGCTGACATCTCCTTGAGGCACGCGTGGAACAGTACGCGCCGTCGATGACTTGGGCTCGGTCCGGATGATTACCGGACGATCAGACGGCGAGCTACCCATTGCTCGCCGTTCGCGTTACTCACACTAGAAGTGACTCCTGTTTTGTGAAATTGTGACTGCGATCACAAACATATATACTCACAAACCTACGCAAGATACCTATATTCCATTTGTTTAGGTAGAAAAAACGTAAACAATCTTGATATGTCTTTTTATTTTTTAAAAATCGTATAAAAGACATACCAAGATTGTTTACATTTAGTTAATTACCTAAACAGATGGAGTATAGATCCATAAAACTATCTGTAGTGCAGACAAACATTTGTTTTGAGCTGGAATCGATGCGTGTCGTAACGCAGCTTAGCCGTCAATCGTTCAACCACTGTACCAACAGCCCTCCTAGCCAAGTTACAACCGTTTCGTTTCGATTCTCTTTTCGTCGATCGCCTTGAGTAGGCCACGCCTCTGATTCCTTTGTTCTGACGTCATCTCAACACTCAGTCACGTGGTCAGAGCAAAAGAATAGGAGGCGTGGCCGACTCGAGGCGATCAACGGAAAGAGAATCGAAATGAAACGGTTGTAACTTGGCTAGGGGGCAGAGCTTTAAAAAAAAACTAAACTTTAGCCTTACAGCTTCCTTAAGAACCAATCAACAAACTGAACAACACTCAATGAACTGAATGAACACATGCGGACATTGTGTAGCCGATGAACTAAAGCTAAAATAGAGTGCTTAGGGGAAAAGGGGCAAATTGGTGGGGGGTATGGGGGCCACAACATCCAATTTGGGGAACCGTCAACGTCACCTGCACACTGTCCGAACTGCGTGAGATTGAAGGATCGATGGATTGCGGTTAGGGGTTGATTTCTGAAACAAATGTGTGTACCTATAGGGGAGGGTCCGAGGGTCTGCAGGTAGACCGCTATAACCATAACTAAAAGCGATATGAATAAAATTGCATTGATAGTGTTCCTGCATAGAGATATTTTTATATAAAATTATTATCTAAATATAATTTCAGATTTTAAGAAATATGTTACTAACATTATTATGGACATTATTTTAGTCTGAAATCAACGTATTTTGTTTTTGTTGGGTAGGTCTAACTTCGAGAAAGAGATCAATCGTTGAATGCGACTCCGCTGGGCAGCGTTCAGGAAGCTGCGCGGTATCTCCTCGTCCAATATACCACAGTGTCTCAAGACGAAAGTCTATGACCAGTGCGTGTTGCCAGTGATGACATATGGTTCCAAAACGAGGTCGCTCACAATAAATAATAAATGACCTTGCTTTATGCCGAATTTCAGGATTCTGGGTCAACGGGAAGTACCCTATGAATTTTGATTCCTTTGAGAGTGTCGAAATGGACGTTTTTAGACATAAACGGCCGTAACTTTTTTTTTTGTTAACTTAGAAGTTTGATTTTTTCACAGCTTCAAGGGTCCGCAGGCCTCATTACATGGTTTTAATTTCAACTTGATTCCTCCACGCGTTCCCGAGATAAAGGGTCTTGACAGACAGACGGACAACAAAGTGATCCTATAAGGGTTTTTCCTTTTGAGGTACGGAACCCTAAAAATCACATTGGTACTTACATGGTTTCGAACCCGTAATGGGAGACGTCCTTCTCATGCGTGAGAGGCGGGTGTGCCTTAACCACCGGGTCGTCACGACACTTTTGAATATGGGAACTTAAATAAAAGCTTGCAAAATAGTACCAGGATGACATACAGACACAGGAGTCTTTACACTACTTGCATACAAAGTTCTACTGCCCTACTATGTTCCAGTAGTTAGTTAACAGCACAATAGCAGAACGAGCTACCGTTTATATGACGAGCTCTTTCATGTAGGCTCAATGCGACGAACAACAGAACTCTGATCAACTCGCTCGGCCCGAGAATAATGGCAGCCATGTTGTATCTACATTGTTTGTTAGTACTTAAATAGTAGTACGTAGTATTTTGTGAAATTATTGTAGTTTAGAAAGTGGATTGTCTGTTTAATTAAAATTTATATTGTGGGTTCTGTTTAAACCAATTATCTCTGTAACACTACTATCTGGTACAGACTAGAAGATTTGCATCTACTAAGGGAGGAAGACAATTATTATTAAATGTATTGGCGATTTATTTTCTTCGCGCAGCTGTCATGGATAAGATTTTCTGGTAGACAGTTCATGGCCTAGAATCAAAATAATAATTCACTACGTAATCACAATTACAGTAAATATAACTAGGTAATTACAGGCTTATTGTACCGTAGGCCGAATGAACCTGGGCACGCATAATACGAGTTACATGTCGGTAAGTCCCCTCTTTGAGGAGTGGCTGGAAAGACTTCATGGCATATTCACCTTCCGCAAGACGTACGTCCTCACCGGACATGGTAAGTTCGGGAGGTTCCTGTTTCGTGTGGAAGAATCGCCCCGGTGTCACCATTGTGTGGACCACCCGGAGGTCATGGTCCGAAGCGAGGGGGAGTGGCAGGCGGCTGCCTTCTTCTGCGAAGCAGTAATGCCAGCGAAAGAGGCGGCCGCTCGCGCGTGTGTATGGCCTTCCTCACGCTCCAGCTGAGGGGAACCTGATCCCGAAGTCCAGCCACCGTACGCGTGGCCTTGCGGACGGCGAGCAATGGGTAGCTCGCCCGGCCGTCTGGTAACCGTCCGGACCGAGCCCGAGCAGTCAACGGCGCGTAGTGTTCCACGTGCGCCTCAAGGAGATGTGACAGAAAAACCGTAGGAGCCCAGCGGCTATGGGTAAATCCAAGGTCTTGGAGCGTAAGGCAAAGATGGATCATAGGAGTAAGTTTTAGTCAGTAAAAGCCTGCCACGCTTTCTCGCTCAGCCTTAGAGCGGGTGAAGTCACTGGATTATTTCCCACCTAAAAAAAAGCCGAGTGAACCAGTGATCCTGTTTAGAGCGTCCGAACTACTCAATGGTTTGCTCCAAACTTAGGGCCGATTTATTCCGAAATGGCAGTGGCTAGCAGCGACGTGGCACTTTTAGAGTGAAATAATTTTAAACTTTATTCACATCCTTAAATTACCAGTATCGCTGGATAGCTACAAAAAGGCCGCGCGCCGCCCGCGACTCGGCGAGGCTGTTTGTAACGCATCTGGTTTTACAAACCTGATGAGGACGAAGTGGTGGGCAACATCTAGTTTCAAATATCACTAAATTTTTTTGTTACAATCTGTATATTTAAACAGCTTATCGCTTGTTCGTTTTTAGGGTTCCGTACCTCAAAAGGAAAAAACGGAACCCTTATAAGATCACTTTGTTGTCCGTCCGTCTATCTGTCTGTCAAGACCCTTTATCTCGGGAACGCGTGGATGTATCGAGTTGAAATTAAAGCCATATACTTAGGTCTCAAGTCCATTGAAGCTGTGAAAAAATCAAACTTTTAACAAACGAAAAAAAAAGATACGGACGTTTATGTCGCAAAAAATATTTCGACACTCTCAAAGAAATCAAAATTCATAGGGTATTTCGTTGATCTAGAATCCTGAAATTTGATACGAAGCAAGGTCTCATACCACAAGCATAGGAAAAAATCTGAAAAACTGCAAATTTGTAGTTTCCTGTGTGTTAGTCCAGAATATAGTCTACCCGTTTGCCTGATTTCAACCAAATGTACATCCGTTCGAGAGGCAAACATACTTGATAAGAAAAAGATTTATTTCAAGAAGACTTTTATATCATCCATAAACGTAAAAGACGAAAGTAATCAAAGTTACACAGAATCGCGTAGAAACTCTTTTATATCTTGTTTGAAAGAAAATATAAGTTCTAGAAGTAAACTCGATGTATTTAAACATAAGTTTTTGATCCTTTACAGTTTATCTTCATTCATAACATTTGTTTTACCATTATAAATGGCCTTCAACCTTAAAACGTACAATATATTAGTTCGGCAATGTATTACTCAGTGTGATAAGTTTAGAGTATTTTCATAAAGAGCACTAACTCGAAAAAGAGGTATTTTAAAATTGATACATAAAACATATGTTTCATGTTTGAACCTTCAAGTACATAACTTTTGAGTTGTGTCTCAATGATTAAGAATATTTGTACAAACTAAATATACTGAGAAGGCTCTTTCATTAAATTTATATTTTTTAATTTATTTCTAAGAGAGATCTCAATTGGGTAATTGACTATATTTATTTTTATTATTTGCATCGAAAAACAGCTTTACCAGAAATCGGAAATAGAAAGAATTATCTTAAAAAAATTATTTTGAACAAAATTATTTTTTTTAAAGATAATTCTTACATTACTTACATTAATTTAATATACATTACATATTGAATAACTTAGAAACCTTTCAAATCTGGTGGAAGGAGAAACTATCAAATCACAGTATAAGAATGAATAATTATACTGAAATATGACGTCACCGTCATTAGGTTACGTGTGCTCAAAAGAGTGTGCTCTTCCTCAAACAAATATTTGGAATGCTAGTCGCTGCTTCATTTAATGATATGTTATTTGTTGTTTAGTTTATAATATTGTACAAAAATAAGCACAAACAAATAACCAATTAAAAAATAAAATTATAATACATTTCATCATCATCATTATTTCAGCCGAAAGACGTCCACTGTTGGACATAGGCCTCCCCCAAGTGTTGCCACAATGAACGGTCCTATGCGTCTCGCATCCATCGATTCCCGCAACCCTTACCAGGTCATCGGCCCACCGGGCCTTCCAACGCTGCGTCTTCCGATAGGTGGTCGCCATTCCAGAACCTTTCGGCTCCAACGGCCATCCGTTCTGCGAGCAATGTGCCCTACCCATTGCCACTTAAGTTTGGCGATTCTTCGTGCTATGTCGGTGACCTTGGTTCTCCTGCGGATATCCTCATTTCTGATTCGATCACGCAAGAAAACTCCGAGCATAGCCTTTTCCATTGCCCTTTGGGTGACTGTCTTCTGATGAGGCCAATAGATATAGGAATAAATCTGAAAACAGAAAATTTGTTGTTAGGTCACAAAAAAAAACTTTTTTTGCTATTCGAAAAATCTTCGAGACTCCATTCGGGAATTGAACTATTCGCATACTCGTATGTGGGTAAGTTTGTACGGAACCCTCAGTGCGCGGGTCCGACTCGCACTTGCCCAGTTTTTTTTTAAATTCAGATATACTTTTCTAAGTTTATCTAGGACATCACTGACACCCCGTGTCTCGGAAAGCACGTAAAGGCGTTGGTCCGGGTTTTCATCAGGTAGATCTTTGACAGTCGTTACAGGTACCTAGTCAGATGCGAAGAAGTCTGACCATCAGTCTATCCAAGGAGTATCGTGTTGCCCAGTACCTAACTGGGTTGTGGAGGTTTGATAAGCACCGGCTTCATGTAAAATACGGGAATTCAGCCACAACCGGATAGACTGGAAGACACTCCAAGCTAGTTGGTTTTTTTGGTTCACCCTTGTTTGGTATAACAACGTTTTGTCGAAAATCGCTCCGGCTAATTTTAGTTACAAAAAAGTCATTTCGTATATTCATTTGACCGAATCAATAATTGGTAGATTTTTATTTAGCATATTTGTTTCTTTGAAATAATGTCATTTGACCGAATTTTCAAATGCACTAATTTTTAAACTAACGTAACCATTTTTTTTTAAATAAGTAATTATCCTAATCTAAATAGTTCAGTTCCGGGTAACCTACTAAAAACAATCTCTTTTTTCTATTAATTCAAGTCGTTTCTGGTAGGTTCGTAGGAGGTCACAGTTTTAACCTAACCTAACCTACCCATTTTTTTTAAAGAAGAAATTAACCTAGTCTAAATAGATGAGTTCCGGGTAACCTACTAAAAACAATATCTTTTTTTCTATTAATGCAAGTCGTGTCTGATAAATAAACTAATATCAAGTAACCATAAATTTGACTTGTTTCAGACAAATTCAAGCACAAAAATACTTGTTATACCACCTGAACATTACATCAAATGAACATCATACCTTTCGATCAATAGCGCAAATGTTGTTATCGCAAATAAATATTCGATGAAATGAAAATTATGTTAATCGATATTATACAAATTGATTATTTTCTTAAACGTTGTTCGAATTAGTAACATTACATCAAAAGTTGTTATACCATAAAAGGGTGAACCGGTTTTTTTTTTTAGGTGGAAAAATCATCCAATGGCATCCTCCGCTCTTGGACGGAGCAGGAGGGCGTGTCAGACTTTTACTGCCTAAAAAGTCACTCTTGTTCCTTCTTTGTTTTGGTCCCAGGGCCCCGGGTTTCACTTTCACACTACCCGTGATCCCAGGCTTTGACCCTGCTTGGCCACTACGGTTTGTTGACATCTCCTTGAGCCGCGCGTGGAACAATACGCGCCGTCGACGACTTGGGCTCGGTCCGGACGGTTACCGGACGGTCGGACGGCGAGCTACCCATTGCTCGCCGTCCGCAAGCCTGAAAGTAGATGATAATAAAGTTCCAATGTTCGTATGTACATATGTTACAAATAGATTGTTAAAAGATCTTGCACATAAATTTTACTAGCTACATTTATTTATATATTGTCAAATATTTCCCTCTCCCAGAGAGGACTCCTGCGTCCCAGCAGTGAGAACATTATAAGGCTGATTATTCTATATTATGTTATGTTCAGTTTGGATGATAATGCACGGTTAACTGTCCATGAAGTTTAGATAAATCAATCATCATTTCAGCCGAAAGACGTCCACTGTTGGACATAGACCTCCCTCAAGTGTTGCTACAATGAACGGTCGTGCGTCTCACATCCATCGAATTCCCGCAACCGTTACCAGGTCATCGGTCCACCTTGTAGGAGGCCTTCCAACGCTGCACCCCTTGCCTCACCGGGGCCTTGACCGCTACCGGAGTCAAGGATAGACGGGCTGCCGGGCGCTAGGGGCCATTTTTTTGTTTTATTTTTCATTTTGGGGGGGGGGGGGGTTGCCATAATCGCCACGCTTGGTAGGCGAGTTGGCGATCGCAGTGTGGTTGTTGTAATGCACAGAGGATGCTGCAGCCCATTCTCTGGTATGTCCCTTAGTCGCCTCTTACGACACCCACGGGAAGAGATGGGATGGTGTTATTCTTTACGTCCGGACACCATACGAACGATAAATCAATAAAAACGTAGATAATGCATGTATAGGTAAATATTTTATTAAATATGTATGTTTAGTTTTAGCTTTTGTATATATAATTTTGTAATACTTGTTGTCTATATATTAGTTTTCTTTTTAATAATAATAAGCGTTTATTGCGAACTAAGTGTTTACAATGTTGTTTTATATATCATGTCAGTACTTTTGACTTAGCAGCCTTTTACAAGCATTGCAATTTTAATTTATCCTAATTAACTTACAATAGACATTATTATTATTGAATCATTATATTA
Organism: Mythimna impura; assembly: GCA_905147345.3. NCBI lineage: Eukaryota > Metazoa > Arthropoda > Insecta > Lepidoptera > Noctuidae > Mythimna > Mythimna impura. The sequence goes on from LR990349.1 coordinate 2,796,868, forward strand.
TCAATTTATTTGAGTAATTACATTCACGTCAAAAAAAAAAATGTTTATAATAATGAATTTTATCGATGAATTTTATATAATTTTGATGTCAAATACTATCAATTCAATTGAGAAATTAAAGTTATGTCAAAAATTAAATGTCAATAATAATGAATTTCTTACACTTATAATGTCAATAATAACAGTTTAATTGAGAAATTAGACCTATGTCAAAAAGTTACATGTCAATAACAATTAATTTAATACAATTACTATAAATTTAATACAATCATTAAAATCGTTATTTTGAGCTAGACTCTAAATATTCTTTTATGAGTAAAAACATTTTTGAATTAGGTATATTTTTAGGCTTTTTTGAAATACTGTTACTGATTTTTCAGTTTTATATATGTTTGGCAATTTTTCTTATGCACCTGCCATATTGTCTTTCCACTACCCTAGGTTGACTGGTAGAGAATGCCTAAGGCATTAAGTCCGCGTTTGTACCTTTAGTTGCATGAAGATTAAATAAAATAAATAAATTAACAAAAAAGAGCCGAAATTATTTTCAGAACTACCTAATTGTCTCAATTGTCAGTCGTTAAAAAAACTTGAGTCCAAAATACCCTGTGCGTCAATTTTCAAATGAAAACGTACATAATTTACATGACCAATTTACAAGAATTCATTCTCTATTTTCGCAAGTTCAGTGACCATTTAAAATGATAAGAAAGTTGATGAACCTTATTCAGTTTACATTTTGTAGTTTTATTTTCTTAACACAGCTTTATTTGCATTTATATATTTTAGATAAGAATTCTAGTCGTCTGAAACATCTAAGTCCCAACGAAACATTCTTTAGGAATATTCAAAGAAAATCTGACACCTAGAATAAGATAGTTTCATAAAATTCTTACGATCAAGTTCATATCGATAACTGAACGGTATTGGCACTTCTAGCAGATTGAACTCTGAACGATCATTTTATTGGAATAACTCTGTTTTTCAAATATTTGAAATAGCTGAGAATCACATTGCAAAAGGTTCAAAGAAATTCAATCGAAATCGAACAGATCGGGTGAAAAAAGGTTAAGGTCAACAAACTTGAATGAAAATTGGCACACTGGTAAATCATTTTTTTTTTGGTGGGAAATCATCCAATGATTTTTCTCGCTCTAAGGTGGAGCGAGAGAGCGTGTAAGATTTTTACTGACTTAAATCCACCAGTGCTTTCAGTAGTATTAGGTACCCTTTGCGTTCTGGGACCACGGATCCCCGTGGCCCTAGCGGGTATTGACCCTATTGTTTTTCTGACGTCTCTGATGTATGCGTGGAATACTACGCGCTGTCGACGAATCGAGCTCGGCCCTTGCCAGACTACTGAACGGCGAGCCACCCATAACTCATCGTCCGCAAACCCACGACTGTTCAGTAGTATGTTCCATTGAAATGTTATCACGCGGGCAAAACTGCTGACAAAAGTTAGTTTCTACATTGTATAAAATAAAGTCGCTTTCCGTGTCGATCTATTTATCCGCTAGCTCCTCCTAAACCACGTAATAGATTTTGATGTGGTTCACAGTAATATAAAGAGCAAATAGTGAAGGTTTATATGTATAATTTGCACCCGTGTGTGTCACTAAGGAATGATAAAATGTTTTGTAACTGAACTCTGGAGAATTTATGTTGAGTGAATAGTGAGAGTGAAAAGTCTCAGTTAAATATACACCACTAATTTTTAATTAGTACAAATACTTAAAGGGGTTATTAGAAAAGGTCTGGTTATTATTTAAGTAAAGTCTCAATAAATAATATTCATAAACAGCAAAGTTATTAGCGTATGCTTATATCCCAAAATGTCACTCAATTCGTGGAAAAATTGTACAGGCTATTTAAAAAAAATAATTAAAAAAAATAGAAATTGAATTAAGTCACTGGCAGCTAAGAGATGACCAGTCTCAACTGACGGCACCCGTTCACGAGCATGACGCGTGCATCAGCCCCACTTAGCTCAACCATTTTGAAAGGACCTGAATGACCCAATAACACGTGCCACCATCAGCGAGACATTTGAGTGAGCATTACAATGCAAAATGTTAAGTAAGCCTTTTATTTCTACAAGAAAATAAAAGTTAAAAACTCTGATTAATTTTATGCGACACTAACTATTTGCTTCGTCTTTATTATCGAAACCTTTACTATTGGAACCGTATAAAAGACAAAATATCTGTCCTGTGATATTCAGTGATGTAGAATAGAATAGAATAGAATATCGTTTATTTAATAAAAGTGGCACATTTATATTAAGATGCATAAAAACAATTATAACGCATACATTGCATTTTTGCCTGAACTGGGTTGGACCTGTATGTCATGCTAAAAAGTACTAAGAATCTAAGAAATAATAAACAAACATAACAAACTGAAGTGATGTAGTCATAACAAACTTATAAAAATGTTTTTTTACGGACATAATAAACAAAGATCTCTCTATAATATAATACTAGTTTACGCAAAACAGGCAGTTAATTTACTAAACGAAACCCCAAAGTATCATATTATTATTTTTTGTTAAAACTGTTTTTCTGCTTTCAATTTCAACAAGAAGCAACCGAGCTTAACCAACCACTCTGTAAATTAAAAAAAAGTACCTAAAACCGATAGATAGGATACCATCTAATCCATTATCTAACGGTTACGCCAAAATTTCACATTGCAAGCGATCCCGAAAATAAATCGGAAACCTTTCTAATAGTCAATAAAATGCATTCAACCGTGAGTGTTTCCTTACGGGGAATTCCGGACCTGCCGTGTTGAAGAAATTCCAGCAAAGAAATTAAATGTGAAAGTATGCCAAGTTCTTTATAACGGCTTCTTACATAAAAAAAAATGTTTATTTCAATTACACATTACTTTTGCAAACATGATTTGGAGATCACTTTTTAAGCAACAAGATGCTTGTGTTAGGTGGCTCTGCTTTTCCACTTAACCTTATAAAATATATGCAATTGAAATCTAAATATTAAAAAAGAACAAAAACTAAAAGTAAAATACAAAAAGGAGCGCACATGTGTGGCGTATGTACGTGTGTAATGGTGTGTGTGTATGTTTTTATTTTATCTCGATAACGATTATATAGTATTAGTATGCCTAAGATTGAGGTTTCGGATTAGGTTTAGTTTTCGGTTAGCTCTGCAACAATGGTTGGCAAAATAAGTGTAATACACAGTTGTGTACCAAGTTCTCTAGTTGTAATATCCCACTAATATTAAAGGCGAAAGTTTGTGAGGGTGTTTGTTTGTCACTTCTTCACGCTCGAACGGCTGAACGGATTTGGATGAAAGGCACACGGGTTTTTTTTTTTATTTTAGGTGTTAAAATCGCTGCTTACCATCGGGTGGGATCGCAGTCAAGCACTGGTTTATATGAATTAAAAAAAAAAAAAAAAAAAATCATCTAATGACAAATCCCGCTTTTGGGCGTAGCGGGAGATAGTGTCAGACTTTTACTGACTAAAAACCCACTCCTGTTCCTTCGTTGCCTTCGTCCCAGGGCCCCGGGTTTCGTTTTCACACTACCCATGGCCCCAGTAGGCTTCGACCCTGCTGGGCCCCTACGATTTGCTGACATCACCCTGAGGCGCGCGTGGAACAATACGCGCCGTCGACGACTTGGGCTCGGTCCGGACGGTTACCGGACGGTCGGACGGCGAGCCACCCATTGCTAGCCGTCCGCAAGCCTGCGCCTACGGTGGCCGGAAATCGGGATCGGAATCCCGGCGGCGGTTGGGGCGTGAGGACCGTTGCCTCACGCGATCGGCCGCCTCCTTTGCTAGCATTACTGCTTCGCAGAAGGAGGCGACCGCCTGCCACTCCTCCTCGCTTCGGACCATAGCCTGTACCAAGGCCCGACGAGAGTGATCGTCGCCGCCGATCGCCCCCACGAGGACACGGCGTTGCTCTGCTCAAGCGGGGCACACCTCCACCGTGAAGGTACACGGGTAGATCATGTCTTGGAATAAGCACATAGGATATTTTTTTATTCCATTAGTATATTCCCTTGGGATAATTTTCGACTTTCACACGGGCGAAACCACTGTCAGAAACTAGTAATATTGTGAATACTTAAGTGTGTCTACCAGTTACGTTTTTAAATAACCAATCCCAACTTTATTTCATCACCCGGCAGGTCCAAGAACCAAAAATCAGAAGATATCAATGAAATCGCACGGGGCCTGCGTGGATGATTACAGCCCATTGACTCTCTTAGAGAGGAGGCCTGAGTTCCAGCAGTGGGAACATTTTAAGGCTGATTAAGCTATGCTAGCAATTTTGATTTTACTGTATCCAAAAACCAATCTATTTTTGTGATAAATCTGCTAAAGGTTTATACAAAATTAGTTTTATTATATGCAAAACCCGACACACGTATCTAGTATTTTTATGTAACGAATATATGTACAAAATTTCATAACTGTATCATGAAAAATCACAAAGCGATAAGCTAGTTATGTTACCTGGTTGTCCGCACAAATACATGGTCACCAGGCCTTCCGGGCGACTGAGGGGTGGTTTTGCTTCCGCACCCAGTATTGCGCTGACTTCTAATGCCTGCTATGACCTACCATGACCTTTAAGTAAGTAAAAATGTATTTGTTTAAACATGGTGTACATGATACATTGCATGCAAGATAATAATGAATTAATATAAGTTCTGGCATGTTCAGCCGCAAACCGTGGCGTACAATATTATTTTTTTTTTTTTTTAAAGACATGGTGCATAATCTGTGATCATCAAAATTTTATAGATATTTATTCAATTTAGGTTAGGTATAATTACATTTCAATAGCATAGATTCAGATTTAATTCAATTTCAAGTAAATGTGTTGTACATAGCGTCGGTGGTGTCCAACTTGTAACCCTTTTTAAATATTTTTGGAATATTATTGGAATCGATTCAGTTACTAATTCTGAAAAAACTATATTCAGGTTTCACATTGCTAAAAATAATGTTGTATATGTATTACATACCAGATTTATGTCGTGGCCATGGAACCTCTTTCTGAAAAGGGTTCAGCGTTCGACGCTTTCAGCAAAGGGTTAATCACCTAAATAATATCGTTGTGGTTTTGTGATTGTCTTTGTTTGTGGTATAATGATAAACCTAAATTACTTACATTGTAACGTTAAAATAATTATTTAACGCGTCAAATTGAATCAGCCAAATTATCTATTTTCGGGGTATTTGACCGTTATCATGACGACTGAGTTGAGTGGAGTGGAGGAAGTGTCCTTCAAATAGACTGACTCAATTTAAAAAGTATCTATTTTATTTATCATAGGTTTTTTTGATCGCATTCGAAACTACTTTTATCACAGACTAGTTTTATCACAGACTACTTTTATCATAGGCTACTTTTATCACAGACTACTTTTATCATAGGCTACTTTTAACCGGAGACTACTTTTGAAAAGGCTATTTTTAATCATGGACTACTTACTTCTTATTATAGGCCTTTTATTATCAGAAACTACTTTTAATCAAAGGCTACTTTTCATCATCATCATCACCATCATCTTCCTGCCCTTTGCCCGTCTTATTTGGGGTCGGCGCAACAGTTTTTTTCTTCCATTCTGTCCTGTCACTCGTCACGCTATCACTAACTCCCTTTTCTTTCATATCACTTTTCAAACAATCCATCCATCTTTTCTTTGGTCTTCCTCTTCATCCATCCACATGTAAACTCATAACTCTTTTAGAAACATGCGTTTCATCCCTCCTCTTCACATGACCAAAGGCTACTTTTCATCATAGATTAATTTTTAACATAAGTTACTTCGGACTAGATTACTTTCAATTACAGAAAACTTACGCCTTTCTAATACTAGCGTGATAGCGTCTCTACAAACCGAGTGAGGATTATGTACATATTCTGTGGTTCACACCTTACAACCTCCTGTGTAGCTTGAGGATTACCTCACCTTTGAGAGTGTAGAACTATCCCAGCTGTGAAAGGCTTAGTGTACCTACGTTGTTTACATCTAATCCAATAGGGTTAAACTATGTTCGAATTTCATGGCGTGTTTGATTGCAAAAGACTTTATCTGATTGATGATGATATATAAGGATATTATCTAAGGACTAGATGATGTGACACTGGGTGATGACCATGTGTCATTTAAATATATACATAAAATAGTATATGTTTTAGAATAGAATACATTTTGTTGTACACCAAAATAGTAACAATTTTACAGAAACTTAAATCTATGGGTACAACGGTGGTCTTATCGCTGACAGCGATATCTACCACATAACCTTAGGATGGACTATAAGAACTTAAACTAAAAAAAGGGGTAATCAGCGGTGTACTGCTAGCAAATATTAATCAAATAAAAATTTGAAAACTACTATAATACAAATATGTGTTATACAATTAAATGAAAGTGAAAAAAGAAAAGAATAAAGGTGGGTTAGTGAAGGAAGAAAAGAAATTAGGTAATACCAGATTATTATTTTTTTAATTATACGACACACTCCGGCAGGCAAAAAAAAATCTATACCGGCTTACTAGAGCAAGAGAGAGAAATGCGCGAGATGTTTGTCAGATAAGATGTGTAAGGGATGAAGCGGGAATAATTCTATCCGAAGATGATGAAATCCAAGAAAGTTGGAAGAACTATTTTCAAAGACTGATGAATGAAGAAAACAACTGGAATGGAATTTTAGAGAATAAACCAGTGAATGTGGGTTTAGTGAGAATGATTAGTATGGATGAAGTCAGAATAGCTGTTACATATGGAATGAAGAATGGTAAGGTCCAGACGGAATACCAGTTAAAGTGTGGAAGTTATTGCAAGTGGATGGATGGACGTGCTTTGTTCTTTAATAAGTTATTGCGGGAAGATGTTGAATACCTGATGATTGGTGCTACAGTTCCTCTCCAAAAAATCGGCCTCTCCATACAAACTGTCCAATCAAGTTTATAATTTTGATTTTTTTTTTTCCTTTCCTGAAAAAAATCTTGTGGAAGTTTCGTCTAATGAGCAACCCCTCAAAGTTTGCAGAGACCTGTCGTCCCTTACACCATGTATGTTAAACATGTGTTGGAAATGTTGGAATAGCACATAAGATACTTTTTATCCTCTGCGTATGTTCTCTTTAGATAATTTTCTAGTACAACGCGGACGAAGCCACGGGCATCATCTAGTATTATAAAGGCGATAGTTTGTGAGTGTATGTCTGTATGTGAGTATATTTGTTACTTCCTTTTGACTGGCCTGTTGGTCTAGTGGTTAGTGGCCCTGACTGCAATGCCGGAGGTCGTGGGTTTGATTCCCACCCAGGACAAATGTTTGTGCGATGAGCACGATTATTTGTTCTGTATCAGGATGTAATTTATCTATAACATGTATGTATTTAGAAGTATATAAGTATGTTTATCAGTTGTCTAGTATTCATAACACAAGCTCGGCTTAGCTTGGGACTAGATGGCGTTGTGTGATAGTTGTGGAATATTATTATTATTACTACTTCTTCACTCAAACGTTTGAAAGGAATTCAATGAAACTTACTACACAGGTTCAATATGTCCTGGAATAGTACAAAGGATACTTTTTATAGAATAGAATAGAATTTATTTTATTTCGGACACAAAAAGATCCATTTAAAGTGTTAGTAACTTAATAATAACTTAGTATCTAGTGTTAGTAGGCAGGTAGGTAGGTGAGAGCAGTGGTGGCCGAGTGGTAACGGCCCATTCCCTCTCCTAGAGAGAGGAGGCCTGAGTCCCAGCAGTGGAAACATTAAAAGGCTGCATACGATACGATTGTGTTAGTAGGTACCTATTACCCTTTGCATAAGAAATTTTATAATCGGAGAGCTATAAACTCTCCGCTACAGTTATCAGGATGCTGTTGCGACTATCTCTCACTTTCGTCCATTTTTATCCCGAGAGAATGGTCCTTTGAGGATAATTTCCTACAAACACGCGGGCAAAGGCGCTGGCTAGAAATAAATAAATACATTTGTAAACCCCAACGAGGAAAGAACAACTACATTAGAAAGTTACACGTCTTTGCAACATACTTATTTATGTTCCCAAAGGAACAACACTCCCCTATTCCCTTTCATTTTATCTGGAAACTTACAAAGAACATCATCTAACAATATTTCCTCCTTTTTACTGTTACTCTTTTTCCGTCGACTGCATTTAAATTTGATTACAGTATTGAGTCCGTTTCTACGTTTGCGAGAGTATTCTTAATTCGATTTCTTTATTGATAAGTGCCGTTGAAGCATAAAATTTGTTTCATTTAGAACTTTTATGGGCACTACTGAATTTTAAGAAAGTTTTTTTTGTTAAACATTAAACTCAAACTCATAATTATTTTATTTCACACAGGCCTTTAATAGGTACATGAGCACTTATAAAACGTCCGAAGGTAGCGCATTATGTACTATTTTTACTAATATTATTTTATGGGTTAGCGTATCTCAGAACCCTGAAGTCCTGGACCTTTGGAAGGCGTAGGAAGAGTTGAATCCAACTCTTTTAATGGAACGTGGTACCAACTGCCGATTATTGATGTACGCAAAAAACAGTGTTCCTACTTAGGCTGCTATTTTTTTAAATTTTATTACCAGGAAATATTATCTTTATTTAATCTTAACTACGCAATAAGAGAAATATCAAAATATATCTGCGACCTTCAGTGCTTCAAGGTCTAATAATATTGACAAGGTCTAAAATAGTAATAAAGAAATAATATCTAACTGTAAGTGTTCGAGGTCAAAGGTTCTATAAATCAGAGCCTTTGAGGTTCTAAATCTGAGGGTTTTTATGTAAAAAGGCTCCGGATTAATGAATTTACATTTTAGTGTTATTGCCTTCTTGTTTTATGGCGTCGAGATTATTTTGATTAGTAGAGGGTTTTTTTTTCCTTTCGCTTTTTTGGGAAGTTATCGGTACCTATTATTTTTTATTTAGATGTAGAATTTATCTGGATAGGTACGTGTTATATATGATTCTTGTATCTATTTTTTAACCGGTTTCGAAAAAAGGAGGAGGTTATCAATTTGGTTGTATTTTTTTTATGTTTGTTACCTCGGAACTCCTTCATTTATGGACCGATTTGCAATTTTTTTTTCTCCTTAAAATTTATGCTTTCAGAATGAACCCATTTTTTTCAAAATCCAGTTCTAATGATGGAATCCATGAGAAACCGAGGAAACCCCTCAAATATTATAGGCAACCATATAATGATTTTGGTATTTTCATCGAGAACTTAAGCATTTACAGTCAAAAAGTAACATTTGATGAAGTGGAACTAATGAAGAAGATCAGAAATGGCCAACGGAACTTCATACTCACTTAAATATCACAATGACGATAGTTAAGCTACTTTGACAATACAAATAAATAAATTGTTCTGAATAGTTATATTGAAAAGGGTATCATCGAAGTGATCTGATGATGATTATGGAGCCGGAAGATAGGCACCGGAATACCGTAATTAATCAATGTATCCTAGCCGTGTTTGGGTTTATTAGAATTTTCATGAGATGCACTTTGGCTATAAGGTACTATCGAACTGATCTGATGATGGAGCCGGAAGATAGAAGGTTGACACGGGAACTTCATAATAAAACAATGTATTCTAACAGTGTTTGGGTTAATTGTAATTGTCATGAGAAATAGGCACTCTGGCTGTAAGTGTATCGCAACTAAAAAGTGTGAAATAAAAAACTTAAAAAAAATAAAAATAATTACCGACTTCACTAAAAAAACACTAAAACGATTAAAATAACTTTTTCGGAAGTCGTTGTTAAATAAAAAACAAACAATACAGAGAAACACCGACTTCTGAAATTAAAATTATTTTGATCGTTTAATAGTGGGTTTTTTTTTAGTGAAGTCGGTTATTATTATTTTTTGTAAAAAGTTTTTTTATGTATTACGCGAAGTAAAGTACAAATTGTTTCATGAACTTGGTTATTTAAGCAATATACGCTAGAAGTATATCATAATATCTATTATTATTGCAATATGGAAATATTATAAAATCAAACATTTTTTTTAAAGAATATCCATGGAGATTTTTCCGCTTCTTCTCCATAGGAAATTACTTGTATTATAATGAAGCATCAATTATTATTTTAAATTTTAGAATAAGGGAGAGTGAGGGTGTGGCGGAAATATAGCGGCGTGGGCACACGTAACCTAATGGCGGTCACACATGACATTTTGCACATCCTTTTTCTGTTACCTACTCAGTTTCCCCTTCCATTATTTAAAAGGTTTGTAACATACTTAACATTGAACGGTTAAAAAAAAAATCTTTATATTTTTGGATGCGGAAAAAGGTGCTGTTTGATCCTAACAATTTAAAAAATGAGGTAACTCTAATAAAACATTGGCCTTGAAATAATCACACGAAAAATGTTTCGTAGCTATTTCGTAGACGTGCTACGGCGTAGTTCAGCGCGTAGCAAACCGGCTCACGGTAATGTTGTGATCTTTCTGAATAGATTGAATATGGAATAAGTTACTTTCAAAACCTAACTCAAATACCCAGCCACTGTAGGCGCGTGCTCGCGAACGGCAAGCAATGGGTAGCTCGCCGTCCGCTTATCCTATAAGGCCCGAGCCTGAGTCGTCGACGGGGCGTTGTGTTTCACGAGATGTCAGCAAACCATAGGGGCCAAGCAGCGGGATTGGTTCTGAAAAGAATATACTCATGGTCCTGGAATTTAAAAGGCAACTGAATGAGCATAGAGTTTTTTTTTGTAGGTGGGAAAATCATCTAATGACAAATCCCGCTCTTGGGCAGAGTGAGAGATAGTGTCAGACTTTTACTGACTAAAAACCCACTCCTGTTCCTTCGTTGCCTTCGTCACAGAGCCCTGGGTTTCGTTTTCACACTACCCATGGCCCCAGTAGGCTTCGACCCTGCTGGGCCCCTACGATTTGCTGACATCTCCCTGAGGCACGCGTGGAACAATACGCGCCGTCGACGACTTGGGCTCGGTCCGGACGGTTTGGACGGTGGGCCACCCATTGCTCGCCGTCCGCAAGCCCGCGCCTACAGTGGCCGGAAATCGGGATCAGAATCCCGGCGGCGATTAGGGCGTGAGGACCGTTGCCTCACGCGATCGGCCGTTCGGACCATGGCCTGTCCCAAGGCCCGGCGTGAGACATCGCCGCCACCGATCGCCCCACGAGGACACGGCGTTGCTCTGCCCAAGCAGGGCACATCTGCACCGTGTGCTCCACCGTATCCTCCGGGCGGTCCACACAGTGGCGACAAACGGGAGTCACTTCCGCACGAATCCGGTGCAGGAACTTCCCGAACTTACCGTGTTCGGTGAGAACCTGCGTCATCCGGAAGGTGAGGACACCGTGAGGTCTTTCTAACCACACATCAAAGAGGGAACTTACCTCCATAATTGTGGCGTGCCCAGAATGCACATAAGTGTGGTTTTAGTCAGTAAAAATCTTACACGCCCTCTCACTCCGCTCTATAGCGGGAGAAGTCATTGGATGATTACCCACCTAAAAAAAAGAGACGTAGAGGCTCAAACCTGCGGTTAACATTTATTACACCTTCCTTAAAAAAGGGTCGTCATCAGAGGTCCGGATAAACTGCCAAGTTCCCATCCATATACAAGCAAAAAAGGTCGAGTACTTCAGCTAAACGCTCGTACGGATAGCAAAAACACTCTCGAAGATAGTCCTTCGAAAATAGTCCAACGTCCTTCAGAATTTTCTATCAGTACTCACAGTAATTGAGGCTTAAGTACGTCACTGTTTTTGCCGACGGTATTTTTGCGAGGGACTCAATATTTTGCGGACGGTACGCCTATCGAGCGTGGAGTGGACTTGACCCAGTTTCCAGCCAGGTAAATAGCCACTACAGGTAGCAGGGCCCACAACCCTTGCTACTTGTAGTAGCCAGTTTTTATGTATTATGTTTGTACTTCTGGGTTCTAAGTTGTCTTTGCAGCGTTCGTATAAGCAACAACCTTTTACTGCTTTCTTTTTGTTTAATCATCTAAACTAATATTATAAATGGGAAAGTAGCTCTGTCTGTCTGTCTGTAACACTTTCACGGTTATACTACTGAACCGATTTGGATGATATTAGGTACGGAGCAAGCTAGAACTCCCAAGGATGGACATAGGCTACTTTTTATCCGTCTTTAACTTCGACTTTCTGTCCTTAATAACCAACAGACACGCGCACGAAGCCGCTAACAGAAGCTGTAATAGTAATAAATATATAATGTGAAAGTAACTCAGGTTTTTTTTTGACGTAACTACAAATTTACAGTGTTCAGATTTTTTCATATATTTGTGCTATGAGAGCTTGCTTCATGCCAAATTTCAGGATTCTAGGTCAACGGGAAGTACCCTATGAATTTTGATTCCCTGGAGAGTGTCGAAATACACATTTTTTGCGACATAAACGGCCGTATCTTTTTGTCCGTTAACTCAGAAGTTTCATTTTTTCACAGCTTCAAGGGACCGCAGACCTTATTAAATGGTTTTAATTTCAACTCGATACCTCCACGCGTTCCCGAGGTAAAGGGTCTTTATAGATAGAAAGACAAACAGATAGACAGATAGACACACAGACAGACAGACGGACACCAAAGTGATCCTATAAGGGTTCCGTTTTTTCCTATTGAGGTATGTACGGAACCCTAAAAACTAAATAAATTGATTAATTCAAAACAAATAAACCCTCGTTGTATTAGTTCTTGGAAATGTTGTTTGAATATATAAAATATCAAAAGCAATTTTTCAGTAATTCTTTTATAACTTTTTGAAGGATAAATTCTCTACCTACTTCAATCTATAATACAAATATCAAAAGGAATGAATACTCGTAAATACGAGAAAATACGTTAACTTAAAGGCAAGATCAGGTACGATCTAGCAACAAGAACACTTAAAAAGTTTTTTTATGGATACATAGAGCCGGTGACTAAAAAGTTGAATGGGAAATGTTGGTCTTGGTATGGTCATGTAAAGAGGAGGGATATAACACATGTTATCAGTGTACATGTTTATGAATGGAGGTGGTTGAATGGGTACTGGTTCAGGCCATGGTCCAGAGTGAGGAGGAATGGTCAGTAGTCGCCTCCTTCTGCGAAGCAGTAATGCTAGAGAAGGAGGCGGCCGCAGGCGTGAGGGAACGGACATCCTCAAGCCCCAGCCGCCGAGACACCGACACTGTCTACCAGCCACGGTAGGCGTGGGCTTGCGGACGACGAGCAAAGGGTAGCTCGCCGTCCGGCCGTCCGGTAACCACCCGGACAGAGCCCGATTCGTCGGCGGTGCGTAGTGTTCCACACGCGCCTTAAAGAGATGTCAGTAAAACCGTCAAATGAGGCCATGGGTCGACTTCTGAAAGGGAGACCCGTGATCCGGCAACTGAAGGAACATAGGTGTGTTTTAGTCAGTAAAAGTTTTGCACGCCCTCTCGCTCCGCACTAGTGCGAAAAAGTCATTAAATGATTTCCATCCTTTAAAAAACCCTCCTATTAAGTGTTGTTCTAGTCCAGTTCCAGCCTTACGATTACTCGAAATTCTTTAACATTGAAAACAAGTAATAACAAATACACCGCCTGCAGTATTTATTATAGCAATACACCTTAAGACGGTTTGCTGCGGTGAAAAACTTTTAGGCGTCTACGAATGTTTCTGTAGGACGCAAAAGTTTTAGTACAAATTTTATTCGTTTTTCTTCATAACGGCGTATGATTAATTTAACTTCTTGAATAAAAATTTAAATAGGACTTCTTATTTGACTAGAGTGTGTAACCAAGATTAACCTTTATGGTTAAATTTTACCTCAGAAAGGTCGTGTGAGCTCGACGGTCTCATAGGATTAACATGCATAATTCGAAAGGAAAATTAATTCTGTTGCTGACTTCCTGAAGCGTTTTTAATTAACCTACTAAATTTTATATGAGATTTAAGATAACTCTCTGATGAATTTTGTGTTTATGGAAATTCAAACAGAAAATTGATTAGAACTTTTATTATTAAAAATAGAAGTAAAATAATTATAATGATTGAGTTTATTATTAAATCGTCCATATACCAACGGCTTTTCTTGATTGTAAATCAAAATAGATCCCTCAGGAACTTACCATCGGAATAAAACAATACCCTTTCTCATATTTCAATGTAGGCCATGGGCACTCGTATGGTTCATCCAAATCTGATCAGCCGTTATACGCGATTGACTTAATAAAATATGTACATCTGTGAACAGCATCGCGGTCGCGTCCAATCACGTATTAGCGTCTGTGGTCTATGCAAATTGCCACAGATTATAAAAACGAGTTGTTCTAATTATGCTACGGGCGCGTCGTGGTGTTGCCACTTTATATTAATGTATTTGTCACGTTATTTATTTATTTTATTTTTTAAATTTTATTTTATTTTCTTTTCTTTTTAATTTATAATTCATATGTATTTTTATTTCCTTTTTCTATCCAAATCTTTTGTACACTGCACCGTTCGGGCGTCTTTATGTCGACACCGCCACCGGCCCACGCTGAAAACCAGCGCTGTGAGCTCATCGCATAATGCGTGAGGCCGCAGCTTTATGCTGAGCGTTCGGCCGTTTTGCGCGGATGTGACGCATATCTTCCCTATCAATTGATAATTTTTGCTAGCTAGTTTTACGATTGCGTCATTTCGCGCGAATAAACAGTTTTTCTTTCTTTCTTTCTTTACATACAAACGAGTGTGTATGTGTGTTCTTCACGCCTAAACGGCCGAACGGATTTAAATGAATGGCATACGGGTAGTCCATGTCCTGAAATAGCACATAAATACTTTTTATCCCAGTAATACGTTCCCCTGGGATAATTTTCTACTATCATGCAAGCAAAACAGTGGTGGCCGAGTAGTGACGGCTCCGACTTACGAGTTGTATGTCGATCGCGGGTTCAAACCCAGCCAGGCGCATTACTTTGTGTAATTTATTTCATCACCACTGCTCTCAAAACGGTGAAGGAAAAGATCTTGAGGAAACCGGCATGTCCTAGAACCAAAAATTCGAAGACATGCGACATTCACCAACCCGCACTGGGCCCGCGTGGTGGATTAAGTCAAGTCAAGAGTTTTTTATTTCACATAGGCCCACATGGGCACTTATAAAACGTCAGAAGCTAGTGCACGGTTTCAAATTGGTCGTTTCCTATGGAGAAGAATCGATTACGGCCCATTCCCTCTCCTAGAGAGGAGGCCTGAGTCCCAGCAGTGGGAACATTGAAAGGCTGATTATGCTATTATGCTATATGCTGGCAAAGTAGCTAGCAGCGGTTAGTTTATAATATTTCGGGTACTTTTTATTTTCTACAAGTGGTATTTTTAGTGCTTGTAAAACGCCTCATATTTTTATACTTGCCATCAAAACTGTTCCTCACGCACTCTCTCGGTAAAAGTTTCTGTAACACGCAACGAAACAAGGTCACGTAGGTAATTGATACGGTTTATGCTTCATAATAATGTCAATATAAACCTTAAGTAACTAGGACAACTTCATGTTACTCTGTTCTTAGACACATTCTGTCCAGTCCACCATAAAACAGTTTACAGCCCACTAAACCGTTCTGATGGCAACAGCCTTTCAACCAATTTTAATCTTTAAAACCTTAACGTTAAAGCTCAATTTTATAGACAAGATTAAAAGGCCCTTGTTTTTAAACGGCTTGAAGGACATATTATCAAAGTTTTTATTATAACTCAAAGGTTTTAAGGATGTCTGACTTTTTGATAAAAAATGAAATAGGAATGTGAATAGAATTTCTTTTAGAATAAGTAAACCATTTTTCTTGCCTTCAGGATGTTGTTGGGGCTCCCAAGTTACTGCAATGCATCAGGAATGTTTCCCGACGCACATATTGATGGTTTTAAAGCCATCATAAGAAAGCGGGTAGCATCCATGATGCGCAAGGTGCGTGGCTACAGCATTCTGAGGGTCATTAGTGATAAGCTGTGTTGTGCCACTTTGGCACACTGGGTGCATGTACATCCGCATGTAACCAGTGTGTCAAGTAAACGCAAAAAAAAAAAATCTCTCTCTTATTGTATCTTTTACTAACACAGCTTTTAAGGGGTGTAATTACTAACATAACTACACATAATATATTTATGTGTAATTACTAACATAACTACACATAATATATTTATGGACTACGGTCTGAAATATTTTTTTTTTATTTTTTTATTTTTTTTATTAACCGAATGAGAAACTACTTGACTTGTATCATTTTTCAATTTACTTATACCTATCAATTTCATTATTAATTTATTATTGTATACATCTCATTTTTTGATAGGTTTATTTTTATTTTTGCGCAGCTTTTGCTTTTTATAATATGAATGTGAGAACACTGTAGACTTCATGGATTCGTATATTAATATTTTTATTGTGCTTTCAGGTACAAAGTTGACCGGTCTACACTGTCCTTTCATACCTATTAATATTGTATTATGGAAATATTGTAGAATCAATCATTTTTTTAAAAGAGTAATCATGGAGTTTCTTGTCAGTTCTTCTCCATAGGAAACGACCAATTGGAACCGTGCACTAACTTCTGACGTTTTATAAGTGCCCATGTAGGTCTATGTAAAATAAAATTATTTTAAGTTTTATTTTGAGTTTACCTCTACACAAATAATGTCTTTTAGATTACCTATAGTTTGAATAGGTACGCCTGTTAGTAATGTCATAAGACTCGCGAGCATGATCCGACAATAAGTTGCTAAGAACATATTTCAAGGCGCGCAAAATAAATTTAATAAGAACGCCGTGAGGCATTTCATACTCTCTCTTGAATTACTTTCATGAAAAATGAATACCTTTTGAAGAAAACTAAAGTAGGTAAATGAAGAATTGAAAAACTGTTTACATACCTTGATCCAATTCACAGTAATCTTTTGAAGTATCGTCAAAAGTATTTAAGCTTTATACAGTAAAATTCAATCTATTTTTAGAATTGTCTCAAAGCCCTCGAGAATAATTTAACTTGAAACGTTTTAAGAGCTAACAGAAAGATCATTTAAATCAATACACCGCCCTGTTTCAGTTTTCCCTTCAATTTATTTCAGGGAGATAGTCTATTTAAGATATTTATGTACATGTCATCATCATCATCATTATAATTTCTGCCAAAATACGTGCACTGCTGGTCACAGACCTCCCCGTGTCACCGCAACGACCAGTCCTATACGTGTCACATCCATCAGATTCCCGCGACCCTCACCAAGCCATCGGTCCACCTTGTAGCAGGCTTTCCAATGATGCGTCTTCCGGTACTTGGTTGCCACTCCAGAATTTTTTCGGCCCACCAACAACCACCTGTTCCGCGAACAATTTGCCACTGCTACTACTTAAGTTTGGTTTGGTTTGGTTTGTTCGGGTTAAGTTGGTAAACTTGGTTCTCTTCATTTCTATTTCGATTACGCAATGAAACTCCGAGTATACCTATTATTATTATCTTATATACACATAGGTCACTTCAGCTGTCCATAACTAATTAATTTTTCATTTTTTTTAGGGTTCCGTACCTACCTTCCTACCTAAAAGTAAAAAACGAAACCCTTATAGGATCACTTTGTTGTCCGTCCGTCTGTCTGTCTGTCAAGACTGTTTATCTCAGGAACGCGTGGAGGTATCGAGTTGAAATTTAAACCATTTACTCAAATCTGCGGTCTCTTGAAGCTGTAAAAAAAATAGATTTATAACTGAAAAAAAATATACGGCCGTTTATGTCGCAAAAAACGTATATTTCGGTACTTCCCGTTTATGCAGAATCCTGAAATTTGGCATAAAGCAAGGTCTTATAGCACATATATGGGAATAAATCTGAAAATGATAAATTTGTTGTTAGATCACAACAAAAAAAAAATTGCGATACGGAAAAATCTTCAAGACTCCATTCGGGAATTGACCTGTTTACTTATGTAAGTTTTTACGGAACCATCAGGGCGCGAGTCCGACTCGCATTTGCCCAGTATTTTTAATTATTTTTTTAATTCATATATACTTTTATAAGTTTAACTAGGACATTACTTACACTCCATGCTTCAAAAAGTACGTAAAGCTGTTGGTCCCCAGTTGTCATTCGTAGATCTTTGACATTCGTTACACATAGCTAATTAATTTTAATATTAACTAGCGACCCGCCCGGCTTCGCACGGGTGCAATGCTGATACTACCGCAACCGCTATGTTCCTGCCTTTTAAATCTGTAATATTTTTGAAATATTCATTTAAATTGCATGGTGTGAAACCTTTAAAATTATCAGTGTTTCTCTACTATATTATGCATGTGTTATACATACAAACCTTCCTCTTGAATCACTCTATCTATTAAAAAATAATAGTTTAAAAAACTAAAAAACACGTTTTTAGCACGCACTAAAAATTACAAAATAATTCGGACATTTAGTTTGATGACTCAAGAGTTTTCCCTTTGCCAAATCTTCATTAGATCGCTGGTAAAGATAAACAATTTCAGTTCGTGATGAACGATAAATAATTACCTATGCGAAATGGTTTTATGTAGGTAATCATCTTTGTTGAATATTTACTATGATTTATTATGAAAGAAAGCGTGGAGCGTTTATGTAATCTTTACTCTTTTTGGACAAAACCGAATTATTTTGTAATTTTTAGTGCGTGCTAAAAGCGTGTTTTTTTAGTTTTTTAAACTATTATTTTTATTTTATACTTTTTAGTCTTCTTATTATTTTTTTTCGTATTCCTGACAGCAAACCCTTTCATTTGTTTGATACCCATATCATGGGGGTGTATTTCAAATATGCAATCCGCCATCTTGGATGTCCGCCATGTTGGATTTAAGTCACGTGACTATTTTTTTTCGTATTCCTGACAGCAAACCCTTTCATTTGATACCCATATCATGGGGGTGCATTTCAAATAGCCTGTCCACCATCTTGGACGTCCGCCATATTGGATTTAAGTCACGTGACTATTTTTTTCGTTTTTCTGACAGAAAACCCTTTGATTTGATACCCATATCATGGGGGTGGATTTCAAACAGCCAGTCCGCCATCTTGGGGAAGCCGCCATATTGGATTTGTAATGACGTTTCTTAGCTAGTCATGTATTGTCATCAGAACTCAGAGCGTGTGCAAAATTTCATTCTAATCGAAGACTGGGAAGTGGGTCAAATTAAGATTCCCAGATTTTCTTACATACTCGTACATAGTTACAAGCAAAGACAATATATTGGTTACAACTGAAGGTAATAAAAGCGTGTTAAAAAAAAACCGCATCAAAATCCGTTGCAATAGGGACAGACAGAGGGAAGCGACTTGTTTTACACTATGTTGTGATTAATTAATTCTACCTCGGTCGCAATCACAAAGTTTCTTCACTTGTATTAAATGTACTATTTCCGTTTGCACAAGAAAGAATCTTTTATTCTTATTATCGAAGCTCAGAATCAAAACTGGCCAAATCTCTCCAAATAAGATATCTATGCAAATGCCTACCTTCGGCTGAATAAACTCATTTTCGTTGGCTTATTTGATTGAAAAAATATACAAGGTATAAGGGGAAGATAACTTTATTATACAATGTAGGGTAATGGAATATACACGTACACCTTTCCTACCCCTTCCTTTTCGAGGTAAGCACCCTCGGTCCAACTGGGCCCGCTCTCGTGATGGTTCGACGTGACAAGAATGTATAAGAAATCGAGTTAGGCAAGCTACATATTGGGCAGCTCTTGACGTTTGTCAACGCGTGTATATTTACAGATACAATTAGAATTTGTAAATGGAATGCGGAGCTTGTTTGGGATTTCGTGACGGGACTCAATATCGATCCTTTTTTGGGGGAACCTTTTTTTATTATTATTATTGATGGGGTCACGTTTGACCAATTTAACACGTGATGGTAAGCGATGGAGGTCTACGATGGAGCACACTTGCCTAGAAATAACCTATTCACTCTTTACTTAATTCATTAACGCTCAGGCGGTAGCCGGCGCCCGCAAGCCATTGTCTTACTATTGTGTCTCTAATTACGCACGTCAAAAGGTTAAAGATCCTCAAGTTGTAGCTATCAGGAAACATAGACTCAGACAGGGAATTCCACGCCGTGGCTGTACGTACAATAAAGTTCACAAAACGTTTTGCACGTATGGGTGGGTACCTAGTCAATGTCAAATGTATTTATTTGCTATACAAAGGTATAATGTTATGGTACAAGATGATAATTACAAAATATCGACTCATTGTGCCTTCCCAGAAAATAATGTTTACCCATCGAGATATAAGTACTAACGTACTGAAGCTACGTCAAATAACTGAATTGTCCTATTTTCGTAATTTGAATCTTTAGTTCACTGCAGCGTTAAAATAATAACAATTCGTCTAAACCGTAACTAATTTACCACAGCGCTAGATTTGCTGCGGAAGTGTATTTATTCTCGGCAAAAAGGTCTTAAGCGCCATGTAAATCACGGCACTTACGCGTTTTCTTCGACAAAGTGCGGCGCGATCGCCGCAGTTGAACGAGACAAAGTAGGAATTTACGGTGTCTTCTCTAGTACGTTAGTACTTATATCTCGATGTGTTTACCAAATGCTGAACTGATTTTATTGTGTTAATATCTTACTAAAAAAATTTGGTTTGTTATTCATAGAACTACTGATTTATTAGAACAGTTCTTATTAATGTCGTGGCCAGATCTTAGAATTGGTCATTTCATGATATGGCCAACTAAAACTGGCAAGATTGTATGATATGGCCTCGTTTGGCCAATGATATGGATAAACGAGGATTGACATAATCATCAAACTTTAACATTTAAACGATCTGGCCAGTTTTAGTTGGCCATATCATGAAGTGATAAATTTCTAAGATCTGGCCAGACATTAACTCGTTGAGTAGTGTAATTAGAGACACAATAGTAAGACAATGGCGCCCGAAAGCCGGCGTTCGTGCGGGGATCAACAGCTTAACATAACGTCTTAAATACTTTTTAATTAGGAAAACTCATTTCCTGCAAAAAAGACGTTTACTATGACAAAAACGATCATCATCTATCTCCCTAGCCTTTTCTCAACTAGCAGGCGCGGGCTTGTGGACGGTGAGCAATGGGTAGCTCGCCGTCCGACCGTCCGGTAACCGTCCAGACCGAGCCCATGTCGTCGACGGCGCGTACTGTTCCACGCGCGCCTCAAGGAGATGTCAGCAAATCGTAGGACCAGCAAGGTCGAAACCTACTGGGGCCAAGGGTCTGATTCTGAAAGGAAGACTCGGCCCTGGTACGAAAGGCAACGAAGGAAGAGGAGTGGGTTTTTAGACAGCAAAAGTCTGACACTCTCCCACTCCGCCCAAGAGCGACATTTATCATTATTATTTTATTATTATTTATGTATGCATCACCGACACATTTATATTACACTCCAAAACAGTTTTACGTCCGTTGCGTCACAACCACAGGTTTAGTTGAAAACCAGCGTCAGGCACTAGTTGTCTGACATTCATGCTGAACTGGACCTATTTTGGTGCAGCCGTGAGGCACACAACTACATTTTTGCTTCTTTTTTATTTTTGTTTCGTGTTTACCATATATTGTGTTTGTGCCTTGTGCTGTACCAAATAAATTCTTTTTCTTTCTTTTCTTTCTTTCTTTCATTAGATGATTTTCCCACCGAAAAAAAAAAACTAGCCTGAGTCTGAGTCGGCTTCCAGTCTAACCAGATGCGGCTGAATACCCGTGTTTTACATGGAGCGACCACCTGTCAGACCTCCACAACCCAGTTACTGGACACTCCTTGGATAGACTGATGGTCAGACTTTCTAGCATCTGACTACATTAACGACTGTCAAAGATTTACGAATTACAATCGGAACCAACGGCTTCACGTTTTTTCCGAAGCACGGGGATAAAAACGTGAAGCCGTTTTTATTAATGACCTAGATAAACTTAGAAAAATACATTATGAATTGTAAAAAATCAGTTTTTCTTCTGAAAAGCCTCCTTCCCCCCTAGCCAAGTTACAACCGTTTCGTTTCGATTCACTTTTCGTTGATTGCCTCGAGTAGGCCACGCCTCCGATTATTCTGACGTCCGCGTCATCTCAACGCTCAGTCACAAAACAAAGGAATAGGCGCGGCCAACTCGAGGCGATCAAGGAAAAGAGAATCGAAACGAAACGGTTGTAACATGGCTAGGGGGGCTTGTCTACCAAAAAATTGATATCCATTGGATCAAATTAAAGGAGGTGGAATAAAGAGGTATATTTGTAACTTGATTTTTTTCTTATAAATCTGTTTCTTTTATGATACAATTTAAAATTAAATTAAACAAAATTGCCAGCACTCTAATTACACCTAATAGTTTATTGACGCGTCTATAATCATCCAGTAATTAAGTGTCTACTACCTATTATTACCACTTTATCATTTTACTACACTATATATTGTTTTTTATTTAAACTTTTCCCAACACTAAGAATTATTGATATATACGTATGTACTATATGGTTGAATTTAGATAATCTATCTATAGCGAAATACCACACACTGATTAATAACGAAATCTCAGAAACTATAACACCTACAAACTTATAATTTGGCAGGTAGGTTCTTTATAGGGTGTAGACATCCGCTAAGAACGGATTTTTCGAAATTCACCCCCTAAGGGGATGCCGTAATTATGGCGGTAAGTCCCCTCTTTGAGGAATGGCTGGAAAGGCAACACGGCGTCATTACCTTCCGCATGACGCAGGTCCTCACCGGACACGGTAAGTTCGGGAAGTTCCTGCACCGGATTCGTGCGGAAGCGACGCCCGGGTGTCGCCACTGTGTGGACCGCCCGGAGGACACGGTGGAGCATACGGTGGAGGTGCGCCCCGCTTGGGCAGAGCAACGCCGTGTCCTCGTAGGGGCGATCGGCGGCGGCGATCTCTCGCGCCGGGCCGGCGGCGATCTCTCGCGCCGGGCCTTGGTACAGGCCATGGTCCGGAGCGAGGAGGAGTGGCAGGCGGTCGCCTCCTTCTGCGAAGCAGTAATGCTAGCGAAGGAAGCGGCCGATCGCGTGAGGCAACGGTCCTCACGCCCCAACCGCCGCCGGGATTCCGATCCCGATTTCCGGCCACCGTAGGCGCGGGCTTGCGGACGGCGAGCAATGAGTGGCTCGCCGTCCGACCGTCCGGTAACCGTCTGGTCCGAGTCCAAGTCGTCGACGGCGCGTGCTGTTCCACGCGCGCCTCAAGGAGTTGTCAGCAACTGTAGGGGCCCAGCAGGGCCGAAGCCTACCGGGGCCAAGGGTCTGATTCTGAAAGGAAGACTCGGCCCTGGTACGAAAGGCAACGAAGGAACAGGAGTGGGTTTTTAGTCAGTAAAAGTCTGACACTATCTCCCGCCTCGCCCAAGAGCGCGGGATGTCATAAGATGATTTTCCCACCGGAAAAGATCCAAAGTTTGTATGGAGAAACCGACTTTCACGAGTGCGAAGCCGTTGGCAGAAGCTAGTATAGTATATTTTACTACTTTAACTTCTCTAAACTGTGTCTACATTTCTTATCTAACTCTCCTGTCGCATGTCTGCTGGAAGAAATTTCATTTGAAATGAGCGGCATCTCTGTGCTCTTTTATCTGTATTTGTCCTTTTGTGTGCTTTGTCGATTATAATTTGGGTGTCTTCAAGGTTAGAGTGAATAGGCTCTTAATAAACTAGTGCGCCTCACCATCAACGATTGCATCACTGCTTACCATCAGGTGAGATCGCAATCAAACACTAGTTTAAATCAAATTTAAAAAAAAAAACAAATAAAAGAATTTACTTTTTGTTAAAATACCTTCCCTTTTGTAACCAGCCTAAAGTAATCTGCACACGGACGATCAGGTTATTGCACGTACGGTTTTTATTTTTAACAGATAACATTCAAGATCAGTCTACCCTATAAAGAACAGTATCTACAGCCGCCTCTATAGAGCATAAATACCCTTATAAGATTCTAGTTTCTAGGTAAATTTTCTATTACCATTGAATTGTTAGCTTAGAGAATGCGATTAGCCTCCCTTTTTATCAAGTTTATTGAAGGAGTCAACGATACGCAGAACTCAAAAATACTTGTATGTTTCACCAATAACGTGTACTTAGACAAATAATAATAATAATATTCCACAACTTTTACACAACGCCATTTAGTCCCAAATTAAGCAGAGCTTGTGCTATGAGTAGTAGACAACTGATAAACATACTTATATATTTCTAAATAAATTGAGACTGCTGACTGCTATGCTGGAGGTCGTGGGTTCGATTCCCACCCAGGACAAATGTTTGTGTTATGAGCATGATCATTTATTCTGTGTTTGGGTTTAATTTATCTATATATGTATGTATTTTGAAATATACCTATAAGTATTTTTATCAGTTGTCTAGTAGGTACTCATAACACAAGCTGTGCTTAGCTTGGGACTAGACGGCGTTGTGGAATTTATTATTATTACTTTAAGTTTAGATAAACACCAGAATTTCACCAAGATATTAGTGGTGACATGAGGATAAACCTATAATTCTATGCCTACACTTTCTATGTAAACAATCGTGATGTCAAGATACTCACAATCTTCCTCTCTCTTCACCAGGTTATTCGAAGAAAACCAAGACCTGCTAAATATGTTCGAGAAATTCCGCCAATGCCGGACGAAGGAGGAGCAGATCAACTCAATGGAGCTAGCCGAACACGCCAACAACGTTATGAACACCCTGGATGAGGGCATCAAGGGCCTGGACGACCTGGACAACTTCTTTGGTTACATACACCAAGTTGGCGCCAGTCATAGAAGAATACCTGGATTTAAAGTCGAGTATTTTTGGGTGGGTATTCATTATTTTTATTATGAAACTAACTGTTATATGCGAGAATATTCTCGTAAAAGTAAAAAATAAAAAAAATAAAACATATTTCACATAGGCCTACTTAGGCCATAAAACGTCAAAAGCTAGTGCTCGATTCCAAAATGGTCGTTTCCTATGAAGAAGAACGTCCGACCGTCCGGTAACCGTCCGGACCGAGCCCAAGCCGTCGACGGCATGAAGTGTTCCACGCGTGCCTCAAGGAGATGTCAACAACCGTAGGGGCCAGCAGTGTCGAAGCCTACTGTGGCCATGGGTGATGCGAAAGAGATCCCCGGGGCCCTCGAACAATGGCAAAGAAGGAACAGGAGTGAGTTTTTAGTCTAAAAGTCTAACACGCCTTATTGCTCCGCCTAAGAGCGGGGGATGTCATTAGATGATTTTCCCACCTAAAAAAAAAGTATGTCGCTCACAAAATGAAATTTTGCGAAATTCTTCTTTTTCACCACCTTAAAGATTGAATTTCCAATAACCCCTTTGTGCTCGCTTACGTGATAAAAAGAAGCCTTGTGCAAAATTTCATGTTCCGAGTCCCAGTAGTTTCGGCTGTGCGTTGATATGTCAGTCAGTCAGTTTCTCCTTTTTTGTCTCGCGCACTTTACCTCCACCACGCATTCGCATCACCAGCAAGGAGTGAATGACATCTCGTTCATCAAACTCCGTGGGCTGCTGAAAATGCGATTTTGCTCACTGTTTTCACGTAGCAAAACCTACATATTTGAGCTGCTGAGGTGATGGGCACGCCACAATTAGGGCGGTAAGTCCCCTCTTTGAGGCGTGGTTGGAAAGACCTCACGGCGACCTCACCTTCCGCATGATGCAGGTAGTGTGAAAGTGAAACCCTGGGACGAAGGTAAACAAGGAACAGGAGTGGGTTTTTAATCAGTAAAAGTCTGACACTATCTCCCGCAAAAAAAAAACTTTGTAACTTAACGACTCTATTAAAAAAGTGAAGGTTTGTATCTGGACACTACGCGTATAAAACACAGAAATGCAATATTTTACACAAATAGTATTACTTGGTTAAAGAATAACTCTTAACGGACTAGTATTTGGAACTTGGTGCCATAGTAACCTTTTATCGGCTCAAAAATATCTAACCAACGATGAAGAAGTGACGCTAGTGTCACACTTTACCTCGGCTCCGAGTATTTTAAATATTAAAAATTACTTGAAACGCGTTACTACACCGAATTAACTCAGTTTCATTATCACAACAACCCAACGGACATAGACAAGTGTTATTGCAGTGATATTCAAATAATAAGTGTAAAAAACAGAGTTCTTAGTAGACCCAAGTGAACTGTGTTTAAGTAGTGAGCACGGACACATCTATCAGTTGTTTACTCATCGAACGCAGTGAACTTCGGCTAACCTATTCACAAAGGTATTGTCACTACCAAATTGTTCGGGATAAAGTGCTATTATTGTGAAAATTGTATGCTTTCACTACAAAAGACAGTTAATTTTTCAAAAATTAATATAGACAAACCACAGCTGAGTCACTCCGAGTTAATCCACCAACCAAAACACGTATATAATTTTGACACAGATACTATCGTTCAGAAACGCAGCGCAGCGGCAGTGGCAGCAGTTATCATAATTTTGAACACTGGGCTTTTGAGAAGGGCAAAATCGACTAAATTTATAGTCGTTTTGTTCTTTTTTTTTTGTACAAATATTAATTGTGTGCTTGCATACAGGAATACAGACTCAGTTGACGCACTCTGTGACGGAGACAAGTACGTAACTCGATTTAATTAAAATGTCACGACTAGCGCGTACGCCGCCTAATAAATCCGGTCACAGTAATATAGCTCAGGCACATTCCGAGCCCAACATAGCTGCTACACCTGAGTTATCGAATATATGCGTTAGACAGAAACGCCCACGTGTCGATGGTTCGCCCGATCCAGAATTTCAGTGCACAAAAAGTGAACTGATCGACTGCATTCGTCATGAGATACAGAGTGTCCTGTCATTGGAAATATCAACCAACATAAAAGCAAGTATCACTAATGAACTGGGCGATATACGATCATTGTTCCGGGAACTAAAGCAGTCAGTAGACTTTATGAGCGAAGAGTTTGACAAGATGAAGGGTGAACTCGAGACATGTAAGAACGTAAACAAGACCCTTCTCAAAGAGAATGATTCTCTCAGGCATACAGTCGCTGAACTTTCATCAAGAGTAAACTTGATTGAACAACATGCACGCCAACAGAACTTGGAAATCAACGGTATACCGGAAAAGAAAGCAGAAAATCTGGTCAAGACTGTTCAGCAAATTGGAAATGTAGTATCTTGTTCCATCAAAGAAGACGACATCCTGTCTGTAGTAAGGGTAAGAAAACTTGACCCAGAAAGCAAAAACCCCAGAGCTGTGGTTGTTAAGTTGCGTAGTATGCTGTTGAGGGATACCGTTCTAACCTCGGTAGTGAAATTTAACAAAGCGCACTCTGACAAAAAACTCAACTCGCAACACCTTGGGTACGGCAACGCTGTTAAACCTATCTTCGTATCGGAGCACCTGTCACCTCTAAACAAAAAAATACACGCGGCTGCCAGAAAAGTAGGGAAGGAAAAGGGTTACAAATATGTTTGGGTTCGGGATGGTAAAATTATGGTTAGGAAGGAGGATGGACCAAGCAGATAAAAAGCCTGGAGGCTATCTCTTCATTATAGAGGGATCAAAGACGTATAAAGACCGTGGTTTAAATTGGCAAAATTCACCATTTATTATCAGAACTTCAGAGGTCTTAAGACCAAATTGAATAATTTTAGGCTAGCCACACAACTTAATAACTATGATGTGATTATCGGAACAGAAACATGGCTTGACGACAGCGTTAATGATGGTGAATTACTTGACTCCCGTTATATTATTTATCGTAGAGATAGGGCCTCTACTCCCCTTGGCAACAAAAGAGGCGGAGGTGTACTGATCGCCGTTTCAAGGGCTATAGACTCAACACGCTTCACAAAATGGGAATCAGATGCGGAAGATCTATGGGTCAAAGTCAGAACCAACAGCAAGAATGGCTACCTTTACATATGTGCGGCCTATTTACCGCCACCTGTGCAACATGCCCCACTAAACTTGTTTTTGGACCACGTGGATGCAGTTATTGAATCAACGGGAGGAGATGTACTAATTGCTGGCGACTTTAATCTTGGGTTCATGGACTGGGCCACGGACAATACATTTTCCGGTTCACCGTGTACGTCTGCTGGGAACTTCACGAACAGGTTGGGTTACTCGCTGACTGATTTTATATCGTCAAATAGCATTAACCAAATTAACACCGTTAAAAACTGTAACAATAGAACGTTGGACCTTATTTTATGTAACTTCTACGGTGGATCTGTCAGTGAATGCAAAAATCCAATGTCGTTGGTCGATGTTCATCACCCTCCACTTAACATTATTATAAAAAATATTTCTCTCGGATTATTAAAAAGTAAAGTTCTGTCAAGTATAATTTCTGGAAAGCAAATTACGCACTCGTGTATGAAAGGCTGAGGAGCATCGATTGGACGCGTCTGTTTTCGGATCTAGTGGATGTAGATCAAATGGTAGATACGTTGTATGCACATTTGAATGAAATAGTAGAAGAGTGTGTCCCTAGATATGCCACACGCAATAACAGATTTCCTGTATGGTTCTCAAAATGTTTAATCAAACTCCTAAACGAAAAGGAAAAGTTAAGACTTCGATTTAAGAAATATCAAAATCCCAGGGACAAATATGAATACCGTTTATTGGAGGAACGTTCTAAAAACATGATCAAAAAGTGCTACAGCACATACATCAGTAACACTGAAAACAACATCAGACTAAATCCGAAGGCATTTTGGTCGTTCGTTAAGGCCAAAAAAGTCAAGTCCAATGACATCCCATCTGAGATGCAATGGAGCGGGAATGTCGCAACTTCTGGAGAAGAAGTGAGTAAACTGTTTGCCTTGCACTTTTCCGCCACCTTTGCGTCTCCGGTTGGTACACTCGCGGTACAAACAAATTCGAAAGAGTACCCTCAGCTTGCGCTAGGAACTTATTATTTCACGGAGCGAGACGTACTCAAAGAACTGAAAAAGCTTAACATCTGCAAGGGTCCGGGGCCTGACGGCCTACCGCCGCATTTCATAAGGCAGTGTTCCAAATATTTAGCATCACCGCTCCAACTTATTTTCAACAAGTCCCTTATGTCTTCTAAGTTTCCCACGCAGTGGAAAAACGCTCACGTAATTCCAATATTCAAAAAGGGGGAGCCTAATGATGTTAAAAACTATCGGCCCATATCTCTTCTTTCAATTTTCTCGAAACTTTTCGAATCACTGGTCTGTCCTATCTTAACATCGCTAATTAAAACTCAATTGGGCTACGCAACAGCACGGTTTCTGTACCAACAAATCCACTACCACCAACTTAGTTCACTACATTAATGATGTAACCAGATCCGTGGACTCAGGCATACAAGTGGACTCAATTTACACAGACTTCAGTAGCGCTTTCGACAAAGTGAATCATGTGCTCCTACTTCAAAAACTTGAGACCTACGGAATGCATTTGCTGCGATGGTTTGAATCATACCTTTCCGAACGACATCAGAGAGTTATTATAAGGGGTTTTCATTCACCGCTATATTCCTCAACCTCTGGGGTGCCACAGGGGTCGCATCTTGGGCCTGCTCTTTTCTTGGTATTCGTGAATGACATCATACGCTGCATAAAACACTCAAAATGTTCTATGTTTGCGGATGATCTAAAACTGTACAAGGAAGTTAAATCAGATGCCGACATTGCTTTGCTTCAAAAGGACTTGGACGCTATTAATGAGTGGTGTCACAGTAACAGAATGAGTCTCAATGCCGCAAAATGTTATCATATAACTTTTACCCGGAAAAGATTGTTTCAGCCTTCAACGTATCAATTAAACGGCATAACTCTTCAAAAAGTCGATACCATTCGTGATTTAGGAGTCCAACTTGATAGTCAATTATCCTTCATAAATCACTTTGACACTATCGTTGCCAAAGCAAATAAAATGTCCGCATTTGTGAGGAGAACTTGCAAGGATTTCCGATCAACTGGCACACTTAAGGTTCTCTATAACTCTCTGGTGAGAAGTATATTGGAATATGCATCTCCTGTATGGAATCCAACGTATCGCGTCCACATTGACAGATTGGAGCGCGTCAAAAAAAAGTTCACGAGATACCTAAGGTACAGATCACCGACTTGTGAACGCGAAGCTGATTATCCGCAAAGACTTAGTCACTTTAAGATGAACTCCCTGGAAAAACGAAGAAGTTGCATGGACTTGATTTTCCTATATAAGACCTTACACGATTTGGCGAACGTACCGGAGTTGGTTTCGGAGATCGGTCTAATTGTGCCCCGCCGTACTTCTTACAGATCCAATTTTAAAACAGAAACATTTGTGATGCCATATAGTAGAACCAATCTTGGTCGTTCAGCTCCTCTATACCGGTGTTTGTCTGTTTACAATAAACTGAGCACACGCACCAACAACCTAGACATATTTGCGAACAATTTTAATGAATTCAGACGATGTGTGTTCTCGGTTCCTGATTGATTTGCTTATATTTTAACTTCGTGTGAATCAATTCAATTTAATTAATCTTTTAATTTTAACTGTTAAATGAAAAAAACAAAAAAATAAATAAATATTAATCTATTATACTTGTAATTAATGTAATGTGTCCTAATCAATTTGTATTTTTTTTTTCACTTGGTTTTCTGTTATTTTAATGAGAAATTTTGATTTTGTATTTCAACTTAATCGATATTATTAATTTTACTTCGCGCCGAAACTGAAATGCAATTCTATTATTGTTCACATAATGTAGTAATATTTTCATTACGGGTCAAAGGATTCGCAAGTTTAGATATATATAAAAAAATACAATCAATGTATCCTGGCAACACCATCGCGTCTAGATGTCACTTATTTTTTTTGCGGTAAAAGTTTCGCATGGAAAAAACTTTATCCTATCTAATTATTCATTTAAGATACATGGAATAGTATTTTTTTAGCAATTTAACAAAATCCCAAGTGATACATCTTATTATTCATTTATAATACATGAAATAGTTCCTTCTTTAGCAAAATAACAAAATTTCAAGTGATAACCTATAAAGTGTATTGTGCAATAACGAATTTCAGTGTCGAATTTAAGCCTTGAATCTACAATCACACAGGATGAAGAACCGATATCCAGCAAAAGCCAAAGCACTAAGTGATCATAGCGAGTACTGCATCTCAGACTTACAAGTCGAAACCTTGCTCAATCTTCAATCAGGGTACGAGATACCATTAGCGAAGTTGTTTTTGCACGCTAACTGATTGGAAGCTGCCAGACTGGTACGTGATGCTCTTAGCGGCTTATTCTACGTTGCTAGTCTGAAAAGGCCCCTGAAACCTGTCATCGAGGACGCGATCCTCATCGGGCAATGGCGGAGGCACTAAGTGATCATAGCGAGTGCTGTTTTTCGGACTTGCTAGTCGAGGCCTTGTTCAATCTTCAATCAGGGTACGAGATACCATTGGCGACGTTAATTTTTACGCGCCAACTGATTGTAAGCTACCAGACTAGTACGCGATACTCTTGGCTTCGTTACTCTACGTTGCTAATCTGGTATGCATCTGTTATAGCAGGTGAGTCCCATTCATTTATAATCCAAAGAACAAAAATGGCAAAAAGACTAAGTTCGACGTGCTCCACTTTATCAGTGCCTATAAAGGTCACGAGAAGGCCAAGTTCATACTACCCATCTGTGTATTATTAATTCGTGTAAAAACAGTACACCACCTATGTGTAGATCGCTACAAAACATTCCAACTCCTTTAGTGAATACGAGATATTCCAAACCACCATAAGGTGGCAAGTTATACTGCCTAATATGTAAATTATAAACTTTCCAAAGTAATGCTAAAGAATACGAGATATTCCAAACTGTCATAAGTTAATCCAATGTACCTAGCCGGATTGCCGGTAGATACCCACCTGTGTCCAGTTGTTGGACTAGAAGCCAACCCAAAACCATGGGAGAAGGCAAGGCAGAATTATTGACACCCTCACCGGCTACAATGCTGGTGGAAAATACTGCCATAGTGCGAGCATAACGGTGGCCGATTATCAAACCTATTTTTTGCTGAGCTAAATAGTAAAGACCTATTCAATAGAAATATTATTATTTCCTTATGGTTATGTTGTACACTGACCTGCAATATATTCAAAATAATAAAAACAAAAACAAACCATGGAACACGAGATGTTCACAATGATATATATCTAAGCACTAAGTGACATGAATACTTCATCAACAATTTACAAATGATATGTTCACATAAAGCAACAAATATCAGTAAGTGTTGATTATGATATGACTCCATGTAATAATATCTATGGAAAATCTTGATATAATTTAAACGGATTAAATTCATAGGTACAGCATATCATTCCACATCCTCAGTATTTAAGCTTATAGTAAAAACCTTGCTCAAAGAGCATGTAAGCTAACTTTTAAGGAACCAAAACCTAAGGAAATCGCAGGTTAAGTCCTCTGCTGATACCAGCAGTCCTGAATAAAATTATAAGGTTCTAAAGTTTCAATACCAGAATTACAGGAACTCCTCACAGGCTCAAAGAACCCGTGCACCAGCACCTTGGAATACTTGATGTATGACACCAATGCCACAATTGGTGTGGCCACCCGCTGGGCTGAGCGGTTTGAGGAAGCTACCATTGATTTTAAGAAGAAGTAACTTCTCACTGTTGAAAGCAGAAGGGAATAATATTGACGGGCAAAACCACCAGCCCTACCTACTTATAATCACCCCAAGGGAGTAAGTCAGCAATAAACTTATAATGATATACAACAACTAAATAATGAAATATGTGCTGATATATTTGTAAATAGTTGTTAGAACAAAATGGTATGAGGTATCTACCTTACTCGTACTTAATGTCTAAATCACTCAATAAACTAAAAATTCAATATAAATGAATGTCAAATTACACAAACCGTGTACGCCTGCTATTGACATAATTGCACAGAACTAAACCTAAATTCAAATCTTTTGTAAAAACTTACCTGGTTGGTGCTCCTAATAAATGAATAAACAGGGAAATCTTTGTTGTAACAAAACAGAAATAACAAGATTCAGATTTAATTTGATCTGCACTGGTATAACATTTCCAGTAGCAATTGTCTTATATTGACAATATTTTCTGTGTTCAAAGCAAATATTGTATGGAGGGAAATTGCCTTATTATAGGGAATACCTAGGAACAAGCTTCCCATGACTAGACAACTGGCCTTGTCATGGAAACATTACTTCTGATGCATTTGGCACATAAGAGCTCTCATGCCACGGGACACAAAAAGTGTGCACCAAAGCAACTTGTTTCACAAAGGACTCACTTCTATGACAATCAAAAAATCTCACTGCGCTTAATAGAAAAATTACTTTGCAGTATACATGACTCCTGAACTTAAAAATTTAACATAAAAGTAGACAACTATCTACCACTTGGTAAAGAAATGTAATGTTAGATTTTATGTTAGATCATTCAGACATTCCCAAAACATGCATGGCATACCCACCAATTTTGGAACAGGGATGGTTTGCTGAACACAGTTTAATATCATGCCTATAAGCCTATATGTATCCTATAAGTCATATGGTGAAATTATGGCTTCTCTCTACTTTGTTAGGTTGTCACTGTCAAACAGTGTCAGAAATGCAATAGACAACTTTGTCTACGGTGCAGCTAAAACCCGGTCCACACATGACCTACAGTAAAACTAGTCTTTTCTTTGGCTGATACTTTTAAATTTATTTCATGTTTATCCAGGTAGAATAAACATATCTTATCTCCTCTTTATTCTCTAAAATAGCTAAGTGGGACTGAATGTTCAAAATACACTTACTTAATTGAGGCAATGAATTACCCCATTTGAATTACTAGTATCATCAAAACTATAAGTACTTAACTTACCAATACAAAAGTAAAATTGCATTGAAACAAAAAAGGGGGGGGGGTGTATGCTGGGGACCAACTAGTGCAACAGGTCCTCGTGGAAAGTCAGTGACCATACAACTTCTCTAGGTATCTAGTCCCTAGCAGGAAGTTCATTCCATCGACATGACATAAACCCCTCCCTCAAGAAACAAAGTTTCTCGTTACATATAACATAAACTGTGACACAAAAA
This sequence comes from Mythimna impura, assembly GCA_905147345.3. Classification (NCBI taxonomy): domain Eukaryota; kingdom Metazoa; phylum Arthropoda; class Insecta; order Lepidoptera; family Noctuidae; genus Mythimna; species Mythimna impura. The sequence continues at coordinate 2,831,019 of LR990349.1, forward strand.
TACTACTGTGATGACAGAGAAAGACAATCGCATTAACTTCCATTTCGGGAGGCACAAAAAAAAATGACATAAAATGGTCTTCATAAGTATAAAATAATTGTATTTACATATATTTAGATAGACCCATATGCATATACATACAGGTATATACAAGTATACACATACATGCTGAAATAAACGTTAGTATACTAGCTGTATCATGCAGTAGAGAAAAAAAAAAAAAAAAAAAAAAAAATTGTAATAATAATAATAATATTAATAATAATAATAATTTAATCCGCAGGGCAGTTTTGTGGCGAACTGTTGGGCATTAGCGACCCCACGGACCCGATCTCCCGGGAAAATTCTTGTTCTTCATCTCCGGCTTGCCTTTATTGGCCGGCCGTAGTGAACACTGACGAGGAACAGAGCTCCCACCTCTCCCTTGCCTTTATTGGCTGGCTTGAGTGGAGATTCGCAAGAGCAAACGTGCTCGGGAGAAGGATGTATAATCCAGTAAGGTGCTGGTAGGGATCTTGACCGTACTTCCGGGATTGTCCTGATAGCCGTGGTATACCTCTCCACTCCTTAAGCACCTCAGGATATGTTGCCCTCTTGTTGCTACGTCACTTCGTGCTAGCGACCGTTTATGGGGGCCCATTTATTGAGTGTGCAAGTCACCCCCTGCCTTTTGTCGATGGATATTAAAAACATTGTTTAGGCAGGGGCCATAGTCTTAACATATTTCCTGGTAACCAGTCCACTTAAGACTCCAAAAACCATAGCCTTATATCTTAGTTTTCCATATGTCGCAATAGTTTCCCACCAACCGGGGGTTGTCCTTGGATGCACTAGCATAGTGCGTACAGGGATAATCACCGGTTCGTACCACTTTCCATTAAAAGCGTCTAAAAGGGCCTCTGCGAGTTGGTTTCGGCTCCTCGTACGCCTTCCAAAGGTCCAGGACCTTAGGGTGCTGAGATAAATAAATGTTTAAAAATAATAATTTAATATAATAAAATATAATTTATATGTTATGTTAAATGAACAAACGGAATAATAATAATAAAATCGATAAGCTAGACTTCCATACCAGTCACCTACAATGTCAACACAAATATAACTTAGATGTGAATAGATACTTATCGTTTGAAACGAAAATGATGAATGTGATAATATATAATGCACGTACCTAATTGCATTGCCTAATGCAAGGCTAATTATATGATGCATGTAATGTAATTACATTACCCCCAGTGACATTTAAAACATCACTATGGTATGATAAAAACAACTAATGAGATTATTCTGCTTCAATAGATTTCAACAAATTGTCTTTGTGTTAAGTGGGAACAGCAGTACTATAAAACCAAAGTAACTTTTTGTCTGATTACATTTAGTAATAATGACCTTGTAATATAGCCGACATCAACGGCTAGGTACAGGGGCGCTGGCTTTTAGAAAACCCCATGGGTGCTCATGCTCATTTGATGGACTCGAAAAAGTGGCGAAGTGTGAGAAGAAAAATGCACACTGATCAACCGACAAATAAATAAATGTCCTACTTACATACTGCGTACCTAATTACTAATTATGTTCGATAAAAATATAAAATGAAATCATTTTATTAAAATGAAACTAGTTTTTAGTATCAAGAAATATTATAATGTAACCGTAACCTAAAAGGCGATTACTTATCTGTTTCTTGATGTCTATTCTCAGGGGTGCTCGGCACCCACTGTTTATTTCTCATAATCGGCGCCCCTGGCTAGGTACATATAACGATGATGTACAAATAACCAAGTAAGTACTAAAATATACTGAGAGTAATGATATAATATTTCTAAAATAAGCTAGTAAGTCATAAGTGACTTTCATTAAGAATAATCCAATTAATTACAATACACATCTCACACCGTGGTATTATAACTGCCCCTGTTGAAGATAACATGCTTCTCATCTAAATCAGTTGCCTATCAATGAATCAAATATATTTTTACAATACGAGAATACTTGTCACACAATACTTTAAAAAAAAAAAAAAAAAAAAATGAACGGATAGTCTAGTCAACACCTTGGGACACTCCCAGCAAGAACGTATGACTGTAGCGACAAAAAAACCTTAGGGAAAACTGAAATCAACTCATATCTTACTATAAAAAGAAACCGCACTTGAGTTGATAGTACCAGTACTAACAATAGCGTAACAATTAATTATTGCAGCAAACTCTAAACATCTACATTATGTGAACAATAATAGAATTGCATTTCAGTTTCGGCGCGAAGTAAAATTGGGAATCAAACGAGCTTACCTGTTAAGCGAAGTCTTGATTCTAATTTTATGAGCGCCGAAACTGAAATGCAATCACCCACCCACCACTAGTTAATAGCCCCAAAGCTGCAATAATTAACCTACCTAACTCACAGTTATCCTTACAGGGAAATAGTGAATGTAAGTATGCGGTAACAAGTCTGTCCAAAAGACAGCTTGTTCCTTGTCCTATAATCTCTAAAGTAAGTGACATCTAGACGCGATGGTGTTGCCAGGATACATTGATTGTATTTTTTTATATATATCTAAACTTGCGAATCCTTTGACCCGTAATGAAAATATTACTACATTATGTGAACAATAATAGAATTGCATTTCAGTTTCGGCGCTCATAAAATTAGAATCAAGACTTCGCTTAACAGGTAAGCTCGTTTGATTCCCAATTTTTGGTATATTTTAATTTCAATGTCTGACAATACAATCTATTTGAATTATAATCAATGTAATGTGTCCTAATTTATTTGTTATTTTAAGTCCTAATTTATATTTGTTTTTATAATCCAGTTTAATTAATGTTCAAAATTTTTTATTGTTCCTAATTCAATAACTACCTAGTACTATTTTATTTTGTCATCTTTTTTTTTTTTTAACTTCTAATATTGACTACCGTTAAGTGCTGTGCACGCCTATAAGTGACGAATTCACCGCACAATACAAGAATGTCATAACATCTACTGTAAACAATTAGTGAATAAGTCGTTGGTGTGTCATTATATAAATAAATAAATAAATATAACACACATAGCTATTAGAAGGTGGGCCGAGGATTAGCATCCACCTTAGTCCGAGCTTAGCTGGAGCGGATCACTAATAAATTGTTGAAATTTAATCAGCAATAATAAAATTTATTAAGATTCTGTACATAAAGTGTAATCAACTTCAGTCTTCAGCCGCTGTTGACTTTACTATCAATCCTTTTTGGATATCCCTTTATTATTCATAGTATTAATTATTTCTGGCTCGGATCCTCAAAGGATTAAACGGATAAATAGCAATACCTACTAAGCTTACCTACTTGAATTTGATAAACAAAACAAACACGTTTTATTTGTCTAATTCATGTAAACTCAGTAAACTCCAAGCCAAATACGTAGCAGTTTTCTGACGCTGGTTTCAACTGAACATTACTGAATCGTAAAGGTAAAAAGGTTTTGGAAATTGCAGGTTTAGTATACATCGGAAAATCCCTTCTTGGAATAACTAAATGTTAAATTTGATTACGTAAAATTGTTGTGGATAGGTACTCAAACATAATTTCTATTCAAAAGATAATATTGTTGCTATGGATATTATATTGTGGACTAGCTGTTGCCCGCGACTTCGTCTACGTTAAGTTGGTAAAACTGTACAATCATTCTGTGCTTGCAATTCATTCTGAAAGCATCGTAATTATTTATTGTACTTTCACATAAAACTGTTGAGGTAAAAACGCAAATTACCTTCAGGATACATGTTATGTAGGTACTCGTCCAGATCCAGATGTATGAACGTCAATGAATAGAAAGAGTTGTAAGGGTCGTAGCAGTTGGCATTTCTGCCTACCCCAAGGGAAAAGGCACTAGTTTATGTATGTTTCTGGTTTATGTTCCGGTAAAACAACATTGTCACAGTGAGCACGTCACAATCGCAGCGGTAATGCCTGTCTTTGAGGAGTGGCTACAGAGGCGTCACGGCATCCTCTCTTTGTGCAGGACTCACCGGATGTGGGTGTTTCGGGAGGTATCTGTATCGAATTCAGCGAAAAGAAACACTCGAGTCTCACCATTGTGCGGATCGCCCGGAGAATACGATGGAACTTACGGTGGAAGTCAGGGCCGCTTGGTAGGAGCGCCGGCGCCGCCGTGTCCTCATGGAGGCGGTTAGTGGAAAAAATGACAACCAGTAGCCTCTTTCAGTGAAGCACTACGATCGAAGAAGGTGGCTGAAACTTTGAAGGATGATGAGGGAAGTGATGCTCCAGGTGTTGAAAGCCGCAGGGCGATTGCGGTGGAGCCGTCCGGTCATCTGGTCAAAGCAATCCTGAATCGACGGCGCGTAGTAACCTACGCGCGACTCATAATGATGTCAGCAAATGGATAGGGCCCTCTAGGGCCAATGTCTGCTAAGGCTGCGAGATTGTTCGAAAGAGTTGCCTCCTGTAAAATTTTCGCCTCAATAATGTTTCACTGAAGAGTTTAAGCCGTCAGACAGCTTTGGTAGAGGTAAACGAAGGAACATAATCGGACACCGACCTTCAGCTTTTTTTTTTTTTTTAGGTGGGAAAATCATCTAATGACAAATCCCGCTCTTGGGCGGAGCGAGAGATAGTGTCAGACTTTTACTGACTAAAAACCCACTTCTGTTCCTTCTTTGCCTTCATCCCGGGGCCCCGGGCTTCGCTTTCACACTACCCGTGGCCCCAGTAGGCTTCGGCCCTGCTGAGCCCCTACGATTTGCTGACATCTCCCTGAGGCGCGCGTAGAACAATACGCGCCGTCGACGACTTGGGCTCGGTCCGGACAGTTACCGGACGGTCGGACGGCGAGCCACCCATTACTCGCCATCCGCAAGCCCGCGCCTACGGTGGCCGGAAATCGGGATCGGAATCCCGGCGGCGGTTAAGGCGTGAGGACCGTTGCCTCACGCGATCGGCCGCCTCCTTTGCTAGCATTACTGCTTCGCAGAAGGAGGCGACCGCCTGCCACTCCTCCTCACTCCGGACCATGGCCTGTACCAATGCCCGGCGCGAGAGATCACTGCCGCCGATCGCCCCCACGAGGACACGGCGTTGCTCTGCCCAGGCGGGGCACACCTCTACCGTATGCTCCACCGTGTCCTCCGGACGGTCCACACAATGGCGGCACCCAGGCGTTTCTTCCGCACGAATTCGGTGCAGGAACCTCCCGAACTTACCATGTCCGGTGAGGACCTGCGTCATGCGGTAGGTAAGGACGCCATGTGGTCTTTCCAGCCACTCCTCAAAGAGGGGACTTACCGACCTTCAGCTGGATAACGTTTGCACTGATGGTGCAAAGCCAAAAAGCCAGTGAATCCACAAATTACCATCATCATCAACTATCTTCCTCCACAACAGTACTTATGAAGAATTTGCGAGAGCATGCTTGAATTGATTGTTGCAGCTTGATCATTTGGGGCGTAAAAATTACTTGTTCATTTACCTAGGATTTTTGGTGTGTATTTGACTGACGTCCTCGTATATCAGACAAATGTTATTCCATAGTGGGAACTACCCTATGAAGAGTCTCCAACTTTTGAATGAATTTCGGTGAAATCTTGAACGCGTGTATCCCTGTCCAATCGAACTCGCATATTGATGGCTAAACCGAGAGGTCACTGACGCCGATTGCCTCTATGAAGACACGGCGGTATACCCAAGCAGGATAGACCTCCACCGCATGCTACAACGGGTCCTCCGGGCGATTTTTAAAATGGTAATATCAGAGTACTTCAAACCGAATCCGGAACAGAAACCGCGTGAAACACCCTCAACAGTCCTGAGCTTGTGTATTCATAAAACAATGAAATTCCGGTAAACAAATGTAGCAGCCGATTAGTGTTATCCCTGAGACTGGCCTCCCTCAGAGGGTGGTTCCAGTGTTGGTCACCACTCACTGCAAGGAGGTAACGTACGGATGTCGACGTAAGGCTGCAAGGAATCTGAGATAAATCATACGTTGTCGAACTGTGATCAGGAACGCAAACCTTTCGACCCAGTTTTATATGAAGCAGTGACTGCTAATAATAAAACACACCATTATTAGGCCGCAAGGTGCCATCATCCCGGAGGACACAGTGGAGCACACAGAGGGGTGTGTTGTCCTCGTGGAAGCAATCGGCGTCGGTCACCTCTCGCGCCGGGCCTTGTGACTTTGGGCTATGGTCCAGAGCGAGGAGGACTGGCAGACGGTCGCCTCCTTCTGCAAAGCCGTAATGCTAGTGAAGGAGGAGGCCGAACGCGTGAGGGAACGAACGTCCTCAAGCCGAGCCGAGATTCTGACCCCGACGACCAGCCACGGTAGACGCGGGCTTGCGGACATCCAGTAATCGGTCGTCCACAGCCGTCCGGCCGTCCGGTAATTGACCGGACCGATCCCAGTCGTCAACAGCGCGTAGTGATCCACGCGCTCCTCAAAGAGATGTCGCAAAGGGCAACTGAAGGACACAGGTGTGGTTTTAGTCAGTAAAAGTTTGACACGCCTTCCCGCTCCAACCAGAGTGGGAGAAGTCATTGGATGACTTCCACCCTTGGATGACTGCCATCATTATCATTATCATTTCAGCCGAAAGACGTCCACTGTTGGACATAGGCCTCCCCAAGTGTCACCATAATTACCGGTCCTGTGCGTCTCGCATCCATCGGATTCCCGCGACCCTCACCAGGTCATCGGTCCACCTGGGGGCCTTCCAACGCAAGGTGCCATGCTACCCCTTCCGAAAATTTGGCCATGTTATTTTAAAGTCAATAATTAAATACATATAAGTATTTACTTTTATCGCCTTTGGTTGGTATCCCTTGAATAATCACGGTCAATTAGTTTGTTACAACCACGGGGAAAAAAAGCAGTAGGATTAAAAATGTCTCCGTCTAACTCCAGTTTAATCATAACGGTTTTCGTCCAATTTTAAACAATAAAACTGTCTGCAAACTTGGGCGATGGTCATTCTTCCGCCACTCAGAAAATTACGTAAAATACACAATGCCATCTATCAAATATGACGTTCAACTATCATTGTCATCATTATTTCTACTTTCAGTCTTTAGATGGCGTTGCGAGTACGTGATTTTACTCGCCGCTTTGATTTTATTATGTGTTTTGATTAGTTTTTACAAAATATTTAGAAGATATCGAATAGAAATGTCAATTTTATTTTGAAAAAATGGTAAAAGTTATTTTATTACAAAAAAGAAGATAAAATAATGACAAAATTTTTAACTGTAGCTGGGGATCGAACGTGGCAAATGTCGTTCAATGTCGACATTTTGGATTATTGCTCACCCCCCATAGCAAATAGCGTGATAATATGTAGCCTAACAGTTGACCCGGCCTATAAGGATTATGTATGCAAAATTTGAACAGGATTGGTTCAGTAGTTTTTTCGCCAACTAATACCAACGCTCCACCATTTTACTGTTTTATTATATGTATAGATAGATACTAATGAAAGCCTGTCTTGCGAATAACATGATTTTGACTGGCCTGTTGGTCTAGTGGTTAGTGGCCCTGACTACTATGCCGGAGGTCGTGGGTTCGATTCCCACCCAGGACTAATGTTTGTGTGAATCGCACGATCATTTGTTCTGTGTCTGGGTGTAATTTATCTTTATATGTATTTAGAAATATATAAATATGTTTATCAGTTGTCTAGTACTTATAAAACAAGCTCTGCTTAGCTTGGGACTAGACGGCGTTGTGTGATAGTTATGGAAAAAGAAGAAAAAAAAAAGATTTAATGAATAAAACTATCCCGAGTTCCTGCAGATGCTCTTTATGTGCAGTGCCACGGTTACACTTCCGAACAACCTCGAAGTCTTTCTATTCCCGTTGCGTTCCTATCTATTGTTTGATAGTATTTACTATATGACTTCCTCATACAAAATTTAGTTACTCAAGAACATCACTTATTACTATTGTATTAACTACTAGCTGTTGCCCGCGACTTCGTCTACGTTAAGTTGGTAAAACTGTACAATCATTCTGTGCTTGCAATTCATTCTGAAAGCATCGAAATTATTTATTGTACTTTCACATAAAACTGTTAAAGGTAAAAACACAAATTACCTTCAGGATACATGTTATGTACTCGTCCAGATCCAGATGTATGAACGTCAATGAATAGAAAGAGTATGTAAGGGTCGTAGCAGTTGGCATTTCTGCCTACCCCAAGGGAAAAGGCACTAGTTTATGTATGTTTCTGGTTTATGTTCCGGTAAAACAACATTGTCACAGTGAGCACGTCACAATCGCAGCGGTAATGCCTGTCTTTGAGGAGTGGCTACCGAGGCGTCACGGCATCCTCTCTTTGTGCAGGACTCACCGGATGTGGGTGTTTCGGGAGGTATCTGTATCGAATTCAGCGAAAAGAAACACTCGAGTCTCACCATTGTGCGGATCGCCCGGAGAATACGATGGAACTTACGGTGGAAGTCAGTCCCGCTTGGTAGGAGCGCCGGCGCCGCCGTGTCCTCATGGAGGCGATTAGTGGAAAAAATGCCAACCAGTAGCCAGTAGGTCATCTGGTCAAAGCAATCCTGAATCGACGGCGCGTAGTAATCTACGCGCGACTCATAATGATGTCAGCAAATGGATAGGGCCCTCTAGGGCCAATGTCTGCTAAGGCTGCGAGATTGTTCGAAAGAGTTACCTCCTGTAAAATTTTCGCCTCAATAATGTTTCACTGAAGAGTTTAAGCCGTCAGACAGCTTTGGTAGAGATAAACGAAGGAACATAATCGGGACACCGACCTTCAGCTGGATAACGTTTGCACTGATGGTGCAAAGCCAAAAAGCCAGTGAATCCAAAAATTACCATCATCATCAACTATCTTCCTCCACAACAGTACTTATGAAGAATTAGCGAGAGCATGCTTGAATTGATTGTTGCAGCTTGATCATTTGGGGCGTAAAAATTCCTTGTTCATTTACCTAGGATTTTTTGATGTGTTGACTGACGTCCTCGTATACCAGACAAATGTTATTCCATAGTGGGAACTACCCTATGAAGAGTCTCCAACTTTTACAAATACAAATACAAATACAAATACAAATACAAATACAAATACAAATACAAATACAAATACAAATACAAATACAAATACAAATACAAATACAAATACAAATACAAATACAAATACAAATACAAATACAAATACAAATACAAATACAAATACAAATACAAATACAAATACAAATACAAATACAAATACAAATACAAATACAAATACAAATACAAATACAAATACAAATACAAATACAAATACAAATACAAATACAAATACAAATACAAATACAAATACAAATACAAATACAAATACAAATACAAATACAAATACAAATCATTTATTTGTTTGAGTATTTTTGAATGAATTTCGGTGAAATCTTGAACGCGTGTATCCCTGTCCAATCGAACTCGCATATTGATGGCCAAACCGAGAGGTCACTGACGCCGATTGCCTCTATGAAGACACGGCGGTTCACCCAAGCAGGATAGACCTCCACCGCATGCTACAACGGGTCCTCCGGGCGATTTGTAAAATGGTAATATCAGAGTACTTCCAACCGAATCCGGAACAGAAACCGCGTGAAACACCCTCAACAGTCCTGAGCTTGTGTATCCATAAAACAATTAAATTCCGGTAAACAAATGTAGCAGCCGATTAGTGTTATCCCTGAGACTGGCCTCCCTCAGAGGGTGGTTCCAGTGTTGGTCACCACTCACTGCAAGGAGGTAACGTACGGATGTCGACGTAAGGCTGCAAGGAATCTGAGATACATCATACGTTGTCGAACTGTGATCAGGAACGCAAACCTTTCGACCCAGTTTTATATGAAGCAGTGACTGCTAATAATAAAACACACCATTATTAGGCCGCAAGGTGCCATCATCCCGGAGGACACAGTGGAGCACACAGAGGTGTGTGTTGTCCTCGTGGAGGCAATCGGCGTCAGTCACCTCTCGCGCCGGGCCTTGTGACTTTGGGCTATGGTCCAGAGCGAGGAGGAATGGCAGGCGGTCGCCTCCTTCTGCAAAGCCGTAATGCTAGTGAAGGAGGAGGCCGCACGCGTGAGGGAACGAACGTCCTCACGCCGAGCCGAGATTCTGACCCCGACGACCAGCCACGGTAGACGCGGGCTCGCGGACATCCAGCAATGGGTCGTCCACAGCCGTCCGGCCGTCCGGTAATTGACCGGACCGAGCCCAGTCGTCAACAGCGCGTAGTGATCCACGCGCTCCTCAAAGAGATGTCGCAAAGGGCAACTGAAGGACACAGGTGTGGTTTTAGTCAGTAAAAGTTTGACACGCCTTCCCGCTCCAACCAGAGTGGGAGAAGTCATTGTATGACTTCCACCCTTAAAAAAAGAAAAATAAAGGTGCCATCATTATCATTATCATTTCAGCCGAAAGACGTCCACTGTTGGACATAGGCCTCCCCAAGTGTCACCATAATTACCGGTCCTGTGCGTCTCGCATCCATCGGATTCCCGCGACCCTCACCAGGTCATCGGTCCACCTGGGGGCCTTCCAACGCAAGGTGCCATGCTACCCCATCCGAAAATTTGGCCATGTTATTTTAAAGTCAATAATTAAATACACATAAGTATTTACTTTTATCGCCTTTGGTTGGTATCCCTTGAATAATCATGGTCAATTAGTTTGTTACAACCACGGGGAAAAAAAGCAGTAGGATTAAAAATGTCTCCGTCTAACTCCAGTTTAATCATAACGGTTTTCGTCCAATTTTAAACAATAAAACTGTCTGCAAACTTGGGCGATGGTCATTCTTCCGCCACTCAGAAAATTACGTAAAATACACAATGCCATCTATCAAATATGACGTTCAACTATCATTGTCATCATTATTTCTACTTTCAGTCTTTAGATGGCGTTGCGAGTATCTGAATTGCCTGTGGTGCCATATTTACATTTTAGTACGTGATTTTACTCGCCGCTTTGATTTTATTATGTGTTTTGATTAGTTTTTACAAAATATTTAGAAGATATCGAATAGAAATGTCAATTTTATTTTGAAAAAATGGTAAAAGTTATTTTATTACAAAAAAGAAGATAAAATAAAGACAAAATTTTTAACTGTAGCTGGGGATCGAACGTGGCAAATGTCGTTCAATGTCGACATTTTGGATTATTGCTCACCCCCCATAACAAATAGCGTGATAATATGTAGCCTAACAGTTGACCCGGCCTATAAGGATTATGTATGCAAAATTTGAACAGGATTGGTTCAGTAGTTTTTTCGCCAACTAATACCAACGCTCCACCATTTTACTGTTTTATTATATGTATAGATTATACAAAATTATTTATATACTAGCTTCTGCCCGCGACTTCGTACGCGGATCCTGTTGCTTATGCCAGCGACAACGGGGTCGTCAAAATCGAAAATCTGAAAAGTCTGATGTCGAATTCTAAGAGCCCCCGGATAGGAAAACAACGTGATGCGCGAGACGATTCGAGACGTTCCAGATCTTTCATTTTTGTAAGTCAACAGGAAATGCCTATCAGACTAAACAACTTTTGCTAAGACGTCATTCCTATATATGTTATATTAGTGTCGCTGGGCTTATATATTTAGTAATAGTTTGTTGATTTACAGAAACACTCTAAGATGCTTCCCATACTATAACTATAGCATAGATTCCTCAAAAACTATTTGGCTTAGTAAACTCAAAATTTGAAAGTTATGTAGTTAATTTACTGGTAAGAGACGTCAGGTTAATAAGGAAGTTTAGGAGACGTAGAATAACAGAAGTGTTATAATTTACTGTAACACTTCTGTGTAAACAACGTTCGTTGTTTTTCTCTCGGTCTCATTCAATACGTGCAGCGAGTCAGACGCGGGAGCAAGCGACGTAAAGTTGTCCGTGTGAGAAGCAGCTCGACCTGAGGTCGACACCCGCAGCCTTCAGTGTCTGCCCCTGCGACTTATTTATTGTCACGTCGAAGCACACGCTCACAGGAAACGCGCTTGAATTGAAAGGGGTAATTGTGGGGAATGAGTGGTATACGTGGTATAAACACTGCCGACACCACAACCCGTTAGAATTTCCGCCTCAATGATATTTCTCTGCAGCGAGACCTTAAAATTATCGTGCTCGTGTTCAGGCACCGATTCTAGAGCGGTTTTGAAATCGGTAACGTATGGGTTGACACTGTGCAGAGTGTTTTGTAATCCCCTTATAAGGCTCAAGTCTAATTAGGAATATGTCGGCATCGGACATTAGCCTGTTCAGCAAAATCTGCAATGAAATATATTTGCAAAAATTTCGGCATTTCGGTGGGAAGCAGGAAACCTATCCGATAGTAGACTTGCCCCTGATCCAGAGAATCCAGATTCAGTGACTTGATGAGCTCCAAATGAAGTCATCTGGAAAGCACTGTTGTAGGCTCGAGTATTGCTTAAGAAATGGCTGGACTTGGGATGCTCGCCATTCAAAAGAACTCGTAAGATCTCCGGTGGCTCTTGCATAGAGTTTAGTCGTACCTTTCCAGAAGCACAATACATTCCCTTGGTCTCTCCCTTCCACTTACGCGCGTGACAGTGTGCACACACCTCAGACATGGTGCCAATGTCTCCGTGTTCGATGTAATTAATAAATGGATTATAGGAAAACGCGCTCCTTTCTTTATTGAACCACGGTTGCACTTCAGGATCATAAACCATCACAGACTCAGTATCAGATGAGGATGAATTGCGAAGATTGCGACGTATACGGTCTAGATCAATTTGGGCCACACGCTGTTCAACTGATTGACTTGCCCAAATTTCTTGAATCCGCTTCTTGAGCGGATTCAAGAAATTCGGGCAAGTGTAAAGTTCCGCTTCGTGAGCGTGGAATGAACAGACACCTCAACACGCATGTGTGTGATATCTTTGCCAAGCAAGTGCGTTGCGTTGCTCACGCTGCTCGTCTGTCTCCAAAGACCGAGCTAGAGCATGCTGTGAGCGGTCTGCACTAAGGCGCATCTCATGCTCTTCAGGATTCTCAAGTGATCGAGATGTGGCAGTGCGAATACGCTGGGAGCTTAAACGCGAGTCTCTCTGCGTGTAAGTCTCCAAAGCGCGAGATACTGCGTGGCGCTCGCGATCGCTTGCTTGGCGTGTATCGCGCTCCTGACTGTTCTCGAGCAACCAAGCAGTCTCAGTGCGGAAAAGCTGAAGACTTAATCTCTGCTCTCTCTCTGTATCCGTTTCGGAAGCGCGAGATAAACAATGACGCTCTCGGTCACTCGCAAGTCGTATCTCACGCTCCTGACTGCTCTCAAGTGATCGAGCAATCTCAGAGCGAATATTCTGAAGACTCAACCTCTGATCCCTCTGTGTACCTATCCGTGGTGTACCCGTTTCGGATGCGCGAGACAAAGAATGACGATCCCGGTCGATAGCTAAACGCATTTCTCGTTGTTCCACACTTTCCTGAGATCGAGAAGCAGTAGTGCGGACTCGTTTAAATTCTAGTCGTAATTGGCGCTGCGTGCTAGTTTCTGCGGGAACAAACTTAGTGCATTACGCTCACGGTTAGCACCTAGCCGTTGTTCACGCTCTGCGTCGGTTTCGAGAGATCGAACTAACCTGCGCATCGTAGAAACCCTTGAGTTTCGAGACAGATTTATCTTTTTCTAAAATTCATAGCTAAAATTCCTTCTTAATCCGATACTAACGATATTCAAATCAATGAAAAGTAAACGAATAAGTATGTGACAATTGCTAGTAAGTAGAAAAATAATAATGTTTCGCAAGAAAATTAAACACATCTACCAACACAGTTAACAAAGGTAACCCCCGTTTCTATAGGATGAGAGCGGCACATCAGGAACTATAACATCACTTTTTGGGAACGAAACCATAGCGCGATCTAATTCGACGCCAACGCCATCTAGTTAGAAAACGGAAACTACATATTATTTACCCAAATTAAATTATGAAAAAAACTAAATTGTCGTTAATTTAACAGACTACATTATTTTTGCATAAAAAAAAATGGTAACAGCAGCAAGGAACAACTCTAAGAATTACATACTTAATAAATTTAAATTCCCCGCTAAATTCCCCGTTGTAACTTGCAATTTATAATATTACTGCCCCGCTCCTTTATAAAAATAGCGTGATTATTATGTTCCAAGAGTTAATTTTTTATTAACTAAATAACATGTCATTTTGTGCATTCAATTACGAACAAAAACCTTTTAAAATCAATATTGCTTACCTCCCATAACATACGGCGTGATAATATGTAGCCTAAAGCCTTCCTTGGTTTACAAAGAGTATTTTTGCTGAATTTCAATTCAATCTATCCAGTAGTTTTGGCGTGAAGCCGTACCATACACACAGACAAAAAGACAAACAGACAAAAATTCTAAAAATTCACTTTTTGTCATCAGTTACGTTTTTCTAACAAAAGCCACTTATTTTTTCTTGAAAATTCTCAATGTACAGTTTTTCTTTCGTTACTGTTTTATTATATGTATAGATTATTATATGTATAGATATGCGAAACCCGAAATACGTGTACTGATAAAAATGCTGTTGGCAAAAATTAAAAAATTAAAAAAATACCACACACTAAGTGTCTAAACACACTATGCCGAAGGTACGCGACGGAAGTTCCGCGTTCCCACTCCTGTTCCTTCGTTGCCTTCGTCCCAGGGCCCCGGGTTTCGTTTTCACACTACCCATGGCCCCAGTAGGCTTCGACCCTGCTGGGCCCCCACGATTTGCTGACATCTCCCTGAGGCGCGCGTGGAACATACGCGCCGTCAACGACTTGGGCTTGATCCGGACGGTTACCGGACGGTCGGACGGCGGGCTACCCATTGCTTACCGTCCGCAAGCCCGCGCCTACGGTGGCCGGAAATCGGGATCGGAATCCCGGCGGCGGTTGGTGCGTGAGGACCGTTGCCTCATGCGATCGGCCGCCTCCTTTACTAGCCTCCTCCTTTCTGCTTCGCAGAAGTAGGCGACCGCCTGCCACTCCTCCTCGCTCCGGACCATGGCCTGTACCAAGGGCCGGCGCGAGAGATCGCCGCTGCTGATCGCCCCCACGTGGACACGGCGTTGCTCTGCCCAAGTGGGGCACACCTCCACCGTGTGCTCCAACGTGTCCTCCGAGCGGTCCACACAGTGGCGACACCCGGCCGTCGCTTACGCACGAATCCGGTGCAGGAACTTCCCGAACTTACCGTGTTCGGTGAGAACCTGTGTCATGCGGAAAGTGAGGACGCCGTGAGGTCTTTCCAACCACGCCTCAAAGAGGGGACTTACCGCCATAATTGTGGCGTGCCCAGCACTGGGGTCAGTCGCTGTCGCCATTTCTCCATGAGAACCCGCCAGTGCTCTGTCCGCCATGCTGCGACTTGTCGCGGCAGCGGTGTTAGGCCCCGGCATTGCATCTCCATGCGCAGATCGTGCATGTGTGCAAGGACTGTTGCCTCCAGATCCCATGGTGACTTGCCAGCAAGGAAACTCGCCGCTTCGCGGGAAATCGTCCGGTATCCTCGCCATCCGTATGGCCATGACCCTCTGGCACGCGTTAAGCCGGGCTGCCAGCTGCTTAAGATTACATATGTATAGATTTTATGTGTATTTGTGCCGTGCGGGAATCTTACCCGCGACACGAAGCTCAGTAGCCAATCGCTCTACCACTATACCAACCGTCTGTATTATATAGGTAGTAAATACGAGTCCGAAATCGTCAATCCGCCTTAAGCACGGGGTGTTTTTGTTGTGAGAAAAGATCCCTTTGCTCTGAAATCCCTTTTTCAGAGCAAACTGACAACAACTGAAAACAGACAGATATTTTTATTATCAAGCATTTTTTTGCCCCCAGTGAAGTCTTTCTTTTTATCAACCGACCAAGTATGACTTCACATAATAGGAAACTAGGCTACAGCTACTTGCCTAATAGTAACCTATTCACTCTCGACTTAAACCCCTTACGTTGTTGCTACCAGAAAACACAGACTCGGACAGGGTATGCCACTGTTTAGGTGTACGTACAATGAATATGTTTCCAAATTATTTTGTGGGTACGGGCGGGATGTCCACCACATGAACATAGATACCACGGGTGCATTGTTATTCAAATCTGATTTACACTCTCTGAAATGCAATCGGTATAAAATCGACAGGCTAGCAACTCGGCGTCGACAGCTTTGAATTATGTACATCGCTCAATTTATATCATAATTAAAGAGGTAATATTAAGATGGATTATTAAATCCATGTTAATATTGCTAAATACGATATATTTCATTACCTTCTGTCAACTTCATTATAGACAATAATAAATAACTTCAAAATGAGGAAGCTAGATCAATTGTCAACTCCAATTTATTTATTGTCTTCACCACAAAGCGCCTCATTCATTTATAATGAGCTCCACTCCACAAATCGGCAGATTCTCCCACATTTCAACCGCATTATAATCTCCCAATAAATTATTTACTCCAGGGATGAACCATTCATCAAATTTGAACAGAAAATATCCCATAAATTGAACATTTTGAAGTGAACTGCCTCAGTAATTGTAGAGTTGATTGAATTTATATTCAGCTGTCAAACTGGCTGACTCACTGGCTGTGTCGTGTTTTGGATAGTTTTTAAACTGATTGGATTTTTCTGTCGATTTATTTTGTTTTCGACGGAGTTGGGTAGTATGTTCTAACCTATAAAATGCATCGCTTTCAATATGATAGCAATTTCATGTAAGGTTCTGCTTTATGTACAAAAAACAAACACTCTTCGGATGTTGGCTAGGAATGATAGTCACTGATACCATAAGAAGATCTGATTTATTATGAATGTGGTGAAAATGATCGCTAATGAGTACAGCTGTCTACGAATGCTGATTGTGTACTACCGCTTTACAATATAAATTGTGCAAGGCGACAGAATACTGCTGATCTCCAATAAGTACCCGATACGTGGCTTATACAATCTTCCTAGCTAGGAATTAAATTTATTTCTGTACTAATTTTTTGAATATCTATACACATCCACGTTATTTCACAGCTCTGATTCCAATTGTTTATTTTTTGGATACCATTGCAGTCTTGTCGCTGATATTCTCATCTCACAGATAACCTTAAGAGATTTTATAAATCGAAATAAATATACATATAGGTATCGTCCACATTATAAACACTGGAATATTATAGGTACATTATTTTAAAAGTATTTTATTTTTAAAAGCATTGGATGACAAAACACATGAAATTAATTTTTAATTAATAATTCCGTACAATACTATTTGTATTGTACGGAATTAAAATGTAAAAAACAAAAATATGATTAAAATTAAATTTAACAAAAATCCAAATTGTTTCAATGGCGGGTCCATTGTAACAATTTGGATTTTCCGATAGATATCCGTAAAAAGAAAAACTAGAGAAAGTATAAATGTTTTCAATAAATAAAGAAACTGCTTATATGAAACATGTGTAAGAATTATACACGCAAAGACTTGTTCAAATATTTTATTGTTATATTATACTACTCGAGTAACATAGAATGAAACTCGAGTCCTCCTTTGTCGTCTGTAACTGAGCATGGAATAGAACGAATTTAAACGGATCGTACCGTTTTATATTTAAAAATTATATTATGTTGCCACAAGTATAAAATTAATTCAATGTTAAAAATGGGAGTTGCAACCCACAAATAAATTAATAATAATAATAATATACTTTATTTCGAGCAACAAGACTCATTTTGTGTTAGTAAAAAACAAAACAAACTTACAACTATGTTAGTGACGCAAATACAACTTAAAAATTATATACACACTCACAATAAAACAATCATTGCTTCAGCACCCCAGCAGAGATACTGGAGATTTAAAATACAGCAGTCCAGTCTGTCAGCAATCATGCCCAAGAAATACAGAAAAAAAGAAATATAGTAGAATTAATGAAATAGTTAATTATTTTAAATGTTTGCACAATATAATTTAGTTTCAAACACTTTCCATTTTTTAATCCAATGTTTCCAGTTTTCGAAAAGTCTCTAAATTCGCAGCCAACCGCACTACTAGACCCTAACCCTATGTCACATCATGTAGAGCTCCTCCATCCAATCTCAATGAAATGCCAACCACAAACACAGTGTGGGTTGGACTCTTCTTCCTAAAACTTTAAATTACACTACTTTGTAAGTCCCTTGGTAAGATATGTACATAAACTAGACGATAGACAAGAGAAGATAGAAGTTCTATTCAATGTATACAACATTTGTTCTGTTCATGGTCCGGAGCGACCGCACGCGTGAGTGAACGAATATCCTCACACCCCAGCCCCGTGACCCTGACTCTGACTACCAGCCACGATAGGTCGAGTAATGGGTAGCTTACCTTCCGAGACCGAGTAGTCGATGGCACGTAGTGTTACACGCATCATCATCATCATTTCAGCCGAAAGACGTCCATTGTTGGAAATAGGCTTCCCCAAGTGTCACCATAATGACCCTTGGGGAAGCCTCGCATTCATCGGATTCCCGCGACTCTCACTAGGTCATCGGTCCACCTTGTGGGAGGCCTTCCAACGCTGCGTCTTCCGGTACGTGGTCGCCATTCCAGAAACTTTCGTCCCCATCGACCATCTGTTCTGCGAGCAATGTACCCTACCCACTGCCACTTAAGTTTGGCGATTCTTCGTGCTATGTCTGTAACCTTGGTTCTTCTGCGGATATCTTCATTTTGATGTGATCACGCAAGGAAACCCCGAACATAGCCCTTTCTATGGCCCTTTGAGTGACTTTATTAAGCCTTCTGATGAGGCCCATTGTAAGCGACCACGTTTCGGATCTCTCACTAGCAACACACACTGGGGACTTTCGTCTTGAGACACTGTGGTATATTAGACGAGAAGACACCGCGCAGCTTCCCGAACGCCGCTCAGCCGAGTCGGATTCGACGATTGACCTCTTTCTCGAAGTTAGACCTACCCAACTGGACTATCTGTCCCAGGTAAACGTAATCGTCCACAACTTCGAGTGTAGAGTCTCCGATCTTGATAGGAGTGGGTGCTACATGGATGTTTACCATGACTTTGGTTTTGTCCATGATTTCATTTTTGTCCAATTTTGTTTGGTTTTTTAGACGCATGCCTCAAAGATATGTCAGATAAACTGTAGGGGCCCAGTAAGGCCAAGGCCTACTAGGGTCATGGGTTAGCTTCCGAAAGGGAATCCCGGAGTCCTGGACTGCAAGGCAAAGAAGGAGCATACGAGTGGGATTTAGTCAGTAAAACTAACACACCCTCTCCCGAACTTTTTTTCAGGTGGGAAATCATCCAATGATTTCCCACCTGAAAAAAAGGAAGGAAGAAAAGGAAGGTTTTTATTTAGTAATCAAAACACGCTCTCACGTTCCATCCTAGAGTGGGATAATTTCCCACCTCATGAAACAAAAACAGATTGCGTACTATCTTGCTTGGTTCGTCTGACTTCCAGCTCCCCTAGCCATGTTACGATCGTTTCGTTTGCGTCGAACGCCTCGAGTAGGCCACGCCTCCGATTCCTTTGTTCTGACCACGTGACTGAGCGTTGAGATGACGTCAGAACAAAGGAATCGGAGGCGTGGCTTACTCGAGGCGTTCGACGCAAATGAAACGATCATAACTAGGCTAGGGGGGCTGTAATGCTCGACTCTGTAATGTTACATTACAGGTAAATGCTCCCGATGAGAAAGCACCTTTTCAGCAATTTTCGTCATATTGCGAGTGGGTTTTCTGTATTTTCTTACCACTTGTATCAAGTCCATTTATATCTGGAACACCGGAAGTGACCCTCGACCCTCATTTCCGATTATGAACCCTCTAACCCTTTGACTTATTCGCGTTTGAAATATCCGTAAATTTGTTCAAGGCCTGCTGATATTGACGTGGTTCAAATGTTTTCATTATTAAATAAATATATTTATAGATCCAATAATGCCGATACCTACTGAATTTTCGGGTTCACAGGGTAATTTTAGATATATTTTTAAACATGTATTTTTTTTAGGTTTCTTCTTTTGCGTGGGTTGTGTCATACCACCCTGCCCTAGTTCGTTATTCAATATTTTCGTATTGTTAAAAAATAAATTAACAATATCTTTCTTATTCACAGAAAATCGAAGCACCGTTCCTAGCAGCAGTGGAGTCTACACTGGGCGACCGTTACACACCAAATGTGGAAAATATCTACAAAATAACCATCAAATTCATACTAGAAACGCTCATAGAAGGCTACGAAGCTGCTGGCAAGCATGCTACGTGAGCTCAGCCATGTACAGAACCAAATAACACATAATTAATCTGAAAAACTAGAACAAAACCACGACTCTTATATTGCAAAATAACTGACGAGCAGTTGCCATATTGGAAACATTATATATTCCATAATCAAATATTTATATAATACCGCTCCAAAAAATGTAATGTCAATTTAAATGAGATTTTGAAAAGTGAAGTGTACAGACGTTTATAAATGCATCGTGAATTATGTGTATAATGTGAATAATTCTAATTGTGTATAGTTGTCACTGTTATTTTTCGCTCGTCTGTATTTAGACTGGTTTAGAATAAAATGGGACTAACAGATCAGTAAGGGAACAGTAACTGAGAATTAGAGCGCTTTCTGAATAGGAACATAAAATTAATAATAGGATCAAAATGTAGATAAAAATAGTAAAAAAAAAACATGTGTGTTAAATTAAGGAATTTTAAACCAAATAACTTTTTTAAATGTCGCAAAACGCTTGTTAGTACTAATTTATTGATAATCATTATTTATTTCTAATGATATTCTTCTTAACGTCCTCGATGTTGGCTGGACCAACTATTGTATGTTTTATTGTTTAAAATTTTAATAATTCGGCATAATTATTGTTAAATTGCGTCTTCCGTGCGTGAATGTTGTAATATTTAGCATAAGTTTTAAATTCAATAGTTATTATTTAATAACATGTCGGTTACGCGGAATATTTGTTTTCCAAGAATATTTAATTAAAAGCGCAAATATTGAGCACATATACTTATGTATTTACTAGTTTATTACTTTTAATATTTTTTTACTAATTTCAAATTAAGGATTTTCAGAATACCTCTATGCACAAAAATGTAAACAAATATTATAATATCTAATATTATACAATCCCACTCTAAATATTGTATATTTTCTGAAACAATCTTATAAAAAAAAACCTAGTAGGTACATTATAGTACTTGAATTTTAATACAGATAAATTATTTTGTAAGGCTCTAAAAAAAATGAAAAAATTGCGCAATGTTTTTTTGGAAAGGAAAAATTGTATGTTAAAATTTATAAAAAGTCCGATAAAAACTCTGTTTGTAGTAAATAATGAACTAAAACAAGCTACATTAAAGTTTTTCTTGAAACTCGTTCAGGTCTGCCATCTTATTTCAACTTGGGTGAGAAACTGTACTGTAGAAACTTTCAAAAGTGCCCCTCTATAATTTTGTCCATTTCGCTGCTAGCTTCAACTTTTAAGTTTTCTTTTGGTGTTTAAAATAAATTAGCATAGCATAGCATAGTCGGCCTTATATTGTTCCCACTGTTGGGACTCAGGCCTCCTCTCTAGGAAAGGTAATGGGCCGTAATCCACCACGCGGGCCCCGTGCGGGTTGGTGGATGTCACATGTCTTCGAATTTTCGGTTCTAGTACATGCCGGTTTCCTCACGATGTTTTCCTTCACCGTTTTGAGAGCAGTGGTCATGAAATAAATTACACAAAGTAATGCGCCTGACTGGGTTTAAACCCGCGACCTACAACTCGTAAGTCGGGGCCGTTACCACTCGGCCACCACTGCTCCTAAATTAAATTAACTATTAATTATTAAGAATATATGAAAACGGTTTTCTCCTAAATCAAGCTTTATCAAGAGAATTATCAAGCTGGAACCAAGAAAAGATATGAACGAAAAAATACAATAATAAAATTATTTCTGAATGTGGATTTAGGTAAAGATAACACTGGTAATTTTACCAAATGATGTAACAGGGAAAGTAAACGACATAATAACATTTTTTCTTTCTAATATATCCCTCGGGCAGGACAACAGTAACTAATTAGAGAGAATAACCATGAATACCTGTTGTATTTTTTTCCCTAATGTAGACAGACATTATTATTAAGTTGACAATGGCGCTTGTCTAAAACTTGATAGAAGTAACATTTACTTCTGCCAGCTTCGGAAAACACTGACTTTAGTAAAAAAGTACAGTCAAACAGAATACATATAAACGCAGGGGTTCTAGTAAGCCCGATTTGTCGACGGCGCGTAGTGTTCCACGTAGGTACACGGGTAACGCAAAGTAAACTCGTTAAAAAATAAAAGGTCCGTTTACACATTTGAGAAATACCCTAGAATGTAACTTGGAACGAAACTGAAAGAAACAATAAGATAATAATCATTTTTTTTTGCATATCTAAGTATTCGTTTTGACAGATGTCAAAACTGGCATTTTTTTTTTGGCAACTTTAATGTCAGCACAACCCTAGGGCTCAGCAGGGTCGATGCTTGCTAGGGCCATGGTAAATCTTCTGAAAAGGATACTCGTAGTCCTAGAACGCAGAGCAACTGAAGTAACATAAGTGTGGTTTTAGTCAGTAAAAGTGTTACGTGTATTCTGAGACACGGGGGTGTCACACCATCAACTTCCAAACTCTAAGCTGCTACAGAGTAATTCTTAATAGAAAAACCCATTAGCACGTTTTACACTAACACAGTCAACAGCCACGCTTGCGACCACGAGACCAACAAGGCACAATAATCGATGTGGGTATAATAATCTACTTGATTACATTACCACCTGAATTGAATCTAATCATAATTCCAATTAGTGATTATGATTTGGCAATATCACGTTATATTGGAAACCCTCTCCTTATTAATTGCTAACTCGATTGATATCGTAGTAACATAGAGATCATATTATACTGAATACTATTAGGATTAAATTGTTGTGATATCATCTCAAACGTACGGGAAAAGTTTTTGACGTATTCTGTCATTACAATGCGTTCCAATAAGAATAGGATCAATTGCCATGTTGTGACGTCACGTCATATTGTCAAATCGCAAGAAATTGGGCAAAATTGAAGAACTCAGAGATGAGCAAAATTGAAGAACTGGATTCTGATTAAACTTTTTTTGTTCACAGTTCGTAAATAAATTATTTTAAAAATTTCTTGCTTTGCTCACCATAATAATTCTTCGATTTGACAGTATGACATGACGTCACAACATGGCAATCGATTCTATTCTTATTTGGAACGCATTGTACTAGCACTTATACCAAAAGTCTTTTGATGCCTACATGAAACCGTATCGATAGACTTAATTTATTTTGTTACTTCAGCATTTTTTTTTTCTGACAATATTTTTTTTCCAAAATCTGTGTATGCAGTTCAGAATAGGTATCTTAAAAAGTTATGAATGGTCTCCTAGTAACATTTTCCTGTAACTACAACAGTTATAATACCTGCCCTCACTGACCCGTCGCTAGAATCGACCCTGTATATGTTTCACTGGTTTATGTCCCCGACATTATTTTATTTATTAATTATCACGTGGATAAACCATGTGATAATTAAATAAAACATATCAGTACTGGGCAATAGCGTAATATTATATCAATTTTTTCAAAGATTACCTATTACAAAAATTATCTAATCTTTTGTATAAGTTTTTGAAACATATTAGAATAAATAGTTTTAAAAATGTTTTAATTCCGTTCTAAATCATAATTTCAGCAGAAAGACGTCCTCTGTTGTAAATAGACCTCCCCCATATGCCGCCATAACGACAGGTCCTGTGCGTCTCGCATGCATCGAATTACTGCGACCCTCACCAGGTCAATGATTCACCTTGTGGGAGGCCTTCCAACGCTGCGTCTTCCGGTACGTGGTCGCCACTCCAGAACCTTTCGTCCCCATCGACCGTCTGTTCTGCGAGTAATATACCCTGCCCACAGTATTTTGCATGCCTTAGTTAAGGTAGTTAGTATGGATCATCAAACTTGACAAAGACCTGTAACCTGTACCTACTTTCTGTGCAAATAAAGATCTATTCTATTCTATTCCACTGCCATTTAAGTTTGTTGATTCTTCGGGGTATGTCCGTAACCTTGTTTCTTCTGCGGATCTAAATACCTTATAATTATCAGTAACCATAAAACAAAAAGGTTTCAGTACTATTTGTACTGAAACCTCTTTGAATAAAAGTACAAGTCTATGGTTTTGTCTATAATCATAGTTAGTAAAGAAAGATAAGAAAGAAAGAAAACATTTATTTGAGACTGTATTGTCTATGGTTATAGACTGTTTGAAGGAGGAGGATCAAGGATCTTATATACCCTATTGAACTGACGGCTAACTGACGGTTAAAACTGTTTTGCATTAAATGTGCGCCCTTTTTCCTTTCTAATAAAAAGAAACAAAACTATGAAGATAATTATTTTTAAGCCATGACGTCAAAATAATATAGCACTCAGCAAAAGCTCTCAAAAATACCTGTGCGTGAGTCTATTTCCGCAAAATATTTACATACTTGCCAAAATAAATATTATAAGAATACCGAGTGCTGGAGAAAATATAGATTTATCAGCTGCCAGCGAAAAATCCGAAATAAGGATGAGGAGTTGAAAACTCAAAAGATATTTCAGGTTTCTTGTAAACAAAAGAACTTTGGTAACTTTAGGATTGTACTTTGGTCAAGATAATAATCGATCTTGTCATCGTGCAAATACAACAGATGAAAGATATAACAGAGGAACATTGCCCAGCAAGTCGCCGACATAGCCCAGAGAATCGCCAGACATAAGTGGCAGGGCCACATTGCTCGTAGAATGGGTACATAGGTTGATGGGGACGAAAGGTTATGAAGTGGCGACCGCGTACCGAAAGATGCAGCGTCATTAGGCCTCCCACAAGGTGGACCGATGACCTGGTGAGAGACGCGGAAATGTGATGGATGCGAGACGCACAAAACCATTCATTGTGGCGACTCTTGGGGTGGAACTATGTCCAACAGTGGACGTCTTTTGGTGGAAATGATGATGATGATGATTGCCCTGCAGTAGGATTTTTCACAGAAGACAAGTGGCATTTAGTCAGCAAAAGTGTAACACTCTTTCTCGCTCCATTCAAAGTACGAGCAATTATTTTGATATCCCACGGGGAAAATATGCATTGCGGCTTCGGCACTGTGTCTTACCTGTAGAAACATTGTGGAATAAAATATAGCTTATGGATTCCAGCAATATAGTAGCTTTCTATTAGCGAAAGAATTTCAAATATTACCTCATATAAACCTCACGGGTAGTGTGAAAGCGAAGCCCGGGGCCCCGGGATGAAAGCAAAGAAGGAACAGGAGTGGGTTTTTAGTCAGTAAAAGTCTGACACTATCTCTCGCTCCGCTCAAGAGCGGGATTTGTCATTAGATGATTTTCTCACCTAAAAAAAAAAAATCTCATAAAAACCAACCTTTTTTTTGACGGTTGGAAATTATTAAATAATTAGTTTCTGCCAGCGGCTGCGCCCGCGCAAAACTTGGTTTCTCCACACAAACTTCCAACCCCCGTTTTGCCCCCTTAGGGGTGGAGTTTCGTAAAATCCGTTCTTAGCGGATGTCTACACTCTATAAGAAACCTACCTGCCAAATTTTAAGTTTGTAGGTGTTATAGTTTTTGAGATTAATCAGTGAGTAGTATTTCGCTTTTATATATAAATATATAGATTTCTTCAGCTCTGAATGGAGCAATAGGGTCTTTTACTGAAAACCCTCATGTTGCATTTATCAGTTAACACAGACTCCGGCAGGAAATTTCATTCTAACAAGTTTTTTTTCTTTTATACATTTTATTCACATTGAATGTGTTTCCAAATCCTAACTATTATTAACTAGATGTCTCTTGCTGGAGTGAAAATACACGTTTTTTTTCTTTGCGTATAAATTATAGCATAATTTTGATAAAGTCAATTCGGTGGTGCGTCTAGACACCACTTGGAAGTCAAATTACGTTGCGAAGCCCTCACGCAACGTTTCAGTCGCACTGCTGAATTGATCTACAGATACCATGACTGGCTGTCAAATTGTAAATATTTGACAGTCGGTCTGGTTGTCAGCCCTGACAAATCATCCGCCGGATGATCTTGATGACTCTCTCATTACTTTTCCAAAAGTTCAATAATTCAGAAAAGTGTATCGATCATTCAATTCATTTGCTGTCTGTAAGCTTACTTACTTTCATCCGCGCTAGGGCCACGAAGAATTTCTGAAACCGTGGTCCTAGAACGTAAAGAGAAAATGAAGAATACAGGTGGGTCTGTAAAAGTCTGACATGCTTTCTCGCTCCACCTACTAGAGCGGTAGAAGTAATTTTATGATTTTTAACCTGAAAAAAAGAGCGGAGATTTGTTTGAGAGTAGTGGTGGCCGAGTGGTAACGGCCCCGACTTACGAGTTGTAGGTCGCGGGTTCAAACACAGCCAGGCGCATTATTTGTAATTTATTTCATCAGCACTGCTCTCGAAACGGTGAAGGAAAACATCGTGAGAAAATTGGCATGTCCTAGAACCAAAAATTCGAAGAGATGTGACATTCACCAATCCGCACTGGGTCCGCGTGGTGGATTACGGCCCATTCCCTCTCCTAGAGAGAGGAAGCCCGAGTCCCAACAGTGGGAACATTAAAAAAATGGCTGATTAGGCTATTTATATGCTGTTGATCATAATACTTTGCAAACCGCAGTAGTGCAGCACCTAGTGTGGTTCTGAAGTTGATATATTCACATTTACGTTTCTCCACTTCCCTAG
Source organism: Mythimna impura (assembly GCA_905147345.3). NCBI lineage: Eukaryota > Metazoa > Arthropoda > Insecta > Lepidoptera > Noctuidae > Mythimna > Mythimna impura. Next base: position 2,857,879 of record LR990349.1, read on the forward strand.
ATATTATCTTGTTTGAAAGTAAACGATCAGTTTCGCACAAACAAATCAAGATTTGTGTTGGAAACTTGCCTACGGTTTTAGTTGTTAAATTTTCTCGCTAAATAAACAAATTTAACTACATATACATACACTAGATTTCGTTAGCGACTTCGCTGGCGTGAAGATTTTTCTATACAAACTTTAGACCCCCGTTTCATCCTTTTAGGGGGTGAATTTTGGGATATCCACTTTAGTGCTTGCCTACGTCATCAAAGAAACCTAGTGCAAAATTTCAAACTCCTAGGACCTGTTGTTTCGGCTGTGCGTTGATATGTCAGTCAAGTCAGTTTCTCCATTTATACAATACTAGCTTTTGCCCGCGGCTTCGCTCGCGTTAAGTATTATTATTAATTAGGTACTTATATTTTTTGCGGCACAAACTTTCATCTCCTATTTTATCCCCATGGGGGTAGAATTTATCAAAATCCTTTCTTAGGGGATGCCTACGTCATAGTAGCTATATGCATGGAAAGTCTCAGCCCGATCGGTTTAAAATTGACAAAGTTTCATACAAATTTTCTCCCCTATTTTATCCCCTTGGGGGTAGAATTTATCAAAATCCTTTCTTAGCGGATGCCTACGTCATAACATCTACCTGCATGCCAAATTTCAGCCCGATCCCTCCAGTGGTTTGGGCTGTGCGTTGATAGATCACTATGTCAGTCAGTCACCTTTGAGTTTTATATAAATTTAAAAGACGAGTACGTGTGTACATGTTTATTGTTGCTTCATTGGTATAGCGGTCGCAAGCGCTAGTGCTAATCATAAGTTCCAAGGTGCTGTTGGGTTTTTATCTGGAATTTCTCAGCAGCAGCGTGGAGTTTAGATTTGTGGGATGATCATTGATAGCATAGGCTCACCTGTAAACATTGGCCTAAAAATAACTGACTAAAAGTAGACACCGACCGAAGATTCGGTTGCGGTTTTAGTTTTGACAATTAAGTTTCAAGTGACTAAATACTGGTTTCGGCCAATAAGTGGCCAAATATTCTGCATGTTCGAAACTAACGTGACAATTGTAAAAGAGACCTAAAAACTGACCATCTCGTTCGTGTCTTTTTTGGGTAATGGTCGACTTATTCATGTATTTTACGAAAGAAACAAGCTATACAATTAAGCATAGCTTCATCAAAATATAGTTATGAATAACTATATCAAAACTTTATTTTTATTTCTTGTTGGTTTTTAGGGTTCCGTACCTCAAAAGGAAAAACGGAACCCTTATAGGATCACTTTGTTGTCTGTCCGACTGTCTGTCTGTTTGTCTGTCTGTCAAGACCTTTTATCTCGGGAACGCGTGGAGGTATCAAGTTGAAATTAAAACCATATACTTAGGTCTGCGGTCCCTTGAAGCTGTGAAAAAATCAAACCTCTATGTTAACGAAAAAAAAAGATACGGTCGTTTATGTCGCAAAAAAACGTATATAGCGACATGCGACACTCTCAAAGGAATCAAAATTCATAGGGTACTTCCCGTTGACCCAGAAACCTAAAATTTGGCACAAAGCAAGGTCTTATAGGACAGATGTAGGAATAAATCTGAAAACAGTAAATTTGTTGTAGCCTACGTTACAAAAATAAACTTTTTTTGAAATTCGGAAAAATCTTCGAGACTCCATTCGAAAGTTGTACTATTTACATAGGTAAGTTTGTACGGAACCCTTAGTGCGCGAGTCCGACTCGCAATGGCCCAGTTTTTCTGTTATCACGTCAATTTCGGTTTCGGCTAAAGTCGTAACTGGAAGACGAGCCAATCATTCGGTTACGGTTTCGTCTTTGGCCACTAACTAAAATTCAATATATTCAACTATAGGTACACTTCTTAACCCTTCAAGGAATATTGGCACGATGTGATGTTATGTCATTGTCACCATCTGTCTCTTACCAAAAACATGAAATGGAAGAAACGAGATCGTATTTTCATGCATGTTTTCCTGTATTCGATACCACTGGTCTCCAGGGAGTACTGACAACGTCAGATACCTACGTAAACTTCAATGCTACATAACTTTTTATTGGATGTCGAGTGAGTGGTACGATATAAAAACATGGGTACCTCTGTCTCGAAGTGTCGATGTTTCAGTCGATATCTGTGTTACATTATCTGAAAGGGAAACTGGGCATAAGACTCTATATCTAGATTATTTTTGGCTGGAATACCTTCATCATCATCGTCATCATTTCAGCAGTCCACTGTTGCACAAGGCCTCCCCCAAGCGTCTCCACAACGACCGATCCTGTGCGTCTCGCATCCACCGCACTCCCGCAACTCTCACCAGGTTGTGGGTCCACCTTGTGGGAGGCCTTCCAATGCTGCATTTTCCGGTGCGTGGTCGCCATTCTAGAACCTTTCGGCCCCATCGACCATCCGTTCTGTGCCCTGCCCACTGCCACTTTAGTTTGGAATACCTTACCTTACCTTTAAGCCATCTCTTCGTATGAAATAGTCACTTTGAGTTCCATTATAATACGGATTTAACACATTCTAATCTTTTTTTACTATACAGGGTGACTGGTAATTAGTGACCGATACTTAAACACATGATTGTACTCATGATTACAAACAACTTTCCCAAAGAAACTTTTTTTATATACTCACTAGTTTTATCATAGTAACAAAACAGCTGTTTGAATCTAAGGCCGTTTGGAATACGCGCGCGCACACCTATGGGTTTGCAAGCCGCGTGGGTATTTTATCACTATTGTAGGTACGGTGGTGTCAAGCGGCTAACAGCTGATGTTGCCGGTTGTTATTGTGATAAAACTAATGAGCATATTATAAAAAAGTTTCTTTGGGAAAGTTGTTTGTAATCATGAGGACAATCACGTGTTTAAGTATCGGTCACTAATTACCAGTCACCCTATATAATACAACTTAGTATCAAGTTGTATATTGATTGACTTGTAAAATTCAAAAAAACCTCGCAAGCTACCTTTGAGCCTCCACCTTTAAAATAACCAAGTTGAAATAAATGGATAACCAATTCTTCCAAGTTAAAATATATTAATTTGTTATGAAACATATAAGTATTGTATGTACGATCGTTATTATTGTAATAAGTACTTACTTAAGCTAATAAGTTGTATTTATAATTGACTTGAAGTAAGCAATGAATGTGTTGTATGTAATAAAATGTATAAGGTCGGTGTAATAAAGTGTTAATTTGATTTGAAATAAATATTATTTGAAAATTAATTATGTTTTTTTATTACAGTTCTAACTTTCAAGAAAGCAGGTTTCTCCATATACACTATGGACACCAGATTTATCCCTTTAGGAGGTGAATTTGGAAGATCTTTTGTAAGTGATCGTCTTCGTCATAAAAGGAAGACTTGTAGCAAAATTTTATGCACCTAGTTGCAGTAGTTTCGTAATTTATTTATTTATTTTATTTATATATAGTTAATTAAAACGGTACATGCCCACTTACATTAATTAACATAGAATTTAAAAACTTATAAAAAAAACAGTTATAAATAATGCTGACAACAAAATTAATTAAATTAATAATTTAAGATCAAACACAATACTACACATTAACATGGAACAGTGGACATCCTTGCATACTGTCTCTCACAGAACACCAGACAAACACTTCTTATTTTATTCCATTCGTCCGCAAACACATCACATTCAGGGTCAGCATTCAGGAGGGCGTTAAGCATCTTTAAAGTACGACACACTGGGGATTTGGCTCTAGCGACAGTTCTAGATGGCTGAAATATGTAAAGAAAGAAAGAAAAACATTTTATTTAGCGGAACAAGGCGCAAATTTAGAACTATCAAATTATAAGTATATTTTGTGAAAAATATGCGCCACATCCGCACAAAACTGCCGAACGCTTAGCATAATGCCGTGACCACACGCAAAATGCGACGAGTCTACAGCGCTGGTTTTCAGCGTGGGCCGGTAACGGTATCGACATAAAGACGTCACGTATGTCAGTCAGTCAGTTTCTCTTTTTATATAATTAATGACACTTCGCGTGACCCAAGGGCTGGCTTTTACCTCGGTCAGAGATTAAGCATTGCCATACAACGTGGCAATGCCGCCAGCCTTTTGGGCACACTTCCAGTCGACAGCGATGCGGAGGAATTTTATGACGCCCTATTTTAGCTAGTAGTTTTTGCCTTTAGTGTATATATAGTTTTAATTAGTTAAGTGTTTTTATTGAATTATACAGTTAATGTGCCATTATAAAAAAAAAATAAAGAGATTTTTTAACATTGTAAAAATTATATAGAGTACATATAGAATTAAATGTTATTGAGGGTGGGAAATCATCAAAAGAGTTCTCTCACTTACTCTGAGTGTCCCGTGCCAACTAGAACAGCACTAGGTCAAAAAGTTATCTCTTTTTTTTAAGTTGGGTAATCAGCTAATGACTTCTCCCACTCTAGGACAGGGCACGAGGGCGTGTCAGACTTTTACTGACTAAAGCCATACCCATGTTCCTTCAGTAGCCTTTTGCGTCCCATCATGACTACGGGTAACCCTTTCAGAAGTCGACTCATAGCCTCTGTAGGCTTCGGCCCTGCTGGGCCTCTACGGTTTTGCTGACATCTCTTTGAGGCGCGCGTGGAACACTACGCGCCGTCGATGACTCGGGCTCGGTCCGGTCGGTTATCGGACGGCCAAACGGTGAGCTACTCATTGCTCTTCGTCCGCAAGCCCACGAAAGTGTTATTATATACTAAGATCCCAGAGCTGTCTGACAAAACTTATTTTCACATGGATGAAACCTTAGGTTCTCAGTAGCGTCTTCGTGTGCTTTGATATCTATGTGCTTGTGGAGCAGGTACTAGGTTACAAAGGGAACTAAACATAACGAGTTACTTAACTTAATTTTTATGGGTGATTTTTATATATGTTTTGTAGAATATTATTTTAAAGTAGTCTCATAAGTGTCAGACACTTTTCAGGGGCCAAAACTTCTATCAGACGCTTTAAAACTCCACAAGAAGTAAATAATCTTTACTTATTTTTACATGTCTGATTTTTAAATATTTTATTATGGTAACTATTATAAAGTTATATTTCATTAGTCAGCCAAATTGTAGTCACAAAGGGTCTTGACAGACAGACAGACAGACAGACGGACGGACAACAAAGTGATCCTATAAGGGTTCCGTTTTTTCTTCGGAACCCTAAAAAGATACTTTTTATCATAATTCTACAGAGACGAATCCACGGGTAAAAGTTTTCTCTCCTCTCTCTCAGTAGTTCTTTCACTATCATTTAGATACAGGTCAATTAATCAATTTGCATAAGGCTTGCGTGTGGTAAGTATATCGTGCTTCTGAGTAACGGACTGAACCATACGTGACTGTAATGAAACGGTACAGTCTGTTGAAAGTAAAATCAGAACGGTAAGCTTACAGTCCAATCATTCGTTAGTCATTGAGGTATCGAAAGCTAGTGAAAAGTATAAGCATAAGGCGTCAAATACATTAGGGGACATATTGTCCCCAAATATAACGCACAACGCTCAATCTACGTGACACTGCAATATTGTCCAGTGTCTCGCAACTTGCCCGCCAATATTCTAGGCGTCCATTACACGATAGGTTTTACTGTCAGTTTTGCCACAGTCAAATACTTTGATTGACGAAAAACCTACCGTCTAATGCAATGACTGACGTTTGCATGACGAAAACACAATGGCGATAACATTCCCTCATTCAAACATCATTCATGATTGATAGTTTTGATTGACGCTTGCATGACCGTGTAATGAACGCCTATAAGGCGTCCATTACACGGTCATGCAAGCGTCAATAAAGCTTTCTCGTGACGCGGGACATGTTTTACCATTTTGACAGCGTTGCGCGTTACGGAGGACATTTTGTCCCAGAGTGTATCTGAGGCTTGAGTGTAGCATAATCAACCTTATATTGTTCCCACTGCTGCAACTCAAGCTGCCTCTCTAGGAATGGGCCGTAATCCACCATACGGGCCCAGTTCCTATTGGTGGATGTCGCATGTCTTTGAATTTTTGGTTCTAGGACATGCTGGTTTCCTCACGATATTTTTCTTCACAGATTTGTGCAGCGGTGCTGCCTGGGCTTGAACCCACGACATACAACTTGTGGGCTCGATAGACCATCATAGCTTTCGTCAAAAGTATACAAAAATAAGATAAAAAATCATTTGAAATAATTAATGGAAACAGCTGATGCGAGAAACAAACTAGGGCCCTGCTTTTGTAAATTTGAAATTAGAGATGGCTAAACGACTGCCCCAGCATGAATAGGAATATCTCCCACGAATAGGAATCTCACACTAACCCTTAATATTTAAATATTCATTCATGAATTATTTAGTGTTTAATCATTTATTATAACTTTCGTGAATTATTAAACATAAAAAAGTTTCTTAATGGTTTTTATGCTTTGTTTTGGTTTGACATGACAAGAACAAGGAGTACTGCAAGCTAGGGAAAGGACGTCACATTTCCAGAATTTCGAATTGAAACTGTACCTACCTACTTATATCAATTATTAATAACAGTTATCAAAACAATTTATATTCTGAAACTACATAATTGTGGCTAGACAAGCAGATTACTAATTTTTTTTTCTTTCAACCCTTTCGATTAGTTTTATCGATTCTGTTTGAACTTGAAGGCCAATCCCTTTTCTACTCTATGAAAAAACAAACGTGAGACGTCGTTTGAACGTTCTGCCGTTTACTTGTTCGTTTCCTTGGTTACTCAGTGCGATCATAATCTAGTTTAGGTAGAATTGTTTACCTACCATAAATACAAAAATCTACAGATGTCTGGGTCAGTTAATCTTTAAAATCTTTTTCAAATACCTATTATTTCAACAATAATAATTATATTGTCTGTGAAAACTTTGATGACACGATTGGCATAGTAGTTGAGTGGTTGGCTACTGCGCTGCATGTCGCCGGTTCGACTACCTCACGGAACAAATATATTTTTATAGCTTTTTGACTATGAGTTTGAATGTTTAAGAACGCACCCACGATACAAAAGATTTCTAGAGCGGAGCAAAGTTTTTTTTTTAAGAAAAAAATATACTTTTTAATGATCATTAGTTTGAAGATTTTAATCAGGGTATGAGCCGAAAAATTGACACCCAAAAAACACCATTTTGCTACAAAGACAACACGTACAAGATGTACAACGAAAGTCACTCTCACACCAATTATAGCATTGATATCTTCTCCAACACTTTGGGCTCAGTTTCAGAAACATCTTTTGCACCAACTCGTAGATCTATAATATTATATTACCCACCTATTTAATTTAATTTGGCTTAATTTAATTTAACTTAATTTAACCTTTTGAGTGCATAATTAGGGACACAATAGTAAGACAATGGCGCGTGAACGCCGGCGTTAATGCGGGGATCAACAGCTTAATTTGACTTTGAATTTAATTGTTTTTTTTTTCTATTGCAATTCATTATTAATAATTCCTTTTTTATTGCCTTACCTTACCTTGCTTGCTTGCTTTTACCTTTTTATTATTTATTGCATGTATAATGTAGAACAATTACTTTAAAATATACTTATTATTAATTTACCAAATTCTGTAAGTGCTGTGCACTCCTTTAAGTGAAGAAATCGCTGTGTATTTGTATATTAATAAGATATATATTTTTTTTAATGTATTGGCGAACTATTCGTTGGAGTGCCGTAATAAATAAATAAGACCCAAACTACAACTACAACAGCTTGCAAGCAGGTGAGTCAAGCCTATTGCGTATCCAGTAAGACTTCATACAAACATATATAGTTCACCCAAAAAGACAATGCCTTATCGCTTGCATTCATCACTTAAACAAAAGAAATACATAACCTACACTATAAAAAGAATATCGTCACATTTCCTTTCAGAGATCATTCATGACAACACATACGATAGCATCTCCAATACGTGACCTTTATCTCAAGGTAATAAGGTTGATAACTCTATGCCAATAATTAAGTAAAAATAGTGACGTTCAGTTACCATATTTGCGTTTATGGAAGGAACATTATCATACAATTGCAGAGACAGAATTGTATGGGTAACTCGTTTGAATAGTGATGGGCAATTATTTTATCGATAATAACCGTTGACTGTTATTTTAATGCGTTATTAATTCATAATTTTGACATGAATACATTTTTGAAATTGGCTCGGGATATATTGGTTAGGTATGCAAATTTTTGATGACATTCCGGTTTATTTCAGAATTTTGTGCTATAACATCTTTGTAATATATGCTATTCCCTGGTTGAGCGATGATAATAATAATAATAATAACCGGTTGGTACCACGTTCCATTAAAAGCGTATAAGGGGCCTCTGCGAGTTGGTTTCGACTCCTCGTACACCTTCCAAAAGTCCAGGACCCCAGGGTCTGAGATATAATAAATTTATTTGGAGCAACATAAGTTTACAGATTACAGAAAAACGAAGATAGCGACAAAAGTAAAATACTGTAGCGCAGCTATCAACGTCCAATTTAAGAATCTGATGATAATCTTTTATATACCTACCTATCATCATCTCGATAGCCTTTTGCCAACTAACTTGGGGTCAGCTTCCAGTCTCACCAGATGCGGATGAATATTTGTATTTTACATGGAGTGACTGCCTATCAGAGCTTCACAACCCAGTTACTGGACGACACGATACTCCTTGGATAAACTGAGGGTCAGACTTTCTGGCATCTGACATCCTGTAACAACTGTCAAAGATCTACGAATGACAACCGAGATCAACGGCTTTACGTGCTTTCCGAGGCACGGCCTATATACCTACCTAATGTAAGTCAAATATAATAGAGCCTAACATAATTTAGCATAGCATAGCATAGCATAATCAGCCTTTTAATGTTCCCACTGCTGGGACTCAGGCCTCCTCTTTCTAGGAGAGGGAATGGGCCGTAATCCACCACGCGGGCCCAGAGCGGATTGGTGAATGTCACATGTCTTCGAATTTTTGGTTCTAGGACATGCCGGTTTCCTCACGATGTTTTCCTTCACCGTTTTTGAGAGCAGTGGTGATGAAATAAATTACACAAAGTAATGCGCCTGGCTGGGTTTGAAACCGCGACCTACAACATGTAAGTCGGGGCCGTAAAATAATTTAAAGAGTAGTTTTACCAAATTCCGTATTTACATTCTTGAGAAAAAATGCAATATGTATCTAATTTCCTAAAACTCATCCTCAAAATGTTTTGAAGCAGAATAACATAATAACACGCCCGCGAATTTCAATAACAAGCCCGAAAAATTGTAAATATTCCTCAATTCTACCTTCCACGGTTCTTGAGCAATAGATTCCGCTTTTACGAGAAAAACCCGTTACTGAAACCGGATCATAGTGACACATTAGAGTCACACTTTCCTGTCAAACGAGGCAATTTATCCCGGAATCGTTGTCGTGTCGTACACGTGTCGTTTCCGATACTTCCATCTTCAAATTGGATTTGAGGGGCCGGAGTGTCCCTGACTGAAGGATAAAAACTATGTACCTCTCAAATTCATTCAAGGACCCACTCCTTGAATGAATTTGAGGGTTCTAATTTTTTTTTTTATAGAATCTTGTTGGTTCGAAGCTACTTGTCACCAATCAGAATGCCAGTTGAGTAAACTAGGGATTTTTTTTCTTAATACCCATACCCCCATACCTACTAGAAACTACTCCTATATCATGGGCGTATTCACAAACATGTAAACATACATACACAAAACGCTGATACCCAGAGCAATTATCAGTAAGCTAAACAAATATTTGTTCCGTATGAAAATCGAACCCACGACACGCAGCGTATCAGTCAATCGCTCAACCACTACGCCATTCGTGCCATCAATATTCATTTTAGTATTACCTACTCATAAATGGGTTATTTATAAGCACGTATATAGCATTTTGGACATTCCAAAACGTTATTATTTTATTAAAACATATAAGGAACATAAAATCTTTTAGATTAAACACATTTTATAATGTATTAAAAACAACGTTTTCAAAAATAAATCATCGAACAAGACCAAAAATGGTCTACTTTGAACAGCCTTGATCATAAGCTGTGTCCAATATATTTTAACATATCACAACTTTATTAACAGTTAATTGTAAACTCTTTAATAAACAAATTTCAAAAAATAACAGCAGTAAAAATACTTGCCACCGTTATTTTTTGTAAAAAAAAAAATAACAGTTCTTTTCTCCACTATCACTTAGTTCCTTAGTCTCAGTTGTGAAAAGTATAGTTGTGAAACTAGTCAAATAAATGTGCTATTTATTCATATTATTTAGTTTATTGTGTGATGGAAAATAACTAAACGTCGTTATTATCAATATAATGAGTTTTAGTGGAGGTCCTAATTGATATTTGATAGTGCGCGGCCGTTTGATATTTTACGAGCAATCAGTTTATTGGAAACAAGAACGTAAATTAGTTTTTGGTACCTATAGTACCTGTTATCAAATTGTTTGTTTAACTGTTCGGGTAATTTGGTAAATAATTTTTATCAAATACACTTAATAGGTATGTTTCTACTACGTACATACGTTTCTAGGAAAATACTGAAACATACCTATATACATTTTTTTTTTTAATTGTCTTTCTATAAATCTACAAATAAAAAAAAACATAGCAATAATTAGAAAAAATAATGGTTATATAAAAGATTATTTATTTATTTAAACTTCATGTACAGTGTTGGTACATAGGCGAACTTAATGCCACAAGGCATTTTCTACCAGTCAACCAAAAAGTTAATTGAATCTAATTATTGCTGAGTTTTCGGTAAATAATAATAAAACATATATAACTCATATCCGATACGCCAACCGCGGTGTTGAGTACCTACGCACAGACGCGCGATACGTTATTTTTTTTTTACTATTTTTAGAACGGACAAACAAATTATTGCATTTGATTTCGAAGAGCGATTTCGGATACTCGCACGGCGTTCGTATCCGGTAGTCTTAACCGACGCTCGTTAACACTACGCTTGATTTATTGATTAACTGGTAGCAGATGCCTTTGTGTAAAAAAAAAACAGTGAAAATCAAAATACAATAAAAAACACAAGTGTCAAAAAGAACGACAATACAAATTGATATAAACAAAACATAAAAACTGCGTGACTGTTAATAAAAAATTGCATTCCAAATTAAAACACTCAAAAAAAAAAAACAGTGAAAGAAACAAAACAACACTATTCTAAAAAAAAACCAAAACAGTGATAAAAAACTTCAAACTATCATTGTGTTTCTAAAAAAGTTTCCACTATGGGTTGTGAACTATCCAAGTTGGCATCTTCAGAGTTCAACAATCATGATGCCATAGATCGACCACCGCCACCTTCGGACCCTCGATCTCCCCTGACCCTGAAGCAGCAGTACTGCATGCTGGCATCCTGGAAGGGAATCTTCAGACAGATCGAGAAAACTGGCATTTTATTATTTATCAAGTAAGTAATTGCTTCCTTATATTTTATTCGTCAGCAAGCTGTGTGCCCGATGGGTTTTCTCATCGACAAAAGTGATGAACTTTGGTACAAACTTCCATGCCCTTTTGGTAGTTATTATTTATTTATTATTTCCAGCTGGTTCTGTCCTACTGCAGGGCAAAAACCTCTCTTACTTATTTACATTCGTCCCAGATTGAGGGCGAGTGTATACCAATCAATCATGCATAATGTATTGATAGTAAACTTTCAAAATTCCTTTGTTAGGCAAATCCGTATAATAGGTATACACCGTGTCCCAGACATCGACACAGCAACGTACCTATACCATGGTATACCTTTGTATGTCTAGTTAAAAATAATGTAGGTACCTACATGATTTTTAACCCCCAGTAATGGCAATTTTCGTCGGCGTGTTCCTAATTTTAAAAAAATCTGTACTTTTTATTTTTATTTTAAAGTGTACAAAATCGTTATTCTAATCAACCCCGATGACACTTTAAATTAAAAAGTAATTAATTCGCCTTTTATACCTGAGCATCTGAACTCAGTTGAACAGTTAGCGCCTTCTAGTTTTATTTACATTGTATTTTTAATTTAAAAACAGTGAGTTAGTTACTTTTTAACAAAAATCTCATTGGAGCTGATTCAGATAACGATTTATATAGTTTAAAAAGTAAAGAATTTAAAATAAAATAGAAAAACGCCGACGATAAATTCCACCAATGGGTGGTCCAGAATCATTTTGAATTTGAATTAAGCTATTCGTTGTCTGTCATAGAGCTTTTTATTTTTATTGTGATTTGAATATAGGGCTTTTTGTCATAGCGCTTGTCTATGAAAATATGAATACAAAACATTATTTCTACTTCAAGAGTGTTGGTACTGAAACACTTCTGTAAGATGGCAACAAATCCACTATATTTTTTTTCGGGTGGGAAAATCATCTAATGACAGCCCCCACTCTTGGGTGGAGCGAGAGAAAGTGTCACACTTTTACTGACTAAAAACCAACTCCTGTTCCTTCTTTGCCATTTTTTCAGGGCCCCGGGGATCTCTTTCGCATCACCTATGACCCCAGTAGGCTTAGACCCTGCTGGGCCCCTACGGTTGCTGACTGATCTCCTTGAGGCGCGCGTGGAACACTTCGCGCCGTCGACGACTTGGGCTCGGTCCGGACGGTTACCAGATTATCGGACGGCCAGCTACCCATTGTTCGCCTTCCGCAAGCCCGCGCCTACGATGGCCGGAAATCGGGATCGGAATCCCGGCGGCTGGAGGGCCATAGCCTCCTTTGAAATCCATTATATTTACGACCTGACTTACGAGTTGTATGTCGTGGATTCAAATATACTTTTAAAACGGAGAATGCATACATCGTGAGGAAACCAGCATGTCGTAGAACAAAAAATAACAGAGATATGTGATGTCCACTAACCCGCACTGAGCCCGCGTGGTGGATTACGACCCATTCCCTCTTCTAGAGAGCAGGCTGATTTGGTTAAGTCTTCGATATGTTATTGCAGAGATCCAAAGGAGGCAATTTCCATTGTTACTTTCCAAAGCGTTAAAATCTGATCTCGGTCACGCCTGACAAATTAATTACCACGGTGTGACGTGAACATTGATTTTGTGTCAAATGTTTCATAGGCTCTAACTAATATACTAAACAATTTAACACTGAGATCCGGTTCTTACAAAGACGCGACATTGAACTATTATAGATTGAGTTTAGATGCTCACTAGTTTTTGATTTTGCAGCCTTGTGAAAGTCGGTTTTCTACCGGTTGCATTTCGGGGAGTGTTCGCCGGAATTGCATAACCTAATTCCGCCTAGCCCGTTCTATCATCGGACCACCAGGCGTACGGAAATGCGCCACCGGTACATGGTGGACATCCCACCTATACGCACAAAACGTTTTGGGAACACATTCATTGTGCGTACAGCTAAGGAGTGGAATTCCTTGCCGGAATCTGTGTTTCATGATGGCTACAACCCGGGAATCTTTAAGTCAAGAGTGAATAGGTTGCTTCTAGGTAAGCGCGCTCCATCGTCGACCGCATCGTCGCTTTCCATCAGGTGAGATAACAAAAAAAAAAACTGAAAAGATTTCACTGGAACCTATAACTGAGATAAAAAAAAAGGAATACTTCATGTCCAAATTCAGATCATAGTCTATTTGTATGTCAAGACTCATTCAAATTAATTCAACCATTTTAGCGTGATTGATTATATTATATACTAGCACTTTGCCCCACCCTAGGAGCGGGCTTGCGGACGGCAAGCAATGGGTAGCTCGCCGTCCGGCGTCTGGTAACCGTCCGAACTGAGCCTAAGTCATCGACGGTCCATAGTGTTCCACGCGCGCCTCAAGGAGATGTCAGTAAAACTGTAGGGGCCCAACAGGGTCGAAGCCTAATGGGGCCATGAGTTCGCTTCGGAAAAGAAAACCCTGGGCCCCTGGAATGCAAGGCAAAGAAGGAACATAGGAGTGGGTTTTAGTCAGTAAAAGTCTGACATACCCTTTCGCACCATTCAAGAGCGGGAGATGTCATTAGATGACACACGTAAATAAAAAAGCACTTTACCAGCAACTTCGTTTTCAAGAATGTTTTCTATAAAAACTTTAACACTCTTTAAACCGTATAATTGTGAGGCCAGTTTTAAAAAACTAATAATAATGAAAGTCTATATTAGGTATTCATTTTGATACTAGTGCGCCTCACCATCAATGATTGCATCTCTGCTTACCATCAGGTGGGATCGCAGTCAAGCACTGGTTTATATGAATTAAAAAAAAAGGTTAGAATTTGTGCCAAGTATCAAGTTTACTTTTCACCCCATTACCTGTAGGTTAAATTTCTAAAAACCCCTTCTTATGCTCGCTTACGTCATGAAAAGAAGCCATGTGCAAAATTTCAAGTTCCTAGTCTTATCAGTTTCGGCTGTTTGTTGATATTTCAGTCAGTCAATTTCTCCTTTTATATACTCTTAACTCTATGGATCAGAATGTTGGGCTGTGAAAAAGACGGATCAAAAAAGATTGCACGTAGCGGAGATGAGAATGTTAAGATGGATGTGTGGTGAGACGAGAATGGATAAAGTGAGAAATGAGTATGTTAGGGGAAGTTTGAAAGTGGCGCTAGTGACTGAAAAGTTGAAAGGGAATCGTTTGTCTTGGTATGGTCATGTGAAGAGGAGGGATGAAACGCATGTTACTAAAAGAGTTATGAGTTTACATGTGGATGGATGGAGAGGGAGAGGGAGACCAAAGAAAAGATGGATGGATTGTGTGAAGACTGATATGAAAGAAAAGGAAGTTAGTTAGTTAGTTAGGTAGGAAGTTAGCATGACGAGTGACAGGGCAGAATGGAAGAAAAAGACGTGTTGCGCCGACCCCAAATAACACGGGACAAGAGCAGGAAGATGAGATGATGATGAATTTATATTTATATATAATATATAGATAATTTAAATATACAAACATACAGGCAGTCACGTTTATAATTTTGTACATATGCCCTGTATGTATCAGTAGGAAGTAATGTAATCATATATATTGTTATAACATATATGTTTAAATGTTAATTAATATTATAAGGTAACGGGAAGGAAGTGGGAATGAGGATAGATCAGAATACTTTTCATGATGAAAAGCGACATATTTGTATAGTATGTATAATTATATACGTAAGGATTGTACTCTATGAGAAAAAATCTAAAAATATATTATTATGATAGCTTAGGCAAAAAGTAGTCGGTAAGTGTTAATTTTAGTTCATAAAATAACAAAATAAAATTCAATTCAAAGTTTTCAGTCTCTTTTATCTGTTCTTTATCACCATGAAATAGTAGCCACCATGTTATTACGTCATTCGGCTGTGTAAACTTAAGTGACAGCTGTCAACTGTCAACTGATCGGCCGGCGATACTGAGTGAATATCAGCGCATTTGCTTACACAGTCAACTGACGTCATGAACTCACGACCACAGATTTACTATGGCGTCCACTGCGTTCTGCATTTTCGTCAAATTACGCGCGAAATTTGAAAATGTAAATTTTAAATGCATTTTTAGGGTACTTAGCGACTGAATAAAAATTTTGTGATTTCTTTTGTGGTTTATTAGCACTATACAATCTAATTGAGACACTTTTCAAAGATGAGTGTAATAACCTATTCGGTAAAATCACTTTTAACTGCAAGATTTGGATAGAAGTACTGATTACAAAACTTGTTAGTTCACTAGACTTTTTCTGACCAATATAAAATCACTAGCTTCTGCTAGCGGCTTCGCCCGCGCGAAAGTTGGTTTCTCCATACAAACTTCCAACCCCCGTTTACCCCCTTAGGGGTGGAGTTTCGTAAAATCTGTTCTTAGCGGATGTGTACACCCTATATGGAACCTACCTGCCAAATTTTAAGTTTGTAGGTGTTATAGTTTCTGAGATTTCGTGATTAATCAGTGAGTGGTATTTTGCTTTTATATTTGTAAAGTTTTTTACAAATGCAACCAGCTCATGGGCGTTCACAACCAATTCATAAAGTGATCAATTCTATGATCAGATCACGACATAATAGAACTTGTCATCACCTTTCTGCCTTTGTGCCCCCGTGTTATTTGGAGTCGGCGCAACACAACACGTTTTTTTCTTTCATTCTGTCCCGCTATCACTAACTCCCTTTTCTTTCATATCGCTCCTCACACAATTTATCCATCTTTTCTTTAGCCTCCCTCTCCCTCTCCATTCATCCACAAGTATACTCATAACTAATTTAGTAACATACGTTTCATCCTTTCGTTTGATTTTTGTAGATAAACGATTCCCTTTCAATTTTTCAGTCACTAGCGCTACTTTAAAACTTTCTATAACCTGTCAAAATCACAACCCTCCTTTGGCTTTGCCGTAGTCGGGTAAAAAGGGTTTAATACACCCATTTCTCACTTTATCCATTCTCGTCACACCGCACATCCATCTCAACGTTCTCATCTTCGCTACCTGCAATATTAAAATATAGACAAGAAAATAAGTCACCACTAAATTCTCATTCATACTTCTCCCAGTAGATGTTAATCTCCTAGTCTGTATTAGATAGGATACTTCCTCTAATGTACAATATATACATATAACTGCACTTTATCCATTCTCGTCACACAACACATCGATCTCAACATACTTACCTCCGCTACTTGCAATCTTTTTTCATCCGTCTTTTTCACAGCCCAACATTCTGATCCGTACTGAATACCAGTCTTATCACAGACTTGTGTAGATTTTACACTTCAACTTGAGAAGCATTCGTGGGTCACAAGTTGTTCCAATGAATGAATGATTTATTTGCTAGAATACAGGTATATAATTTAGTGGTAACAATTTCAGATGCTATCACAGTATTCGACTTTTAAGTCGTGCAAATTATGAAATGTCAATGATGGGAGAGATGATTTCCCACCTTAAAAAAAGTGGTTGTCTGTAAAGTCGGTTTACTGACGATAGTTGAACGTGACAACGTGTTACATTTATTTGTACGCATAAATACAAATAAACAATTAACACGACATTCACTTTTCACTGCACTTTATATTTAACGAAAACATGTAAATGTATTATTCTATAGCAGTAGTCACGACGCAGACGCATCGCTCACTCAAGTAGGAGAGAGATAGATGTCGAACACTGCCGAACGCGGAGGCCGAAAGCGCTCTCGCT
The DNA here is from genome assembly GCA_905147345.3 of Mythimna impura. Taxonomy (NCBI): domain Eukaryota; kingdom Metazoa; phylum Arthropoda; class Insecta; order Lepidoptera; family Noctuidae; genus Mythimna; species Mythimna impura. The sequence goes on from LR990349.1 coordinate 2,875,072, forward strand.
TGCACTTCAAGCCTTAAATGGAACGCCTCAGAGTGAGGTAACGGCGCATGCGTCATACTTTTTCGTGCATGCAGCCGGCTCCATCGAATTATAAGACGTTGTCACGTCAAAAAAAGAAAAAAAAAGTCGTGCAAATATTTATATTAGGTAGATGCATGGTCGGTACAGGTTAGCATACATCAAGATAGTGTGAGTATTTATCACAAGCTAAAGATATTAAAATATCAATTAAACTAAGATGTCAAAACATTCATATAAAAAAAAATAAAGTACCTACTGCGATATTACAGACAATACAAATCACAAAAAAAAAAAACAATAAATACCTTATATCGAAAAAAGAATAACGTACCTTTAAAATATACTTTATTTGAACTTATAATTCCAAGTCAATCCAATGATATAACACTACAAAGCAACCCGTTTTAAAAAACAGCAATTTCATAGGTAAAGACCTATTATTAACAGTTGGATATCAAATAAAGTAAATTAAAAATAAAATAAAATTTAGTGTCATACAGGTTTGAAATTGTGACAATGACCTGTCGCCATTTCACTTCCACACACAATAAGCATTGCCATGCTGTGTGACAGTGCTTATTCTCTGTCCAAAGTAAAAGCCAGCCCTTAGGTCACGTGAAGTGTCATTAAGGCGTTTAAAAAGGTCTTTAAACAATTTGTGAGCACTCGGACCTTAGGTACTATCAGAGAGTTTCTACCCCAAACGGCTGAAAATATAACTACAAATAGGGTATATTTACGCCGCTTGAGGTTCTCTGCTCGCGCCGGGCAATGGTACAGGCCATGGTCCGGAGCGAGGAGGACTGGCAGGTGGTCGCCTCCTTCTGCGAAGCAGTAACGTTAGGCAATGGCCCTTGCGCCCCAGTCACCGGGATTCCGATCAAGATTACCGGCCACTGAAGGCACGGGCCGGTAACTGCCCGGATCGAGCCCAAGTCGTCGACGGCACGTAGTGTTTCACGCGCGCCTCAAGATGTCAGCAACGGTAGGGGCCCAGCAGGGTCGAAGCCTATTGGGGTCAAGGGTCTGATTCTGAAAGGAAGACTCGGCCCTGGTATAAAAGGCAACGAAAGAACAGGAATGGGTTTTTAGTCAGTAAAGTCAAGAGCAGGGGATGTCATTGGATGATTTTCACACCGAAAAAAAAACCGCAGTGGCAGAACCAGCACAGCACGACGAGCTAGGAAGATGAGAATGGTAAAAGATTGGCCTCATCGTAGGTATAAAATGTTACATGCACATACCAGACAAGAGACATTTCCGTATAAATACTTAGTTACCCATATGCAACTTAAAATGAAAATGTTGAGCAGCTATAATTAAAAACTTCGTTACTGCAGCACGTCCCGTATTGCTTCAAACTGTTTTTGCTTGTCCTTTTGATCGTCCATTCGTCAGTCAAAGCGTGTTTTAGTAAAACCGTTTTTCGGAGCGTAGGAGTTCATTTTCACGAGAATGTTTAGTGTATTTTTGATTGAAACTTTTATATAGGAGTTCTGCTGCAGAAAAAGCTAATCGCAATTTCTAGTCTTCTTTGATTGGATTCATGATGAATATTTGTTAATTTTTCTCAAAAAGTTTTGTACCTAGTAATCTCGCACCGTTCCTTTATACAATTTTTTTGTGCGCGGAAATTGCATGACTTGATTCCGCCATCTCCTTTCTACCATCGGACAACCCGACATACGGTGGTGTCGAAACCTCTACGGTCCGAACTAAGCGTTTTGCTTTATAGTTTATACCGCGTACATCGAAGGACTGGAACAATTGGCCTGCTGCGGTTTTCCCTTCCGATTATAATTTAGGTGTCTTCAAGGCTAGAGTGTCACTATCAACGATTACATCACTGCTTACTATCGGGTGGGATCGCAGTCAAGCACTAGTTTATATCAATTTTAAAAAAAAAAACCACCTATGATCAGATCCTGACTTTATGACCATGGCCACCTTTCTCATAAAAAAAAAAAATTTTCAAAAGAATAATTTTAGACCATGTATAAAAAAAAGGAGCAGTGGTGGCCGAGTGGTAACGGCCCCGAATTACAAGTTGTAGGTCGCAGGTTCAAACCCAGCCAGGCGCATTACTTTGTGTAATTTATTTCATCACCACTGCTCTCACGGTGAAGGAAAACATCGTGAGGAAACCGGCGTGTCCTAGAACCAAAAATTCGAAGACAAACCGCACTGGGCCCGCATGGTGGATTACGGACCATGCCCTCTCCTAGAGAGGAGGCCTGAGTCCCAGCAGTGGGAACATTAAAAGGCTGATTATGCTATGCTATTATGCTATATAAAAAAAAGATTCTGACGATTTAAGAACCTTTCCGTTCTATTTCGTACCCGTGTACGAAACAGTTTGTTTAACTAATAATTATCAAGTCTAGACTCTTCCAACAACTTAGAGCTCGTATTTTGAACTAAACAAAATAAAGTTTAGGTAAACTAATTTATAGCAAAAGATAGCACACAGACAGAGTAGTAAATTCTTAATTACCTACACCACTAATACGATACTAAAGTAAGAGGATAAAAAGAACATTATGAAAACTGAAACAGCCATAAAAAAATCTTCCATTAAATAGAACTCGCAAAATCATCAAAGTTAGCATATTTAAATGCTGTGTGTCTATCGTATTCCCAACTATATTGGGATCTAACTTTCAGCCAAGGTAGGCGAGAGCTTTTGAGGTACGGAACCCTAAACCCTATGGTTAAACATGGAGAACTTTATTATTCATTTAAAAACAAAACATCAAAGTATATTTTTACCCATGTTTGCAAATTAATAAATGATTTATGATATAAAAATGAATGGTGATTGCAGGGTTGCCCCATATACAGGGCTGTCCCAGTACCTACATAATATATATTAAGTTGAAGTCAAATAATTTATTAAAACTAAACTTTTTTACATAAATAAAAGGCATGCGTTTTTTATCATCGACCACATCATCGCTTACGAACAAGTTGGTCAAGCGCTAGCCTATCAAATTAAATAAAAAAATAAACTATTTCTAAAAGTTGCAAAACGAAACAAAAACTATTATTCTCTAGCTGCTGCCGCCAGCTTTGCCTGCGTGGTAGTGGACGACGAGCAATGGGTAGCTCGCCGTCCAGAAGTCCGGTACTCATCCAAACCAAGTCCAAGTCGTTGACGGTGAGTAGTGTTCCACGCGTGCCTCAAAGAGATGTCAGCAAAACCGTAGGGGCCCAACAGGGCAGGGAGGCCCGTGTTGCTTGATCGCAAAGAGAAACTGAAAGACACACAATAAAAGTCTTACACGCCCTCTCGTTTCACCTTAGAGCAGGAGAAATCATCTAATAATTGCCCAAGTAAAAAAAAACTATAGCGGGATCAGCTTTCAGCTTCAGCTGCCTATCTGGCTTCCACGACCAAGGTATTGGGTAAACACAATAAGAACCGTATTTTGATAGATTTTATGCTATCTGTAACGTCTATATCGTGAATTGGAGGATAATCTTTAAAGCTTTATTATACACTAAAACAACTAATAAAATAAGTAAATAACAAAGCCCATGTACATAGGCGAGCTTAACTCAAAGTTGAGTTTTTTTTTTCCAGAAAACCATTGAGTGATACAGAGAGATTACAATTGAGGGATACTGTTTTTTTCTTTTCAGTAATTTTACCGTCTATGTCATTTCTTTGGTATTGATCGTCAAGTCGTTGAGCTCCTTAGTAGTCCTGAATTGAGCTATAAGAATACTGACAAATGCGTGCTGCTGGACAGGTCCACTCAAATCTGTGTGGTTCTTTCCTCAAAAGACCATCTCAGACACCAATCTGCATTGTTCTCATATGATTTGACCATTACAATATGTTTACTGTATGCCTGTATGGATTTTAAAAGAAAGTTTATCATAAACTGAAGAAATAATTTACGTGTAAAAGTGTTTATTTAAAACCTATTTGCAAAATAAATATTATTTAGCATTGGTCAGTCAAATATCTAAAAATGACATTTGGGACCAGCAGCTTTCCGAGACAGAGACTAAATTTTTAATCAAGTACTTACAATTCAAATGTTAGAATTGTTTACAATACCGCCGGGATTCCGATCCCGATTTCCGGCCACCGTAGGCGCGGGCTTGCGGACGGCGAGCAATGGGTGGCTCGCCGTCCGATCGTCCGGTAACCGTCTGGACCGAGCCCAAGTCGTCGACGGCGCGTAGTATTCCACGCGCGCCTCAAGGAGATGTCAGCAACCGTAGGGGCCCAGTAGGGTCGAAGCCTACTGGGGCCATGGGTGATGCGAAACAGATCGCCAGGGCCCTGGAAAAATGGCAAAGAAGGAACAGGAGTGAGTTTTTAGTCAGTAAAAGTCGGACACTATCTCGCGCTCCACCCAAGAGCGGGGGCTGTCATTAGATGATTTTCCCACCCGAAAAAAAAATATGTTTACAATAATAAAATGTTTTAGAAGATGTAATGGAAATCAGTGAAGTCATAAAAAATCAATATATATAGAACTTACGAAATCATCAAAGTGAAACAATTCCATCACTGTCTGGCGCCAAATTGTAATCTCGCTCAAACATCTTAGATGAGAGAAAACAAAAATCTATTTACATTTCAAGGTGTAAATACATTTATCTATATATAACAATAGAATTCTATTTTTAGAAAATAACAACTGATAAAACATTATAATGAAGAGAAAACTATTTCATTTTTTAAAAGTTATGTCAAGCAATTTATTTTCGACGTAATTTGGCAACGAACGCGGAACTTTGAAATATTCCCAAAGTATGTCAGTAGGTAATAAATTGTTAAAAAAATAGTATTTAAAAATGGTATTTATTACTTTAAATAAAAATGGAAAATTGGAACAATAATATCCAAAAACTGTTCTCAAATCGTAATAATTTCATGGAAACTATTATAAAATATTTAAATAAACTTATAAAGAGGTTATTGGTTTATGTGATTGTGACTATACGTTTCCATTGCGCTGTGTGGAATAGAAGTTTTTCTATTCTATTCTTGTTATCCCTAAAAGTACGATTCAGATAACAAAAACTCTTTCAGTAGCTGGCTCATAGCTTACTGTTAGTCCTGGAAAACATAACTTGTAATGATGAAAAATATGTAGCAACAACTCATGTTAACAGCGTTGTTACTATAAGAGGTATCTTATCAACCTAAATATTATCGAGCAGTCCTTTATAAAAACCATTTTTTTTTCTCCTCATGCTGGAGTATATTCAACGTTTCCATTCCGAAAGAGCTTCGCATAAAAAGACGTTTATCGATCGTGTAAGTGCGAATCTTTAAGATGTTTGGACAAATCATCCGCATCGAAAAGCTTTTTGGAACGTTTAGTGGTACAAGGAAGAGTAGAGGGTCAACATTCTCTCTGCTGATCACCTACCATATAGAAAGACCTCATATAATCATATTGGAAGTGTCATGAATAGAGAGAGATGGAGAAGTCTCGCAAAATCCGCAACCAACCTACCAGTGGGCACGCCACGATTATGGCGGTAAGTCCCCTCTGTGAGGCGTGGTTGGAAAGACCTCACGGCGTCCTCACCTTCCGCATGACGCAGGTTCTCACCGAACACGGTAAGTTCGGGAAGTTCCTGCACCGGATTCGTACGGAAGCGACGCCCGGGTGTCGCCACTGTGTGGAACGCCCGGAGGACACGGTGGAGCACACGGTGGAGGTGTGCCCCGCTTGGGCAGAGCAACGCCGTGTCCTCGTGGGGGCGATCGGCGGCGGCGATCTCTCGCGCCGGGCCTTGGTACAAGCCATGGTCCGGAGTGAGGAGGAGTGGCAGGCGGTCGCCTCCTTCTGCGAAGCAGTAATGCTAGCAAAGGAGGCGGCCGATCGCGTGAGGCAACGGTCTTCACGCCCCAACCGCCGCCGGGATTCCGATCCTGATTTCCGGCCACCGTAGACGCGGGCTTGCGGATGGCGAGAAATGGGTAGCCTGCCGTCCAACCGTCCGGTAACCGTCCGGACCGAGCCCAAGTTGTCGACGGCGCGTATTGTTCCACGCGCGCCTCAGGGAGATGTCAGCAAATCGTAGGGGCCCAGCAGGGTCGAAGCCTACTGGGGCCATGGGTAGTGTGAAAACGAAACCGATCCATAATCACGACCAAACCCCGGCAGGAGTGTACAACTGAGAAGAAAGAGAGAGAGTACATCTTAAAGATGGACCCTAATTTTATTACCATCTAGCCTTGTATACAGGGTGTCTTTGAAATCGACGCACTAACGAATACCATGGATCCAGTACATGATTCTGGATTCCCCAGTGGTGGAATTTTTTTGTTGGTTTTTTCCGAATATATAAAAAAAACTTTACGTTTTTTTTAAATCTGAACAAAAAAAAAATTTATATCTAAACTGTATATATATAATAGTTATTTTAAAATTTTAGTGAAAAAAATGAATGAATTATTTTTAAAATTAAAAATGTCATCGGGATTGATTAGAATTACGATTTTACCTACCCCGATGCAACAATGTTTTTTTTAGTAAGAAAATTATTTAATTAAAAATCATTGGGGTTGGTTAGAATAACAATTTTACACAATTTAAATTTAAAAAAGAACAGATTTTTTTTGGAAAAAAGCCAACGAAAAATTCCACCACTGGGGGTCCAGAATCATGTACTGGATCCGTGGTATATTTATGCGTCGATGTCAAAGACACCGTATAAAGAATTTAGTTGTGTATTGTGAATAGTCAAAAAGAAACACTGATACCTAACATACATTACACACATGTCCTAGTTTGGGTGTCAGAGGCCACCACTTTTATGCACGTACTAACATAATTATATCCTAATCACATTGAGGATCTATCAATTGGTATCTTTAAGTCAAGAGTGAATAGGTAACTACTTCTAGGTAAGCCCGCTCCATCGTCGACCGCATCGTCACTTGCCATCTGAGATAGCGGTCAAGCGCGAACCTATCAAGAATTAAAAAAAGAAAAGGATTGTAACTTATTGATGAAATGTTTTTTGCTCTAGAATATTTCTCTCCTATTGTAGTAGTAGTTATGAATGAATAAATTATTATTATTACAATAAGTAACTTAATTATATGCCAAACTAATAAAATGTCTTTTCTATGAATGTGTTCAATAGCACTTTTCTCATTATTATTATTATCATCATCATCATCATCATCTTCCTGCCCTTGTCCCGTTTTATTTGGCGTTGGCGCAACATGTCTTTTTCTTCCATTCTGTCCTGTCACTCGTCACGCTATCACTAACTCCCTTTTCTTTCATATCACTTCTCATACAATCCATCCATCTTTTCATTGGCCTCCCTCTTATTATTATTATATTTCTATTAAATCTAGCCTATACTGTCCCACTGCTGGGCAAAGGCCTCCCTGCATTCCTTCCATTGTTCTCGGCTCTGAGCCACTTCTTGCCACTTCTCCATTTTTCTTATTGTATAAAAATCAAGATGTGTAAACAATCAAATATATTGATGACTAACTTCGTTTCAAGTGCCATTATTACCGCACAGAACCGCTTGATCGCTTGCTATATTTATCTATGATCCATCGTAGTGTAAAAATAGATATCATCAGACTAAATGATAATGATCCCTATGTTAAGCTTAAGATGAAATGACAATAAAATATAATAAAGCTAACAATGAATCATTATGTGCCATTGTGACAACTACATGGGTAGTCGCCATTGCATTGCTTGGCCGTTACAGAGTCCGCCTCGATGAATTTCGAAAAAAAACTAAGAATAATTTGTGGGTTTATTACCCAGATATTGGGCACGCCACAATTATGGCGGTAAGTCCCCTCTTTTAGGCGTGGCTGGAAAGACCTCACGGCGTCCTCACCTTCCGCATGACGCAGGTTCTCACCGAACACGGTAAGTTCGGAAAGTTCCTGCACCGGATTCGTGCGGATGCGACGCCCGGGTATCGCCACTGTGTGGCACGCCCGGAGGACACGGTGGAGCACACGGTAGAGGTGTGCCCCACTTGGGCAGAGCACCGCTGTGTCCTCGTGAGGGCGATCGGCGACGGCGATCTCTCGCGCCGGGCCTTGGTACAGGCCATGATCCGAAGCGAGGAGGAGTGGCAGGCGGTCGCCTCCTTCTGCGAAGCAGTAATGCTAGCAAAGGAGGAGGCCAACCACGCGAGGCAACGGTTCTCTCACCCAAGCCGCCGGGATTCCGATTTCGATTACCGGCCACCGTAGGCGCGGGCTTGCAGACAGCGAGCAATGGGTAGTTCGCTGTCCGACCGTCCGGTAACCGTCCGGACCGAGCCCAAGTCCGCCTCAAGGAGATGTCAGCAAATCGTAGGGGCGCAGAAGGGCCGAAGCCTACTGGGGCCACGGGTAGTGTGAAAGCGAAACCCGGGGCCCTGGGAAGAGGGCAAAGAAGGAACAGGAGTGGGTTTTTAGACAGTAAAAGTCTGACACTATCTTGCGGTCCACCCAAGAGCGGGATTTGTCATTAGATCATTTTCCGATCTAAAAAAAACCAGATATGTCCAAAGTAGCAATGACTTAACATAATTTCATCTGAAAGACGTCTTTAGTTGGACATAGGCCCCTCCAAGGGTTGCCAAAACGGCGAGTCCTGTGCGTCTCGCATCTATCGGATTCCCGTAATCCTCACCAGGACATTGATCCACCTTGTGGGAGGCCTTCCAACGCTGCGTCTTCCGGTACATCCCACTCCACTCCAGAACCTTTCGGCCCCATCGACCATCTGCTCTACGAGCAATGTGCCCTGCCCACTAGTAATTAAGTCTGATGATTCTACAGGCTATAGTAACCTTGAGGATTCTTAAGCCTCAATAGAAGGCTTAAAGTCACCCAAAGGGCAATGGAAAGGGCTACGCTTGGAGTTTCCTTGCGTGATTGCATTAGAAATGAAGATATCCGCAGGAGAACCAAGGTTACCACGTTTCTCGGACCCGCGAAACACGTTTCTTTCTTCCATTCTGTCACACTATTGATCCTTTTTTCTTTGGTTTCACTCTTCCTCTTTATCCATCCACATGTATTTTCATTCTCATAACTCTTTTAGCAACGTGCCTTTTATCCCTCCTCTTCACCTGACCATACACACACACACACGATTCCCTTTCAATTTTTAAATCATTGGCACCTCTTCCAAACTTCTTCGAGCTAGCAATGATTGATATAGAAAAAACCACCAATAAGCATACTAGCGGAACTAAGTATTTATACAACATTATTATAAATAAAAGCGAGAGATGTATACAAGGAATTTTAGCGAGACATGGATGTAAGCAACAATAGCTGCTTGTCTGGCAGCCTGTGCCAACACCTGAAAAAAGTCCACTAAGCATCTATGAACCACTCACGTACACATCGTTTCAATGCTTCGTAACTCATCCTCTGACCGCGCACGCTTGTCACACAGCGTTACAAACAATCACTCATTTTTACAGCACTGCTGCACATTTTCACACCACCTAGCTACTTTTACACATCTCCAGGATTTATGCTCAAAAAAGATCCCTATAAATTGTCAGAGCTCTGTTAAAAAATCAACCTACGCAAACGAGTATTCCAGCTAAATCGATCTCCGTTAAAAATAGCCAAGTGACCTGCCCTACATCTCTGAAACAGTTTTTGACTAGTTTATCCGAACGCGTCCATCTCGATATCATTACGTGATCGGCATTTACCAAAACCCCGTTTTTATTTTTTGCTTCCTATTGATCTTTACTAAACGTAGCTCTTTCGAGTTACTTCACAATATTCAGTGTGATTTTATTCATCTCGTCGTGTTCCCCTGGTAGTTTATCACGTTCATGCCAGTGTTTACCATCAGTGGAGCACGGAGTATTTGCTGCCTAGACGGGTTGTACCACCGGTGGACCCGTCAAACTAGACTAATGATAAAATAAAACAGCTAACCTTACCTTGCTGCATGGCACATATTCTTTCTGGCCGATCAACGTCTCACCGTCGACGACGGCTGGTGCTGAAAATCAGCGCTGTGGCTCTGTCTTACCTCTGCCCCAGCATTTTGCTGAGCGCTGGCCGTTTTACGCGCATATCCTACCATTTATATTATCAGTCGTTATTGTTATTTGTTTTTATTTTCTAAGGTATGCGCTATGTTTGACGTAAATAAACTCTTTTTATTTCTTTCTCTAATAATATGATTATTAGCTTGTTAGAAAGAGAGAGAATGCACCTCTATTGCTATTTACCTATATTGTATTGTATCTGTGATTCATTTTATATATCTTTTTTTTATATTAACCTTTTTTTCTCTCTCTTTTATTACACCTACCACTATTCTTCTCTGCATCACCCAAAGGTTCACTGGTAGAAAATGCCTGAGGCATTAAGTCCACCTCTGAACCTTTATGTGCTTGAAGAATGAAATAAATAAATGCACAACTCGTGCCTATCCTTAGCCGTGTCCACCGTCGGCGCACCCCGCTTGGCAAGACTTTTTGTTTTCGGGGTGATGTACCACCGGTGGCTATGTCATAAAGATTTTCCCGTAGGATACCAAATACCTACTAATGAGCAACATATTATAACATATTATATTTTCGGTTTGTTCCGTTGAATCTTCCTCTGTTCATCTTGTTGAATCTATACCATATTTTTATATATAAAATTCTTCTGTACGTGTGCTTGTCACCTAGCTCTGGTTTTACCGCTTGGGGATGAAATTTCTACGGTTCGGAGTAAGCGTTTCGCTTCGTCGTTTATACCGCGTACATCGAAGTACTGAAACAATTTGCCTGCTGCGGTCTTCCCGTCCAATTATAATTTAGGTGTCTTCAAGACTAGAGTGAATAGGCTCTTAACAAACTAGTGCGCCTTACCATCAACGATTGCATCACTGCTTACCATCAGGTGGGATTGCAGTCAAGTACTGGTTTAATAAAAAAAAAATATCGCCTTCAAATAAGCAGAGGCTATTTCTTAGCAAGTAGCTGCAACATTCTCCAGTTACATCACCCACCCAAATAAGAAAAGAACCAAAACAAACAAACACAAAAAATGCATTCGGGAACTCAATTTAAACTACATAAAGTGAGAAGTTAAATAAACTATGCAAAATTTATAAGCCTAACCCACACGAATGAGAATAAATCAAGAAAAATATATCAGTATGAGGAACACGTAAACGATCGCATCAGTTATTCATGCACTATTGCATTTGTATTCTCACCGCTAAGAGCTTTTCCAGATCAAGCATTTTATGTGTGAATTGAAGAGTCAATGCGATGTAAAAGAAAATGGGTTTGCAAACAAACACAAAAGTAATTACAGTATCGCATCGTCTATCATCGACCTTATAAACTAACAACGTTCAATGTTTCAAAGTTGCTTGTTACACACACAGACGCTCTTGACACGCGCACTGTTATGATTACAAGCATATATGTAGTCAATTTCTAAGCATATATATATGTGAATATCGCATCTTCACTGCGAAACTGACCTTGCTAAAAAATTAAAATTTTTGGAAAATAAAGAAAAAAGTCTTCAAAATGCATGGTAAATGTGTCTCTGTCGTATTTCTTGCTTGCTCATAATTCGAGCACTTTTTCATCGCGAAGTTGTAGAGTAAGCTTTTTCAGGTCAGTTTATAGCAAAACCAGAATGCACAAAAATTTTGAGTTAGACCGTTACCATTCAAGTGTACGATATGCAATACTGGAGGCACTGACTCCCAAATCACAAGCAATAAAGATTGGGAGCCAGAGACCCTGTTTCCATGTACAATATGTTATGATTTATTAAAGTTTTATTCATCATCATCTTCTGAAGTTTTCTTAAAAGACGATATAGTGCGAAGTGAAGTGTTTTAAGCTGTTGATCCCCGCATTAACGCCGGCGTTCGCGCGCCATTGTCTTACTATTGTGTCTCTAATTACGCACTCAAAATCATAATTAATAACAAAATAATTTGATATAGTTATGTATGTTAACCAATAAGGTATTTATGATATGAGTACTGTTTACCTGAAATAAAATGATTATTTTTTTTATATATTTTTTTTAAATGATTATTATTATATTACCTTGTCCTCGTAATTTTGTGTCTATACGTTTGCAAACCCCTGGGACATAGTTATACTTATAATATAGAACCTGCTACTAATTCCCTGGTTGAGAACTAACTTTCCGATGTTCTGGAGTTAATTTACAGTTGCAATAGTACCAACACAGTCCTACAAATTTATGATATTGCAAACTTTGCGGTACCATTAGAAACTGCGCTGCCTTCGATATTAAGCTCTAATGCAGTTATGGTAGGCCATATGTAGAACATACAACCATTTTTTGTGACCATATGCAACGCTATGCCGATATTGGAGCGTAATTGGCGGAAGCCAGCCTCGTTAGTTCTGCTAGGTTTGTCCCAAAATCCGTTGGATACTGACTAATTTCTTGCCAAAATGCCCGCACTATTGTGGGAGCTAGTCGCTTTACAATATCGGTTTGTATGGAAATGAAGTTGCAAGGTTCTAATTTCTTTATCTGGAATAAGCGATCGATACCAAAAATGCAATAGTAAAATCTGCCAGCATTTTGGACACTATTCCCGTTGACAGCGACGTGGATGATGTTTTTATACCTATAAATTCTTTTTATACTCTTTCGTATTTTTAGTTTGTGTATTTATGTAGTAAGTTGTTTGTAAGTATAGTATAATTAGTTAAGCATTTGTAAGTATTTAAATAAATATTGATAGTAAAAAGTCTTTGTATCATCCTCCTGCTCTTATTTATTTATTTATCTATTTATGCAAACACATAATAATAAAAGAAGAAGAAAACAGAAGAATAGTACAAAGCTAATGCGTATTTCTAAAGAAATCTCTTCCATCTTCTGCGATTTTGTGTTGAGTAGGTTACTATGGCAGGTAATTTTTTTTTCATGTATGTCTTCAATAGTCTCAATAGTCACCACGTTTCTAGAGATATCTTCTTTTATACATCTTTGTCTACCCTTATAACCATCGACTTCACAATAAAGACCAGACAATTTATTTCATTTGTTACTTTTTTTTTCTTTTTTTTGGATTTCTATCAGCCTGTCACAAGTACCCTTCCTATTATATTGTTCTAGTGATTCTTATGATGGTCGCCTTTAGATTGGCACTCATTTCTATCGTATATTTTCCTATAAGACCACTAGCCCATTCAAAACTCGATCCCAAATTCAGCGAATGCTAAAAAGATTTACAAATTTCAGAACCTGTAAATATAGATCATAAGTATCAAATCGATCACTTGAGAAGTATCTTAAATAACTTAAGACGTTATAAAGCAGTTGATTGATACGATATTAATGATTGCCTTCATAAATTTCACAGTAACGAGTTCCATATAATATGTAATGGATAAAGAAGGTCCATTTCCTCTGTGAGATATACACACAACTATAAATAAAAAATTCGCGAACGCCTACAAGCGGAATGAAGGAATATGAATGCAAAAATCAATATTTTTAAGCTCCTGTTTGATCATCATCTTACCTGATAGTAAGCGATGATGTGGTCGACGATTTCTTTTTTCGGTGGGAAAATCATCTTATGACATCCCCCGCTCTTGGGCAGGGCGCGAGACTTTTAGTGTCAGACTTTTACTGACTAAAAACCCACTCCTTTCCCTTTCGTACCAGGGCCGAGTCTTCCTTTCAGAATCAGACCCTTGACCCCAGTAGGCTTCGACCCTGCTGGGTCCCTACAGTTGCTGACATCTCCCTGAGGCGCGCGTGGCACAGCACGCGCCGTCGACGACTTGGGCTCGGTCTGGACGGTTACCGGACAGTCGGACGGCGAGCCACCCATTGCTCGCCGTCCGCAAGCCCGCGCCTACGGTGGCCGGAAATCGGGATCGGAAACCGGCGGCGGTTGGGGCGTGAGGACCGTTGCCTCACGCGATCGGCCGCCTTCTTTGCTAGCATTACTGCATCGCAGAAGGAGACGACCGCCTGCAACTCCTCCTCGCTCCGGACCATGGCCTGTACCAAGGCACGGCGCGAAAGATCGCCGCCGGGAGCACGCTTGCCTTGTAGGTTAGGGGTTAGGTAGATGATATCAGGAAATAAAGACTCCGGCAGGGATATATATTTTATTATCATTTTTTTTACTCATTTTAGATCCATTGACCGCCAATTGATCACCATCAATTGTATTTTTAAATATTTAAATATAATTATATTATTGATAGGTTTGCGTTTAACCTCTACCTCATACATTATCATGATCATGGTATTAACCGATGATCTGGACGTCGTTGAAGCACGCTTGTTTAGACGTAACCTATTCACCCTTGAGTTAAAATTACCCCCAGGTAATAGGCTATCATAAAATAGATTTCGTCAGTGGTCTACTCTCTACTTTAGCACGGATCCTTAAGTTTAGAAACAAAACGGTTCAATAGCCTGGTATTATTTAGCAGATTACTTGACAAAATGTATTAGATCAATAAAGGGAAGAACCTACAAAGTCAGAAATGAGAATATTTTGTTTGTCTCTTTGTCTTCACCGAGGAGTTTGTTTTCTGTCATCTCTCTTTATGGTGTCAAGACCGAGTGGTTAATTAATATTTGACTAAAATAGATAGATTTCACGTTAAATGTAGCATGAAGGTGGTTTCAGCTATTTTAAAAGTGACAGTTATTGGAGTTCTGAAGACGTGTATCATAAGTGTGGATGGAATAACGTACCTACATTAATTTTATATTAATAACATTTTTTTTTGAGGTATGATCATCAAATAACTGTTCTCGCTCTGGGTGGAGCGAGAGGAAGAGTCAGATTTTTATTGACTAAAACCTACATGTTTTCTTTCAGTGGTCCATTACGTTCTAGAGCTGTAGTTGCTCTTCCGAACAATGCCGCAGCCCAGGAAGGCAACGCGGGTTTGTGGACGCCGAGCAATGGGTAGCTCACCGTCCAGCTGTTCGGTATCGATAGCGTGTAGTGTTCCATGCGCACTTCAAAGAGATGCCAGCGAAACCGTAGAGGCCCAGCAGGGCTGAAGCGTACTGGGGCCATGAGCCAACTTCTGAAAGAGAAACCCTTGGTCCTAGAACGCAAGGCAACTGAAGGTACATAGGTGTGTTTTTAGTCAGTAAAAGTCGGTAAAATCACGTTTGTTGTATGGGAGACCTCTTAAATATTTATTTTATTCTGTTTTTTAGTATTTGTTGTTATAGCGGCAACAGAAATACATCATCTCTGAAAATTTCAACTGTCTAACTATTACGGTTCATGAAAGGACAGACAGACAGACAGACGGACGAACAGCGGGGTCTTAGTAATAGGGTCCCCTTTTACCCTTTGGGTCCTCCTCCTCCTTGCGTCGTTTATCCTCAATGCTGAGGATCGTGACCTCGACGAATAAACCTGTGGACTATATTTCGCCATGTTGTCCTATCTTCAGCGATGTGAATGGCGTCGTAGACTGTGGTCTCCAGCACGGATTTGGCCTGACCAACAACTGGGTAATTTCCCATCTACTTTCCACCCTTTGTGTACGGAACCCTTAAAATAAATGCGAAGCCATAAAGACATTTTAAGGCGTTCAGTTTCTATGTCAGGAAAAAGAATTCAACAAAAGAGTGGGTAAAATTTGTAAAAAATTATAAGCCCTCAATGGCCAAAATCCCTTAATCTTATTATAGTATTAGCCCTTTAATTCAAAGCTCAATTTCCAACCGCAAAGAATGTCGTGACGTTGGTCGTGGGCGGACAAAACATGAACAATGGGCTAAATGACGGGCTTGCCAACAAATCTACCCACTCGTACAACGTGGGTACTGGCCATTGGAAGTTTTTGTAATCAGGTAGGAATGAAAGGGAGAAGTAATGTGTAAAGAAATTGTAGGTAAAGTTAATATAAAGTTTTTTTTTTGTGTGAAAATCATCCAATGACATCCCCCGCTCTTGGGAGGGGCGCGAGGGTGTGTCAGACTTTTACTGACTAGTTAAAAAGGTGATGTGGCTAATGACGCATGCAGCATTCAGATCATTACTTAATTAATCATCATCGCAATTCAGTCAATTCATTAGATAACTATCAAACTTATTAATTAGTGTTTTTTTTTTAATGGCAGTAACTTCTCATAATTTTAGCTATAGGACTTCCCCAAATGTCGCCACAACGGCCGATCCTGTGCGTCTCACATCTATTGGATACCCGTGACCCTCACCAGGTCAACATTACGTTTAAGGGGACTACATGAGCTAATCGCGAGTTTAATAATGAGAAAAATAGATATAATTATGATCCACTACAGTAATCAGAAAAATAAATGTTATTCTTAAGTATAAATGCTAAATAGATGGTGTGTTCAAAACATAATACAGCTAATTTAATGCGATAGAAAAAATCACGAAGATGCCTCAAAAACCTACGTTTATCGATTAAAAACCAAACTAATATACATGCAATCATTTTGATTGTTTGTCATATTATATTTTCTACAAGCAACGTTTTATCATTTTACTTTAATAGTGCTTTTTAGGGTTCCGTACGTCTAAAGGAAAAAAACGGAACCCTTATAGGATCACTTTGTTGTCCGTCCGTCTGTCTGTCTATCTGTCTGTTAAGACCCTTTATCTCAGAAACGCGTTGAGGCATCGAGTTGAAATTTAAACCGTATAATCAAGTCTGCGGTCCCTTGAAGCTGTGAAAAAATCAAGCTTCTAAGTTAACGGATAAAAGAGACGGCCGTTTATGTCGCAAAAAACGTACATTTCAACACTCGAAATGTACGTCGTTGACCCAGAATCCTGAAATTTGGCAAGGTCTTATAGTATAGACATAGGAATATATCTGAAAACTGTAAATTTGTAGTTACCTACATCACAAAAGAAACTCTTTACAATTCGGAAAAATCTTCGTAACTCAATTCGGGAATCGAACTGTTTTCATAGGTAAGTTTGAGCGGAACCCTCAGTGCGCGAGTCCGACTCGCACTTGCCCTGTTTTTTTATTTTATAATCAAAGCTGTAGATTTTTAGTATATCGCTAAAATGCTTCATAATTATGAAGCAAGCATTGTGTCTTTGTGCATCTCATCCTTTTATAAACAGTCTGAGAGTGTCCGCGCTTTAGGTCCTATAGACCTCTTAACGTTCGAACTTTAAACTGCTTGCGTTCGAACCCTATGTTACTTCCACGAACTTTAGGTAAATATACTCCGTCCTCTGATCTCTGATCATGATTCACTTTTCTTCACTATGAGGTAAGTACCCAGAATAGAGAATAATGTTGGATGTTGAATACTTGAATTGTTGATGGATGGATGTACGAGTATTGTTTAAACAAGCACAATCTTTACGAATTTGTAAAAGTCAACTCTGTCAATAGATCACTGTTTGTATGATTGGCAAGTGCATGTTTTTACTTTAAGAACTCAATGTTTGTGAGAAGCTGTAAATCAATCCGTTTGTTATTTTGATGGATATCTACAACACGCTATTATTGACACAGATGTTGTTGCAAGCGTAAATGAACATAATTATACTCCGTGAATTTTAGCAAGAAAATAAATATAGGTATTTTTTAAATTATTAATGATAGGCTCACATTAGACCACTATCTCATCTGCACCCCTAGCTAAGTCGGAGACTAATCAAATGTATGGGAATGACATAATCTCAACGTTAAGTCACGTGGTCAGGACAAACGAATAGAAAATTCGTAGCCAAGTTTACATCGTTCAAAATGATAAAATGAATTGTTATCGTGTCTACAATGCTCAACGCTACATCCTTTGTTATTGTAGAACGACATTGTAGAACGAGCGACCGACTCAGGCGCGTCAACATGGCTACCAACTTATCGTTTTCTACAATTGCTGACACCGAGGTTGTAACTTAATTGGCTAGGGGGGCTGATGGCAGGTAAACGATGATATGGTCGACGATGGAGCACGCTTGCATAGAAATAGAATGTAGTTATCAGGAAACACAGACTCGCATAGCATAGCATAGCATAGTCGGCCTTATAATGTTCCGACTGTTGGGGCTCAGGCCTCCTCTCCAGGAGAGGAAATGGGCCATAATCCACCACGCGGTCCCAGTGCGTGTTGATGGATGTCACGTGTCTTCGAATTTTTTGTTCTAGGACATGCAGGTTTCCTCACGATATTTTCCTTCACCGTTTTGAGAGCAGTGGTAAGGATATAAATTACACAAAGTAATGCGCCTGGCTGGGTTTGAACCCGCGACCTACAACTTGTAAGTCGGGGCCGTTACCACTCGGCCACCACTGCTCTCGGTACGCATAATGAATGTGTTCCCAAAACGTATAAGTGGGATGTCCAGATGTCCACCATATACCGATGGCGCATAACCGAAGGACTGGTGGTCCAATGATGGAACGAGCTGGGCGGAATCAAATTGTACAACTCCAATGTACACTCCCCGAAATAAAAACGATAGAAAACCGACAGGCTAGCAACTCGGCGACAATGCTTAAGACATTGGAGTTTGACTCGACAAGTGCATCATCGCCGATGATGTGATGTAATGTACATCACATCATCGGCGATGATAAAGAATGTACAAACCTGTCTAAAGATGATAAAGACTTTGTAAGGCTGTGTTAACAACGATGTTACAATCTTTTTAGAGTCTTGGAACCAATGGTAGCTTGGATCAGTAAGTAAGTAGCTAATCAGTTTTGTTGAAAAAAAGGAACCTATTAGTAACATCAGTGATAAAACTCCAGCAATGTGAGTGGCTGTTTCACGTAAAGAAGACTACTATCCTCCAAATTAAGAACCAATCGGGTATCTTGATCACATATGATAAATTAATTTATACAGATTTATTTATTGATTTTATAAACTAAAAAATATCTACTTCTTGGCCACTTCAAGTCCGTTCAATATCTGACTCGTAAAAACATACAAAATGAACGAACAAATACACATTTCTGATTACGAAATAAATCTCTCGCAATCCAAACTAGATCTTTTATAATCAACGTAACGCCAACAGAATCAGACGGTAAACATTTTTATTATGTCTTTCCCAAAGTTTTGTAGACACGGACTTGTGAACAAATAATATAAAACGTCTATTACGTGCTCATACTAGTGCTCTCATGGAGCTAGTGGAAAAAGGGGGACAGAATATTGTTACTATCCTCTATGAGGGGGATGACGTAAAGTATGCTCTGATTATCAAAAAAACTGGGCAAGTGCGAATCGGACTCGCCAAACAACCTATGTAAATAGTTCAATTCCCGAATGGAGTCTCGAAGATTTTTCCGAAACGGATTTTTTTTTTTGTTATGCAACAACAACTTTACAGTTTTCAGATTTATTCCTATACTTGTGCTAGCAAGGTCTTTGCTGTAAGCCAAATTTCAGGATTCTGGGCCAATGGGAAGTACCCTATGGATTTTGATTAAGAGTGTCGAAATATACGTTTTTTGCGACATAAACGGCCGTATCTTTTTATTTCGTCTGTTTAGAAGTTTGTTTTTTTTAGAATTTCAAGGGAAAAACGTTTTTTTTTTGTGTAACTACAAACTTATAGTTTTTAGATTTATACCTATAGGTACTTGTGCTATACCTTGCTTCATGCCTAATTTCAGGTCAACGGGAAATATTCTATGAATGAAATATGCGTTTTTTTTTCGTCATCTTAGAAGTTTGTTTTTTTTTACAATTTCAAGGGACCGCAGACCTAAGTATATGGTTTTAATTTCAATTCGATACCTCCACGCGTTCTTAAGATAAAGGGTCTTGACAGACAGACAGACAGACAATCGGACTACAAAGTGATCCCATAAGGTTTCCATTTTTTTCCTTTTGAGGTACGGAACCCTGAAAAGAGTACAGAAATACCATACAGTTGCGTTGAGCATGCCCGAACCGAAAAGGTCGACAACTCAACAGTTGCTGGGCGTCAGACACCCAGCGCTGGTTTTCAGCTAGCACCCCGCCGTATGCTCTGATTATTAACAAAAAACATTGTCATGTGATATCGGGAGTTCATAAAAGTCACCCATTAGCCTGTAAGTGATGAAATTACTTCAATGCTGTTTGGAGGTGGAACTTTCCATTGACCTAAATATTTCGAAAATAATGGTGGCCGTGTCGTCTGATTATAGGGATATTTATGTAGAACAGTTATCGACAAAAAGCTTTGGTACAAGTTTTGTTTTTAACCAATTTCTTCGGTCTTTTTCAGATTGTTAAACATTAATGAGAGATTTCATTTTATCTTATTTATTTTTAAAAACCGTTGTCGTACACCACTTATTCCAAAATAATATTTGTTCTGTGTGGGAATTGTGGAGTTTCGAATTCGGCCATAAAGTGGCCGAATATTTAGCACGGCCGAAACTAATGTCTTTTTTGCAGAAACTTAAAAACTGACTATCTTGTTCGTCTTTGTGTGTTATAATTTTTGAGTAAACAATGTTTTATTCATTTATTTAGTATTTTACGAAAGTTATAATAGATCTATACCTATCGAAATATAGTTTTTTTTTTAGGTGGGAAAATCATCTAATGACAAATCTCGCTCTTGGGTGGAGCGCGAGATAGTGTCAGACTTTTACTGACTAAAAACTCACTCCTGTTCCTTCGTTGCCTTCGTCCCAGGGCCCCGGGTTTACATTATCGGTCGGCTAGCATTACTGCTTCGCAGGAGGCAAGGAGGCGACCGCCTGCCACTCCTCCTCACTCGGGACTATGGCCTGTACCAAGGCCCGGCGCGGGAGATCGCCGCCGCCGATCGCCCCCACGAGGACACGGCATTGCTCTGCCCAAGCGGGGCACACCTCCACCGTGTGCTACACCGTGTCCTCCGAGCGGTCCGCACAGTGGCGACATCCGGGCGTCGCTTCCGCACGAATCTGGTGCAGGAACTTCCCGAAGTTACCGTGTTCATCGAAATATAGTTAGGAATAACTGAAGTTGAAACTCTTGGATCGTGGGATCCGAGTGCCCACAAACCAAGCGCCTTGTTGACACTTCGCGTGACCTTCGGCTTTTTGCCTTGGAGAGAAGATATGCACTGCCACACAGTGTGGCAATGCCGCCAGCTTATTGGGTAAATTACCTGTTGACAGCGATGCAGCGGAGTCTTTCGATGCCATACTTTGGATTACTTTTATTAATTCAGTGTATTTATAATGATTTTTAGTGTTTTCTTTTAATATATAAAAGCGGTAAATGTTGGAAATAACTTAATCAAAATATTATTTTTATTTCTTTTCAGTAACAGAAAGTTACCACGTCAATTTCGTTTTCGGTTAAGGCCGAAACTGGATGAGGAACCGAACATTCGATTACGGCAAATGAAAAGCTTCGGCTGCAAATCATATTTCGTTCGGTCATTAATAAAACATCTTAAGAAGCTCTCAATACGAGTGCTTTGGCCGATAAAATTTATAACCGAACACTTCGCCTGAAAGTATTTGAACTACAAACCTTGACCAACTAATCCGTATAGCTTTTAGTTTTAAAGTGTTTTTCCTACCAGAGATATGCTATGAAGTTAGGCTGTGAGGATGTAAAAGCTAATTTCTACATCAGCAGGCTTAGGCAAGTTGACAATCTACAATCGTTAACGGTAGTAGAAAACTAATCGAATGTATGGGAATGACATCATCTCAACGTTAAATCACGTGGTCAGAACAAACGAATAGAAAATTCGTAGCCAAGTTCACATCGTTCAAAATGATAGAATGAAATGTAATAGTTTTTTCAAGTTTTATGGTATAAATGGTAACCGACGACTAATGGTAAACGAGCGGTCGACTAAGGCGCATCAACATGACTACCAACTTATCGTTTTCTAAAATCGAAAAGTAGAGAACTCCAACCTCTTTTGAAGTGGTTTCTTTGTTGATAAGAAAAACCCTGTCTGTATTTTGTGAGGTGAATAGACAATGATGTTGAGGAGGCATCGTAAATAAATAATGTGCGTGTAATAAAACAATAACATTAAACATGATACATAGGACACATTAAAGTATTAACATTGGAATGTAACTCACCTTGCGATACAAATACCAAAAGTTTATATTCAATTACGAAATTCGAATCATCATAATATTTTATTTTATTGCTCAAAGCCATTACTATATATTTCTCCATGCATATCGCATTTGGTAAACAAACAAATCAAGTTTTTAATCAATCATTAACTTCGAATTATTATTAGATCACCAGTCGCTCTAGCCAGATGGTCTAGTGATTGTGGCCCTGACTGCTATGCCGGAGGTCGTGGGTTCGTTTTCCACCCAAGACAAATGCTTATGTGATGAGCAAGATCATTTGTTCTGTGTCTAGGTGTAATTTATCTATAAGTAATATGGATGTATTTAGAAACATATGAGTATGTTTGTCAGTTGTCTAGTACTTATAGCACAAGCTCTGCTTAGCTTGGAATTAGATGGAGTTATGGATTATTATTATTATAGCCAGTAGTGTATCATTCTGTGTCCATACTTCAAAAGCGCTTTCAATCTTAGTATCCATAATATGGACTCTAACGTCTCTTGGGATGTTTATATTGCTGATGTGACTGAAAACAGTAAAATACTCTTTACTTTACTCTTTTCAATCTCTTAAATGTCTCCAAATTTTTTTGCTATTTCACACTAAGGTTATTCTTGCTCAATTTCTTCTTTTACCGCTCATAGACTATGCGGAAGTGTGTTTCCTAGATGCTATGGAAATACTTCTAAACAAACTTGAACAACTGCAAAATTTTTGCATCCACTTTATTTTTGGTTTTCGCAAATACGATTATGTGTCGAAGTTTCAGACTACAACGATGGCTGCCAATTCAACGTCGGCGAAATACCCATATTCTATCCTGTTTCCATAATATACTGCACAATCCTAATGCTCCTGAATACCTTCGAACACGCTTTGAATGCCGCATCTCAAAGGGTAAACCCTGTCGAATTACCACTTCTTTTCTCCTTAGTACTTCACGTCTCACTTCCAGCCGCTATGATGACTCCTTTTCACACACTCTTCGCGACAACCTTTCTTTGGATATCTTCAAAAAGAAAATTAAAGACCACATCCTTTCATAATTGACATAATATTAGTAAATATTGGTACTTATTTTATGTAGATTTATATTTTACACCGGATCCTAACCTCGAATGTGATAACTATTCATCACTCAAAGTTATCTCATCGTTCAATTAAACTCGAATTTTCAATTCTCTGTATATTATGTTAAGATTTAGTGTACAACAAAGAATTAAAAATTGTTCTACAGAAACGTCTTTAATCTTTGTAAAAAATATACCGACGGTCTTTCAAACTAACTTAAAAACTCAATTCTCATTGCATTTCACAATTATAGGCTAAGCCTATAATTGTGAAAACCATCTTTAAAGATGGTTGCTTGCTTAAACTTTTACCTGACTTTTCGATTTAAATGTATAGGTATATTTCCTTCTTGCCTATTTTTTTAATAATGTTTTGGGAAATTTCGTATGAGTAGCAAGTTTTTACTTGACTGCTATTTAGTGCTAGATTCAGTGCTAGGTACTGTATGTTAGATTTCAGTGCTGGCCTTGTGAAAATAGTACCTAATGTAGCACTGAAAGTGCTAACTTGGTAGTAACTTGGTAGCACTGGTCTAGTGGCATATAAAGTGTATGGAGACCGACGCGGCCAGATCTTAGTACGTGGCGCACGTAGGCTCAATGTAGTTGTACCTTTATACGTCATGTTTCTTTACCAAATCAGACCAATAAAGAAAGGGCCGCGGGAATTTTTGCAGATCTCGTGTTCCTGGAATACAAAGGGTAACAGAAAGATACAAGTGGGTTTAAGGCAGTAAAACTTTAACACGCCCTCTTGCTTTATCCTAGAGCGTGAGAAATCATTTGTTGATTTCCCACCACAAAAAAAAAAACATTAAAAAATATACTTATCGTTTAGATACAACATACATTACATAAATCACAATCGCTGGAATAATATTCTTTGGTAAGATTACTACTATTGAAACTGAATGCATTACATCCGTGGTACCATCAGACTTGACCTGGATACGTCACCCATCCGATACGAACGTGCGAGTATGGTTCAGGAAATTGGAGGCCTAGATTGAATCTACGGGAACAGTTTTAGTGCTGGAATGTTAAAGCAATTAAACTAGTCAGTTTTCGATCTGTTTTTTAATTAGTTTCTTACCCTGTTGGCAGTTATATTTTCGAGCTGTTTGGAGTTGAAATTGTCGGATAGTGGGGTCCGAATGCTCTCATATTGTATAATTATTTTCAGTTAGTTCTGTAGCGACCTCTATGGCGTCACATAAGAACTAATCCTGCATCGCGCAATTTAAGTTCTCTACGCGATTAGAACATATAGAACAGTCCGAAATCATCTATCGGGCAGTTGCCCACCAGACATAACCCCCATCTGGCCGTAGGATCCTCCCTTTTCAACGGAGGTATGTGGAGCTTTACTCTCTGTTCCACATACCTCCAAAGTTCTAATATGTCAAGAAGACTACACAACCCAAAGTGCGGTCACTATCGGACTGCATACAAAAGAAAGAGATACACAAAGACACAATGCTTACAAATATAAAGCATTTTGGCGATTTGCTAAAACAACGGTAAAACGTTGCTTGTACAATATAGCATAGCATAGTCGGCCTTATATTGTTCCCACTGTTGGGACTCAGGCCTCCTCTCTAGGAGAGGGAATGGGCCGTAATCCACCACGCGGGTCCAGTGCTGATTGGTGAATGTCACATGTCTTCGAATTTTTGGTTCTAGGACATGCCGGTTTCCTCTCGATGTTTTCCTTCACCGTTTTGAGGGCAGTGGTGATGAAATAAATCACACAAAGTAATGCGCCTGGCTGGGTTTGAACCCGTGACCTACAACTTTTAAATCGGGGCCGTTACCACACGGCCGCCACTGCTCCTCAGATGTTAACTAAACGTAAACAATCTTAATATGTCTTTTTGTTAAAAAAAAGATCAAGACATACAAAGATTATTTAAATTTAGTTAGTTACCAAACATCGGTATAGGTAAATAACAAATTGTAAACATTTTTAGATAAAAATTATAGACAACTTTTAGATAAAAGACATGTCAAGATTGTTTACCTTTAGTTAATTACCTAAACAGATGGAGTATAGTTCATAATATGTTAAGCAATCTACACAACCCAAAGCGTGGTCACTCTCGGACTGCATACAAAAGAAAGAGATACACAAAGACACAATACTTGCAAATATGAAGTATTTTGGCGATTTACTAAAAATTTACAGATTTTATTATAAAATGAAAACACTGTAACGGTAAAACGTTGCTTGTACAATAATCTGACTAAAAATCAGTGTGATTGGTTTTATTGGAATTTTTAGAAGCATCTTCGTGTATTTTTTTCTGTCATAATAAATTAGCTGTATTATGTATTGAACACACTATATTTCTAGCATTTATCCTGAAGAATAACATGTTTCTTTTTTGTTTTCCTTCATCGTTTTGAGAGCGGTGAGAGAGAGAAATAAATTAGGTACACAAAGTAATGCACCTGACTGGGATTGAACCCGCAACCTACAACTCGTAAGTCGGGGCCGTTACCACTCGGCCACCACTGCTCTGTAGTGTTGAATATAAATCCGGTTCTAATTAAGGTATGTTTAGTTGATTCAATTCTTGATTTATTGGTTGAGTGTGAGCGAATGACTGCTGGACTGCGTGTCGCAGGTTCGATTGACTGCTGGACTGCGTGTCGCAGGTACGATTGACTGCTGGACTGCGTGTCGCAGGTACGATTGACTGCTAGACTGCGTGTCACAGGTACGATTGACTGCTGGACTGCGTGTCGCAAGTTCGATTGACTGCTGGACTGCGTGTCACAGGTACGATTGACTGCTGGACTGCGTGTCGCAGGTACGATTGACTGCTAGACTGCGTGTCACAGGTACGATTGACTGCTGGACTGCGTGTCGCAGGTTCGATTGACTGCTGGATTGTGTGTCGCAGGTACGATTGACTGCTGGACTGTTTGTCGCAGGTACGATTGACTGCTGGACTGCGTGTCGCAGGTACGATAGACTGCTGGACTGCGTGTCGCAGGTACGATTGACTGCTGGACTGCGTGTCGCAGGTACGATTGACTGCTGGACTGCGTGTCGCAGGTACGATTGACTGCTGGACTGCGTGTCGCAGGTACGATTGACTGCTGGACTGCGTGTCGCAGGTACGATTGACTGCTGGACTGCGTGTCGCAGGTACGATAGACTGCTGGACTGCGTGTCGCAGGTACGATTGACTGCTGGACTGCGTGTCGCAGGTACGATTGACTGCTGGACTGCGTGTCGCAGGTTCGATTGACTGCTGGACTGCGTATCGCAGGTACGATTGACTGCTGGACTGCGTGTCGCAGGTTCGATTGACTGCTGGACTGCGTGTCGCAGGTTCGATTGACTGCTGGAATGTGTGTCGCAGGTTCGATTGACTGCTGGACTGCGTGTCGCAGGTACGATTGACTGCTGGACTGCGTGTCGCAGGTTCGATTGACTGCTGGACTGCGTGTCGCAGGTTTGATTGACTGCTGGACTGCGTGTCGCAGGTTCGATTGACTGCTGGAATGTGTGTCGCAGGTTCGATTGACTGCTGGACTGCGTGTCGCAGGTACGATTGACTGCTGGACTGCGTGTCGCAGGTTCGATTGACTGCTGGAATGTGTGTCGAAGGTACGATTCGGGTCTGGGTGTCTTGTGTATGTTACTTTACATGTTTGTCAAACCCACGATCCAGGAGTACATAATTACTTGAGTAGGCATAGTTTTTTTTTTAATTTGTGGTCCTTCTTAATTTTGACATGTATACCTGTCATAATATTTACCCAAACGTTTCACGATCTGCCTTCATTCTTGCTCAAATTTTCATCCGAATATCATTCCTATATAATCATAAATATTTATACGAACTATGATTCATCTCTAACCGGGTTACCTATCACCCGTCTGGATTCAACTCGAAGATAAAAATCATACAATATTCGAGCAATTATTAAATATCATTCATCTTCGTGGCTGAGTTGTTAGCAAACGTTCAATCTGGATTTATTTTTATGTACCTACATAAAATAATAATAATAATAAAATTTATTCAAATTATACAGTGAATCAGTGAATATCGATTTTCTTAAATCTATAACAAGTTATCAACGTGTTTTATGCCTGAACTAGGTCATCCTGTGTTTCAGGCGAGAAAAGGTAAAACATTATGAATAAATAATCACAGTAATTTACATAACAAAAAGGTAAAATAGACATCAAGTAGGTAAGCAAGTAAAAAAAGTGTATACATTACAAAAAAACTTACTTGCTAATAAAATCTTACTATACTAACTTAGCTAACTAATCAACACTTATGTTTCCTAAGTCTCGTATTTTATAGTAGATTTAATTTTTATAGTTTCGCTAGCATCTGCCAGCGGCTTCACCCGCAAGATAGCAGGTTTCTCCATACAAACTTTTGACCCCCGGTTTCTTCCCCTTAGGGGGTGAATATTATAAAATCCTCAGCCGGGCCCTGGTGGCACAGTCCGGACCGATAGGGAATAGGATGCGGTCGCCTGCTTCTGCGAAGCAGTAATGCTAATGAAGGAGATGGCCGCAGACGTGAGGGAACGGACATCCTCTTACCTCAGCCGCTGCCAAATGAGACACCCCGAATGTCACACCTGACATCCGGTTACTGTAGGCGCAGAATTGCGAACGACGAGCAATAGAAAGAAAGAAAAGGAAAAGAAAGAAAACATTTATTTGAGACTCGCACAGGACAAACAACAATAAAATAAAAAGTAACTACTTAATCTACAAATACTTAACTTAAAAGTAATAATAAAAACAATATTAAAAAATAAAAATAAAAGAACTGTGCGAGGCCAAAAAGGCTCCTATCTCAGCATATGCTGCGATATTTAACTAAAAAGTAAAAATAACGCAGCACAGAGAGACAAATAAGATAATTTAAAGATAATAAAATAATAAAATAAAATATACTAAACATATAAACAAATCAATTAAACTACAAAAAAGTGTAAAATAAAAGCACTACACTACTACTACTTTACCATTCATACATACGCCCGATGCGATGCTCCGTAGCAGTAGGTAGCTCAGCAAAACCAGAGGGGTCCAGTAGGTCAGATACGCGCTAAGGCCACGGGGAATTTCTGAAAAGGAACGCTGTTGTCCTAGAACGCATAGGGCAACTGAATGACACCGTTGTGGTTTTAGTCAGTAAAAGTCTAACATGCCCTTTTGCTCGACCTTACAACAAGAGAAGTCATTGAATGATTATACACCACAAAAAAACAGTTGAGAAAACAGTTATTAGATTTATATAATAATATACGTATATCCCTTTGAATTAGTACAAAAAATGGGGCTTTATCCGTACCCGTTACTAATCATATTTTTGTAGTTAAAAGTAAAAAAAAAACGAAATCCCAAAATTGTCCACGAAAATTGGTCATAATTGGTAAATTCATAATAGAATTAATCATTCATAACAATTGCTACTAGAAAATACTACGCGCAGTTTTTTTCTTTTTTGATCGCCATTCATTCATTCATAATCAATAGCCTGTACAATATTTCCATGAATTAAGTGACTTTTTGGGATATAAACAAACGCTAATAACTTTGCTGTTTATGAATTATTTATTGAGATTATTTATGTTTATTATTATTTATTGAGACTTTACTTAAATAATAACAAGACCTTTTCTAATATGCCCTTTAAGTATTTGTACTAATTAAAAATTACTGGTGTAGGTATAGAAAGTAGAAACCATTTCACATCATATAAATTGCAAAATCTAATTTATTGTACTGGAAATTATTTTCCGGAAAACCCATTGTGAATAATTGTATGGCCTTGTGAATTGAACAGACATGAGAAAGGTTCTTTTGCTATAGAAATAATTATTTCGATAACAATAACGATAACAGCAATAAATTTTGATAAGAGATACTCATGAGTAATGAACCCTTTCAAAGACCATTGAATAAAATTTGTTATTTATTTCATGTACTGTCCTACCTTAGTTATTGAGTTATTGACTGCTCCCCTGCGGGTTGCAGTTTTGTTTCCTGCATGGAAAAATATTTATGTGGCCTATTTTTTTTACATAATAATTCATCAAATAATTCCACCGCTGTACCGAGCGAGAGAGAGTGTCAGTCGAAAATCAGTCCGATCATGATCAGAGACAGTCGCCAATCGCAATTATTTTTTTGTGACGTAACAATAAAATTACTGTTTTCAGATTTATTCCGATATCTATGCTATAAGACTTTGCTTTATGCCAAATTTCAGGATTCTAGGTCAACGGGAAGTACCCTATGAATTTTTATTCCCTTAAGAGTGTCGAAATATACGTTTTTTGCGACGTAAACGGCCGTATCTTTTTTTTTATTTTTTTAATAATAACATTTTTTATAATTCATTTATTGTTTTAGTTAACTTAAAAGTTTGATTTTTTCACAGCTTCAAGGGCAGACTTAGTATATGGTTTTAACCCATATATGCCCATAGGGTCGATAACGACCAAAATTACGCCGATACTGTTAATGCATATTGACCGCGAACTGTCCATTGATTTTTAAATAAAACGCCATCTATTAATAGGTACAGGAACAATTTTGAACCATGAGACAGTTTTGTTGACAGTTCCCGACAATTTCGAGTGACAATTATGAGTGCAAGGTTATACTTGTTTATTTCTTGAAAAAGTGTGTGACCGATCGGATGCAAATGTAAGTATTTTGTGTGTATTATGTTATTTTACCGTATTAATAGTTTTGATAGGAAATCTAATGAGTGTTTCAGAGTTAGAGATATTGTTTTTTTTTAAAGTATTTTTTTTTCTATTCACAATCGGTTGATATAATTTCTTGGGTCGGTAACGACCCTGTGGGCACATATCGTGTTTTATATTGTATTTTTTTTATTTTAGGTCTCGACACGTACTCTCGACAAATGAAATAGCCGATGCCCTGGAGGTGTTGGATGACGATGAAGATATTCAGGGAATCGATATTTACATGGATCCGCCTTGCGATGGTACCATGTCGGATGGTGATTCAGGTGAAGAAGATTGTGATAGTATAAATCGATTGAACCGTCATCAATTACTTGCGCCGGCTGAGATGGTGTTACGACAACGTGAAGAACATTGTGAAGAGAACAGAACTATCGATGAGGTAATATTCAGTCCTAGTCCTAGTTCTGAGCACCTAGAATCCTTTTCCACGCCATCGGGACCCAGCCCACACAGGTCACGACGTTCTCGTCCGGTTGAGACTCCGACGATTATCACTGATTCAGAACGCTCTTTTTCGAATGTGCTCATTACCAGGACACCTAGGGGTGATGGCCCTTCTTCAGAACGTAGTAGACAGCCCAACGTCAGGCCACGCAAATGGATAAAGCGAGATCTTCGTACCCAGCAAAGTGAGTGGTCACCTCCACTGCCACGAGCAGTTCTTACGCTCACCAAGGAAAGTGAACCGATAGACTTCTTTGAATTATTTTTTTGTGAAGATGTTATCAGGTATATGGTCAGGCACACCGTAATGTACGCTGTTGAAAAGCACAACTATAATTTCAGTCTATCTGGGGATGAATTGAGCTGTTTCATAGGTATAATACTCCTTAGTGGTTACGCGCCCTTACCGAGACGGCGTATGTATTGGGAATCCAACGAGGATACCCACAATGTTTTAATTGCGAAATCGATGAGGCGAAATCGGTTTGAAGAGATATTTAGGTATTTCCATGTTGCTGACAACAGCAACCTACGTGTAGGAGATAAAATGGCAAAAATTCGGCCTTTATTCAACATCATGAACAAAAAATTTCTAATGTATGCTCCCATCGAAAAAAACTTGAGTATCGATGAATCAATGATACCATACTATGGGCGTCATGGCTGTAAGCAGCATATTCATGGCAAACCGATCCGTTTCGGCTTCAAAGCATGGGTGGCAGCGACTCGTTTAGGATACTGCTTACAAGCGGAGTTATATGAGGGAAGAACTGAAGCGCGAGATACAGGCCTAGGGGAACATGTTGTTACCAAATTGATGAATACAGTCAAGACTGAGTACCCCGAAACACTTTTTTCTGTGTATTGTGACAACTTTTTTACATCTCCGAGTTTACTAAGTTCTTTGCAAGAAAAAAATGTAAAAATAACAGGAACTGCTCGTCAAAATAGAGTAGACAAGTGTCCACTAATGGATGCTAAGTCTTGCAAGAAGCAGCCTAGAGGATTTTATGATTATAGATTGGACACAAATGATAAAATATGTGCTGTACGATGGAATGACAACAACGTCGTAACAATGTTGTCAAATGAATTTGGAGTCCACCCTGTTCAAAAAGCACGTCGATATTCAGTTGCTGCTAAACAGAAAATAGATATTGATCAGCCAAATGTTGTACACCAGTACAACCGATTTATGGGTGGAGTAGATAGACTTGACGCTAATGTCGGCGTTTACCGGATTGCCATTAGAGGAAAAAAATGGTATATGCCCATATTGATGTGGTTGATTGACGTCGTTGTGAACAATGCTACTTTACTCGCTAGATCATACGGGGCAAACGTAGACACTTTGGAATTTCGTCGATCTATTGCAAGAACTTTACTCCTGAAATATGGGAATATAAGATCTCAACCTGGGCCGCGTCAGCAAGTCAGAACAAATGTACCTGTTTCTGTTAGAAAACATTCAGCTCAACATATTATTCTCACCGGTCAGGTCAGAAAACGATGTGCATTATGTAAAAATAAAACGATCAAAATGTGTCGTAAATGTAACGTCAATTTGCATGATAAATGTTTTGCAGAATTTCATTCGTAATGTACTATTTTCATTGTTATGACTTGTTTTTATAATTTCTCTAATTATCTGATGTTCTTACTCAATGGTTCCTAATAAAGACTGACTAACATAACTGTGGCGTATTTTTATTTTGCTGGTTCTCATTCCATTCTATTGTATGACCTTATGTGCCCATCGGGTCGTTTACGACCCGCTGAAAAAAATGTACTTCTCGTGCTGAAAATGAAATTCCACTATTATAGGCCTTATATGTGATCATTTATACTTAACATATGTAAAAATTTAAAAAAATCGGTGTTAAAAAAAGTTCTGGGCATATATGGGTTTTCAACTCGATACCTCCACGCGTTCCCGAGATAAAGGTTCTTGACAGACAGACGGACAACATAGTGATCCTTAAGGGTTTTTTTTTTGGTGGGAAAAACATCCAATGACATCCCCCGCTTTTGGGCGGAGCGGGAGATAGATACTTTTACTGACTAAAAACCCACTCCTGTTCCTTCTTTGCCTTCGTCCCAGGGCCCCGGGTTTCATTTTCACTACCCGTGGCATCCTATAAGGGTTCCGTATTTTCCTTTTGAGGTACGGAACTCTAAAAAATGAGTACCCGATTCCACCTATCGGGTTCAATTGTATTTTCAAATCATCCGGGGACTCACTTTGAAAATACACACATTTTAGGAGGAGATAGGTGAAAAATACACGTACAGCTGTCCGTGTATTTTTCACCTATTTCCTATTTATTGGTATAGGTATTTCTTCTAGAAGAAATACCTATACCAATAAAACAAACAAACACCCTATGTGACAATACCAATAATTAGGTAATTTATACTAATTAAACACAAAAAAACAAAGGCCATAATTAGCTTTTATCGTAGCGAATAGTTTCATCTTGTTAAATCTTGGAATTCAGTTCCAATTAGGAATCTGAATTCCTTGCCGACTCCCGCTTTATACTCAGTCCAAACTAACTGATATTGAACAAGTTTCAGTCACAAGTTCTTGTGGTTGCTATTACTTGTATTTGCCAAGAACTAGACGATATTCAAAACCGAAATCTTTAACTAACTTCTAACAGTGGCTTCTCCCGTGTGGAAGTAGAAAGTTATCCGAAGGAAACACACCCCCAGGATCTTTGTATGAGGGCCGACGCTGCATTAAGTGGGCGCCCGCGCGGGCCACAGTCGCGAGTATCCGCGCCCCGCGCCCTTATTGCTACATAATAATACATTAAAGTTCTCCATCGACACGACTACATGCACACCGTTAAAGTTGAACTAGCGACGCTGCGCAGGTAATAATCCGGTTTCCGCTACGGGGACCCCGTACACGACACACGCGCTACGTCACGCGACGTGTGCTGTCAGCGTTGGCCAAATGCATCCTATAGAATACCGAAAAGCTGTCTACCCTACGTCTGAATTCCAGGCTTTATAATATTAGTGTGACCCACTGATAGACAGATAGGAGTTTTATTCATTATTTTTAGGGTTCCGTACCTAAAAGGAAAAAAACGGAACCCTTATAGGATCACTTTGTTGTCCGTCTGTCTATCTGTCTATCAAGACCCTTTCTCTTTGTTTTGGGAATTGATTTGTTTTCATAGGTAAGTTTATACGGAACCCTCAGTGTGCGACTCTATATCTAGTAACTGACATTGTTCAGCTGAAGTCATGATGGCATAAGGAATTGGGTAGACACTTAAATTTTTGTTTTTGAAATGTATTTATATCAAAAAGTGACTTTATCTAAAATCGAAAAAAAATCAAATCCAATCAAAATTAAGTAAGTTAGAATCCTTTCAAATCTGATGGAAGGGGAAACTGTTGTCGTGTGTATGTAGGCACCTTTATATCATTAGTTCATCTATGTGTCTTACAGTATAAAACAAGTAACATTATTTTAATAAAGTCAGTATTTACTCATCATTCGCCTTAGTATCATTTCGCTCCAATTCCCAACATCATATGGCGACCGTGACGAAATAGTCCCCTGGACTTTGTTTAGAATTCCTATCACCGTATAAGGATACCGTTCCACGATGAACCGCAAATGTAGTCGCAAACAAAGTCTTGTGAGAAACAGTGTTATTTGTGGAATCAATAATAATCAATATTATCATGGGGAAAAATCAGAGTAAGGAAGAAGTCGTTAACGTTACCGTAGCGTTACCGTTGTCGTAGTCGTTGTCGTTAGAAGTTGTTAAGGTTGATAGGATTTTAATAAAGTCAGTATTTACTCATCATTCGCCTTGGTATCATTTCGCTCCAATTCCCAACATCACACTGTTAAATTACAGAAAAAGGATGCACAAACTACGATATGACATCACCGCCATTAGGTTACGCGCGCAGAAAATAGATAGCAAGATGTCCCCACGCCCTCACTCTTCCTCATGCAAATATTAAAAATTCTAATTGCTGCTTAATTTTATAACCAATCTTGAAGCGGTTTATAGAAAAATCTTGTTTTTAGTGTTATTTGTCGTTTAGTACATTACTATACAGGGAAGTACCTAATTCCTTGCCGTCCGATCGGCCGGTACGGACTGTACCCCAGTCGTCACTCGTCAACGGCGTGTAGTCCACGCGCACCTCTAAGAGATGTCAATAAAACCACAGGGAACTAGAAGGACTGATGCCAGCTAGGGTCAAGAGGAATTTCTGAAAAGGAAACCCGTGGTGCTAAAACGCATAAGGCAGCCGAAAGAACTCTGATGGATTTTAGTCCTTCAAAATGGTTGAGCTGAGTGGGGCTAATGCACGCGTCATGCTCGTGAACGGGTGCCGTCAGTTGAGACTGGTCATCTCTTAAGTGAAACCCGGGGTCCTGGGACGAAGGTAAAGGAGGAACAGGAGTGGGTTTTTAGTCAGTAAAAGTCTGACACTATCTCCCGCTCCGCCCAAGAGCGAGATTTGTCATAAGATGATTTTCCCACCCAATAAAAAAAAGCTGCCATTGGCTTAATTTAATTTCTATTTTTTAATTCGGTTTGTTTTAATTATTATTACTTATCTACATTGTGCTCACATATTAGAAGCGACAAGAAATATGTAACCAAGATTTATGTAACTCATAATATGATTTAAAAGAGTGTCCATGGAGTTTCTTGCACGTTCTTCACCATAGAGATCTACGCTTTGGAACGTGCAATTTAGCTTCACTTTTTTTTTTGACTGACCGACATTTTGACAATTCAAAAGTGCCTGTAATTGGTCTATTCGAAATAAACGTTTCCGATTTCTGAGTCAGTAAAAGTCTGACATACCCTCTCGATCCATATTAGAGCGGGATAAAACATTAGATGATTTCTTACCTCCCAAAAAAAAGGTAACCAATGTTATATTTTTTTCAGTGAGAAATGCTATTAGGCTCACGGCTTGTTACTAAGTACTAAAACACTAAAAATAATCTCTGCCCTCCTGCTCAACTGAGGAACTGTTACTGGCATTCACTCAAACGAAACTCATTAATA
Source organism: Mythimna impura (assembly GCA_905147345.3). NCBI lineage: Eukaryota > Metazoa > Arthropoda > Insecta > Lepidoptera > Noctuidae > Mythimna > Mythimna impura. Next base: position 2,910,441 of record LR990349.1, read on the forward strand.
ACTCAATCTGCACAAACACTACCGCCACCGCCGATTACCATTCTCCTTCACTTATTTAAATTAATTCGGATGATTTATTACTCGATTTATTTATACGAATCGGGAAAATTTAAACCAACGCAGAATACTGACGTGCTCGTAAACTAAGTCTGATTATTCGTACGGATTAATTGAATTGCATTTAGTGATGAGTTAGTGTAGATAATACAATCAATGGTTTTAACCAGACAAAATATACTAAAGAAGGAATTTATAGTAAACATCGTTAATTCTAACTAGGTTTTATGTACTATGTATATTATTTTTTTGTTTATTTCGGGACAATTAACAACCACAATGCACAGTGCTTACTAATAAATTTACAATAAATCTAAGTGATAATAATATTGTGGCCCACTGCATTATCCGCATTTTATCAAAAATATTTGATAATGAGTGCCACTAAATGAGCATTATTTGATTAGCATAGCATAGCATAGCATAGCATAGCATAGTCGGCCTTATAATGATCCCACTGTTGGGACTCAGGCCTCCTCTCTACGGCGGCCCGGCTGAACGCATGTCAGAGGGTCATGGCCATACGAATGGTGCGAGGATACCGGACGATTTCCCGCGAAGCGGCGAGCCTCCTTGCTGGACAGCCACCATGGGATCTGGTAGCAACAGGCCTTGCTCACATGTACGATCTGCGCATGGAGATGCAACGCCGGGGCGAAACTCCGCTGCCACGCCAAGTCGCGGCATGGCGTGAAGAACTCCGGCGGGATCTCATGGTGGAATGGCGACAGCGACTGTCGCAACCCAGTGCTGGGCACGCCACAATTATGGCGGTAAGTCCCTTCTTTGAGGCGTGGTTGGAAAGACCTCACGGCGTCCTCACCTTCCGCATGACGCAGGTTCTCACCGAACACGGGAAGTTCGGGAAGTTCCTGCACCGGATTCGTGCGGAAGCGACGCCCGGGTGTCGCCACTGTGTGGACCGCCCGGAGGACACGGTGGAGCACACGGTGGAAGTGTGCCCCGCTTGGGAAGAGCAACGCCGTGTCCTCGTGGGGGCGATCGGCGGCGGCGATCTCTCGCGCCGGGCCTTGGTACAGGCCATGGTCCGGAGCGAGGAGGAGTGGCAGGCGGTCGCCTCCTTCTGCGAAGCAGTAATGCTAGCAAAGGAGGCGGCCGATCGCGTGAGGCAACGGCAACGGTCCTCACGCCCCAACCGCCGCCGGGATTCCGATCCCGATTTCCGGCCACCGTAGGCGCGGGCTTGCGGACGGCGGGCAATGGGTGGCCCGCCGTCCGACCGTCCGGTAACAATCCGGACCGAGCCCAAGTCGTCGACGGCGCGTATTGTTCTGCGCGCGCCTCAGGGAGATGTCAGCAAATCGTAGGGGCCCAGCAGGGTCGAAGCCTACGGGGGCCATGGGTAGTGTGAAAACGAAACCGTGGCCCTGGGACGAAGGCAACGAAGGAACAGGAGTGGGTTTTTAGTCAGTAAAAGTCTGACACTATCTCTCGCTCCGCCCAAGAGCGGGATTTGTCATAAGATGATTTTCCCACCTATAAAAAAAAAAAGGCCTCCTCTCTAGGAGAGGGAATGGGCCTTAATCCACCACGCGGGCCCAGTGCGGGTTGCTGGATGTCACATGTTTTCGAATTTTTTGGTTCTAGGACATGCCGGTTTCCTCACGATGTTTTCCTTCACCGTTATTGCATTATTGATTGATACATTACAATAGTATTAAATACATTAAAAATAAATACATAGTTAATTAAATTATTACAATACAAAATCAAATCGTCATCATCAAAATTACTTATAACATTTAAGGATTCAAAACCGAGTCCGTTTAAGTATTCTTATTTTTATTTATTTGGTCTACTAACAATTGTTTACACTAACAACTTGAAACATAAAAATAATATATCTTTAAAATTTTAATTAAACAGCGCAACAATTGCTTAAAGGTAAACAACACATGAAATAAAAAAAAAATACGTTATTGTAAGCTTATCAAGCTAACATTTAAAATGAATGAGAAAAAACGATTGGTTAATGTTAGCAAAGGAGGAAGCCGCACGTGCACGCGCGAGGGAGCGGTCCTCACGCCCCAGCCGCCGGGATCCTGGTGCCGATTACCGGCCACCGTAGGCGCAGGCGTAGACCGTCCGGTAAATGTCCGGACCGAGCCCAAGTCGTCGACGGCGCATACTGTTCCACGCGCGCCTCAAGGAGGTGTCAGCAAACCGTAGGGGCCCAGCAGGGTCGAAGCCTACTGTGGCCAAGAGTTTGCTTCTGAAAGGAAAACTCGGCCCTGGTATGAAAGGCAACGAAGGAACAGGAGTGGGTTTTTAGTCAGTAAAAGTCTGACATACCCTCCCCGTCCACCCAAAAGCGGGGAATGTCATAGGATGATTTTCCCACCTACAAAAAAAAAGTGTCGATTGGTGGATGTCACAATCATGTTTACGAAATTTTTGCACTAGAACATGTTTTATGATGTTTTCGTTGTTTTTAGAGTAGAGGCGATGAAATAAATGAAACAAAACTATAGAGCTAGCTGGGTTTGAACCCACAACGTACGAGTATAAGTCGGTAAGTCAGAGGCATTACCACTGGACCACCAGCACAACACTTTCATCATACTATACTAAATCACAAAACTAGAACAAAAGATCTTAGACACAATAATACAAGTATAAAGAAAATAAGTCTACGATACGATATGAAAACACATGTGCTCATTAAATTATTTATAGAAAATTCTGCAATGTCTCCGCTCTTTAGTTTTTTCTCTTCTTCAACATTTTCCGACGTCTCCTTCATTTTCCCCGTCCGACGAACACAAATGCAGTAGAGTTTCTTTGTTTTTATTTTATCGTACCTTACATTAATAACTGGGACGAGGTAAATCGGATGGAAACGGTATTATCTGCAGTTCTTTCCAAGAGATGTCTCTGTGTTTCTTCTATTTCTGATTTAGCTTGTTTTGTTCGCAGTGTCTTAGTTTAATAGAGATTTCTTTTTAGATGGTTTCTCGTTGAAATCATGGCATTTTTTGGGTAACCTAAGTTAGTGATACAGAGCAGTGGTGGCACAGAGCAGTGGTGGCCGAGTGGTAACGGCCCCGACTTATGAGTTGTAGGTCGCGGGTTCAAACCCAGCCAGGCTCGCATTACTTTGTGTAATTTATTTTCACCACCACTGCTCTCAAAACGGTGAAGGAAAACATCGTGAGGAAACCGGCATGTCCTAGAACCAAAAATTCGAAGACATGTGACATCCACCAACCCGCACTGGGCCCGCGTGGTGGATTACGGCCCATTCCCTCTCCTAGAGAGGAGGCCTGAGTCCCAGCAGTGGGAACATTATAAGGCTGATTATAAGTTAGTGATAGATAGATGAAGATAGATGGAGTTTCTTGCCGGTTCTTCTCCATAGAAAACGACCAATTTGGAACCGTGCACTAGCTTCTGACGTTTTATAAGTGCCCATGTAGGCCTATGTGAAATAAAAACTTTTTGATTTTGAGTGAAAAACTTCCCTTTTTTTCACATCTACTATATAAACATGATGTAACGGACATACTATACCTATATCACACTCATATTATAAAGGCGATATTTTGTAGGTATGTGTATGTTTATTACTCTTCATGCTCAAACGACTAAATTGATTTCGATAAAACTTGAAGAACGAATAGACGATATCCTGGTATAGAACAAAGAAAGAAAAAGAAAGAAAGCAAGAAAATATATTTATTTGGTACACCATGATTCATTAATCAACAAATAATTGATTTAAAAACTAAAATTAAACATAAAAAAAATAAAATAAAAATAAAACAAAGGAAAGGATGCTGTTCATCTTGGAAGTATATTTACTTGGGATTACTCCCTGCTTTCACGCGGGCGAAGTCTTTAGCTAAAGCCATCGACGATTGCATCACTGCTTACCATCAGGTGGGATCGCAGTCAAGCGCTGGTTTATCAATTTAAAAACAAAGCTACAAACGCATATTATATTTTATTCTGAAACAACCTCATTGATCAATCGTTTAAACATAAAGACAATTTTTTTATATACTTAACTTATGTTACTCACCCAGTGGTATCGCAATTCCCATTCAATTTCAAACAGTCTAAGGCCGAGTCACGTCGAAATGGCAGCGACGCGGCGAGTACTTTAAGTGTAAAATAATTTTAAACTTTATCTACGTACTTAAAAGACCAGTATCGCTTGAAAAGCATGAAAAATGCCGCCTACGATACCGCCGCGCACCACGCGCGTCTTGTCGGTAGTTCTAGCCTAGCCAGCTGCTGTCGGTCACTGCTGGCCGCTGCCATTCCGGTGTGACTCGATCCTAAAGGGTCTATTACACTACGCGTTTTTCAGACAGTCTTAATCTATGTAGCGTCACAAAAGAAAAAGAGCAACTTATGCTAATGTCGTGTAAAGGAATGAAACAGAACGATGAGATACATAGAAATACATAAACTAAGACTGTCTGAATAACGCGAATAGGCCCTTAAGAATCACCACAAAAGCTAATAACTCTCACAAAAATGCCTCAAAAAACTAATTTCCATCCGTACAACGAATCTCTACCCAGCTAGGTTTAAAGTCACCATCATTACCGTGCCTCCATTGTCTCTGGCAACGCTTCAAACGAACCTCCTATAAACGTGATAATGGCGGGACCAACTCTTGTATCCGAATGATTCTACCACGTATATTTAGTACGTTTTAGTACTATTTTGTACCCTTCGTGAAATTTTTGTACCTCACACGGTGTAAACGGAATTTCACGATATTGTTGGTCCCGCCATTATAACGCGTTATAATGGCGGGACCATGCTTGTACGCCAAAACTATAACGAATTTCATCATTCTGATAAAACTAGTATTTAGTACGCGATTTAGTACCTCCGAAAATCAACAATAAGTGACGAAGATATTATTAGTTTCTTTATAAAATCATTTTTTTTATTTTTGACATTTTTTGCGCCTGAACAATTTGACGACCAACAATACGTCAGGTAAAAAGTTGCACTTACATTTCGTGCAGGCGCTTTATTATTATTTATCTATTTTATTTATATTATTACATAGCACTATATTATTAATAAATATTGATTAGGCCACACAGGAAAATTATTATTGTACGTTTTAATATACTGTATAAAGTTATTACTATAAATAATCTGTATATCCTACTTTTTGATGATTTTTACAATTTTTACTTAAAATTTAAAGATATTAAAACCTACAATAATAATTTTCCTGTGTGGCCTACTCAATATTTATTAATAACATAGTGATATGTAATAATATAAATAAAATACATAAATAATAACAAAGCACCTGCACGAAATGTAACTGCAACTTTTTACCTGACGTATTTCGGTCGTCAAATTGTTCAGGCGCAGAAAATGTCAAAAATAAAAAAATGATTTTATAAAGAAACTAATAATATCTTCGTCACTTATTGTTGATTTTCGGAGGTACTAAATCGCGTACTAAATACTAGTTTTATCAGAATGATGAAATTCGTTATAGTTTTGGCGTACAAGCATGGTCCCGCCATTATAACGCGTTATAATGGCGGGGCCAACAATATCTTGAAATTCCGTTTACACCGTGTGAGGTACAAAAATTTCACGAAGGGTACAAAATAGTACTAAAACGTACTAAATATACGTGGTAGAATCATTCGGATACAAGAGTTGGTCCCGCCATTATCACGTTTATAACCTCCTTTGTTCCACGAGGTGGGCGCACGAGTCGACAAATTCCTATATGTATATAAAAGGAGAAACTGACTGACTGACATATCAACGAAAAGTCAAAACTGGTCAAGACTGGTTCAAAATTTTACACTGTGAAATTTTGAACCAGTCTTTCTTTTATGACGTAGGCGAGCACTAAGCAGAGGTTTTTGAATATTGCACGTTCCAACTTTTATGTCGGGGAAAAGGGGGAAATTAGTTTGTATGCAAAATTATATTCAGAAATCAGAAACGTTTATTTCAAATAGACAATTTACAGGCACTTTTGAATTTTCAAAATGTAGGTCAGTAAAAAAAAAAGTGAAACTAAATTGCACGTTCCAACTCTATGGAGAAGAACGTGCAATAAACTCCATGGACACTCTATGAATTAAGTACATAAATCTTGGTTATTTCTCTTCTCGCTTCTATAATGTGAGCACAATGTAGATAATTAAGTAATGAAAAAAAAAAGAAAATAGAAATTAAAATAAACCACTGGCAGCTAAGAGATAAACAGTCTCAACTCACGGCACCCGTTCACGAGCATGACGTGTGCATCAGCCCCACTCAGCTCAACCATTTTGAAGAGAACTAAAGGGAGGGGAATTTTGAAGTTCAGGAGAAGGGAGGAGAATTCAAATACTGAAGAGAGGGATTTCTTGAGCCAATAAACATGAAACTTGGCACAAAATCTAATCAAAATTTATAAAGACTGTCATTATTAGTTTCCAAAACTATCCTTAAAATACAGTTTAAAGAATGTTAAATATTATTTTTTTTTTTTTTCTTTTTTTTTTTTCTTCATCTTACATCTATCTTTACGGGGTTTTTTTATCTCCAATGCGATAAATGCGCTTATTTTAACTTATTAATACTAACAACATCTACTTATAACTAATTATAAATAATGCATTCCTTGTGATTTCACCCAGAGTACAACAAAATAATATTCTCGCTAGAGTTTCTAAAAAAATATCCTCGCGAACGAAGCCGCGTGAAGTGGTAAAGTGCCAGTACAAAATATATCGTTTAAAAGAACATCAGGTTTGTAAGCAAAGCTTTGAGCGGCCATGTTTTATTTTTTAAAAGAGATTGATGTGTGGACTTTGGCGAGACTTTGACTGCTGAATAGAAGTGTTTCAATATGGCTTATAAAGAAGTGTCATATTTTTTTATCAGAGCTATTTTTTAAATCTATCATATCAAAAAGAAAGTATGTAGGCATGCAGAACAAAATGCAAAGGGGAGGATCCTTCAACCAGGCGGGTGCTATTTCAGGTTCGAACAACTTTCCGATAGTTGATTTTCTTGTGTAGGTTCAAATCGGGCAGAGAGCTTTAATACCGTGATGCAAGATACCGAGAAACTTTTAAATATTATTATTCGATATCACGCGTAGGTATACGAACTTAATCAAACACTCACACCATCACGCACACACACACTCATAAATGCATCTTAAATTTTTCTTTTTTCAGTAGTTAACTTTTTCCTTTTGTTTACTTTTTTTCTTTTAAATTCGAAGAATAATAATAGCATAATATACACAAGAACTGCATTTATTAATTATATTTACGGAAGGGACCGGACCTCACGACACAGGGTATCCTAGTGTGGGGGCCAATTTTGTGTATCTTGTACTAACGTTTTGAACAAATAAAGATTATTATTATTATAAGATTTTGAGTTTTACCGTGGCCGTTTTTACGTGGACCGTGGCAATAGCAAAATCAAAAGCCCAGGACAAACTATATGACGCACTGGACAGTCCTGCAGGCCAAAAAGAGCTATACCGGCTTACTAGAATAAGAGAGAGAAAGGCGAGGGATGTTTGTCATGTAAAATGTATAAGAGATGAAACTGGAATGGTTCTATCGGATGATGAAAAAATCAGAAAGAGGTGGAAGGAATATTTTGAAAGATTGATGAATGAAGAAAATAATTGGAGTGGGGTGTTAGAGAATAAACCAGTGAATGTGGGATTAGTGAGAATGGTTAGTATGGATGAAGTCAGAATAGCAGTAAATGGAATGAAGAATGGTAAAGCCATTGGTCCAGATGGAATACCAGTTGAAGTGTGGAAGTTATTGCGAGTGGACGGATGGACGTGGTTAGCTTTGTTCTTCAATAAGTTGTTGCTGGAAGAAGCCATACCTGATGAGTGGTGCAATAGCTCTTTGGTGCCGATTTTTAAAAACAAAGGTGATGTGCTTGAGTGCAACAATTATAGAGGAATAAAGCTAATGTCACATACTATGAAAGCCTGGGAGAAAGTTATTGAAAGGCGACTGAGAGAAGAGAGTGAAATTTCACAGAACCAATTCGGTTTTATGCCGGGTCGGGGTACAGCGGATGCCATTTTTGCTATACGCCAGCTGTGCGAGAAATACAGAGGTGCGCATAAAAACTTGCACATGGTATTCATTGACCTCGAAAAGGCATACGACCGGGTACCTCGTGAGGTTCTGTGGTGGGCCCTTAAGGAGAAAGGTGTGCCTGGGAAGTATGTGCAGTTGATCCGAGCGATGTACAGTCGATGCAGTACCCAAGTCCGGTCTACAGTGGGCACCACTGGCAGCTTCAATGTGGCTGTCGGCTTACATCAAGGGTCGGCTCTCAGCCCTTACCTCTTCCTGATGATAATGGATGCTCTGACGTCGGACATTCAGGAAGAGGCTCCCTGGTGTATGCTGTTTGCCGATGACATTGTGTTGGTTGCCGAGAGTGGCCAAGAGGTCCAGAACAGATTGGAGGTGTGGTGGCACAGACTGGAGAGTGTTGGCCTGAAACTGAGTAGAACCAAAACGGAATACTTGTTCTGCGATTTCGGCGGTCTCTCCAATCCAGTGCCTTTATCTCTCGCTGGAACACCCATACCGATCTGCTCCGACTTTCGGTATCTCGGGTCACTCGTCCAAGGGGATGGTGAGGTAGACCGGGACGTAACACATCGGATCAACGCAGGATGGATGAAATGGCGACAGGTCACGGGAACAACTTGTGACCCACGGATGCCCCTCAAGTTGAAGGGTAAAATCTACAAGTCCGTGATAAGGCCTGTCATACTGTATGGATCAGAATGTTGGGCTGTGAAAAAGACGGATGAAAAAAGATTGCACGTAGCGGAGATGAGAATGTTAAGATGGATGTGTGGTGTGACGAGAATGGATAAAGTGAGAAATGAGTATATTAGGGGAAGTTTGAAAGTGGCGCCAGTGACTGAAAAGTTGAAAGGGAATCGTTTGTCTTGGTATGGTCATGTGAAGAGGAGGGATGAAACGCATGTTACTAAAAGAGTTATGAGTTTACATGTGGATGGATGGAGAGGGAGAGGGAGACCAAAGAAAAGATGGATGGATTGTGTGAAGAGTGATATGAAAGAAAAGGAAGTTAGTGATAGTATGACGAGTGACAGGGCAGAATGGAAGAAAAAAACATGTTGCGCCGACCCCAAATAACACGGGACAAGGGCAGGAAGATGATGATAAGATTTTGAGTTTTAATTCCTATGTCTTTATAGATGTACAAAAGAAAATGGAAAAAATTAAAATGTTGCAATCATTGTTATGTGTGACACCAGTCTTGCCAAGTCATATCACATTACCCAGTTACAGGGTTTAGATAGGAATGTTTGGGAAAATGATAGGCCAATTAATTTTCTGCCAACGTCATATAACGAGAATTCATGACAAGTCCTTAAAGTTAGTAAATAGTAGTAAATATATATATACACAAAAATTCTATTTCTACTTATGATCGTTACAGACTTTGAAACGATCCAACCAATGTGACCCAAATCGGAAAAATAAAATTATACTAATTTCATTTTTTTTTCAACAAATAAACTAAATGTTTTACTTTTTTTTAGCGTAGCACACAAGGTATCCGCAACTGCCAAATATAATTTTATCGAACCGAAACTATATTGAATGCAAAAAAAACTGGGCAAGTGCGAGTCGGACTCGCGCACTGACGGTTCTGTACAAACTTACCTATGAAAACAGTTAAATACGAAGATTGTCCCAAATCACAAAAAAGTTTTTTTTGTGACATAACTACAAATTTACAGTTTTCAGATTTTTTCCTACACTTGTGCTATGAGACCTTACTTCATGCCAAATTTCAAGATTCTAGGTCAACGGGAATTACCCTATGAATTTTGATTTCAGCTTCAAGGGGCCGCAGGCCTGAGTATATGGTTTTAATTTTAACTCGATACCTCCACACATTCCCGAAGATAAAGGGTCTTGACAGACAGACAGACAGATAGACAGACAGACCGACGGACAACAAAGCGATCCTGTAAGGGTTCCGTTTTTTTTCCTTTTAAATGTTTTTTTTTTTTATTCTTGACAGGTTCGCGCTTGACCGCTAACTCACCTGATGGAAAGCGACGATGCGGTCGACTATTTTGTAAATAGGTTTAAAAAACACTTACTCGTCAATTTTTTTTTTTCGTCATTTTTAAACTAGATGAGGCCGGTGTTTCCTAGCTGACTACCCTGAGAAGAAACACCGAAACAAACTCAGGGGTCAAAGTCTCTTTTAAAGTCCATACAGTAAATATGTAATGGTCAAATCACATGAGAACCATGCAGATTTGTCTGAGATGGTCTTTTGAAGAAAGAACCATACAGATTTGAGTGGACCTGTCCAGTCAGTGCAAGCATTTGTCAGTATTCGTAAAGCTCAACTCAGGACTACTAAGGAGCTCAACGACTTGACGAACAATACCAAGGAAAGGACATTTGGGTAGGCCGCAGAAAATACTCAAATTGCCAGACATACATTAAAATTTCAACATAGTCCTCACGTTCAGAATAATAAAAGGAAAAATATAGTTTACAAAATGTAATACTTTAGCAAAGTAAACATTTTTGTCAAAAATTAATAGAAAAAAAAAGCCAAATTGCAAAATAAAAATAATCTACAATATCGAATTGTAATAAATAATAAAAAGCACCATTAAAAATAAAAACAAAAGAAAAAATAATAATAATAAGACAACAGTTGCAGTGCGTACTGGAGCAGGTCAATTCCAAGCCTTTTGGTCCTCAACATAGTCCTTTATAGTGTAAAAAAAAGTTTTCGCTTTACAAATAATTTGAATTTATTAAGGCTTAGTTGTTGAATATGACTAGGAAGTTTATTATAGAAGTGTATACATTAACATCTAAATGAGCCCCCTATTTTTTTCAGCCTGGTTGTAGGAACCACAAATTTGTGTTTGTTCCTAGTATTAAAATTATGAACATCACTGTATTTTTTAAACATGTTTATATTTTTATGTGCATACAAAATGTTCTCGTAAATATACTGTGAAGGTACAGTCATTATATTGATTTCTTTAAATTTATCTCTGAGGGAGTATCTGGGACTTAATTTATAAATAGAACGAATAGCCCTTTTTTGCAATACAAAAATTGACTGTATTTCGGCGGTATTTCCCCACAGTAGAATACCGTATGACATTGAGGTACGGAACCCTAAAAATGGTCCAACAAAACAGTAAATTGCGCAAAACTTGAACTATGTAGTTACCCAAACCTCTTAGTGCCGCGTCACAACCCCCAGATCAATGACACAGTCTTTATCAACAATGAAAACTCCTATAAATGAAGCCGAATTGCATTTCGAGTCCATTTCTAACGACAATTTAAAAATACGGTGTTGCACAGGTAACCAATCACGGCTAATTTCCAAGGCGATATATGGTAAGACCACAAAGTATTTGGATGTCTCGGTGGCTACATTGTAGGAACTTTCCTTACGCGCCAAGCCTCTGTCATGACGTCAAAAAATGAATGGTTCTTGTCTGCGTGACCAACAGTGACCAGGTGAGGTGCACACAATAAAGCTGCATGCATTTTCTTGGCTGCGCAAACTGGCAGCACCGCCTTGGCGTCCTAGTGAGGCACAGGCCTTAGTATCACCATTGACTCATAGAAATTAACGGCACCTTACAAATCTCATATACATCATGTCATACTATACTTTTACCGTGTGTGTTAAATGAATAAATAAAAAATCTGACTTTGACTATAACAGCTGAAATTAGTAGTCAGCCATATACCTACTTACATTCAGAAAAGGGGAATTAGGGCTATATTTCGCCGGGACACCATGGCGGCGCGACCAGTTGCGCCGCCATGGTGTCCATAAGCTACCAAACTAGACACCATACAGACACCAGAGTCGCTACACCATAGGTACTGAGACAGTATCAAAATGGACATTAAGTGCACGCGTCCGAGTTGGTCGCGCAACCAAACCGACACCAGGTGAGTAACTCTGTATACATTTTGTTGTTGAGCGGCGACTGGTCGCGCCGCCATGGTGTCCCGGTGAAATATAGTCCTTGGACTAAGCGTTCTCTGACTGGCTGTTAATCAAAAACTTTCCAAAAAGTGTGAAAGAAACAAAAAGATCGTGATGCCAGTTTTTCGGTAGGACCGATACCAGGACCGCAGGATAATTCGAATGGGTCTCCGTCCTAGAACGCAAAGGGCATCTAAACGAACAGAGGTGAGTTTAGCCAGTAAATGTCTGATACTCTCTCTTACCTTACGTACCAAGAGCGTTCGAAGTTATTTGATGATTACCCTCTTTCAAAAAAAGGGTCCTGTTGTTGTTTGTAGGATTTAGCAGTTGGCTTTGTCTCTTTCTTTCACAAAGGAGTCATTCTTCTGACAGTAATGTGCAGTCCTGTTTTCTATATCTACTTATGATCACGACTGTCGCCATTGGGCAGCGTTCCAATTCATGCATAGTTACTAAAAAAAGGCGTTAATAATAAATAATAAAAGGTTACATTTTCAACCAGTTATAGAACATAATTCGTTTGTTACTACGAATTTTATTGGGCATTGAATAGGCTCGTAAAAGGCATAAAATTCGGATTATGACGTTCATTTGGTCCGATATTGGTGGCGGTTACAATATTTGCGGTGACATTCTCGATAACAATAATTTGTAGATGGATTAATTTTGAATGAGTCCTTGTAATACAAGGTTCAGCAGAACATAAAATGTTAAATAATAATTAGTGCTTTAAACTATGTTAGTTTAATTTATTCAGATTCTGCTTTAGCACTCGATTTAATAGTATTGAAAGTTCTGGTGGGATTTTTCGAGCGAAGTTCAATGGTTGTTTTAATTATTCGTTAATTAATTACTAGTGGATATTGTGATGTAATAATCTATTTATTTATTAAAACTTCATGCAACACAAAGATACAAAGGCGGACTTAATGCCTTAGGCATTCTCTACCAGTCAACCAAGGGTAGTGAAGAGAAAACATGGTAGGTGCATAAAAAAAAAGATTAATAAAAAAACAAGGGATCAAATGTACCTATACATAATAATAATTGGTGTAGTTTTATATTTCAAGTGTCTATACAATCATTCGAATCAATCAACGAAGCCAGCCGAGAAAACTAACTCGATAAATTTGCTTTATAATGTGTTACCTCAGCATTCTAATAGAAAACAAAGTAACTAGGTATATTCTATTTCAAAAACTACTCGACACTGGCTGAATATACAAACCATGTGAAGCCAAAAAATAACCTAATAGACTGCACACACTCTTAAATACAAAAATAAACTGTCAAACTCATTACCTTGCCCTGTCTGTATTCGAGTAATAGCCAATTAATCATTTGTGGTTTTAAAACTGTGACGGTGATGTAAAGCAGTGAGCGAGTGCTTACGACATTTTTGTCATCACAGGTAGAACTTAGATAATGATGACTCAGGAATTTCAGTATGGGCACAAGAAATTAGTGTCTTATGCCCAGCATGGGTCTAGGACCAAGGGTCTGCTTCTGAAAAGAAGACTCGGCCCTGGTATGAAAGGCAACGAAGGAACAAGAGTGAGTTTTTAGTCAGTAAAAGTCCGGCACACCCCCGCGCTCCGCCCAAGAGCGGGGGATGTCATTGGATGATTTTCATATCTACAAAAAAAATGCCCAGCTTGGGGCAAAGTCAGGATAGCGATGATGGTATAGACTCTATACCTCTATACTATAGAGGTATGCCGAGCGTGGTGTAAAGTCCCGTACAGCTCCGTTGGAAAGGGAGGCTCCCCCGACCAGACGGATGTTTTGTCTGGTCTGGGCAACTGCTCGACAGATGATTTCGGGCTGTTTTATCTGTTGAAATGGCGCGGAGAACTCTAATTGCACGATACAGGATTTCGTTCACAGAGTTTAGTTCATATGTGAAGACATTGATGTCGATACAATGGTTTTCCTAACTAATGTTTTTTTTTTCGGTGGGAAAATCATCCAATGACATCCCACGCTCTTGGGCGGAGCGGGACTCAGACTTTTACAGACTAAAAACCCACTCCTGTTCCTTCGTTGCCTTTTATACCCTTGGCCCAAGTAGGCTTCGACCCTGCTGGGCCCCTACGGTTGCTGACACCTCCTTGAGGCACGCATGGAACACTACTCGCCGTCAACGACTTGGGCCCGGTCCGGACGGTTACCGGACGGTCCGACGGCGAGCTACCCATTGCTCACCGTCCGCAAGCCAACGCCTACGGTGCACGATGCTACGGTGCCTCGCACGTTTTCTAACTAATGTTTGGCTCTCAGCTTTTTTTGCCATCGCTACACAACCACGTATTCTTTCCTAAATCCACTTAAACTCAAAGTTTCCCCAGTTCATTTGCTCTATTTCAAGCTCTTGCGAAAATCTGCAAAAGTTAGTTTTATTAACGTTATTATGGCGAGTTTGTGGTTTTAACCGGTGAACCAGACTCAAACAAAAATATATTCTAAAATGCTACGTTTGCTTTTGTGTCTGTTTTTCAGTAATGATACTTTGCTTAGGATTTATTTGGCTTAGGAAAATAAAACTAGACATCTATCTACCAGGCCCTATCAGAATACCAGCGCTGCGTTATTTTACTTTTTTTGTTAAACATCGCAGCATATGCTGAGATAGGAGCCTTTTTGGCCTCGCACGGATCTTTTATTTTTATCTTTTAATATTGTTTTCTTTTAAGTTAAGTATTTATAGACTAAGTAGTTACTTTTTATTTTATTGTGGTTTGTCCTGTGCGAGTCTCAAATAAATGTTTTCTTTCTTTCTTTCTATTGCGGACGTCAGCAAAATAGAGGCCTTATTAGGACATATTAAAAGACAAACGTGTAAGCGAGAAAGCTATACACACTATATAACTCCATCCTTTTAACAGTTCAGTTTAAATCGTCAAATGAGAGCTCGTGATAAGGCCTCAGCAGGGCCTATCTACAGGGCTACGGGATTTTCGTAAGAGATTCCGTGGTCCTGGAACGCAACGGACAACTGAAGGACACAGATGGGTTTTTGTCAGTAAAATTCTGACTCGCCCTCTCACTCCACTCTAGAGCGAAAGAAGTCATTCGATGATTTCCCACTTCAAAAAAAATAGATAAATAAATTAAATTAAATAGACAGTACCTACCTATCTATCTATTTTATTTTGGTTATCCTTTTTATCTACAGATATATTTTTCCTAAAAATAATACATTTAAAAATTATTAAAACTATTTATTTAGTGCTATAAAATGGAAACTACACTCCAATATCTGCGTACTTTCGCTACGAGTAATTATCTTAAAAACACAAACCTGATATTTTATTTGTTACCTTAACATCCAACATTTATTTATTTACCTCCATCGTTGTTTGAAAATAAACCTCAATAAATAACATTACTGTTAAAACTCGGTTCGAAACATGGCGGCAACTACGTCTGGCTACTTTCGATTCAAAATAACTAAGTCTGTATAAACAATCTCAATCCTCTTTGTATACAACAGTGGTTCCCAACCTGTGGTCCACGGACCACTGGTGGTCCCTAAGAGCTAAAATATGGTCAGCGAAACGGCTAAAAGTTACAAATTTCCAACAAAAAGTTTTTTGTTTTCGAGTGCATATTTCTGAGAAGACTGTACAACTGTCACCTCTGAGCCTCATTGTGCACGGCAGCACGTGATCACTGTGCCTCCGTCTTCCTTGGAATCACTCGATGGGCGAACAGAGTCCCCACTCTGAGTGCCCGTGGTTCCAAAGTCCCATCTGCATTGGATGATGCAAGTGAGGTATTAACGTGTTAGGCATCGAGGTGGTTGCCTTCCCGACGCCTTCTTCTCCGAGTGGAATCGGCCTTCTAAAACTAAAAAGTACATAACAGATCTTATTTTAGAAAGTGTTTATCTTTTGATGTTCCAGAATAGGTGTGCTGTAAGTTTTGAATTTATGATACCTATAAATTTATATTTTATTTTTGAAAACGTCCTAAGCTTTCATCTGAAAGTCTGGTTTCTTTTATTTTGAGTTGGTAAATTATCAAGTTGAAGAAGTCCCTTATAGTAACGACTTCTTGTCGTTACTATACATGTAACCGAGATATTTGTAATACAATAACATGATTGAAAAGAGTTTCCATGGAGTTTCTTGCATATTCTTCTCCATAGAGATCTACGCTTTGGAATGTGCAATTAACATCAGTTTTTCTGACTGACTGACTTCTTGACATTTCAAAAGTGCCTGTAAATGGTTTATTTGAAATAAATGCTTTTGAATCTTTGAACCTAAAAGCAACATTTGTTCCATCATTTAGGTACCTTTTGCGTTCTAGGGCCACGGTTACTCCTTTAAACGTTACCGCAAACTTCAGGTCCCTGTTAACTACACAGAAATCAAAGAGGCCTTCGGTCAAAAAAATGTTGGGAACCACTGCTTTACAGAAATTCGCGTTGTTTAAATGTACGCTGAAAATAATTTAAACAATGGGAGTGCCGATAATTGGTACATTCACCCGACGAGTTATCTGAAAGGGCTGAAAACCGCGGAGTTATTAATCACAAAGGAACGTTTTGGGAGATGACAAATGATATTAAAGGATAAACAGGATGCTTTGATAATCCTCTCCTTGGACCCAATGTTATCCGGTGGGCAGATAGATTATATCTTTGGGATTTCCAACACAGCTAAAATGACTACGGTTTAACCCCTACAATGTACGAAATAATTGGTTTCTGACCACTTTTTAGGATTTTTATATGTATGTCATGTACCCGATCCAGCGCCTCAGGAAGATATCAGCAACCGTAGGGGCACAGCAGGGTCGAAGCCTACTGGGGTCATGGGTGTTGCGAAAGACAACCCCGGGGCCCCGGAACAAAGGCAAAGAAGGAACAGGAGTGGGTTTTAGTCACTAAAAGTTTGACACGAAGGGCGGGAGATGTCATTGGATGATTTCCCATCTTAAAAAAAATGTACCCGACCCAGTTCTCTAAAATAGCTAAAATAAAATAAATAACACTTTATATTGGGATCGATCTATCATTAGCATCACAGATACAGTGGCAACAGATTTACTAGGGCATTGTACAATGATTGTTGATATAGAATAGAATAGAATAGAATAGAATAGAATAGAATAGAATAGAATAGAATAGAATAGAATAGAATAGAATAGAATAGAATAGAATAGAATAGAATAGAATAGAATAGAATAGAATAGAATAGAATAGAATAGAATAGAATAGAATAGAATAGAATAGAATAGTATTTATTCGATGCAGGCAATACAATAGGCAACAACAACAACAACAAAAAAAAGGTACAGATTTACAATATAGCTGCGCTGAGCGTGCCCGAACCGGGTCGCCAACTCAGCAATTGCTGGGCGTCTGACACCCAGCGCTGATTTTCAGCTGGCACCCCGCAGCGACGCACGGATGATGGTAAATAAATGTAAACATATAAATATACCTATATAAAAATAACCCTTACTTAAACTAAAAAAATGATACAAGTGTATTTGTGTGATAATTTTGCTTTTATAAATATTATAATATATGCCACGGTAATTACAAACTATTTTGCTCACTATACCCACAATATTCGACAATAATATAACGTCAGGCGACGCGACGATCGCCGTGATGACGCATAAACGAGACAGACTCCGTTGCACCGGCTCGGCAATTAGCTGCCAACTTGGTCTAAGACAAATAAAATATAAATCTAGGCAAAATAACTTTGGCTTCCAGAAATAAGTTAAAGTGCAAGGATTTAGACTACAAGCGTATTTAGATTATAGCGTTCTCTCATGACGAGAACGTCGTGAAAGCTGAGAAAGATAAACGAACTAAGTATCTTGACTTGGTAGTCAACATGTGGGAAGTGGATACAGAAGTCATTGTGCCGATATTCATGACGGTCAATAACTCAATAGCCAAGAGCCTTGACCTATTGGTCAAGTTGGTTGTTGTTGGTTTCAGATGTTTCTGAGGAGGCTCTTGTTGGGCAGTTAGATCAAGGATTTGATACAGGAGCCCTGACCACCAGTAGCTTGGACCTTTAAAGTTTTTTACTATGGGTATACGGTATACCCATAATAAAAAACTGTTGTCAATTTGTTAGGTATACCGTATACCTAACAAATTGACAACAGTTAGGTCCTTGTCATATGCATATTACCAGCGATTGCGATCGTCTAAAGTCCAAGATATTATGGTTAAATGTGCGACATTATGGAAACCCGTCCAAATACTTGCAATCCAAATATTGCTTGTTGTCCGAATATCATTTTCCTTAAAACCCAATATCTTCTTACTTTCTATATAACTTAAAAACCATGCAACTGTTTTTTTTCTCTTTAATTTAAGTTTCTTTATTGTCAGCCAAATAATAATGTTTTCGTTCTTCTTTCATTCTCTTTATGCGGTTTTCATTAATAGAAATAACAATAAATGAACGTTTCGCACGGATGTGACGCATATCTTCCCTATCAATTGATTATGTTTGTTAGCTAGTTTTAAGATTGTGTCATTTCGCGTAAATAAACTGTTTTTCTTTCTTCTTTCTTCTCGTTTAATTATGTAATTTGCGCCATGCAAAGCCAGGGCGGCTCATTAGTCCTATATAAATTTATGAAGTTTGTCCGAACTCGTTTACCTTTCAAATTCAATTGTAAAGTTTACCAATCCTTAGCACCAACGTTTAATTATAGACACTCCGATACTAAAACAATACCGATACAATACTAACACGTATACTTATGTACATCGGAGAATTATGGAATTTCCGGCCAAAACAGTGGTGGAATTTAATCAAGCTTTAATCCCCAAACATGCACACAACTCGCGAACCAATTCATTGAACTGACGCTGTCGGATACAATGTCACTGTCAAACTTATTGTCAGTCAAAACTAGTTTTAACCAGTTAGAACTACTAATGTTGCGTTGGATTTTTTGATTATTGTGGTAATTTTTGTTTTTTATTTATTTATTGACCGATCTATAATTGTTTTACTTTATATCCAACAGTTACGTTTACAATATTATTCAGATAGAGATAGATAGATAAACCATTTATTTGTCACACACAACACAAAACATACACCAAAGCACAATTAAATTATAAAAACTAAGCACTTATACAAATACAAAAAATAAAACATATGTAGATACTGCAACAGACACAGCATGCATAAACATTAATAAAGCTAAACTGATTTACAATCTTCTCCTTTTTTCTTCTTCTTCTTTTTCCTTTCGTAATCACTTTATAACTTTTTTATTGCGATCCTAATTGATAAAAAACCGCAATTGCAGAGTAAAAAATTTGAGATCATTTGTCGAAAATACTAAGTAAGTACCTACTTCTTCGTGACAAACTTGTTGAACTGAAGTAGGGTTTAAGGTGAAAATGCCAGGATAACCCACGAAATTTAAATTTTCTTGAGTTTTCTTACCATTATTTAATTTGCAACCGTAACACATATTTAATTATGGAACTATAATCATTAAAATCATCAATACAACCCTCTCAGTCCGTCTCACCCTATTAAATGGCTATTTCAAGAAAATATCATTCAATAAGGTTAGCTTAATACTCAATTCAAAAACAGGCCCAAAGGCTACAGTGAATAGACTCTGAAGGCTTATAGTCCTTTGAACATCTGGCCGGACAGAGCCCCGCTGACCTTTAAATCTATTTTCTTTGCGAAATATCGATGGATTTACATATGCTATGTACATTCTGAAGAACACTTAACTAGCAATTTTTTTGTGTAAACATATTTCTAAAGATCAAAGCCGTTTGAAAGGAGAAGGGAAAACAAACGAAAAAATATCTAGTTGTTATTTTGATTTTTTGTCAAAATTTTTAGTCTTACGAAAAAATCATATGTTGATAATAGAGTACATGAATCTATAATATACATTTTTTTTTTTCAAACCTATTGACCTAACCGATACCGAGGAGGTAAGGCTTCAGAAAGTCACTGTTTTATAGCACTGTTCGGGAGTTAAGGCCTTAATAAACTAGTGCGCCTCACCATTAACGATTGCATCACTGCTTACCATCAGGTGGGATCGCAGACAAGCACTAGTTTATATTATTAAAAAAAATACACTTCATAAGAACTGAATATTAACAGTAGGTAAAATCCATTTTAACTTCCTTCTGCGAAGCAGTAATGCTAGCAAAGGGGCAACGGTCCTCTCGCCCCAGCCGCCGGGGATTCCGATCCCGATTACCGGCCACCGTAAGCGCAGGCTTTTGGATAGCGAGCAATGGGTATCTCACTATCCGACCGTGCGGTAACCGCCCGGACCGAGCCCAAGTCGTCGACGGCGCGTATTGTTCCGGGTACACTACATAAATACGAAAAACTTTATTCCGACAGTCACAAATACGAATTTCAAAATACCGATTTTCATAATTCCGAATGGTTCAAAATTCCGAATATAACAACTCCGACTTATCAGTACTCCTATTTTTATAATTCCTAAATTTCAATATTCCTAACGTTTATAATTACTATTCTCAAAATACCGAGTTTCAATAGATCGAATAACAAAAAGTCCGACTTAATGATAATTCGAAACATCAAAAATACGAATTCCGCTTATTAAAACACCGATTAATACAATTCCGAAATAAAAACGCCTTGTAAAACTGTATAGCAAGACAAAAAAACATATAATTGCACGTCAGAGAGAAGTGTAATATTATGTATAGTATGAGGGGTAGTATTAAAAAACTAATGACAGATGCGTTTTCCTACTCATAATTGCATAAATTGTTTACAGTTATTATCCTTGTGTATATATATCCTATAAATTTCTAACCTAACCAAACCTAAGTGATTCATCAATAATACAGGGGATTAGTAGTGTCAGACTTTTACTGACTAAAAACCCACTCCTGTTCCTTCTTTGCCTTCGTCCCAGGGCCCCGGGTTTCGCTTTCACACTACCCGTGGCCCCAGTAGGCTTCGACCCTGTTGGGCCCCTACGATTTGCTGACATCTCCCTGAGGCGCGCGTGGAACAATACGCGCCGTCGACGACTTGGGCTCGGTCCGGACGGTTACCGGACGATCGGACGGCGAGCCACCCATTGCTCGCCGTCCGCAAGCCCTCGCCTACGGTGGCCGGAAATCGGGATCGGAATCCCGGCGGCGGTTGGGGCGTGAGGACCGTTGCCTCACGCGATCGGCCGCCTCCTTTGCTAGCATTACTGCTTCGCAGAAGGAGGCGACCGCCTGCCACTCCTCCTCGCTCCGGACCATGGCCTGTACCAAGGCCCGGCGCGAGAGATCGCCGCCGCCGATCGCCCCCACGAGGACACGGCGTTGCTCTGCCCAAGCGGGGCACACCTCCACCGTGTGCTCCACCGTGTCCTCCGGGCGGTCCACACAGTGGCGACACCCGGGCGTCGCTTCCGCACGAATCCGGTGCAGGAACTTCCCGAACTTACCGTGTTCGGTGAGAACCTGCGTCATGCGGAAGGTGAGGACGCCGTGAGGTCTTTCCAACCACGCCTCAAAGAGGGGACTTACCGCCATAATTGTGGCGTGCCCAGAACTGGGTCGCGACAGTCGTTGTCGCCATTTCTCCATGAGAACCCGCCGGTGCTCTGTCCGCCATGCTGCGACTTGTCGCGGCAGCGGAGTTTCGCCCCGGCGTTGCATCTCCATGCGCAGATCGTGCATGTGAGCAAGGCCTGTTGCTACCAGATCCCATGGTGGCTGTCCAGCAAGGAGGCTCGCCGCTTCGCGGGAAATCGTCCGGTATCCTCGCACCATCCGTATGGCCATGACCCTCTGGCATGCGTTCAGCCGGGCCGCCGGCTGCTTCCGCAGCGCCGGCGCCCATACCGGTGCGCCATAAAGGGCCATGGACCGAACGATTCCTGCGTAGAGCCTCCGGCAGGAGGCGTCTGGACCCCCCAGGTTGGGCAGGAGCCGCCCGAGGGCAGCCCCAGTCCGATTTAGTTTGGGAGCCAGACGTCGGAAGTGCTCCTCGAAATCCCATCGGCTGTCGAGAACGAGTCCCAGGTACTTCATCGTCGACCCGACGCCGATGTGGACTCCTCCTACCATTAGTTGGGAACCCGGTGGTGGCGCGTTCCGAGGACCGTGAAAGCACATGGCCTCGGACTTGTGCAATGCCACCTCGAGTCCCAACTCCTGGATCCTGCCCACGACTGTCGCAACCCCGTGTGTCGCTAGTTCGACCGCCGCCTGGTACGACTCTCCCCGCGCCAGGACCAGCGTGTCGTCTGCGTAGCAGACTACGCTGACCCCGTCAGGGAGTTCGCCGCGCAGCACGTAATCGTATCCGATGTTCCACAAGGGCGGCCCTAGTACCGATCCCTGCGGAACACCGCACGACATCTCTCGGCGTTCCCACTCTCCCTGGTGACCAGGGTAGATGATGTACCTGTCCGACAGGTACGCCTCGACCACACGACAGAGGTAGTCGGGCATCCGGTGATACCGGAGTGCCCTCCTAATGCTACTCCAAGACAGGGAGTTGAAGGCGTTGGCGATGTCCAGAGACACCGCCACGACACACCTGCGCAGCATGCAAGCTGGCATGCAGCGTGCAAGCAAACATGCAGCATGCGAGCAAGCATGCGACATGCAAGCAGGCATGCAGCATGAAAGCAAGCATGCAGCATGCAAGAAGGCATGCAAGCAGGCATGCAACATGCAACAAGCATTGTTTCTGTCACGGCTCCGGCGCTGCGGGGTTTAGGCGGCCCCACGCGAGCTTATCGTCACAGATGGTTTTAACTGAGCGTTACTGCTCTTGTAGACCCAGTAGCTACATTAGGTCTCAGTTCGTCACGTAAATTGTAAACTAATTGTTTACTATGCCTGTATCGCTTTATAAACAGAACCTTATCAATAGCAAAAGGGTCACTAAGATCTCGAAGACCCGTCCTTTGAATTTTTGCTTCGTTGTTCTCTTGTGACGCATCACTTTCAAGAAATTCGAAGATTATCAACTCATCACACATACTTAATGTTTTATTTAACCGTCCAAATAGATAAAAATATAATAAAAAGTCAAAACAATTCACTAAAAGTTACTAGAAACTGGCGTAAACTGAATGGTTTGTTTGACACAATTTTTGACATTCCAGCAAGCTATGAAATGTCATTTGGTCGCTCATAATACGGAATTTCCAGTCAATATCCGTGCAGAAGTCGGCCAAGGGTCACGTGACCACTGACTGGCTGGCAATAAGATGTCATAATACGGATAAGCAAGGCAGTTCAGTTTAAGGCGTAAACTGACTGGAATTAAGAGGTCGTAATACGGCCCCAGTGGGCTTATTACGACCTTTCTAAAATCCAGTCAGTTTCCAGGCAAGTCAGTTTACGGCCGTAAACTGACTTGTTCTTTTTCGTATTATGACGTACGTTATTCTGACTGGATTCATCCTGGATTGTTGTCTGTGGCTGGTTTGCACTGCCTTGAAAGATGGCGTTCGAAAACATCAAAATAAAGGTTACCGGTATTTACGGTTTTTAAATTTTGAATAAAATATTGTTTATTAATGAAATTAATGTAATTTTGTAACAGAAATCGAGATTAACAACGAGTTTGAAAACGAATTATGTATTATTTCCGTAAATACAATGTCATAAAGTTGAAAATACAGCATGGTCTCACAAACTTCATTTCTGAACGTACTGCGATAAATGCTGACCCGCCAAAAACAAAATTAAGTGTGTGTACGTACTCGAATAAAACCTTTTTAACAATATTTTTTCAAATAATGGCGTAAGTAGTACCTACTTTATTTATAATTATCAAATTAATTGTTGCTCTTTATTTGAACTGCTCCTCAGCTCGCGGGCCGCCCTACCCCTCCGCGCTTACGCGGGTTTAAATTACACTCTCAGGGTAGGGCAGACAAGACTGCGTGAAGTCGGTTTTGCAGCGATTCGTTTCTGTCACTAAATATTGTAGCAAAACATGTTGACTAAACTAAAATTATTCGAAGTATTGAAAATCGGAATATCGTTTTTCGGACCGAGAACCCTTCGTGCATTTGATTCTTCGAACGTATGAAAATCGGAAAACTAACAATCGACTTTCGGTATAATAAATTTCGTGATTTTGAATAATAGACCTTATAATTCTTAGGTATTATAAAATTCGGACTTTTGAAAATCGGAACATCGAAATTCGGAATAAAATATTTTGGAGTATTTGGGTGTTCCCTATTGTTCCACGCGCGCCTCAGGGAGATGTCAGCAAATCGTAGGGGCCCAGCAGGGTCGAAGCTTACTGGGTCCACGGGTGGTGTGAAAGCGAAACCCGGGGCCCTGGAACGAAGGCAAAGAAGGAACAGGAGTGGGTTTTTAGTCAGTAAAAGTCTGACACTATCTCCCGATCCGCCCGAGAGCGTGATTTGTCATTAGATGATTTTCACACATTTAAAAAAAAGTTTTTTATTGAAACCAGTCAAAACCGTTTTTGACCGGGGAACAGTTTTGACTACAGCCACAAAACCGGGTTCGGATCGCGGTGACAATAATTGACGGATGAATTTGAAGCGTTGACATCAGCACACGTTTTACGTACCTACCTACTAACTGTGCGTATAACACAATTCTTTGACTGTTCGATAATGCATAACCTAAAGTAATGAAGATAGAAGTTTTTTTTTTTCTGTGGGAAAATCGGCAGGGCGGGAAATAGTGTCAGACTTTTACTGACTAAAAACCCACTCCTGTTCATTCTTTGCCTTTGTCCCAGGGCCCCGGGTTTCACTTTCACACTAACCATGGCCCCAGTAGGCTTCGACCCTGCTGGGTCCCTACGATTTGCTGACATCTCCCTAGGCGCGCGTGGAACAGTACAAGCCGTTGATGACTTGGGCTGAAGATAGAAGCTCGAGATTAGCTCGAGATTTTCATGGTTTTGGAGTTGTTTTTTTTTCTCGGTGGGGTAATCATCCAATGACATCTCCCGTTCTTGAGCGGAGCGCGAGGATGTGTCAGACTTTTACTGACTAAAAACTCAATCCTGTTCCTTCGTTGCCTTTCATACCAGGGCCGAGTCTTCCTTTCAGAATCAGACCCTTAGCCCCAGTATGCTCCAACGTACCCTCCGGGCGTTTCTTCCGCACGGATCCGGTGCAGGAACCTCCCGAACTTACCATGTCCGGTGAGGACCTGCGTCATGCGGAAAGTAAGGACGCCGTGTTGCCTTTCCAGCCACTCCTCAAAGAGGGGCCTTACCGCCATAATTATGACGTGCCCAATGGTTTTAGAGGTGGAAAAACATTTGTTTCGAAAGTTTACCATGACAGATGAGATTCGAAGAGGTGTCGACCTTACCCATTCCACTGAATGGGCCCCAATGTTCACTAGGGCCAAGGGGTATTTCTGAAAAAGAATCCCGTGTTCCCAGAACGATAAGGGCAACTAACGGACACAGGTGTGGTTTTAGTCTGGTTCGGGCTATGGTCCGAAGCGAGGAGGAATGGCAGGCGGTGACCCCCTTCTGCGAAGGAGGAGGCCGCACGCGTGAGGGAACGAATGTCCTTACGCCCCAGCCGCCCAAATTCTGACCACGACTACCAGCCACGGTAGACGCAATGGGTAGGCCTTCCTGCCGTCCGGTAATTGACCGGACCGAGCCGAGTCATCAACCACGCAGTGATCCACGCGCTCCTCAAAGAGATGTCAGCAAACCTTAGGGGCCAGCAGGACCGATGCCCGCTAGCTAGGACCGCGGGGAATTTCTGAAAAGGAAACCCGTAGTCCTAGAACGCAAAGTGTAACTGAAGGACACAGGTGTGGTTTTAGTCAGTAAAAGTCTGACACGCCCTCGCGCTCCACCCAGAGCGGAAGAAGTCATTGGATGTTTTCCAAACTTTAAAAAAAAAGTGTGGTTTTAGTCAGTAAAAGTCTGACACACCCTCCCTCTTCGCCCTAGAGCGAGAGAAGCACTCTCTGTTCCTGTACTGACATAGTCCGATGGAACGGCAACCCGACACGATCGGAGAGAGGTCAGGCGCAGGACCAACGTTTACGTGCTTTTTGAGGCACGCGGGGTCACACCACAAACTTCTAAACTCTGGGCTGCTAAAGAGTAGTTTTTGATAGAAAAACCCATTAGTACTTTTAGCACAACAAGGGAATCCAACCCAGGGTGAGACCCTGGGTTGGATTCCTCAAAAGTCACGCTTGCAACGCCGACACCAACGAGGCAGTTTCTGAAAGATAAGCCCCCCAGCCAAGTTACGACCGTTTCGTTTCGATTCTCTTGTGTCGGACGCCTCGAGTTGGCCACGGCTCCAATTCCTTTGTTCTGACACCATTTCAACGCTCACTCACGTGGTCAGAACAAAGGAATCGGAGGCGTGGCCTACTCGAGGCGTTTGACGCAAGAGAATCAAAACGAAACAGTCGTAACTTGGCTACGGCTGTTTATAATAATATCCATAAAAAGCCACATTAACGCGGTTGGCACTGTCATTGAGCGATTGCTTTCGGGGATCGCGATTTCGATACCCGCATGGAACAAACATTTGTACAGATAGTTGACCTGGGTCTGGGTGTCTTGTGTAAGTGAATTTACATGTACACCCACAATACAGGAGTAATTCCCAGGTTTATTTAAAAAAACCGACCAAATGCGAAGGCTTTTTTGCCGTTTTTATAGATCACGGCATTATCTATAAAAACGGCAACAAACCCTTCGTGCGCGAGTCTGTCCGATCACGTTTCTTGTATCATCATCATCATCATCATCATTTCAGCCGAAAGATGTTCACTGCTGAACATGGGCTTCCCCCAAGTGTCGCCACAATGAACGGTCCTGTGCGTCTCGCATCCATCGGACTCCCGCAACCGTTACCAACCGTGTTTCTTGTATGGGAGCCCTTAAATATTTATTTTATTCTGTTTTTTTAGTATTTGTTGTTAAAGCGGCAAAAGAAATACATCATCTGTGAAAATTTTAACTGTTAAACTATCTCGGTTCATGAGATACAGCCTGGTGACAAACGGACAGACAGACAGACGTCTTAGTAATAGGGTCCCGTTTTACCATTTGGGTAAGGAACCCTAAAAAGTAAAATCCATTTCGCTGACTTCCGAAAACAATGCATTGAACGGTCACCAAAATGACTGTTAACATTTTCCTACGAATTTATACCACATATTAATCTAAAATGATCTCAAATTAATTATACGGCCTTTTAATTTTCGCGAATGCCACAAAATTCATTGAGCGAGCGATCATCAAGCGTCGGAGTACAATAGGCCATTCACGCGAACTGGCTTGTGACGTCACAACCCAGTATAGCCGTCAACGGATTATTTTAATATGAGGCTTTGTTTTATAAAATACACTTTTAATTAATATTTGGATATTGTGTGAACTTTTATTCTAATAATTTTAAAGGTTTTAAGCTATTGTTTTTTAACTGTTCAAAGACTCAAAGCATTTTATTTCAAATAAACCATTTATTTACAGGCACTTCTGAAATGTCAAGAAGTCAGTCAGTCATAAAAATTATGC
The DNA here is from genome assembly GCA_905147345.3 of Mythimna impura. Taxonomy (NCBI): domain Eukaryota; kingdom Metazoa; phylum Arthropoda; class Insecta; order Lepidoptera; family Noctuidae; genus Mythimna; species Mythimna impura. Next base: position 2,938,055 of record LR990349.1, read on the forward strand.
TAATTGCGCACTGAGGTTTCCGTACAAACCTAAGTATGTATATAATTAAATTCCCGAATGGAGTCTCGAAGATTTCTCCGAAACGCAAAAAGTTATTTTTGTGACATAACAACAAATTTACTGTTTTCAGATTTACTCCTATACCTGTGCTATAAGACCTTGCTTTATGCCAAATTTCAGGGTTCTGAGTCAGTCCCTATGAATTTTGATTCGTCGAAATATAATTATGTTTTTTGCGACATAAACGGCCGTATCTTGACTTAAGCATATTATGGTGTTATTTTCAAATCGATACCTCCACGAGATAAAGTATATATTTTTGTTACAGTTATATTTTTTTCTCGAGATAAAGGGTCTTGACAGACAGACAGACTGACAACAAAATGATCCTATAAAGGTTGTAAAGCAGCTGTAGTTACCTATTGTTTCCTATTGTTAGTTACTTATTGTTGTTGCCTATTTTGGTGCAGCCGTGAAGCGCACAACTACATTTTTTGCTTCTTGTTTTTATTTTTGTTTCGTGTTTACCTATAATGTGTTTGTGCCTTGTGCTATACCAAATAAATTCTCTTTCCTTCTCTTTCTTTTTTTTCTTTTCTTCTTTAGTTTACCTTTATTTGATTTCAAAAACTGCAAGGATCTTAGTTAGCTCCACCAGACACTACAACAATCCGCTAGGTTAGATAATATGGACAAATCTCACCTCCTTTTTTAAGGTGGGCCAATCATCAAATAACTTCTCGCGCTTTGGGAGGAGCGAGAAGAAATATCAGACTGACTAACTTAAATCCACCCGAGCTTCTTCAATTGCTCTTTGCGTTCCAGGGTCACAATCAGAAATCAGAAATCAGAAACGTTTATTTCAAATAGACCAATTACAGGCACTTTTGAATTGTCAAAATGTCGGTCAGTCAAAAAAAGTGAAGCCAAATTGCACGTTCCAAAGCGTAGATCTCTATGGAGAAGAACGTGCAAGAAACTCCATGGAGACTCTTTTAAATCATATCACAATAACTCTTTTGTCCCGTTTACACGTGGGCCCAGCCTCGGCCAATCGCCATCCCTAGCCATTGTGTTAACGGGGAAACCCCGTTTAAACAATGGCAATTGGCCGAGGCTGGGCCCATGTGTAAACGCACCATTTCATTTGACATTTCATTTGTATTGTTTACGTAACAAATTAACCCTTTCGGTCTAGCGACGCGGCGCCGCTCTCGTGAGGTGCGCACATTATGACACAATAATTTCTCATACAAAATGGCCATACGTTGTGCTCTACAAGCAACTCTAGATATTTAATATTCGCAAGTGTTGCGACGAAAAAGTTTAACTAATAGAATTTAATCTGGCTGCTTGGCTTTATGGAAAGTAGTGCAAATAATGATATTTATTGGACCTGATTAGACATTGTATGACGTCATAGAACGTTGCTGGTTTGGTTCCATATGGGTGACGAGCCCTTGTCACCGTCGGCGTTCCGGCTGTTTTGAAACCTCATGGCCTGGCACGCGACGATGGTAAAAGACCGGACGGTATGTCTTTATTTCCGTGGAAGATGGGTAGGCCTTTAGTGTGGGACGCTACCTGTGTCGACACTCTTGCGCCATGCCATCTTCCTAGCTCTTCGTGCTGTGCTGGTACTGCCGCTGCGGCTGCGGGGAACCTCAAGCGGCGGAAATATAACAACCTCGTCGGCAGTTATATTTTTGAGCCGTTTGGGGTTGAAACTCTTGGGCCGTGGGGCTGAGTGCTCATACGCTTTTCAAAGAATTATCCAAACGCTTAGTAGACATTTCGCGTGACCCAAGGGCTGGCTTTTACCTCGGTCAGAGATTAAGCATTGCCATACAACGTGGTAATGCCGCCAGCCTTTTGGGCACACTTCCAGTCGACGGTGATAGAGGAGTTTTATGACGCCATATTTTAGCTAGTAGTTTTTGCCTTTACTGTAGAGTTTTAATTAGTTTATTGAACTATACAAATAAATTTTTTAGGTGAAAAGTTACACAAAAAAAGTTTTTTTGTCTTGTGACGTAACCACAAATTTACAGTTTTCAGACTTTTCCTATACTTATACTATGAGACCTTGTTCATGCCAAATTTCAGGATTCTAAGCAAAAGAGAAGGAGCAAGTGTCAAAATATGTGCCTAAACGGAGCATAAATGACCTTATATTTAGATTGCTGCTTGTTGTAGCAGACCCTGAGTATTTAATATTAATGTCAACATAATACCTCCACGCATTCCTGAGTAAAAGAGTATTGACAAATCAACAAACGGAAACAAAGTGATCCTATACGATTGTGATTAGTGATTTTTATACGGAACCTTTAAAAACCAAGTTCACTGCCAGTAGAAATTAAATGATACCTTAAAATAAAGCTCAATAAAAAACGGTGCTCCCTAAGCACTCTCACGATTAAAGTCTCAACTAATCATAATAAAACCTCTATGACATGATTATGAGTCATCATGGCGTTGTTTACCTACCCTCCATGTGCCTTTATTCTTTGGCTCGCAGTAAAGGGCACGACTTGGCTTTATTATGTGCAATAATGTAATCTGCTTTGTAACACTGTTTGTTTCATTATACGCCATTCTTTTAGGAGTTCCTTTTAGAAAATGTGAAGTTAAGTGGCATTTTGGTCATGTGTTTTTATTTTGAAATGCAAGGGGCATAGGTACCTACATATTTACGGGGATGTTCGAAAGGGTTACCGTGACTCTGGAACACAAAGGGCACAGGAATACGGGGCAGTAAAAGTTTGTCATGCCCTCTCGATCTACGCTGGAGCTAGAGAAGTCATATGATGATTTCCTACCTTAAAAACGGAATGGGTAGCCCGCCGTCCAACCGTCCGGTAACCGTCCGGACCGAGCTCAAGTCGTCGACGGCGCGTATTGTTCCACGCGCGCCTCAGGGAGATGTCAGCAAATCGTAGGGGCCCAGCAGGGTCGAAGCCTACTGGGGCCATGGGTAGTGTGAAAACGAAACCCGGGGTCCTGGGCCGAAGGCAACGAAGGAACAGGAGTGGGTTTTTAGTCAGTAAAAGTCTGACACTATCTCTCGCTCCGCCCAAGTGCGGGATTTGTCATAAGATGATTTTCCCACCAAAAAAAAAAACGGGGGTATTTATACTATTATTAATTGGTAATTGGATTTCATTCGAGAGTCATTCTCTTACCTAGTGGTACAAAAAATCATCATAATTATCCCTCAAATCGGTTGACTATTAATCAAAGTATAGGGGTATTATTGGAACAACTTATGTTTAGGGAAATATAGGTTATATTTCTCATTCCATCTTTTTATCTCCGTTAAAATGTTATATACCACGCAGTCGAACAATAAGACTCATTAAAAATATCCTATGTTAAAAAATGCTGCCAAGTCTTGCATTCATTCGCCGTCAAAAGTTTTGAAAACTTATGTAGTTTCCTTTTTACGGGGAAAATCATCAAATTACTTTTCCTGTTCTGGATGGAGCAAAAAGGAGCATCAGATTTTTACTGACTAAAATCAAATCTTCTTCTAGATACCTTTCACTGTCTGTCAACAAACTTTTTGATAGTTAACTTCGTTTAACAAAACACTTGATAACAATAAATCTTTATATAGGGTGACTGGTAATTAGTGTACGATACTTAAACACGTAATTGTGCTCATGATAACAAACAACTTTTGTTATGGGAGCAAAGCCGAAATCGCGAAAAAAATATCAGCTGTTCAGTACATTCGGCAAATATAAATGTACTGAACAGCTGATTTTTTTTCGCGATTTCAGGTTTGTTCCCATAGTAAAAGTTGTTGGTTATCATGAGCACAATCACGTGTTTGAGTATCGTACACTAATTACCAGTCACCCTATATATAAATAATTTTATATGAATTTTTGTAACAAAAACATTTTATTGCGTAACAAAGATAGTATGTGATTTGGTTTAAAATTCAATCTTCTAGGTTAACCCAAAACAAAGTTACAGGGGACTCAAAAGTGTCCTGAATTGCTTCGAGAAAAGAATTTTTTGTTGAATTGGCGGAGATACTGCCGTACCTCCAGATGAGATTCAAAGACGCATTCAGACAAAAAATTTAAGGGCCTACCAGACGCACAAGCTTTACCAAAGTTTTGTTTGTGCAGAACACCGTGTATACTATACAGGGTGTCATTTTTTTTTTCACTAAAAATGTTAGATTAACGATTTTATACAGTTTAAATTTAAAAAACGTAGATTAAAAAAAAAGGAAAATACCGACGAAAAATTCCACCACTGGGAGGTCCAGAATCATGTACTGGATCCGTGGTATTCGTTTGTGCGTCGATCAAACCGTGTATGAGTTGTACCAACCTCACGCATAGTGTTCTGTGTACAAACTGACCTGTGCAGGCAAAACTGTGGTGAAGCTTGTGCGTGTGGTAGGCCCATAAGATTCTACCTTGCAATTAGAAAAAAAACAATTAATGCTCCACCTATCCATTTAAATACAATATTTGTAGTGATTTTCATACTTGAAACTGAAATTCTATTTTAACTAAGTTCTTTATTGTACTCTGTTGTGCTTTTAAACCTTTTTACAAACGTTAATAATTTTATTAAAACCGTACAACAAAATAAAATGTTAACAAGACTTGCTACAAAGGAATGGTTCGGTCGAATGAATGAATAAAATTTTGTTTTCATTCATTCAGTCGTTTCACGTGACCATCTCTATTATTTCGTTGCCGGATTTCGCCCCCCTCCGGTATGAAATGGAGCGATTTGGGGTGGGTTTTCGCCCCCTAGCCACTACGTTTGAATGTTCAAGTAGTTATAAAGAGTGACAGATCATTAACTCGTCATGTACAGGGTTTTTAGGTATATGGATTCTAAGTGACTTAATGCGTGATTTCCACTCCTGAAAAACTTATTTAATATATCGCTGTCAAATATTGTATTGGTCCAGTAGTTAAGGCCTAGCCTCTCCTAAAGAAAACTAAATTATAATCAGACGGGAAGACCGCAGCAGGCAAATTGTCCCTGTCCTTCGATGTACGCGGTATAAACGACGGGGTGAAACGCTTAGTCCGCACCGTAGAGGTGTCAACAATGTAAGGTTGGACACTTGCCATAGAAAAAAATATCCAAAAAAGTTATTTTACCTACAAGTAATTTTAAACAATCATTAGCCTAAAAGGAGAAAGATATCAAAAAAAGATGGATGGATTGTGTGAGGAGTAATATGAAGGAGAAGGGAGCGATGGCTGATAGGATAAGCAAAACATGGGACAAGGACAAAAAGATGATCATGATTTACCTAGCCTATCTAATTTATTTACTATTTTGGTTCGTCAGTGGTTAGAAGCAACCGTAGGGGCCCAGCAGGGTCGAAGCCTACTGGGGCCATGGGTGATGCAAAAGAGATCCCCGGGGCCCTGGAACAATGGCAAAGAAGGAACAGGAGTGGGTTTTTAGTCAGTAAAAGTCTGACACGCCCTCGCGCTCCGCCCAAGAGCGCGGGATGTCATTAGATGATTTTCCCACCCAAAAAAAAAGTGCTTAGGAGCCGTAGTGGCCCAGTGGTAATGACCCCGACTTACGAGTTGTACGAATAGGTCGAGAATTCAAACCCAGCCAGGCGCATTACTTTGTGCAATTTATTTCGTCACTACTGCTCTCGAAACGGTGAAGGAAAACATCGTAAGTAAACTGGCTTGTCCTATAATTAATAATTCGAAGACATGTGACATCCATCAATCTGCACTGTGCCCGCGTGGTGGATTACGGCCCATTCCTTTTCCTAGAGAGGAGGCCTACGTCTCAGCAGTAGGAACATTAAAAGTGTCCAGTATAATAACGCACAGAGAGTACTGTTGGGGCTGTTTGCGGACAGCAATATTGACGGTTTTTCATTATTAGAAAAAGATGCGTCTTTCTAATAACACGAGTCCGTGGCGGTACCAACTCTATTCTCGGGTGTTCGCTGATCGCTGGGACTCCCCGATGGTATGGAGGTGGTTACAGCTCCATGCTGAATTTTAACTGTTCTCATTTAATCAATTAAGTTTATTTTTTTTTTAATTTAATTCAATTCCAGTATATTTAATTCAATTTAAATTAATTCAATTCAATTAAATCCAATTTTATTCAGCTTTCTTCAATTCAATTTCATTCCTATTTATTTTGCTTAGTTTGATTCAATTTTTTTATTTATAATTATATACCTACTAACATTAGATAGTTATTACTGACATTATGGACTTTGTCTGAAATAAAAGTTTTATTATTATTATTGTACGGCTGATTATGCTATTGGTTTGTCAAATTTTTTACCAGTTAAAACTGAATATCAATATTTTATATAAAGAGAACAATTCTCAAAGAATATTTCTCCTAAATTCATAATGTTGGCGGCCGACAACATTTGAATAGAACAAAGACAATGAAACGACGTATACCGTAAATAATTACCGTACGCTTCACGGCAAAAGGACAAGGGGTCAAACGATATCATATTTTCATCCCTTTCACCCCCTACTGGGTGGCTTACTACCCCACGCTGCCCAGGTGGTGCCCTATCGAGTGTTTGCACAACTAAGGTATTATATGAACGAACGTATTCAAGGAAGTAATTGAATCTGTTCTTTTGAACAGTTTCTAAAAATACCTGCGTAATTTTACGTAAACTTGGCAATCTGTGTAACACACAATGTGCCATTCGTTTGTCGTGTCATGAGCTTATAATAGGCATCTCCAAAGGAAGCTTCATCAAGCTTGTCTTAGTGGTGGCGTCTTCAAAGCGGTCTACCAGGGCAGAAACGCTATGTCTTTTTAGACGAAAGTATTGAGCGCTTCCCGTGCCTTCCAGCCTTGATGCAAGTAGGTTTACATGTCTTGATAGTCTGGTCTGATACTATTTACTGAAGATGACAATTTCTTGCTGAACTGTGTTCAGGTTTAGGTCCATGTGAATGTATCTGTTGCTGGTGTATTGCGGAATATTGAGTATATTACGCAGAGTTTTGCTCTGGAATCTCTGTAATATCTCTATGTTGCTATCTTTCGCTGTTCCCCATAGCTCTATCCCACAAGTCCATACAGATTTATTTTTTGGGTGGGAAAATCATTTAATGACATCCCTTGCTCTTGGGCGGAACGGGAGGGCGTGTCAGACTTGTTCCTTCTTTGCCATTGTTCCAGGGCCCCGGCGATCTCTTTCGCATCACCCATGGCCCCAGTAGGCTTCGACCCTGCTGGGCCCCTACGTTTGCTGACATCTCCTTGCGGCGCGCGTGGAACACTACGCGCTGTCGACGGCTTGGGCTCGGTCCGGACGGTTACCAGACGGTCGGACGGCGAGCTACCCATTGCTCGCCGCCGCTGAAGATTTTTTCCTATACTTGTGCTATAAGACCTTGCTTCATGCGAAATTTCAGGATTCTAGGTCAACGGGAAGTCCCCTATGAATTTTAATTCCCTTGCGAGTGTCGCAATACACGTTTTTTGCGACATAAACGGCAGTACCTATCTGTTTTTTTCGTAAACTCAGAAGTTTTATTTTTTAACAACGTCAAGGGACCGCAGACCTGATTATATGGTTTTAATTTCAACTCGATACCTCTACACGTTCCTAAGACTCTTGACAGACAAACAGACGGACGGACAACAAAGTGATCCTATAAGGGTTCCGATTTTTCCTTTTGAAGTACGGAACCCTAAAAACAGAGAATTTCAAAAATTTTAACGCCCGTGCAAAGCTAGTATATAATATAATAATATAAATTAATAAACTTGTAATATTAACAAACTTCTTTAAACTTATAAACTTAAAAGAAATCAAAATTGTGCTTAAGGGGATGCAACTCGACATGCATTTTCACTGTTTTTCATACAACCGCTCTTACGCGATTGTGACGTTATTACAAATTTTTCATTAGATATTTTGGAAACACAGTATCTTGTGGATATTATCTAGGCTTCTATTGAAATCAATTTATAAATTTGTGTAAGACCTCTGAAAATCTGCTATTTTGCATGAACTTTGGCACTTCATAATTTAATCAAACATTTAAAAAGTATAACAATAGAAGCCTTGCAAATTTAATCAAGATTCTAAATGACAACAATTTTTTTCAAAAACTTTTAAGGGGTAAAAAAATCACGTATTTCCTGGAACAAGTTTTGTAAAATATTAGAATTTTCAGGCGTTATCTCTCTTTTTTCGCGTTGCCTTTTCGTCAAACATCGCGTTGGATTGCGTTAGATGAAGCAACAAGCTTTTAAACCATGCTCGATGTTGACGATAGGCGAGTGAAAAAGGGCCCTCTTAAGTTCCCACCCTGACTTGTTCGCATTTCCGACGTCTGGCTCCCAAACTAGATCGTACAGGGGCTGCCCTCAAGCGGCTCCTGCCCAACTTCGGGGGTCCAGACGCCTCCTGCCGGAGGCTCTATGCAGGAATCGTTCGGTCCATGGCCCTTTATGGGGCGCCGGTATGGGCACCGTCGCTTCGAAAGCGACCGGCGGCCAAGCTGAACGCAAGCCAGAGGGTCATGGCCATCCGGATGGTGCGGGGATACCGCACGATTTCCCGCGAAGCAGCGAGCCTCCTTGCTAGCCAACCACCGTGGGATTTGGAGGCAAAAGACCTTGCGCGCATGCACGATCTGCGCATGGAGATGCAACGCCGGGGAGAAACTCCGCTGCCGCGCCAAGTCGCGGCATGGCGGAAAGACTTCCGGCGGGATCTCATGGTGGAATGGCGACAGCGACTGTCGCAACCCAGTGCTGGGCACGCCATAATTATGGCGATAAGTCCCCTCTTTGAGGAGTGGCTGGAAAGGCCTCACGGCGTCCTTACCTACCGCATGACGCAGGTCCTCACCGGACATGGTAAGTTCGGGAGGTTCCTGCACCGGATTCGTGCAGAAGAGACGCCCGGATGCCACCATTGTGTGGACCGCCCGGAGGACACGGTGGAGCATACGGTAGAGGTGTGCCCTGCTTGGGCAGAGCACCGCCGTGTTCTCGTGGGGGCGATCGGCGGCAGCGATCTCTCGCGCCGGGCCTTGGTACAGGCCATGGTCCGGAGTGAGGAGGAGTGGCAGGCGGTCGCCTCCTTCTGCGAAGCAGTAATGCTAGCAAAGGAGGCGGCCGATCGCGTGAGGCAACGGTCCTCACGCCCCAACCGCCGCCGGGATTCCTATCCCGATTTCCGGCCACCGTAGGCGCGGGCTTGCGGACGGCGAGCAATGGGTGGCTCGTCGTCCGATCGTCCGGTAACTGTCCGGACCGAGCCCAAGTCGTCGACGGCGCGTAGTGTTCCACGCGCGCCTCAGGGAGATGTCAGCAACCGTAGGGGCCCAGCAGGGTTGAGGCCTACTGGGGCCATAGGTGATGCGAAAGTGATCCCCGGGGCCCTGGAAAAATGGCAAAGAAGGAACAGGAGTGGGTTTTTAGTCAGTAAAAGTCTGACACTATCTAAAAAAAAAAAAAAAAAAAAAAACCCTGACTTGTTCAGACATTTACGACTCATTAGGAAAAAGTGTGCATTTCGTATCTTACCTCAACCACCTTAAAACTAAAACTGTATACTCAGCTCTCTTGCGGTTTGCTTTCCGCCGCTATTTTAGTACCACCACGACTTGAACACAGCTGTGCTTCATAAAAGAATCACAGATGCATGTCTGATAGTCAGTTCAGCCCGGGGCACGGATGGCATGCATTATTAATAAGGATGTGTCATCATCTTCCTGCCCTTGTCCCGTGTTATTTGGGGTCGGCGCAACACGTTTTTTTCTTCCATTCTGCCCTGTCACTCGTCATACTATCACTAACTTCCTTTTCTTTCATATCACTCTTCACACAATCCATCCATCTTTTCTTTGGTCTCCCTGTCCCTCTCCATCCATCCACATGTAAACTCATAACTCTTTTAGTAACATGCGTTTCATCTCTCCTCTTCACATGACCATACCAAGACAAACGATGTGTGATGTGTGATTAATAAGGATGTGTGCAAAATAAAAATAGACTCTGGAAAAGCACACTGCTTGAATCTTTCGTGATGTGCTCATCGATTTTTTTTTTAGTTATCTGATGAATGAATTTTGGAGTTCTAGATGAAACAGTGACCATCTTTCTAAATAGGTCCTTATTGGTTTTTGGACCAGTATAACATTAGAACTATTGTTTATTTATTTGCACACGTTGTAAAAAAAAAATAAGTGTACAATGAGCGGTCTTATCAATTATTTTAAGTAAGTATACCTAATCATTTCTTTCCCTCTTCGCTTAATCCACGAATTCAGCTAAACGCTACCATTATTTCGTTAAAATACGGTTCTAAAATAACTGTTCAGTTCAAAACAAGAACAATAACAGTTCCTCTTCATCTGCCACCTAATCACAGCCTGTTGTCACCTGTCAGTTTGCGCGACTACCCTCAGTTTACGTGTGGCATGAATAATTTACGTTCGTATGCAAACCTCGCATGATTTAATGGTGATTTGTAGGAGTTTCGTATATGGTTATAAATGTTATTTATGCTGTTTTCGTTAATTGTACTTGCAGTTTGTGAGTTTGTGCATACATTGCCCTTTAGGGCTTTTTATTTTACGTGGAAAATAAATTTTCAATACACCTACTCAAAAAACTGCTCCTACCGCTCTTATAGGCGCGCAATTTACTGTTTTCCGCACTAGCGCGGAAAAGTGTGCCAGTTTGCCCCCACTACAATTGTTATTTTTTTAAACGTTGGGGTCACACTAGGAATGACTCCTGTATCGTGGGTGCGCTCACAAACATGGAAACTCACATACACAACACACCCAGACCCGGAACACCTATCTGTAGGCCATACAAATATTTAATCCATGTGGGAATCAAATCTGTGACACGCAGTGCAGCAGCCGATCGCTTAGCCACTGCGCTAACCGTGACGTCATAATTGATTGAATTTATCGTATCAGGCCGACCTGATACGATAAATGCAATCAATTGCGATGAGTCACCCAGTCAGCCCCCGTTTATTTATTTCTTCGTAAATGTATTAGAAAACGTCATTTGATACACGTGGAAATTTATGACTGCAGCATTCGTCTCCATAACACCCTCGCCGGCGGCTCGGGCGAATTGCGCCTCGGTCGCAATGACAAACTTTCTCCACATGTATCAATGTGTACTATTTTGATATTTATTGACTTTACAGAAAAAACAGTTCCAATTTATATGGCATACTTTACGGAGTAATATAAATATCTGGATATGAACTACACTTCTAACAGCCGAAATACACAATGCACATTTTCATATTACACTAGTTCCTGAACTCAGTCTAGTTTTCGAGAATATTTAACTTCCAAATGCACAAGCCCACAATATATAAACCAGCGCCGTCAGTTGCGAACTAAACATGCACATCAGAGTTCTAAAACATACAGACATACTACCGTAAACCGGGGTGAGAAGGAATGTAGGGGTGAAAAGAAATGCACGGGGCGAAACGAAACTAGGGCTGCGAATTTTTCGATAGAGTTACTGTGGCCCTAGCAAAGTTTAACTCAAGGAACACTGTGGATTTTAGTAAGTAAAAGTCTGACAGTCCCTCTCGTTCCACCCAGTGTGGAAAAAGTCATTTGATGTTTTCTCACGAAAAAATTAAGTGGTAACTATAACGTAATGAAACTTTAATACAACTTAAATGTTATTGGTTTTTTTGGCCTATTTTGTTATATAAGTGTATTAGTTTTTGTATACTCGTATTTACTTAACAACACAAAACTAAAAAACACATAGAAAATCATAAAGGAGAAGGGAACGACTCCATAGATTCCTGGGCCCAGGTGTTAACTGAATCAAATTAGCCTTATTTGTAAGAGAATATAATAACAAGGCCTCACTGAAAATTTGGTGAAATTTGGCTATCCAGGAACCAAGTTATATGAATTATAGTAAAATTGAGGTTATATTATAACATTGTAGTTTTTTATGTTATTTACGCAATACTTTGAATGGCTTCGGTTGTGTAATGGTTTTATGTATGGAGCGTGTGACGTGTCGAACATAATCTGATACGTTTGGCTCTCCCACGTCCTGGACAGTCGCTACAGTCGACTGTCGAAGACAAGTTTCTACATCCAATATCCTGTAACCTAGAAGCAGTAGGCACCAACCTTTTAAAAACTAAAAAAGGGATAAGAGGAAGTAAAATAAAACACCAATATATGTGTAAAACATGTATTTATTATTCATCTTCAATAATTATGAGAATATCATCTAAAAATTGTGCAGGAGGTACGATATTTTCTTGGTAAGTATACTGATTTAATATATTATGCTGTCCAATAAAAAGACAACTAACAGACACGACGCCAACATGGCTTGATAGGCTAAAAGCACGATTTGAATAGGTAAAAAAATGGGTAAAAACTTACAGGCTGAGATGCATGCCACTGACGAATAACTGATAAAATCGAGTCATCTTCCAAGACTCTTCTACCAATTGAGTTACTGCGACCAGTCGCAATCGTACAATTTACACAGCGATCCATGTCGTCAATATCCAATCGATAGGCGTAAACAGTTGTCCAAAATAGAGAGCCAGGTAATTTAGAGTAGCAAGATCCGTCAAATAGTCCGTTATAATGTGCAAAGCCGAGGTCGTGGGGTTAAACAATAAAAGAAGGAAAATACGTGCGCACTCAGAACGAAAGAAAACGAACGAGTGCATCTGTCAGTCAGTGACTGACGGATGTCAGGCACAAGTGTTATCAGAAGAAAAAAATTCACTATGAATCTATTCAATCGATTCCACGAAAGCTTGATATGCACTTGTCACTCGATTTTCATACATATTCTCATATTTTACCGATTTATTCATAATCGATTAGTAGTAATTCAGGAATTATTTAATCGATTATTTACTTTCATTAACTTAATTTAAGTTTTCTCGCTTCCTGGGTAGAAACATGGTACCATACTTTGTGCTTTCTTTAAAAAAATATAACGGTTTTTTTAATACACATTTCAACTAGTTAACTGCTGGGCCCAGAAGTCCCCTTCTCCTTTTAAATATTTTTTTAATTGTAGACCTTAAATGCTACAAAAAACATTTCAATAACGTGAAAATCATCTTCAAAACTAGTATCAATTCACGGAATGTAGAAGGCATTCCGTTTTGGTTTCAATTCACCCCTGCATTCCGTTTTGCCCCATTTGTAGGTGTCTGACAAACAGGCACACCCATATACAGCTCTTGAACTGAGTCTAGTTGGAACATGTAACTGTGATGCGGTCATTAGACTGTGTTCACTCGTTTCATCTTCGCCATACAGTGTGCATAATAAACCCAAAAGATTTGACGACATGGTTTATTTTAACAGTTTTATAGGAACCATAATTTACATTCAATGTCAAACCGTGATAACAGTTTCCATATTTTTTTGTATATGGTATTATAAATAAAAACACTTAGACATAAAAGGCACTGTGCGCTTTGCGTCTTCGCGAGTCGCCTAGCGTACGTGTAGTGCGGCTGGTAACGAAAATGTAGGTAATCTGTAGATGGGTCCCTTTAATTTTGCACACTCTTTGAGAAGCGTGTGGAGCACTATGTGTCGTCAACTCGGACTTGGTTCTTACCGGATGGTGAACTACCCGTCGTTCGTCGTCCGCAAGCGTGCGGTGAAAAAATGAACGTTCATTGCTTCTCAAAGAGTGTGCCAAATTAAAGGGACCCATCTACAGAGTACCTCCATTTTCTAAACTAACAGGCCTATCGGGGTCGATACCTGCAAAGGCTGCAGAATGTTCGAAGAATTACCGTGGCTCCAGAACGCAAAAGGCAACTATGAGAACACAGGTGCGTTTTAGTCTCCCGATCCCGATTTTCAGCCACCGTAGGCGCGGGCTTCCGGACGGCGAGCAATGGGTAGCTCGCCGTCCGTCCGTCCGGTAACCGTCCGGACCGAGCCCAAGTCGTCGACGGCGCGTAGTGTTCCACGTGCGCCTCAAGGAGAAGTCAGCAAAACCGTAGGGGGAGTCGAAGCCTACAGGGGCCATGGGTTGTGCGAAATAGAAACCCGGGGCCCTGCAACGAAGGCAAAGAAGAAACAGGAGTGGGTTTAAGTCAGTAAAACTCTGACACAAAACATATCAAGTAGTTTCTGTTACTTATTTCACCCAGCTATGATACCACCTTTTTACTATAATCATACTTTATTTATTTATTTTTTACACATTTAATGGAACATCTCTACCGTCACCGCTGCACCACTAAATATTGTGCACCACCATCCTCTTGGGATGCTATATCTTCCAGTCGTCTACAACATCACTTATGGATGTTAAACGAAGTACTATTCAGAGCCAAACTGTCTCATCATAGCATAGATAGTAACAGAAGGCCGGTTCCACAAAACGAGCAAAATCACACACACATTGACGGCACATACGTCCAATGCGAGCCAAATAAGAATAGGAACGTCAATGACCTCTATCTGTCAAATGTTGTTTGAAAAATACAGTTTACAAAGAAAGCTTATTTGCGTATCAATAACGGGTTTTTTTTACTTCGTTTAACCGAGTCTTAGTTAAATCTAAGACAAGAAAAAACTATAATGAAAACGCCAGAGGGCGCTGCGAAGTAAATACCGTATTTGACTCTGCTCCCGCAAAACTTGTTTATAAAAATATTAAAAGTGCTTAAAAGTCAGCGAATTGTGAACATTAATAAAGAAGAACACTAGAAGTAACAGTGACAGTGCTTTTAGTGACATTCGTGACGTAAAACGTCCAAAAAGTAATGTATTACAAAAGTAAACAATGACATTCAAGATGTGCAAGAAGTAAATAAAAGCAAATAACTTGCATACATTCCAACATCAGTGAAACAACTATACAATTTGTGAGTAATTATAAAGAATATCAAAGCAATTTAATGATTTTATATGACTCTGATCATTACACAGTTCGTTTTTTATTTGAACTTAAAAGATGACAATGCCATCTCGTGGTACAAGTTCATACTGACACGACATCGATAATACCAGAATAAAGATAGTGTTGCCGTTCTAAAAAAAAAAAAAAAGAAATGGTATCTATGTTAAAATAGCGACATCTATTGAACAAAAACTCAATCACCGGTATAACAGGAACAAGATCACATATTTTCATCAAAGCTAATACAGCTGCGGTGGTCAATTGGCCAACGCATTGACTTCGATGCTTGGAGTCAGAAGTTCGAACCTCGCTAAATGGCCGTACTTTTCTAATGATCTTGTGTCATTTTTTTAAGAAAAGTAAATTAACTTTAACAAATTATCATGGACTTCTTAAATAATATTACGTTTCGCACCGGACGCACTCGCAAGACTTCTGTACCAAATGATGAGGATAGTATTTCTCATACATTAAACGAAACAGTTAATAGCATGCCAGACATGTCAGGAGACGAAGATAACTTAAAAATTAAAACATTAAAAGACGAAATTGATAGACTAACAGTACAATTAAATAGTGCACATAGGGAAATTGACATATTGTCTCTAGAAAACACCAACATAAAACAAAAAAATGAGGAATTAAGTAAAAGAAATGAACTTCTCAAAAAGATTAATAGCCCGGCAAAATTAAAATTGACACCAAAGAAAACTACAAATAAGGGTACAAAAACAAAATACACACAAACTTTACAAGAAAATAGCGAACTTAAAAGTCTAAACGAAAACGTCATTATCTCAACGGAATTAGAAAACTCATCAAAAAAAGAGTCATTGATTGCTGCTCCGATAAAACAATTTAAGGGTATAAACGAAAGTAAGAGTACGTCACAGCACCAAAATAAAGGAACCAAGATATGTATTGTGAGCACAGACAATAAAAACAATCTGTTAAACATTGCAGAAAATACTCTGAATTGGACTAAACGTTGTCATTATATTAAACCACACGCAAATACGCAGCAATTGTTAAAAGGAATTAAGGACAAACTATCTGATTTCTCATTCAATGACTACTGCATAATATTATTAGGCGAAGAAGACTTTAAGATCACAAATGTTTATATTGATACGGTTTTATATATCAGACAGGTATTACAAGAAATTAATCATACAAACATTATTATATGTACGCCAACATACAAATTCTTGAAACACGCTAACTTGCATAATTTTAGGGTAGAAACCTTTAATAACCTTTTATATCTGGATGTACTAGCCCACGAATATGCATACTTTTTAGATAGTAATAGAAATTTAAGTATTGATGGCACTATGTTTGACAAGCGCACTGGCGTAATTAACAACACGGGGATTAAAACTATTTTTAAGGACGTATCGGAAATGATCAGTGGCATACAGTTGACAAATAATAGTTTGGACGATATTGATGTATACGAGGATACGATGTCCAATAATGACTTTTTTCGTTTGTAAAAATATCAATATAATACACCAAAATATAGCAGGATTGTTAAGGAAATCGGACGCACTTACCGTATGTATTGATGAATTGGCAGCAAAGAAAGTGCAAATAGACATAATATGCATTACGGAACATTTCTTAATGGAAGGCTACGAAACTCAGCTCAACATACCCAACTATTGTATAGCTGCCAGCTATTGTAGGAAAAAAATTAAGAGAGGAGGGTCATGCATACTTGTTCGAAATGATCATGACTGGAAAGAACTAACAAAAATAAGTAACATATCATCATTAGAAACTTTTGAATGTTGCGCGATAGAGCTTATTAAATATAACATTATAATTGTTTGCATTTATAGAGTACCAAAAGTAAGCAATCTTAATGAATTTTTTAGTAAATTGGAAATTGTACTTAAAGAGTTAGCAACGAAAAGATATCATAACGTTGTTATTGCTGGTGATTTTAATATTGATATGTTAAAAACTAACAGCCAAACAATTGAGTTTGAAAGCCTTTTAATGAATTTTAACTTTAAACTAGCAATTAATAAACCAACTAGAATTGTGAGCCAGACATGTATTGATAATTTTGCGCATAATTTTAACAAACATTGCAAGACAGAAATATTGGAATTAGCGCTCTCTGATCATACAGCCCAATTATTTCAATGTCCAGTTAATAAATTGTGTATTATTGATAAATACCGTACTGTTAGGCGTAACTACACTAAACATAACATCTCAAAATTTAAACAGTGCATTAAAGCATTAAGTTTTTCCGAAATGTATAAAACTCATGACCCGAACAAAGCGTACTGCTTATTTATAGAAAATTTTACACTGTTTTATGATCTCTGTTTTCCTAAATCAGTGGCAACTGTTGATGTGATAAGGAAACCGAAGTGGATATCAAAAGGAATAAAAATCTGTAGTAAAAGAAAAAGGCAACTTCTGTGGCAGCATAGGTTACAACCAAACCTTTTAAACAAAACAAGTTTTAAGAACTATTCCAAATTATTTAGGAAAATTATTACACTAACTCAACGTACACAAAATAACTATAAAATCAGGACTTCGACAAATAAATCTAAAGCTACCTGGCAAATTATAAATCAAGCTAAATTTAACATTCCGAAAAATTCTATCAAGAAAATAAAAACAAATAATTCTAGTACCTCGAATCCTAAACAGATAGCTAACGAGTTCAATAATTATTTTATCGACAAAATACAACCGATAGGTAATTTTGACAATAACATTAAACTGCCTTTTCCGAGCAAAAAGGACTCAATGTTTATGGCTCCTTGCCTACCTCAAGACATTCATAAAATCATTCTCACTCTAAAGAATACGAACAGTGTTGGATATGACGGTATATCCACCAAGGTACTAAAAGCTGTAGCGCTCGAAATTTGCAGTCACTTGAGTTTTATTATAAATCTATGCATTGCCGAAGGTGTATATCCTAATGCACTAAAATTGTCTGTAGTAAAGCCAATGTTCAAAAAAGCGGACAGAGAATGTATGGAGAACTATAGACCTATTTCGCTTATCCCTATAATATCTAAGATTTTTGAGAAATTCATTTATTTTGAATTGTACAAGTATTTTGAGGGAAATAATATATTTTGTAGCGAGCAAAAAGGATTCCGCCCAAATAAATCCATAAACATGGCAATTTATGACTTTTTGCTTACTGTTATGAGCAATATAGATACCAGAACGCCAGTGTGTGCGATTTTCTGTGACATGACACAGGCATTTGACTATGTTAGACACGACATGTTAATAAGAAAACTTGACGCGTATGGTATTAGGGGCAATATACAAAATTTAATAAAATCATATTTGAGTAACAGAAAGCAAAAGACAGAGATAACCAGGATAAATACTGACACGAAAAGGGAAGAAATCCACCTATCTGAGGAACGCATTGTGTTATACGGAGTTCCTCAAGGAAGTGTACTAGGAGCCCCTTTCTTCACAGTATATATAAACGATCTGCCAAGGGCTATACCGCATCCTATGGCACTTTTCGCAGATGACAGTACAGTGACCATTTCTTGTAAAAATAATGACATCTCCCAATACAAATTTGACATTAATAACTCATTAAAATTAATAATACAATGGCTAAGCATGAACAATTTAAAGATTAATTTAGACAAGACTAAGATTATGCATTTCAGACAACGCCCAACTTCGGTAGAAAATAATATTGAATTGACGTATAACGGCAAAACTATTGAGAATGTTGCTACTACTAAGTTTCTGGGACTGACGGTGGATACAAAACTAGACTGGAAATCACACATTGATAGTGTTTGCAAAAAAACCAGTAAAGCTGCTTATGCGTTGTTTTCACTGTCTTCGAGAGTTAATATAGAAGCCTTAATTACGGCATATCACGGTCTAGTGGCAGGACAATTGAGATACGGCATTATCTTTTGGGGAAACTCCACAGACAATGAAATTGCATTTAAAGCCCAAAAAAGATGCATTAGATCCATGTTCGGACTTAAAACAGTAGATAGCTGCAAGCCTTATTTTAAACAATATAAAATACTTACACTCCCTTGCTTATATATTCTAGAAGTCACCATGTTTGTTAGATCAAACCCTTCGCGGTTTCCTCGCTTGGAAGAAAAAATTTCACGAAATAGACGCGATAATACCAAACTCTACACACCAAGCGCAAAAACGGCTTTTATGCGTAAGAATATCATGTGTATGGCTCCAACTATAGTTAACAAATTGCCGAAAGAGTGGAAACTGTTAAGTAACAATGCATTAAAAACTAAGTTAAAGATATTTCTAGCTCAAAAAGCATACTACAGTGTCACCGAATTTCTTAATGACACAATTGTTTGACTGGTTCGCCTACACGGTTACATTAATAATTTTGTTGACATATAAAGTTTGTTATTTTTATTTTTTGATATTCTATTTATTTATTTTTTTGACATCCTATTTAAATTTTTGACATTCTATTTAATTCTTTTGACAACCAAATTAATTTCTTGACATTCTATTTAAGTTTTTTTTGACATTGAATTTAATTTTTGACTTTGTATTTAATTTTTTTGACATTGTGTTTAATTTTTTGACATTGTATTTAATTTTTTGACACTCTATTTAATTTTTGACTTACTATTTCAGTTTAATGACATTTCAATTATTTTGTTTTGACATTCTGTTTCAATTATTATTATTATTATTATTTTTTGAAAGTACTGTTTTTAATTGTTTGGCATTACTTATATTATGATTTTAAATATTTGTTAAGATGCATGCTGACATTTAGGTACTATAAGTTTGTATGCCAATATTTGGCAAAACATAGCGCACTATACATTTATACCACCCTCTGTAATACCTATGTTTTTACAAGCAAAATAAATGATTATTATGATTATGATTATGATTATTACATATTATTTGTTATTTAAGTCATAATTAGTTAAGAAAATCAGTTTTCTTTCTTATTTTCATGGTTGACAATAATTCGCCATTTTCTTCAATTCGTCACTACTCAGGTACGAATTGAAGAACTAAATTCTGATTTAAAAAAAATTCGTACATAATTCGTAAAAATTTTTAATTTAAAAAATACATATTTTTTTGCTCGCCCTACCCAACTGATATGATTTGACAGCTATGACATTATAAAATGGCGGTAAGTCGGTCCTATTCTTAGTACGTACGGCGGCAATCTAAAACAAATGACAGTTGCAAGCGCGCTTGCACCCTTTGTAGGTGAAGCGAGTCTAAATTCTGATTTAAAAAAAAATCGTACATAATTCGTAAAAATTTTTAATTTAAAAAATACATATTTTTTTGCTCGCCCTACCCAACTGATATGATTTGACAGCTATGACATTATAAAATGGCGGTAAGTCGGTCCTATTCTTAGTACGTACGGCGGCAATCTAAAACAAATGACAGTTGCAAGCGCGCTTGCACCCTTTGTAGGTGAAGCGAGTCTGTGTGTGCGTGAGTTTTCGCTCGCTTTATGAAGCTTCTGTTCCTGTATATTCTGTGACCCACCAAGTCTCTTCCCAGTCAGTTTATCTGCATCGCTTCAAGGCATACATAATAAAGTTGGCGGGAATTCGGCTTCCTGATTTACAAGATCTACCCGTAGCTTAAGATTTATTCTTGGTCTAAGACAAAATGATCCAGGGCGGAAATTGGAATCGGAGGTGTATCATTTAAATTGTCTCTACAAATAGAACTGGTTCTGAACAAGACTTTCCCAGATTTTGTCTTTGTCCAGAGCTGCCGGATTGTTCGAAAAATTTACCCTGCTTCTGGAACGTAAGGAACAAACCTGTTTTCCTTTAGTTGCCTTTTAAAACCCACCTGGGTGTTATAGTAATAACACACACTCCAACTTGGTAGGACGGATTTTGGTTATCAAGGTTCTGGAGTGGCGACCGCGCACCAGAAGACGCAGCGTTGGAAGGCCTCCCATAAGGTGGACCGATGACCTGGTGAGAGTTGCAGGAATGCAATGGATGCGAGACGCACAGGACCGTTCGTTGGACGTCTTTCGACTGAAATGATGATGATGATTTGATGATTTGCCACCAAAAAAAAAAGGAAAATACCCACCAACATACCTGTACATGGTATGTACTTTTCTACAGATGTTAATGTACCTTTCTGCAGATGTTCTGAACTATATACCACTGCTATACATAATTCATTCAAATGATCCATGTCGTATTGGCCATTGATCTACAGAACACAAAGGAAATTCGCATTACCGACATGGTTGGTCATTGTCACTCAACTGAAGCTAATTGTCAGGATTGTGTGTGACTATCGACTAACTAATGAACATTGAACACGTCTTGGATTTAATTAATAGAATGGAGACAAAGGCTTATGTCAGACGGTTAAATCCTGGAATTAGATTTTATGTAGGAGATTAATTTAGTACTTTAGCCATACAAGGGTACAGAGGTGGACTTAATACCATATGGCTTTTTCTACCATGACTGGTAGAAAAAGCCATATTATGGTATTAAGTCCACCTCTGTACCCTTTAAGTGATGCAGACCAATTTTTTCTTTGTGTAGCTTTATTTTTAGGTGGGAAATAATCCAATGACATCTCACGCCCTCCATGTCAGTCTTTTACTAACTAAAACCCACTCCTATGTTCTTTCGTTGTCTTGCAATCCAGGGCCGGGTTTTCCTTCCAGAAGCGAACCATTAGGCTTCGACCCTTCCGGGCCCCTACGGTCTTGCTAACATCTCCTTGAGGCCTCGAAGAACACTACGCGTCGTCGACGACTTAGGCTCGGTCCGGACGGTTACCGGACGGTCGGACGGCGAGCTACCCTTTGCTCGCCGTCCGCAAGCCCGCGCCTAGTATGACCGGAAATCGGGATCTGGCTGGGACGTTACAAACGTTTCCTCGCACGTGCGGCCGCCTCCTTTGCTAGCATTACTGTTTCGCAGAAGGAGGCGACCGCCTGCCACTCCTCCTCGCTCCGGACCATGGCTTGTACCAAGGCCCGGCTCGAGAGATCGTTGCCGACGATCGCCCCCACGAGGACACGGCGGTGCTCTACCCAGGCGGGGCAGACCTCTACCGTCCACACAATGATGACACGCGGGCGTTTCTTCTGCACGAATCCGGTGAAGGAACTCCCGAACTTACCATGTCCGGTTCTCTGTGTAGGTACAATAGAAAAGAAAAAAAAAACAGCTGCTCAGCAGCGGATTTTTTTATTTGAAAATGCAATTTTGAAATCGACTCACCCACGATACAGGAGTTATTCCCAGTGGTGGTGGCGCTGCAATCGGGTACTCGATTTCTTTTCTGACAAAAAGTCTTTGGGCAGGACATCTGCCGCCGGGACTACTACTATAAAATATGAAATGCTCACAAAATCAATGGCCAAAGCTGCCATAAACCGACTGTCCGAAACTCAGTGAACCGACATTTTGGCAATCCAAAAGGGCCTATTAATAGTCTATTTTAAATAAAGTTTCTGATTTCTGATTGACCCTTTGTCTGGTAACAGACTTCTGGTTTCTAACTATGTGTAACGACTGTCAAAATCTACAAATGACAATCGAAACCAACGGGTTAACGTGCTTTCCGCGGCATAGCGGAATCTCAGTCCAATAAGATGGTTACCCAATCACAGACGAACCTCGGCATTACCTCTATTCACATTCCCTTCCCAATTTCCTCCACTTTGCTTGATATTCAATGTGAAGGAATGGAGCTCATCGATCGGGTACGGTATGCAAGTGCCTTGAAGGCGGACATTCCGCGGGTGCCCCACTTGACTCATAAGGACTCTCGAAGCGTTTGGACATAGTCGTGTGTCATGAGACATATGTATCACACCAATATCATAAAGGCGAAAGTTAGTGAGTATGTATGTTTGATACTCATCCACGTTGAAACTGCTGAAGGGATTTGCATGAAATTTGACACACAGGTAGACCATATCCTGGAATAGCACATAGAATACATTTTATCCCGGGAGTAAGTTCCTTTTGGATAACTTTCTACTTTCACACGGACGAAGACGGGCAAAATTGACGGGGCCAGATAAGGCCGACGCCTGCCAGGGCTGCGGATGGTTCGAAGGAGTATACCTTAGACCTCGTAAAACGGTAACTTTAGTCAGTAAAAGTCTGACATTCTCAGACTTTAAAATTCCCAAGTAAAAAAAAAAGTTAGATGCTAGGAAATTTGACAACAGCCTTTCCAAGGGTTAGGTAACTATTGTGTAGCCCGTTGTCTAGGTTGTAGAGCTCAGATAGTTACTCCATGAAAAATAGCCAAACCCTTCATAGTTAGGAAAATACTACACAAATTGACTTGTGTTTTTTTTTTCATAAAAAAGCACTTTGCCACACACTGGGAATCTCTTAAATCGTGGCACAAACATTTAAACTCACATATATAGGGTGACTGGTAATTAGTGTACGATACTTACAACACGTGATTGTGCTCATGCCAACAACTTTTACTATGGGAAAAAACCTGAAATCGCGAAAAAAAAATCAGCTGTTCAGTACATTTATGTTTGCCGAATGTACTGAACAGCTATATTTTTTTCGCGATTTCGGCTTTGTTCCCATAATCAAAATTGTTGGTTATCATGAGCATAATCACGTGTTTAAGTATCGTACACTAATTACCAGTCACCCTATATAAGACACAGAGCGGAGCACGGAGCAGTGGTGGCCGAGTGGAGCAGTGGTGGCCGAGTGGAGCAGTGGTGGCCGAGTGGTAAAGGCCCCGACTTACGAGTTGTAGGACGCGGGTTCAAACCCAGCCAGGCGCATTACTTTGTGTAATTTATTTCATCACCACTGCTCTCAAAACGGTGAAGGAAAACATCGTGAGGAAACCGGCATGTCTTAGAACCTAAATTTCGAAGACATGTGACATTCACCAACCCGCACTGGGCCCGCGTGTTGATTACGGCCCATTCCCTCTCCTAGAGAGGAGGCCTGAGTCCCAACAGTGGGAACATTATAAGGTCGACTATGCTATGCTATATAAGACACCCAGATCTGGAACACATTTTTTGTGATAATAATCTTTTTCATTTCTTAACATAACAATTAATGTCATACCTAACATGGTGTAAGTTGTGCATACCTATAATAGGCATGCATACCAGTGACTAAATTTTAATATTATTTTTCACAAAAAATCCTGTATGTAATGCTGTTGGTGTTTTAGCATTTTTTAGCATTATCAGCCTTTTTAATGTTCCCACTGCTGGGACTCAGGCCTCCTCTCTAGGAGAGGGAAAGGGCCGTAATCCACCACGCGGGCCCAGTGCGGGTTGGTGAATGTCACATGTCTTCGAATTTTTGGTTCTAGGACATGCCGGTTTCCTCACGATGTTTTCCTTCACAGTTTTGAGAGCAGTGGTGATGAAATAAATTACACAAAATAATGCGCCTGGCTGGGTTTGAACCCGCGACCTACAACTCGTAAGTCGGGGCCGTTACCACTCGACCACCACTGCTCACTTCTGCTGCTGTTGGTGTGCCAATAAATAAATAAATAAACATCTATCTGTAGGCCAAACAAATATTTGTTCCGCGTGGGGATCGAACCCGCGACGCTGCGTAGCAGTCAATCACTCGGCCAATGCGCCAACCGTGCCGTCAGATGTTAAGATATGTTATTACATCTGACATTTAATCAATAAATAAGTCAGCTATTTCCCCATGATCATGACTTGCACTGCTCTTATGGTGTACCTTCAACGAGACATAATCCAGCAAGATATTTTTAAATATAAACAACCTCCACCACAAATACTGATATCCTAAATATTTCCTGTCACGCTGCACGTCGGTAACTTAACAGGTAAAATAATTACTCCATTACCAACACTCTAGGATAAATGGACGCTGTACCAACTTAATAATGCAAAGTGGCTGAGTGACGAACTTCATGCATGGTGCTTGACTATAAATAGCCAAGCTAGGATGAGATCTTGCCAGGGATATGTCGGGTGAAATAGAATTTGTAATTTTGCCTTAGTCATTTTTTTTTTATTAGATGGAAAAATCATCTAATGACAAATCGCGCTCTTGGGCGGAGCGGGAGATAGTGGCAGACTTTTACATACACCAACCCCGGTCCGTACGGTTACCGGACGGTCGGACGGCGGGCTACCCATTGCTCGCCGTCTGCAAGCCCGCGCCTGCGGTGGCCGAAAATCGGGATCGGAATCCCGGCGGTGGTTGGGGCGTGAGGACCGTTGCCGTTGCCTCACGAGACCGCCTGCCACTCCTCCACGCTTCGGCTACACGGCGTTGCTCTGCCCAAGCGGGGCACACCTCCACCGTGTGCTCCACTGTGTCCTCCGGGCGGTCCACATAGTGGCGACACCCGGGCGTCGCTTCTGTACGAATCCGGTGTAGGAACTTCCCGAACTTACCGTGTTCGGTGAGAACCTGCGTCATGCGGAAGGTGAGGACGCCGTGAGGTCTTTCCAACCACGCCTCAAAGAGGGACTTACCGCCATAATTGTGGCGTGCCCAGCCTTAGTCATTTGAAACATTTTAGGTTTCATAAGATTACAATGTGCTGCATTATTGGGATGTTGTTCAGATTCAGAGCTATTGGCATTTATCTAGACACGGTGTAAAACTAAGTTTGCAGCTTCGAAAGACTGCGTAGACAGAATAGCATAGGGCTCGAAAAAACCTTGAAATTTTCATTCATTTATCGGTGTATAACCCATAGTTTCTAAAAGGTATAGAAAATGTAAATATGATTACTTTTAAAGTAGACATGCACATTTGATGTGTCTCGAGACAAAGCGCTTGAAATATTGGCTCTCCAACTTGTCTGTTCTAGTTCTTGTCAAGAAATTGATTTCGATGAACGCTAAAAGTATCTTACAGGTTCCATGAGTATTGGCAAGGATGGTAACTATTCACTTGCTTTATCCATGGCTTCGCCACCGTGGCTAACCCCATCAGACTGTGCCTATGGAAAGAAATTTCGTACGGATCTACGCGGAGGTATGCGGATTTAAAGTCCCTCAAAACTCAATTTGAGGAGGATTCTCCGATTCTCCAACCAGACGGGTGTTGTGTCTGATCCAAACAACTGCCTCATAGTTGATTCCGGATTTGCCTCATAATTTATGTTCTAATCGCGTGGAGAACTCTGATAACTGATCCAGGATTTTGAATTTTTAGTTTCTGTTTGGCGTCATAGACGGCGCTACAGATCAATGCTTTCAGAGATTACCTCTTACAAAACAAACATTTAAGGATTACCTACGTCAGATTTCATCAGCTCAGGTCATTGGCATGGCGTTCAACTCGTTTCGCTGCGGGATTGTTCGAACGAGTATTCACGGTCCTGGAAAGTAAAGGGTAACTAAAGGAACACAGGTGGATTTTAGTCAGTTACAGTCTGACACTCTCTCTCGCTCCCACAGCGGGAGAAGTCATTTGATGATTTCCACCCACATTCTCTGGTCAGGGTAACTTTAATTGCTAATTTCCATGAGGTTTTAATGAAAACAGGCTCGACACGTAAAACATACATTATCATCATTACAGCCGAAAGACGTCCACTGTAGGACATAGGCCTCCCCCAAGTGTAGCCACAATGAACGGTCCTGTGCGTCTCGCATCCATCGGATTTCCGCAATCCTCACCAGATCGCGCGGTCGCCACTCCAGAACCTTTCGGCCCCAACGGCCATCTATTCTGCGAGCAATGTGCCCTGCCCACTGCCACTTTTTAAGTTTGGCGATTCTTCGGACTATGTCGCTAACCTTAATTCTCCTGCGCATATCTTCATTCCTGATGCAATCACACAAGGAAATTCCGAGCATAATAACAACTAGCTGTTACCCGCGACTTTGTCTGCGTCAAGTTAGTAAAAATGCACAAACGTAATTAATAATTCTGTGCTTGTGATTCGTGCTAAAAACATCTAATTCAAATAACGGAAATTAATTTCAGTAAATATATTATGTAAAATGTATTTCTTATGTCCAGATATATAATTTATTTTATTTATTTGGCTCACCAGTAATAGAATACTCGTTCATCATATACATCAAATAAATTACTTATCATCATCAATAAACAGAAACAGACATGTTGAGGTCGAAGTAGTTGATAAACTATGGTTCTGCCTACCCCTGAAAGGAAAAGGTGATAGTTTAAGCTTGTTTTTGGTTTATTCTATGATGAAACAACGCTGTATGATTTTAATATGATTGGTTCATTATAATAGACTAAAAGTGTATTAAACCGTTGTGTTCTTTTAACAACACTAAATAAATGTTATTTAACGTAGGCTATAAAAAAAGTGGATAAAGTATTTTTCAAAATGTTACATGTTGCCAAAATGTATAAAGAGTCTGTACGGATCTTGTTCTGAGGTCCAATATCCACAGTTTTTAGTGTCTGCACGTTTTACTTTTAGGAAGAAAATCATTAAATACCTTCCCCCGCTCTGGGTAAAGTGAGAGTTTGTGTCAGACTTTTACAGACTGAAACCGACCTGTGTTCCTTTAATTGCCCTTAGTGTTCTAGAGCTACGGTAACTTGCACGCGGCAGCAAATCTTCCTTCTTTGAGGAAAAGAGAGGACGCTGTGGTGTCTTTCTAAAGACACCACAGCGTCCTCTCTTTTCGCCTGACGAAGATCTCTAGGACCAATGCCTGCTAGAGCTATGAGATTTTGTCGAAAGAATTACCTCCCATAAGAATTTGCCTCGATGATATTTCTCTGCAGACTTTTAGCCGGGTCCGTTATGCAACTTTGGCGGAGGTGAATTTCGAAGGAGCATAATCGGCTTCAGCCCATCTTCAGCTGGATAACGTGCACTGATAGTCCACTACTGCTAGCGATTATTAAAATACTACAGAGTAACCTACGATGTCATCTTGCTCCACAATTGTACTTATAAAGAATTTGTGAAAAAATTGTTGCAGTTTGATGTTGACTTACATCACGTCGAATTTGAAACAGAAACCTCTCGAAACACCCTAATACCCCCTCATTACTCCGTGTTTGTGACTCCACAAAACTATAAAATGACAGCCAACAAATGTCGCAACCAATTGGGGCTGTGACTGACTCTGGCATCCGTCAGAATGTTGTCCCAGTGTTGATCACCACGCACTGACCACTCTTAAGGAGGTAACGTCCAGTTGTCGACTTAAGGCTGCAAGTAATGTAGGATACATCATACGTAATCAAACTATCTTCAAGAACGCAAACCACGTCGGGGCCTTGTGTGAAATATGTCTTCATGGGTTTTTCATGAAATTCTTAATGATCTTCAATTTTTGGAATCTTTGAAATTAGGTACTTGTTCCAAACAGTAGATTGTGGTCAAGTCCGAAGGAGAGATTACTTGAAGTACTGGTAACCTTCATGAACTGCTCAAGAAGCATCTTTCTGTGATTAAGTACCTACCTATATTTGCTGGTTTTTTGGGGGTCCTTCCGAAACATCTACGTTCGATGAAGACCTGCGTCAGGCGGAAATAGAGCCTTTTTAGACTTTCCTCAAAGAAAGTATTTGCTGCCGCAATTGTGGCGTGCAAGTTACCATAGCCCTGGAACGCTAAGGGCAACTAAAGGAACACAGGTGGGTTTCAGTCAGTAAAAGTCTGGTACTACCTCTCGCTTTACCTAGAGCGGGGGAAGGTATTTGATGATTTCCTACCTAAAAGCAAAAGGTGCACACATTAAAAACTGTGGGTATCGACCTCAGTATCAACTCCGTAACTCAGACTATTTATAAATTTTGACAACTGAAAACTACTTTATCCACTTATTTTTTGATAGCCTACGTTAAATAACATTTATTTAGTGTTGTAAAAAAGATAATTCTACGGTATAATATACTTTTAGTATATCTAATGAACCAATAATTTTAAAATCATACAGCGTTGTTTTATCATAACATAAACCAGAAAGAAACATACACAAAACCCACTCCTGTTCCTTCTTTGCCATTGTTCCAGGGCCCCGGGAATCTCTTTCGTATCACCCATGGCCCCAATAGGCTTCGACCTTTCTGGGCCCCTACGGTTGCTGAAACCTCCTTGAGGCGCGCGTGGAACACTACTCGCCGTCAACGACTTGGGCTCGGTCCGGACGGTTACCGGACGGTCGGACGGTGAGCTACCCATTGCTCGCCGTCCACAATCCCGCGCCTACGGTGGCCGGAAATCGGGATCGGAACCCCTCGGTTCGGATCGGCTGGGTCGCGAAGGTTATTGTCTCGCGCGTGCGGCCGCCTCCTTTGCTAGCATTACTGCTTCGCAGAAGGAGGCGACCGCGCCCAAGGCCCACCGCGCTTTACGCTATTACAAATCTTGTTATGATAAAATGACTGGACCTAACTGCGGTTTATTTTCGTAAATATTTTTGGCATTTACGAAGCAATTAATTAGAATTCAATAATTTTTATAAATAGGTCTAGAAACATTTGCTGATTTTGTGATAACGCCATCTATTGCTGAAAAGCTTAACCTTACCTTTATCACAAACTGAGGCTCTAACACGAGCTCATAACGTGATCCATTTTACGACCTAAACCGGACTGTTAAAGGGATGGAGCTATATAGGGTGTATAGCTCCATCACTCTTTTTCGCTCGTACGTCTGACATTTTGACATTATCATGGTAAGGCCCCTGGCCACCTACCGAGCGATAGTTAAACAAATAGTTTGACAAATTTAATTCGTGTGTTTGCTATTCAAAGCCAGATGGCGTCACTGAGGCATAGGATGACAGTTTTTCTAAGACATTTTTTCTGATAGCCGCTCTATTGTATCTCTTTAGATCTCTTTGTAGACGTTTGAATGCATAACCGCTGGATTTCTGTCTTGTATAGTGAAGGTCAGTATAATCTGCCAAACTGCTTCGAAAGTGCTGATGTAGAAACCAGACTGTCGATAAAAATAATAGTAAGAACGCAAAAATATGTAAAAATTTCTTGTTTACAGTAAAATAAAACAAAACTATCACAAAAAAGAAACTGAGTTCTGAACCACTATCCCCTTACGTGCCGATCTAATCCAGACACGACTGCACTACGGTGTTCGTTGACTTTGGTGTAAAATAGGTGTTCTTATATAAACGTCATCATTGTCTGCTTAACCCTTTGTCGATGATAGCGTGATGATTTTCATCTCCGATATTAAATTTGTAGCTAAATGAAAAAAGAAATATTATTTTCGTTTTTCCACTTAGATTTTATTACATGTTTGATTACTTTTTACAAAAATATGGAGTAAAAATGTCTAAGATGTGTTAAAAATATGCTAAAAGTCCTGTTATTATTGTAATCGAAGTACCATCGCATATTATATACAAAAAAGACGACAAAATACTCACAAAAATTATTACTATAACTGGGGATCGAAGTCACGGCAAATCGTTCGATACCGACATTTTTGAATATTGCTCACCCCCCATAGCAAATAGCGTGATAATTTATAGCCTATGTCCTTTCTCAAGCTCTATTCTATCTTTGTACCAAATTTCATCAAAATTGGTTCAGCGGTATAAGCGTGAAAGCGTAACAGACAGACAGACAGACAGACAGACAGACAGAGTTACTTTCGCATTTATAATATTAGTATGGATATGGATAATAATATTCCACAATTAACACACAACGCCGCCTAGTCCCAAGCTAAGCAGAGCTTGTGTTATGGGTACTAGACAACTGATAAACATACTTATATATTTTTAAATCCATACTAATATTATAAATGCGAAAGTAACTCTGTCTGTCTGTCTGTCTGTCTGTTACGCTTTCACGCTTATACCGCTGAACCAATTTTGATGAAATTTGGTACAAAGATAGAATAGAGCTTGAGAAAGGACATAGGCTATAAATTATCACGCTATTTGCTATGGGGGGTGAGCAATATTCCAAAATGTCAGTATTGAACGATTTGCCGTGACTTCGATCCCCATCAGTTATAGTAATAATTTTTGTGAGTATTTTTTTTTTTTTTTTTTTTAATTGATATAAACTAGTGCTTGACTGCGATTCCACCTGATGGTAAGTGGTAATGCAATCGTTGATGGTGAGGCGCACTAATTTATTGAGAGCCTATTCACTCTAGCCTTGAAGAGACCCAAATTATAATCGGACGGGAAAATCGCAGCAGGCAAATTATTCCAGTCCCTCGATGTACGCGGTATAAACGACGAGGCAAAACGCTTGGTCCGGACCGTAGAGGTTTCAACAACGTAAGGGTGGATACTCGCCGTTCGTCGGCTTGTCCGATGGTAGAAATGAGATGGTGGAATCAAGTCATGCAATTCCTGCGCACACTCTCCAAAATGAATTCTGTAAAACACCGAAAGGCTGGCTACCCTACGCCTGTGCTCAAGACTTTGTAGATTGGAATTAACCAGATCTGGATCACCAATTAGCCTCTTTGCACGCCTTTCCACCGAGTCCAAAGCTGCCAGGTGGCATTTTGCAGCACCAGCCCATATGTGGCTGCAGTACTCCACACACGAACGGACCTGTGCTTTGTATAACATTAAAAGCTGCCCTGGTGTGAAGTACCGCCGGACCTTATTTTGTCGTCTTTTTTGTATATAATATGCGATGGTACTTCGATTACAATAATAATAGGATTTTTAGCATATTTTTAACACATCTTAGACATTTTTACTCCATATTTTTGTAAAAAGTAATCAAACATGTAATAAAATTTAAGTGGAAAAACGAAAATAATATTTCTTTTTTTCATTTAGCTACAAATTTAATATCTGAGATGAAAATCATCACGCTATCATCGACAAAGGGTTAAGCAGAAAATGATGACGTTTATATAAGAACACCTATTTTACGCAAAAGTCGACGAACACCGTAGTGCAGTCATGTCTGGATTAGATCGGCACGTAAGGGGATAGTGGTTCAAAACTCACTTTCTTTTTTGTGATAGTTTTGTTTTATTTTACTGTAAACAAGAAATTTTTACATATTTTTGCGTTCTTACTATTATTTTTATCGACAGTCTGGTTTCTACATCAGCACTTTCGAAGCAGTTTGGCAGATTATACTGACCTTCACTATACATGACAGAAATCCAGCGGTTATGCATTCAAACGTCTACAAAGAGATTTAAAGAGATACAATAGAGCGGCTATCAGAAAAAATGTCTTAGAAAAACTGTCATCCTATGCCTCAGTGACGCCATCTGGCTTTGAATAGCAAACACACGAATTAAATTTGTCAAACTATTTATTTAACTATCGCTCGGTAGGTGGCCAGGGGCCTTACCATGTTAATGTCAAAATGTCAGACGTACGAACGAAAAAGAGTGATGGAGCTATACACCCTATATAGCTCCATCCCTTTAACAGTCCGGTTTAGGTCGTAAAATGGATCACGTTATGAGCTCGTGGTAGAGCTTCAGTGTGTGATAAAGGTAAGGTTAAGCTTTTCAGCAATAGATGGCGTTATCACGAAATCTGCAAACGTTTCTAAACCTATTTATAAAAATTATTGAATTCTAATTAATTGCTTCGTAAATGCCAAAAATATTTACGAAAATAAACCGCAGTTAGGTCCAGTCATTTTATCATAACAAGATTTGTAATAGCGTAAAGCGCGGTGGGCCTTGGGCGCGGTCGCCTCCTTCTGCGAAGCAGTAATGCTAGCAAAGGAGGCGGCCGCACGCGCGAGACAATAACCCTCGCGACCCAGCCGATCCGAACCGAGGGGTTCCGATCCCGATTTCCGGCCACCGTAGGCGCGGGCTTGTGGACGGCGAGCAATGGGTAGCTCACCGTCCGTCCGTCCGGTAACCGTCCGGACCGAGGCCAAGTCGTTGACGGCGCGTAGTGTTCCACGCGCGCCTCAAGGAGGTGTCAGCAACCGTAGGGGCCCAGCAAGGTCGAAGCCTATTGGGGCCATGGGTGATACGAAAGAGATTCCCGGGGCCCTGGAACAATGGCAAAGAAGGAACAGGAGTGGGTTTTATGTATGTTTCTTTCTGGTTTATGTTATGATAAAACAACGCTGTATGATTTTAAAATTATTGGTTCATTAGATACCTATACTAAAAGTATATTATACCGTAGAATTATCTTTTTTACAACACTAAATAAATGTTATTTAACGTAGGCTATCAAAAAAAAAGTGGATAAAGTAGTTTTCAGTTGCCAAAATGTATAAATAGTCTGAGTCACGGAGTTGAGACTGAGGTCGATACCCACAGATTTTAGTGTGTGCACCTTTTGCTTTTAGGTAGGAAATCATCAAATACCTTCCCTCGCTCCGGGTAAAGCGAGAGGTAGTACCAGACTTTTACTGAATGAAACCCACCTGTGTTCCTTTAGTTGCCCTTAGCGTTCCAGGGCTATGGTAACTTGCACGCCACAATTGCGGCAGCAAAATACCTTCTTTGAGGAAAGTCTAAAAAGGCTCTCTTTCCGCCTGACGCAGGTCTTCATCGAACGTAGATGTTTCGGAAGGACCCCCAAAAAACCAGCAAATATAGGTAGGTACTTAATCACAGAAAGATGCTTCTTGAGCAGTTCATGAAGGTTACCAGTACTTCAAGTAGTCTCTCCCTCGGGCTTGACCACAACCTACTGTTTGGAACAAGTACCTAATTTCAAAGATTCCAAAAATTGAAGATCATTAAGAATTTCATGAAAAACCCATGAAGACACATTTCACACAAGGCCCCGACGTGGTTTGCGATCCTGAATATAGTTTGATTACGTATGATGTATCCTACATTACTTGCAGCCTTAAGTCAACAACTGGACGTTACCTCCTTAAGAGTGGTCAGTGAGTGGTGATCAACACTGGGACAACATTCTGACGGATGCCAGAGTCAGTCACAGCCCCAATTGGTTGCGACATTTGTTCGCTGTCATTTTATAGTTTTGTGGAGTCACAAACACGGAGTAATGAGGGGGTATTAGGGTGTTTCGAGAGGTTTCTGTTTCAAATTCGACGTGATGTAAGTCAACATCAAACTGCAACAAATTTTTCACAAATTCTTTAGAAGTACAGTTGTGGAGCAAGATGACATCGTAGGTTACTCTGTAGTATTTTAATAATCGCTAGCAGTAGTGGACTATCAGTGCACGTTATCCAGCTGAAGATGGGCTGAAGCCGATTATGCTCCTTCGAAATTCACCTCCGCCAAAGTAGCATAACGGACCCGGCTAAAAGTCTGCAGAGAAATATCATCGAGGCAAATTCTTATGGGAGGTAATTCTTTCGAAAAATCTCATAGCTCTAGCAGGCATTGGCCCTAGAGATCTTCGTCAGGCGAAAAGAGAGGACGCTCTCTCTTTATCTCTTTTCCTTAAAGAAGGAAGATTTGCTGCCGCGTGCAAGTTACCGTAGCTCTAGAACACTAAGGGCAATTAAAGGAACACAGGTCGGTTTCAGTCTGTAAAAGTCTGACACAAACTCTCGCTTTACCCAGAGCGGGGGAAGGTATTTGATGATTTTCTTCCTAAAAGTAAAACATGCAGACACTAAAAACTGTGGGTATTGACCTCAGAACAAGATCCGTACAGACTCTTTATACATTTTGGCAACATTTAACATTTTGAAAACTACTTTATCCAGTTTTTTTATAGCCTACGTTAAATAACATTTATTTAGTGTTGTTAAAAGAAAACAACGGTTTAATACACTTTTAGTCTATTATAAAATAAAATAAAAATACACTTTTAGTCTATGATAATGAACCAATCATATTAAAATCATACAGCGTTGTTTCATCATAGAATAAACCAAAAACAAACTTAAACTATCACCTTTTCCTTTTAGGGGTAGGCAGAACCATAGTTTATCAACTACTTCGACCTCAACATGTCTGTTTCTGTTTATTGATGATGATAAGTAATTTATTTGATGTATATCATGAACGAGTATTCTATTACTGGTGAGCCAAATAAATAAAATAAATTATATATCTGGACATAAGAAATACAGTTTACATAATATATTTACTGAAATTAATTTCCGTTATTTGAATTAGATGTTTTTAGCACGAATCACAAGCACAGAATTATTAATTACGTTTGTGCATTTTTACTAACTTGACGCAGACAAAGTCGCGGGTAACAGCTAGTACATACATATATAGATAAATTACACCCAGACACAGAACAAATGATCGTGCTCATCACACAACCATTTGTCCTGGGTGGGAATCGAACCCACGACCTCCGGCATAGCAGTCAGGGCCACTAACCACTAGACCAACAGGCCTGTCGCATAGCCCTTTCCGTTGCCCTTTGGGTGACTTTTAGTTTTCTGATGAGACCCATTGTGAGCGACCACGTTTCGGAGCCATATGCCCTCAATGGAAACATGCATACACATTCATATAAACATTACGAGCAAAGTGTAGGTGTACTCCACAATACCCCTCGACCTCTTTCAAGAATACAAGCATCTTACATAACATCTTTTCAGCTAAAATATACATTCAGCAGTTTCTAAGTACTTTTAATTATTTATCTTCTTCTATAACATTACGACTTCCTACCTCAAAAACAAAGTCTGTTGTGAAAACTTAATTTTGAATAGGTTAATTAAACTTTGTTCACTAATTAACCAATTAAAAGTTTTGTTTATATGTACTTAATGAACACTTGAAGATGAAAGAGTAACTTCCCTGCTCTACGGGAAGAATTTTCAATACATTAGGTTGGTACAAAGGTAAAATTAAGTGATAGCAATTACTTCAGAAGTAATGTTGGCTAGAAGACGCAGTGTTGGAAGGCCTCCCACAAGGTATAGGTACCGATGACCTGGTGAGGGTCGCGGGAATCCGATGGATGCGAGACGCACAGGGCCGTTCGTTGTGGCGACGTTTGGGAGAAGCCTATCTCCAACAGTGTACATCTTTCGGCTGAAATGATGATTAGCTTTTTTCGGTGGGAAAATCATCCAATGACATCCCACGCTCTTGGGCAGAGCGCGAGATAGTGTCAGACTTTTACCGACTAAAAACCTACTCCTGTTCCTTCATTGCCTTTCATACCAGGGCCGAGTCTTCCTTTCAGAAGCAGACCCTTGGCCCTAGTAGGCTTTGACCCTGCTGGGCCCCCTACGTTTTGCTGACATCTCCTTGAGGCGCGCGTGGAACAGTACGCGCCGTCGACAACTTGGGCTTGGTTCGGAATGCATTGTCTAGATGTCTCTAGATGTAGTTTTAATTATACGTTAGTAGTATTCTCACTTTGTTTACGGGTGATTAACTGTTTAGTGTCTGCAATTTTGTTTTTCATGATAATTTTGCGTTTACGTTTCCAGCAAAGACTGGCAATGTCTCGTTGAATGGCAACGCTACGCTCTTTGGGCAAAACGAGCCAGCCCGCTAGTCACGCAAAGTGTCGATCAGTCAGTTAACAAATATCTTTGCAGAAATATAGATATAACATGCAACATCATAAACGCACATCTGGAAAATAGTATTTTCAGAACCGGCCATTGAATCGATTTCAGCTACTTTAAAAAAGGCTTTTTTTCCTAAAATAAATTCTCGATTATTAAAAGATAAAAATTACCTAATTTGATAAATTCTTGATTGCGTTAAGTGGCAGTGGGCAGGGCATATTGCCCGTAGAACGACAGTCGATGGGGCCGAAAGGTTCTAGAGTGGTGACCGCGCACCGGAAGACGCAGCGTTAGAAGGCCTCCTCCTTTGTGTGCTTTCTTAGATATGCCAATACCGTTGCGCTACCCAAGTGCCTTTAAGAAAAATTTCAGTGCTTAAATTATGATTGTAACATTATTTTCTAGTTGGGGTGATAAACACCCTAATTAGAAAATAAAGTCACAAATAAAGTTACAATGGCTGTGCATTGTTCGAGTTACATGTTGTATATTATAATACAAATAAAAAAAATATGTACTTTTTAATTCCTAAAAATAATTATCATTGCATGAACGCCTTAACCAATCTAAATTTAGTCTTCTATTCGCCATTTTTCCACGAAACTAAGCCAGTTTTTGATTTCAAACTTTATTTGAAAAACTGTGAGATTGGTACGCTCCTCCATCATTCAATCAATGATATGAAACACCGCAAAGGTTTTACTTACAGGCAAAACCATCTACCCTCTGAATGGAGACGATCGTTACTTACGCTGAAGGATTTCTATAAGAAACACATAATACGAAAGTCATTTGTCAGGCTTTTTTAAGGTATACGTATAGTTACGAGCAATCTATACTATAATATTATAAAGCTGCAGAGTTTGTTTGTTTGTTTGTTTGTTTGTTTGAACGCGCTAATCTCTGGAACTACTGGTCCGATTTGAATGATTCTTTCAGTGTTGGGTAGTCCATTTATCGAGGAAGGCTATAGGCTATGTTTTTTTTTTTCAAAATTAGGGATCCGTAATAAAATTGCTATTTTGTAACACAAGGTGTAAAATCGAAAACCTATTTTTGCGTGCGCTGCAAAAACTATTGACAATAGAACAAAATGATGTAGTACGGGTTTGTAGATCCCATTAAAACCTACAAAAAAGTCCGCGAGAACATATATCTAGCTATCATGGTTTAATCACAATAACCGATTTTGTGTTCAAAATAATTATTATATCGTCTGAAGAAAAAAAACTACGTTAAATATGTACCGTAATATTAATCTTTATCGAAATTAAGCATTATGTTATCAAGAGTATTTATGTAGAAGTAAAATACTTTTTGTTTCATCTCAATCGGATGTTTCGTTTAAAAGTTATCACGTGTGTAAGATGTTAAGAGTTTACCAACTCTCTCCTATTAATGAGTTATGGGCCATAGAGTTTTTTATCAACATAAAATCCTGCAGGTAATAATCTTTTTCGAAATATATTTGTTGATGAGATCAAGAAGATGCAGTCCATTATCCACAGGAATTTCTTAATTCTTTAAACCCGAGTGGCCTCCCCCCACATACTCTCAAGTTAAAAATTGGTGCCCCAATTATTTTACTTAGAAATCTTAAGCCACCAAATTTATGTAACGGGACTCGACTTCAGGTTAAATTTCTTCGCAATAACGTGATAATATAACGTGCCCGACTTACGAGAGCAGTGGTGGCCGAGTGGTAACGGCCCCGACTTACGAGTTGTAGGTCGCAAGTTCAAACCCAGCCAGGCCTATTACTTTGTGTAATTTATTTCATCACCACTGCTCTAAAAACGGTGAAGGAAAACATCGTGAGGAAACCGGCATGTCCTAGAACCAAAAATTCGAAGACATGTGACATCCGCCAACCCGCACTGGGCCCGCGTGGT
The DNA here is from genome assembly GCA_905147345.3 of Mythimna impura. Lineage (NCBI taxonomy): Eukaryota > Metazoa > Arthropoda > Insecta > Lepidoptera > Noctuidae > Mythimna > Mythimna impura. The sequence goes on from LR990349.1 coordinate 2,976,240, forward strand.
GGATTACGGCCCATTCCCTCTCCTAGAGAGGAGGCCTGAGTCCCAACAGTGGGAACATTATAAGGCCGACTATGCTATGCTAACGTGATCGTTGCAACAGTTTTGACTGGTCCAGCGGTTGGTCAAACAGTACTTATACCTCGGATCCCAATGATTCCAAATGATTTGCCTTTTCATTTTAAAAGAGTCCAAATCCCAATTAAATTATCTTTTGCCGTAACGATAAATAAATCACAGGGGCAAACATTTAAATATGTAGGATTAGATTTACGGCAAGACTGTTTTTCGCACGGCCAACTATATGTCGCGTTGTCAAGATCAGATTGCGGAAACAATCAATATATTCTTCTGCCACAAGAAAATAAAACGAAAAATATAATTTACTCAGAAGTACTTTAAAATAATATTTTAACCCGGTTTAAAGTGGACGGACACTCCCGCCTATAGTCGTCATTCTTATGTGTCTGGCTGAATGTCGAACAGATAGACAGCTATTGCCTGCGACTTATACAATTTAACTTAATCTATATTTTTCTTAATATTATAAAGCTGAAAAGTTTGGTTGTTTGTTATGAACGCGGTAATCTCGGGAAATACTGATCTGATATGAAAACTGTTTAAATATTCAATAGTCCATTTATTGAGGGAGGCTATATTTATCTCGGTATTTCCACGGAAACGAGAAAAACGCGGGTGAAACCGCGGGGCACAGCTAGTATAATATATAAAAGGAGAAACTGACTGACTGACATAACAACACACAGCCGAAACTACTGCGACTAGAAACATGAAACCTTGCACACATCGAGATATAAGTACTAACGTACTAGAGAAGCTACGTCAAATAACTGAATTGTCCTATTTTCGTAATTTGAATCTTTAGTTCGCTGCAGCGCTAGAATAATAACAATTCGTCTAAACCGTAACTAATTTACCACAGCGCTAGATTTGCTGCGAAAGTGTATTTATTCTCGGCAAAAAGGTCTTAAGCGCCATGTAAATCACGGCATTTACGCGTTTTCTTCGACAAAGTGCGGCGCGATCACCGCAGTTGAACGAGACAAAGTAGGAATTTACGGTGTCTTCTCTAGTACGTTAGTACTTATATCTCGATGCTTGCACAAGGTTTCTTTTTATGCCGGAAGCGAGCACTAAGAAGGGGTTTTTGGAAATTCAACCTTTAAGATAGTAAAAAATGGTTTTTTTTTGTATGCAAAATCATATTCCGTGTACCAATATACTTCAAAGTTAGCACAAATAGTAAACTAAGTAATTAACAAAGGTTGTCATTAAATGTTTAACAACAATTCTTGTTTTGTGGATTGATTGATTTGATTTTTAAAGGTCTTTATTAACATAAGGTATAACAAAAAGTAAACTTTAGAACTTATTCTAAAATGTTAACTAACACAAAATAAAAATGTTAAGTAGGCTACATAGCCTCTTTTAACATACACATTATAGAATTATATATCGTTTATTGACTATTAATTTATTGAACAAGAAACTGTTTTGTGAATTAATAAACTTGAATTTTGGCGCAAATTGTAATCAAAATGAATAATAAAGATTGCCATTATTAGTTTTCCAAATCAGGGTAGATTTGAACAACTCAAAAAACGATTTAAGGGGTATTAAAGTTTTTATGAGAACTTTCTCGCGAACGAATTCACAGGCAAAGTGCTAGCTAGTAAGATACATACATTAGTTCTTAATTATCTAACTAATAATTAGGTAACTTAAAACTAATTGTCTTACACATATTTTTTGAAGGACAGGAGTTAAGATAGAAAATGTGACAATGTATACATCTTATTGCTCGTAACTGTACATATACCTACTTTTAAATATCTCGGTGCCTAAATCAAATGGTAAGGGACACCTGCCTAAAAAAGGTCGGTGAGCCCGCATTTCTTTAGCGGGTTGACTATCCAAAAAAATGAAGCTCCTCTATTTTACCATTATTTTTATTCATTCTTTCTTTCTTTATACAGGTTTTTTTATTTCGATAGCAATATTTAAGAGTGTGAAATTATGAACAACTTTCAGCGGTAATCCTCTGAAAGTTGTTCATAATTACACATTAGTTTGCGGGATTAAATCAAGCCAGGTTAATTACTTTGTGTAATTTATTTCATCACCACTGCTCTCAAAACGGTGAAGGAAAACATCGTGATGAAACCGGCATGTCCTACAAACAAAAATTCGAAGACATGTGACATTCACCAACCCGTAGTGGACCCACGTGGTAGATTACAGCCCATTGCCTCTCATAGAGAGGAGGCCTGAGTCCCAGCGGTGGGAACATTATAAGGCTGATAAGCCTAATTGGCCAATGAGCCCAAACTTGCTGGATTTATACGGGATACGGATACGGGGACGACCACAATGGCCTATCGATATCCCATTTATACTGAAGTCTCCAAGAAAGTGGAGCCTTCTACATAATCTACTACTGTTGAAAAGTTATATATTTCCACTTCGTGGAACCGCTCTGCCGTCGAATCTATCGGTTCTGAGAATTTGGTTTGCGAAATTGAATTACAAAGCTTCAAATTTATCAAGATGAGCTGTGGAGTTCTAAGAAGTCGAAATAATCAAAAATATTCGAAATTCCAGACGTTTGACCGTATTATAAACCTTTTTTAATCAAATGAACCCCGGACCAGTTGATTTGATTGACCTCACTTCAGAATTATATTTATTTTCTCTTTCGTAAAAACGCAAACGTGTACCGAAATAATTTATGTCTATATACTTTTTTTTTATGGGAAAATCATCTCTTGACATCCCCGCTCTTGGGTGGATCGGGAGATAGTGTCAGACTTTTACTGACTAAAAACCCACTGCTGTTCCTTCGTTGCGTTTCGTACCAGGGCCCAGTCTCCCTTTCAGAATCAGACCCTTGGCCCCAGTAGGCTTAAACCCTGCCTGGCCCCTACAGTTGCTGACATCTCCTTGAGGCGCACGTGGTACAACCAGTAGTACATCTCCTACGCGCCGTCGACGACTTGGGCTCGGTCCGGACAGTTACCAAACGGTCGGACGGTGAGCTACCCATATATCTATATATAGACATATATAGATATATGGGTAGCTCGCCGTATACTAGATTCTGCCTGCGGCTTCACGCGCGTTAAAGTAAATTTCTTTATACAAACTTTGGAACCCCGTTTCATCTCCTTGGGGGTGAATTTTGGAAAATCTAGTTTTGATTACTATTATCTATCCTATCCTAGCCTATCTGTCCCTCTCTCGATCCTCTTCAGACGATCACTAGATTCCGGTGTAGTACCTGCAATATGGAAGTCGGCATATGTAACGCCGATACACAAAAAAGGGTCTAAAACTCAGATTGAGAACTACAGACCGATCTCAAAGCTGTGCGTGTTTGCTAAAGTCTTGGAAAGAATTGTTTACAGACAGGTTTATTCGGCCCTTAAACAGAGCTTTAGCGATCAGCAGCATGGGTTCTTGCCGGGTCGGTCAACCACTTCTAATTTAATTCTCTGCAGCGACTTCCTTTCGGAGGCTATGGCACAGAGATCTCTAGTCGATGTTGTATATACCGACTATAGCAAATGTTTTGACCGTATAGACCACAATATCCTAACCCAGAAACTCCTCTCGATGGGTATAAGGGGTAATCTTTATCGATGGTTTACGTCTTACATTGAGAATAGATGTCAGACAATTGTTCTCAATGGTTACTCCTCCAGGGCAATGAATATTCCTTCCGGGGTGCCCCAAGGTTCTTTATTGGGGCCCCTTTTATTTAATATTTTCATCAATGACGTCATGTCCTCTTTCCGCCACTCAAGAGTGTTACTTTATGCAGATGACATGAAAATCATGAAACAGATATCTACCTATGAAGACTCCCTTTTACTGCAAGAGGACTTGAATAGCTTTCAAAATTACTGTAGAACCAATAAATTAGATTTAAATGTGTCTAAATGCAATGTGTGTTCCTTTACTCGCAAACCGAACCCGATCCATTTTGCTTATAAAATATTAGATGCCCCAATAACCCGAGTGAACTTTATTAGGGACCTGGGAGTGACCTTTGACTCAAAGCTTGTTTTTGACATGCACGTCGACAATATAGTCAAAAAGGCTTCAAAGGCACTTGGTTTTATCCTTAGAACCTCGTCAGGTTTCAGGGGCATCAAGACTATTAAAATACTGTACTGTTCTTTCGTTCGCAGTCACTTAGAGTATGGTTCTCAAGTTTGGAACCCAAAATATAACGTTTACATCGATCGCTTGGAAAGCATTCAACGGAAATTTTTAAGGTACATTCAATTCCGCTCGAAAGTATATTTACCCAATTATGTAACTCGCTGCAAGAAGTTTCATATTCTTCCTCTTTATGAGCGCAGAAAAATCGCAGATTTGGCATTTTTGTTCGGAATCATGAACGGATCGGTAGACGTACCTGATTTGGTAAATAAGATAGGACTACGTGTGCCTTGTGCATATCTACGTAGACCCCACCTATTGGCCACACCAGTGGTGAGAACTCGCTACAGGCAAAACTCGTACCTGATTAGAGCGAGTCGTGCTTTTAATATAGCCTGCCGGGAAGTTGACATCGATCTTTATGACACTGGCATACGTAAATTGAAAAGAACCCTTTGCAATGATTTTTTCGCAAACATTTCCTAATGTTAAAATTGTAAACTTTTTATAATTTCATAACTGATCCTATTTATTTAGTACAGTAGTGTTGTAATAATTTTAATTGTAATAGCATCGATTTCTTTGAAAATATTAATTTAGTTTTTAAGCTGTGTATTTATATCGTGTAATGTACCGATTGTTTCAACACATTTATTCATTCATTATAAGTGAAAACTTGTAATTGGCCTTAAGCTTTAGTATACTAAGTTAACATGTTTTTATTAGCTGTAAGTTTTCCAAATAAAATAAAATAAAATAAAATAAATAATATTATTATTTCTTTCTGCCAGGCAGCTAAGGCCCATAGATAAAAATACATTATATTACAATCTTATAAACAAAATAAACTACATATTAAAAATATCACAAACTATAATTATACACGTAACATCGGCGTCGTGTTCCGCTGCGTGGTGTCGCGTAGCCGTTCTTAGAAACGTCGATACACGACACCTTTCGGCCAAAAGTCCTCTCTCAAAAAGGTCTGTGGATGGTGGGTTGGAACTCGTATCACGAACGACTTGAAGTTGGTGTCATGGCGCGAATCCAGCCTTTCGACCCTCAGAGAGCTCAGAGGCAATGCTCACCTACGTCGTAAAAGAAAACCATGTGTATTTCACGCTCCTAGTCCCTGCAGTTTCGACTGTGCGTCGATACATCAGTCAGTAAGTTTCTGCTTTAAAATATATATATATAAACCATTTTTCTTTCAACTTTTACAATCAAAATTATAATGGCATGTTGAGCCATGGGCACCAGTGAATTGCGAAGTTAGCTCAAGTTATAAAACTCATTTGTATTCGAGAAACTTTCGCCGCAGACAAATTAATTCAAATGTATGAAAACATGTTCGGAATATCTTAAATGTTAAGTAGCTCGGTACACTAAATATACCTACTTTTAAAGCTGAGTTCAGACGGGTCGTCGGAACACTGTACCCATCTTGCGATGTTGTACCATCTGGCAGGTATAGCTTCTCCAGAAGTTCGCCGCGAGATAGTTAGCCGCATCGAGAAGGGCAAAATAAAATGGGACGATCGTCACCCCCTACATGAACATGAACTAATACGTGCACGTTTGAAGAACCATTAAAATTTTAGGAGATTTACGATCTCCTCGAAAGACAGTGCGGCGGACGAGAGATCTGCGCTGTGGCAGCAAAAACAATCAGCGGGCTATTGCGTAACTCTGTTGACAGTTCAAGTGATGATCACTTGTTAACAATGTGCATCATTGAACTGTCAAACAGCTAGTTTCGTATTGCCTATCTTCAGTGACCAACTGCAGTGACGTCATTAGCCACTGGTGCCTTTGATAACCACCGTAATACGTTTTAACAGATGTTATTGTATCGATACTTTTAAAATTGCGATTGTGTAAGCTTTTGAAGCTGTATAATAGTCGATAAAATTTTAGAGTGGTCACAATAGGCACTGTAAATTTTTATAATTCACCACATTTCTACCGTACCTAGTTTGTTAGTCATTTGTGTGATACGTAATACCAATTTTATAAAATTGTCAGTTGACAACTAAGTTTAGTGTGCAACGAATGCTAGTTGTCAACTGTTATTGAAAAAGTTAGCCAATAGCCCCCCTGGACGCGAATTGCAGTGGCCAATCTAGAAATCTCTTAACCGGCTGCGGACCCAGGTTGCTACACAAACAATCTGGCCAAATGGGGGCTTCCTTGACTCATCTCAAACTTAGTGTCAATGTGGAACCGCTTCACAGGCCATACATCACTACACTGCCCGTCCTTCACAACCACCTGCACCTTTCAGGATTTATACAGAACAATAACAGCTGTACTGGTTGCCAAATAATGGTCGAAAAAAGTTAATTTGAGTCCATCGACACGAAAAGAAGAAGAAGGAATACTGTAGGCAATGTTTGGCGAAAATCACCAGCAAACTTGAATGTCTCTATGAATCATAGTGCATTTATCCCATATGATTATATGATATCTTGCGAAACTTTTTCCAAAGAGCCATTTTTACACGATTCAAGCTCACGTTACCTTTCCGCCAAGTCTGCGATGCGTGTGCACCTGATAATAGAGTCGCAGCATTCGCGCATCATTAATTTGTTGCAGCGTTATTTTAAAACCGTGATATCTCCTAAGATATTAATTGAAATGAAATGATGTAAAGGTAATTCTGTTAAAAATGAAATACTTAGAATGAATATTGTATTTATTTGGATAATCATTAATATTATGTGTATAAAAACACCTTCGCAAATAATTCATTATTTCAAAACAAAATTTGATTACCGTAAGAAAGGTGATTGTGAGCCAACCTTAACAGATAGACATATACTATTGTAGATTTTTTTTAGAACTTTTTATGAGGAACAATTTTGTAATACATTATTTTTGCGTAACTTTAACCGTTTACGTAGCGCACGCAAAGGAAGCTCTCAAAAGGAATATTTTTTCCCCGCTTTCGCAAAATTTTTCATCAATACTTCGCTCCTATTGGTCATAGCGTGATGTTGTATAGCCTATAACCTTTCTCGATAAGTGAGCTATCTAATACTGAAAGAATTTTTCAAATCGGATAAGCAGTTCTTGAGATTAGCGCGTTCAACCAAACAAACAATCTCTTCAGCTTTGTAATATATTAGTATAGATAATATAGATTAATAAGCTTGCGTTTGAACTCTATATCATGAAATGGAGCTCGCTTGCCTAGAAGTAACCCTTTTTTACTTTGGAAATCATCAAAAAACTTCTCCTGCTCTGGGTGAAGCGGGAGACAGTGGAGCGGTTCCTTCAGTTACGGTAAAGATCCTTTTATCAGGAAACATAGACTCCGGCAGGAAAAAAATACCAAGAAGTTTGTTTGTTAGTTTGTTTGCTGGTTGTGTTCGATCCCCAAGGTTAAACGATGCTTGCCGAGATCAGACTATAGATGGGTGACCATCTTAAGTTAACGAGACTTCTACATGTCTCGTAAAGCACATTAAGCCGTTGGTCCAGATTGTCATTTTTAGATCTTTGACAGTCGTTCTGAATAGTCAGAAGTTGGAAAATCGGATCCAAGTATTGCTAAGGAGTAGCGTATAATTACCCAGTTACCGGAACGAACAGGAGTGGGTTTTAGTCAGTAAAAGTCTGAAAAGCCCTCCCGCTTAGCCCAAGGACGGGAGATGTCATTAGATGATTTTCCACCAGTTTGTTTATTCAGTGATTTTAAGTACATAATATGTAATCTTTGCTGGCTGATCAACGTCTTACCGTCGACGACGGCTGGTGCTAAAAATCAGCGCTGTAGCTCTGTCTTAGACGAACCCCAGCATTTTGCTGAGCGCTGGCCGTTTTGCGCGGATGTCACGCATATCCTACCACTTATATTATAAATCGTTATTGTTATTTGTTTTTATTTTAATAATAATAATTATTATTTATTTATTTGCCAGAATGTAGGTGTACAAAGTAGTATGATCTTAATTTTAATTAGGCCCATTTACATTCTACCATAACTTGTAGTGTGCAAATATTAATACAGTGTTCATCAAATTTATTAAAAATGTCGTATTCATATTTCAGTTATCACTATAATAGCTACAAGATGTCTGATTAAAAACAAATTAATTGTAAATATTAAATTTTTAAGGTATGCGCCATGTTTGACGAAAATAAACTGTTTTTCTTTCCTTCTTTCACCAAAAAAAAGCCCAGTTACTGAGTTGTGTCATATAGGCAGTCACATGTAAAAGATTTATTGATCTAGCTGCATCTGGTTTAACTAGAAGCTGACTGCAACAGTTGAGAAAAGGCTCGGCAGACAGACAGACATATGACAAGATCACAATGTAAAATGAAATTTGAAAGTACGAATAAGTAGAAGTTGGCGGCTGATCAGGCTGCGGATAATCTCCCGTTTTCGGCCACGGTCTAATCCATGGTCGGAAGCGAGAACACATGGAGCGCCGTCGCGTCGTCGCTTCTTTCTGTCGGAAAGCGATTGGCGCAAAGGAAGCGAGGGAAAGGGAGTGTCCATGGAGTTTCTTGCACGTTCTTTTCTATACAGATCTACGCTTTGGAACGTGCAATTTAGCTTCACTTTTTTGACTGACCAAATTGACAATTCAAAAGTGCCTGTAATTGGTCTTTTTGAAACAAACGTTTCTGATTTCTGAGTTAGGGAATCCAACCCCTCCTCTCTATTCGTAGTTAACACGCTGGGCACCGGAAGGCTTGACGTCAATTTTAAGGGGGAAGCGCCAGGGTATCCCGTGAAATTCAAATTTACTTATATTCGCAATAAGATCACACAAATAAACAAACCTTTTTTCTGTCCGTTCAACTGATGTTAACTTCTATTCTTAAAGGGGTGACCAGACGGTTGCAAACCAACGTCCCAACCAAGGTGACCTTGTTAGTTTCAATCCGTGTAGACAGCAGTTGTAAACCATGAACTTCAACGCACTTGGTTGAGAGGTGCGTTTTCCCAACCACCAAACGTGTTGGCGCGTGGTTTACATCCATGTAGCCGCAACACAAACCAAACACATAAACCAAGGTCACCTTGGTCGGAACGCTAGTTTGCAACCGTCTGGTCACCCCTTTAAGAATAATGATGGCATTAAAAGCAAAAAAGTGGTTACAATACCAATAATTACTGCGCCGCTATTAATCATGCCGCCAATGCAATAAAAGTCATGGCAAGCCGTCGCCTCCTTCTGCGAAGCAGTAATGTTAGCAAAGGAGGAGGCTGCACGTGAAGGCGCGAGGGCGGCCCTCACGCCCCAGCCGCCGGGTTCCCGATCCCGGTTTCCGACCACCGTAGGCGCGGGCTTGCGGAAGGCCAGCAATGGGTAGCTCGCCGTCCGATCTTTCGAGACCAAGTCGTCGATGGCGCGTACTGTTCCACGTGCGCCTCAAGGAGATGTCAGCAAACCGTAGGCGCCCAGCAGGGTCGAAGCCTACTGGGGCCAAATGTCTGCTTCTGAAAGGAATATAAGACTCGGCCCTGGTATGAAAGGCAGCGAAGGAACAGGAGTGGGTTTTTAGTCAGAAAAAGTCTGACACACTCTCGCGCTCCGCCCAAGTGCGGGGGATGTCATTGGATGATTTTCCCACCGAAAAAAAAAAATGCAATAAAAGTCAAAATTGGTTGATCGGACAGTGCAAAGGGTTAGTTTAAATGTGTAATCATATTGCGAATGGAATATAGGTTGATTTTGTTAAATCAGGCGATGAAAATATCCCGTTTATGTTTTTAAGAAGTGTCCACTTCAAAATTAAAGTATCAAAACATTTTCTACTCGGGAAGGTTGTGGTCCCTGGCACCGGGCTGCAGGCAGGCTTCTGCGACTGGACAGAGGCAGCTCCCTGAACAAACACTTCTTCACAATAAATATCACAGATAGCCCTCTGTGCAGAGGATGTATGGAGTCAGAAGAAACTGTCGCGCATGTGCTCGAGTGCACAGCCGTCAGTGAGATAAGAACACGAACCTTAGGAGCACCGAATTCACTGATGGACGCCCTGAGAAAACTGAAGAGACTCATCTGTTTCTGGAATGTGGTGGACTGTTTGGAATAAAGGCCGCCATGGCCCACGCACAAGGGTCCGATAAGGACTAAGTGCGGAAACCAGACCACAAAGATAAGATAAGATAAGACATTTTCTACTGTCACGTGGGCAAATACATACGCTGGAAGACGGTGGTGTAAAATATTTCCAATCTTGATTTTCCTTCGAAAACTTGACCTGTATTAAAATCCGCCATCATTCGAACCTGAACGAACTCTTCACACGAAGCTCACATTATACTGTTAAAACCTTCACTCAATAAGAGAATGAATGAAAGCTTTGTTTCGCGCACAATACAGTCTAATGTAACGAAAGTAATGCCTGGTATTGTTCACTCTGAGTGAATGATAAATAACTTTTGGGTAAAATATGAATATGTAATTCATTAAGAATGATTGATCTTTACCTAAAACGTTTTGTTGACGCGCTTTTGGTAGTGACAACAAAGAGGTGTTAATGTTTTGCCATGAACTTATTTTATATTTCACTTATTTTACTGAATCTACTCGTTTGGTTCTCGATAAACGAAGACGGAGGACGAACTTAACACCTTTTTGGGGCTCCGTACCTCAAAAGGAAAAAAACCGAGCAAGTGCGAGTCGGACTCGCGCACGGGTTCTGTACAAACTTACCTATGAAAACATCTCAATTCCTGAATTGAGTTACGAAGATTTTTCTGAATTGCTAAAAAGTTTTTTTTTTGTTGGCGTAACTACAATAAAGTTTTCAGATTTTTCAGTTAACGGGAAATACCCTATGAATTTTGATTCCCTTGAGAGGGTCGAAATATACGTTTTTTGCAACATATACGGCCGTATCTATTTTTTCCTTAACTTAAAAGTTTAATTTTTTCACAGCTTCAAGGGACCGCAGACTTAAGAGCATTCATCCGTTAAAACTACGCAGAAGCCAAAATCAATGATTTCCGACGGACAATATAACAATAATGTGTTTAATTTCTAGATAAGATATTGACGTCATATTATTGGGAATTTCATAATCTAGTGTATGTTCCAAAAACATTTTCAAATGATCGTATAGTTTTCCCATTAGAACAGACCTTATCCAAGCCGTTTTTAAAACTAGCGGTCGACGGTCTACGCAGATGCGAGATAGTAGTTAAACCGTGTATGTTAAACTTACAACATTTTACTTAAAAAAAAAATGATAACATTGACACATGGCGCAAAAAAAAACACGATTGCTGTAAGCTTTCATTCAAGAAAAGTAATCTCAAAACTGTCATTTTTAGCCGTTTTTGGAGATATTAAACGTGTTAGTTTAGGATAATATATGAGGCATTTTTTTTTAGACTTATTAATTGAACGCATTTACGATCTATGACATGGTACAATAATTTTTTTATTATCTTATTTGTGTACACTACAATTAATTATTTAATATCACTATTTAATAGACGCGAAATCGCGTCAGCGCTTTGTACCGGCCGAGGTCTTTCAGATTTTTAGTCTTTCTATTCTACAGTGATACTAAATAATTAATTGTATTGTAGTGCACATTATTGTTATATTTTCCGTCGGAAATCATTGATTTTGGCTTCTGCGTGGTTTCTCTCTCGATACCTCTACGCATTCTCGAAATAAAGGGTCTTGACAGACAGACAGACAGACGGATAACAAAGTGATCCTATAAGGGTTCCGTTTTTTCCTTTTGAGGTACGGAACCCTAAAAAGATATTGCCCATTACAATCGAATTGCAACTTAGGCACAAAGCCCAAACGTTGTAATTGATGTTGTTATTTACCATGCTAAAAGGCGTTTTTTTTATGAATGTGAGCGTGTAGTATGTTTGTTTACGCTTAAATTGCTGAACGGATTTGGATGGAAATTAGATCATGGTTGACTATAGTCAAAATTGTCTTCGAATAGAACAAAGAACACTTTTTTATCCCGAGTTTATGTTCCCTTAGGATAATTTTCAATTAACACACAGCCAAAGTCACTGGCAGCAGTTAATTTCTCATATCTCAAAAATTCAATAGCTGGATAGCTTTCACGACAAATCTTAAAAACAAGCTCTCTTATGGCATTACAGATTATTCGAGGAAAACGAGGACCTACTCCATCTATTCGAAAAATTCGGCGAGCTGAAGACAGCTGAGGCACAGATGAGCTCCGAGGAGCTGGCAGAACATGCTACGAAGGTCATGCACACCCTGGACGAGGGGATCAAGGGGTTGGGAGACATTGACACCTTCTTCGCTTACATCAGACATGTAGGAGCTACGCATCATCAGGTGCCTGGGTTTAAGGCTGAAAACTTTTGGGTAAGCTAAGAATTATTTTAGTTATTAAGACTTAGCGGTTTTTTTTTCGGTGGTAAAATCACATCCCGCGCTCTTGGGCGGAGCGAGAGATAGTGTCAGACTTTTACTGACTAAAAACCCACTCATGTTCCTTCATTGCCTTTCGTATCAGGGCCGAGTCTTTCTTTTAGCATCAGACCCTTGGCCCCAGTAGGCTTCGACCCTGCTGGGCCCCTACAGTTGCTGACATCTCCTTGAGGCGCGCGTGGAACAGTACGCGCCGTCGACGACTTGGGCTCGGTCCGGACGGTTACCAGGCGGTCGGACGGCGGGCTACCCATTGCTCGCCGTCCGCAAGCGCGTGCCTACGGTGGCTGAAAATCGGGATCGGAATCCCGGCGGCGGTTGGAGCGTGAGGACCGTTGCCTCACGCGATCGGCCGCCTCCTTTGCTAGCATTACTGCTTCGCAAAAGGAGGCGACCGCCTGCCACTCCTCCTCGCTCCAAACCATGGCCCGGCGCGAGAAATCGCCGCCGCCGATCGCCCCCACGAGGACATGGCGTTGCTCTGCCTAAGGAGGGCACACCTCCACCGTGTGCTCCACCGTGTCCTCCGGGTGGTCCACACAATGGTGACACCCGGGCGTTTCTTCCACACGAATCCAAGACTAAGCAGTAGTGTGGTGACTTTTGGGAAAGGCCTATGTCCTGCCTGTATATTCTGTTAACATCTCATCGTGAAAAATTTGGTGAAATGAGAATGAATCGTAAATGAATAAGAGTTACAGCTGGTCGATGGTTTGAAAGGTTTTGGAATGGCGACCACGTACTGGAAGACGATGCGTGGGAAGGCCTTCCACCAGGTGAACCGACGACCTGGTGAGGGTCGCGGGAATCTCATGGATGCGAGACGTACAAGAACGATCGTCGTAGCTACACTTGGGGGAAGCCTATGTCCATCAGTGACCATCTTTCGGCTGAAATGATGATGATGATGAAACTAACAGGCCATGATTAATGTGACACAATCAAGTCTATTTTGTTGTAGTACCCAATACGCATATTAAAATACTTATGCATCACGCTTACACTTTTTAAAATAATAAATGAAATATATGTGTTCATACTCTTGCGCAATCTCATCTTCCTAGCTCATCTTGTTGTGCTAGTGCTGCCGCTGCGGCTGCGGAGAACCTCAAGCGGCGGAAATATAATCACCTTGTTGGAAGTTATATTTTCGAACCGTTTGGGGTTGAAACCCTCGGTTCGTGGGGTCCGAGTGCTCACAAGTTGTATAAAGATCTGACGAAACGTCTAGTTGACATTTCGCCTGACCCAAAGGCTGGCTTTTACCTCGGAGAGAGGATAAGCATTGCCATACAGCGTGGCAATGCCGCCAGTCTTTTGGGCACATCACCAGTCGGCAGCGGTGTGGAAGAGTTTTTTGAAGCCAAATTTTAGTTTCTTTATAGTTAGTTGTAATTAGAGTAGGGTTTTTATTATTAGTTTTTTTATTTTACCATAAATGAAATGGAGTTGATATCAATATGTGAACATTTTTTAATTAAATAATAAATGATATTTATTTTGCAAATAAGTTTTTAAAAACACTTTTACACGTCAGTTTTTTTGTCAATTTAAACTAGATGAAGCCGGTGTTTCCTAGCTGACTACCCTGAGAAGAAACACCGAAACAAACTCAGGGGTCAAAGTCTCTTTTAAAGTCCATACAACAAACATGTAATGGTCAAATCATATGAGAACCATGCAGATTGGAGTCCGAGATGGTCTTTTGAAGAAAGAACCACACAGTTCTGAGCGGACCTGTCCAAACAGTGCAAGCATTGGTCAGTATTAGTGTAGCTCAACTCAGAACTAGGAGCTCAACGACTTGACGAACAATACCAAGGAAAGGACATTTGGGTAGGCCGCAAAAAGTACTCAAAACTGCCAGACATTATGTTAAAATTAATGCACAATGTCAACTAGACAATTCATTTTTTTATGCGCAAACAAACACTGCGCAAAACTATAAACTTCTTTCTTATACAGCGTAAGAACTGTCAAAAGTTAAAAATCACAATAACTTTACACGAATATTTAGTTATTGCAAGCACTTGGAAGAAAAGATTAAAATTTTATAAGCCAAAATTGTGTTCTTCAATATATTTACTCAATTCGAATACCGTTAGTACCTGGCTCTCTGCCAACCTTGAAGCTAAAAGAGCATGAACGTTAAGCGTCTCATAATTCCCGGATGAAAGGTTAACAGAAAGTACCTGAAACGCTCATAAAAGATATACCTACGCGGCATTTACTTGCCAGCTTTCATAAAAAAATGCAATATCGTCTTACTTGATATTTTATTTTTGTATAAGAAATTGTGTGGCTTGGATGTCGTGGGGGATTTTGTTAGCAAAAAATAAAGACTGATCTGATATGATCTTTCAAAATATCCTTAATTGGTTGGATTCTTTTTTTTTTCACCATATCTTTCTTTATTTCTATGTATGTACCTAAGTGGTAGGTACCTATATATTTATTATTATAATAACTGCCCTTTCCATTTGTCTTATATTAAATTGCACCTGTCGTGATATGTCTCTGCACCACCCTAAGGTAGGTCTGGTAGAAAATGCCTTAGGCATTATGGCAATGAAACAGTAAACAAAGGCAGTCCGCCTTTGTTTATTGTACACCATATTTTAAAAATTACTCGATGTTAATTTTAATTATTTTACTTTTGTTTTTTCGTTTTGCGATACCGTCGCTTAACTTAATCCATATAGAAGTAAGTGAAGTGAAGATTGTTTAGCCACATTTGTTGTTAGGCGCCTTTTTGGCCTCGCACAGATTATAATTTAATGTTTACTTTTTATATGTATTTTTAGTTCACATGCGTTTGTAAAAATAAAAATATTTTCTTTCTTTCTTTTTATATTCTTCTAT
Organism: Mythimna impura; assembly: GCA_905147345.3. Lineage (NCBI taxonomy): Eukaryota > Metazoa > Arthropoda > Insecta > Lepidoptera > Noctuidae > Mythimna > Mythimna impura. Next base: position 2,991,683 of record LR990349.1, read on the forward strand.
CACTTTTCAATGTTTAAGAGTTTGATGACTAACGGCCACTGCGTTTTAACATAGTAATAGCGGTTATATTTTATTGTAATTTCTTTCCCGTAACGGATGTAAAAGCTGAAAAAATTGAAGTCTACCATAATCCTCAACATTTTGAGATAGGTATTTATTTTAATCGAGTTTCTCCAAAGAGTTATTAGAAAAATGACAATGACTATTGCCATGCTAAAACGACAGAACAATATTATGTTGTATTCAATAAAGCTTAAAGCGTAATGCCCTCGAGCGCCGATTGTACATACGTCTGTACAATTCGAATGACCTTGAAAAACGCTTAATTGTCGTTTTGTACATACGTTTGTACGAAATTTTTTTGGCCGAAAATTTTGTTTTCTATATCTTTGTTTCTCGTTAAAAAATCCAGAAAACGTTTTTTTTTGGTGATTTACGTATAAACGCGCAATGATGTAATAATAATACCCCGGGGAGGTTGTCTCTTGTAGACTAGATAAAATCATAAAAGGAAATCTCCCTGATACCCAGTTCGTACAAACTCCTCCTACAAAAGTTAAGACAAGAACATTCAATATCACTTCAACCAGCAAAATTTTCCTGCCCTAGATGGAGAAGGCGTCCTCTACAAAACATTGCAGAAAAGTTAATTAAAAGCAGAAAGACTTACCTTGAAACAAATACTAATTAATTAATGAGACCCGAGGAAGTAAGAACTTAGTACAAGTATAATACTTCAGACGAACGACTAGCGAAGAAGTAGTTGGAACAGTCTGAACGGAAGGCCACTTCTGTAATAACTATTACTTTCCCGATGTACTTGGGTACGACGGCGGCGCGGCTTTCAACAATGGTGAAGTTGTAGTACTATATAGGAAGTGTCAACAAAAATATTAGGGGCTAAAGTATGAAATTGCCGATTTGTACAAAAAAAAAATGAAATTCATTTTTTTTAATTTAACATATTTATTTTGATTAAATAGGTAGGGTAGAGGTTTTGGTTTAGGTAGGGTAGAGTAGGGTAGAGTACGGTAGAGTAGGGTAGGGTAGAGTTAGGTAGAGTAGTCAGTTGACGGGAGCGAAGCCGCGGGCAAAAGCTAGTTAGCTATAAATAGGATGGTCATTTATGCCTTTGCGATAGAACTCTGGTGATTTAGATTCGACAAACTATGTGAAAGCATTTTGTACTGCCTCCTGAGAAGAAAACTTTTTATCACGTAGAAAATTGTCCAAAACACGAAAAAAATGGCAGTCCGTTGGAGCAAGGTCTGGCGAATACGGAGGGTGACGAATGGTTTCTAAATGCAGTTCCTGTAGAGTTAAAACGGTTTCTCATGCTGTATGAGATCTCGCGTTATCATGGAGCAATAATGGTGAAGATCGATTCATAAGTCGGGACTGTTTCACTGCTAGTTTTGCTATCATTGTTCAGAGTTTGGCACAGTAGACATCTGCCGTTATTGCTTGACCAGGTCAGAGAAAGCTATAGTGAATAACACCATGCTGAGACCACCAGACAGTTACCATTACCTTTTTATTGGTAAGCTTTGCTTTAGGACACTGTTGCGGCTTTTGACCTGGGGTCAGCCATTGCATTTTTCGCTTACGGTTATCGTAAAGAATTCACTTTTCATCACATGTCTTAATTCGATCGTCCAATATTCCTTCATTTCTATATCGACTCAACAAGGCAACACAAGTTTAAACACGCGTTTCTTTCTGCAGATCAGTCAAATCATGGGGCACCCATTTTTCATATTTTTTTTTATTTTATTGATTTGACGCAAATGAGTCAATATTGTTGGGTTACATGTTTTAACGTTACCTTATCGTTACCTTAACGTTAAAACATGCCGCTAATTCCTGGGTAGTTTGGCTCGGATCGGCTTCCACCATCTCTTTCAATTCATTTTTATTCACCTGTGTGGGCGGTCTTCCACGTGGTTTGTTTTTAAAATCAAAATTTCCATCACGAAAGCGTTTAAACCAAAATCGCACGGTGCGTTCATTAGCAGTCCCCTTTCCAAACGCAACATTGATATTGCGAGCTGTTTCTACCGCGTTAGTTCCGCGTCGGAACTCGTATTCAAAAATCACTCGAAATTTCGAAGTATCAATCTTTCTTGTCTAAACTGAATAAAAAAAACAACTGAAAGTCGATAATCGATTGTTGCAGTTTCACTCAAAAATCTCAAACCATGAAGGTTCTATGTCAAATTCAAGTACCTATTACAAAAAAACGGCAATATCATACTTTAACCCCTATTAAATAAATAAAAAATTCTTTTTCATATTTCTGATCATGAAAAGGTGTTTTCATAAAACTTTATTACCTCTTCCGACCGTATTTTGAGGGTAGTTTTAAAAAATTAATAATTATAGTCTTTATTATGCATTTTTATTAGAACCAAGTTTCAAGTTTATTAACCCAAGAAATAACATTCTTCCATACAACCTTTAACACCCACAAAACCGTTTTACAGGTGTAGTTTGAAAACCGAATATTATTATTTTTAATTACCTGTGTTACTATTTATTCTAATTTTCAAGTTCAAGTAAGTTTCAAGAAGGAATAAAATTATGACGAAATTTCCCCATTTCACCCCCTCAAAAGTCAAATTTTCAAAAACCCCTGTTCAGTACTAGCATAGTCGGCCTTATAATGTTCCCACTGTTGGTACTCAAGCCTCCTCTCTAGGAGAGGGAATGGGCCGTAATCCACCACGCGGGCCCAGTGCGGGTTGGTGGATGTCACATGTCTTCGAATTTTTGGTTCTAGGACATGCCGGTTTCCTCACGATGTTTTCCTTCACCGTTTTGAGAGCAGTGGTGATGAAATAAATTACACAAAGTAACGTGCCTGACTGGGTTTGAACCCACGGCCTACAACTCGTAAGTCGGGACCGTTACCACTCGGCTACCACTGCTCTTCGTTCAGTACTAGCCAACACCATAAAGGGAAGCCTTGTGCAAAAATTCACGTTCCTTATAGTCTCAGTAGTTTCGCGCTGCGCGTTGATATGTCAGTCAGTCAGTTTCTCCATTAATATAATTATGTAGATGAAGTAACATTCGAATAACGTGCTTATGTTGGTAGCACCGTATTAATTTACAGTTGGTATTATTAAGTTTTCCAAGAACAGTGCAAGTTTGAATCGAAAAACAATATCGTTTAGAAACTTTGTTTTTATTGTGGTCGGGCTTGCTCTGTTAAAGTTGTGTTTATTATCAATAAACATCTCGCTTTATTGAGTATAATCTTGAGTTCACTGAAAATTCTGAAAAAGAGTATTATAAAATCTTTTTTTTTATGAAAAGCTTTTTTCGAATAATTTATATTTCTTTACATAATACAACTTTACGCTTTTAAACCCTAATTAATGTTATCATAAACTATCTTAAGTCTAAAGGTTAATCAATTTTCGAACTTAAAAAAAAGACCTTTAATTGCAATTTCTTTTAGGTTACAATCAATGTCAAAAACTTTTCAAGGTGTAGGGGAATTTAACTTCGAATGAGAACGGTCCTGAAAGTTACAAAAACTGCCTTATTGATCAAAATAAATGAATCAGCAATTCCCTCTCTAAGATTGAACCTTTAGATACTCACTGACCGATTGGTATTAGGCAGTACCAGGAATAGTATTTTTACTGTCCGGCTCACGTTTGACTACTATCTTATCTGACGATAAGCGACAACATGGTCGACAATGGATCACGCTGCCTAGAAGTAACTTGTGAATAAGTAACTTCTAGGCAAGCTTGACTTAAATACTTAAATCAGGTTGTACCTATCAGGAAACACAAACTCCGGCAGGTAATTCCACTCCTTAGCCGTAAGCACAATGAATGTGTTTTGTGCGCACGTGTGGGATATACATCATGTACCTGTGGCGCATCACTGTACGTCTGGTGGTTCGATGATGGAACCTCCTGCACTTCTCTTATTTTAGCTTCCTTCAGCATACCTTTTTCTATATGCCACTACAAATCGTCATCTCAGTAGTCACCCACTTTCCTAGCCAAAACATCCATCACACAGGAGAACCTACTATCTACTTAGTCTGAAGAACCACCAAACTTAAGTGGCAGTGGGCAGAGCACATTGCTCGCAGAACAACAACAGTGGTCGATGGGGCCGGAAGGTTCTGGAGTAGCGACCGCATATTGGAGACACAGCGTTGTTAGGCCTTCCATAAGGTGGACCGATGACCTGGTGAAGGTCGCGGGAACCCGATGGATGCGAGACGTACAGAACCGGTCGTTGAGGTGACACTTGAGGAAGACCCATAACGGGAGTACAACAGTAAACGTCTTTCGACTGAACAGCGAGCTTCCCTTACACTTATCTTCTATACTTTAAAAAGAAATTATACATACCCCATTTTTTACACCGTATTTACCTAACAGGCACACATTCAGCCTAAGTGAGGGAGCTTCAAACTTCACCGTAGCATGCATTAGCGGCGCTCGAACACTTGGAAACTATCCTTAAGTGTTCGCAAGCGATGCATCTGCTGGAGAAATATCTTACATTAACTCTATGAACGTAGTAGTAGAAGTTATGAGCAAGTGCAGTTTGCGATGACAGACTTCTTGAAAAAATGAAATTGTCAGCGTATGAAGAATATCATTATCAACATCATTTTCCTGCCTTTTTGGTGACAAGGGCACCGCAAGTTTTTTTTTCTCCTATTGATTAAATGATAATGGTAAATGATATTTATTTTGCAAATATTTTTTAAAAACACTTAAGATAATTTAAACTAGATGAGGCCGGTGTTTCCTAACTAACTCCCTTGAGAAGAAACACTGAAACAAACTCAGAAGTCGGCGAGAGGGAGTGTCATATTTTTACTAACATAAAACCCACCCGGATTCCTTTAGTCACTCTTTGCGATCTAAGTCCATGGTAACTTTTTCAAACAATCCTTTAGTTATGGCAGGCATCGGCTGTTTGCCGCAGCAGATACGTTCCTAGCATGGTTATGGTATGATACGGTGTAGTTCAATCCTTAAGAGTGTCCAACTCGAGGTACATTTTCATACAACCGCTCTTACGTGATTATGATGTTATTACACATATTTCTCCAGATATTTTGGATATAGGTACAGATATCTTATGGACATTATCTAGGCTTCTATTGAAATCAATTTATAAATTAGTGTTAAACTAATCCAGTAAAGACTTCTAAAAATCTGCTATTTTGCATGAACTTTGACACTTCATTATTTACTCAAAAATTAAAAAAGTAAAAAAGTATAACAATAGCAGCCTTGCAAATTTAATCAAGATTTTTAATGACGACAATTTTTTTCAAAAACTTTTAAGGGTTTAAAATAAACACGTTATTTCTGGAACAAATTTTGTAAAATATTCGAGTAAATCACAAAATTACCGAAAGCTAACAGAGTTTTCAGGCGTTATCTCTCTTTTTTCGCGTTGCCTTTTCGTCAAACATCGCGTTGGATTGCGTTAGATGAAGTAACAAGCTTTTAAACCATGCTCGATGTTGACGATAGGCGAGTGAAAAAGGACCCTCTTAATTCTTAATGCTCATAGTTTGGACGCACAGAATATCGATCGTGTTTTATTATTTGAAAGGAGGACGCAGCTGCTATTTTCTTGACTAATACATTAATGCCTCTTGTTTCATCTTGTAATACCCAATTAGAAGAGAAAATACAAAGAAAGTACTCCAGTACACTAGGTCTGGCCAGCGGTTATGGCCGTGTGAAAATCGAAAATTAACCCACAAAAACAAACCCCTGGTGGTCTGTCGTTGTCATATCTGCTCACTATGGGCACGGTTTGATACTCCTTTACGCTCAAACGGCTGAATGGATTTAGATGAAATGTGGCACACGGGTAAACCAAACCGAGAGTTCGAATAACGCATAGAATACTTTAAAGACACTTTTTTTACTTTTTTTATACTTTTAAGTCGTCTCAATAACCCCTTTCTTTTACTTTATATAAATATATATGTATATATTATATTAAATTATATATGTATGTTTATTTTGTATATATATATATACATACTTTTGAACTCTTATTTTCTAAATATTCTTTTGCTTTTGCTTATGCACCTGCCACATTTTCTCTTCACCACCTTAGGTTGAATGGTAGAGAATGCCTAATGCATTAAGTCCACCTTTGTAATTTTGTGTTGCATGAAGTTTTAATAAATAAATAAATAATACTTTTAATCCGGGAAGTATGTTTCCTTGTCATTCGACAGCAGTTACTAGTAGACGCCAGAAAGTCTGACTATCAGTCTATCCAAGAAGTATCGAGTTGCCCAGTAACTGGGTCGTGGAGGTCTTACAGGAAACACTATGTAAAACACGGATATTCAACCGCGTCCTGTTAGACTAGAAGCCGATCCCAAGCTAGCTGGGAAAAGGCTAGAGAGATGATGAAACCTTTATTCTGGCAATAAATTGGCTTTGTAGGTACATTATATTGAAGTAAGAGTATCATATTAGATACCTACAGTTGCCTAATTAATTGACCAGCCCCCCTAGCCAAGTTACGAAAGTTTCGTTTCGATTCTCTTGTGTCGAACGCCTCGAGTAGGCCACGCCTCCGATTCCTTTGTTCTGACCACGTGACTGAGCGTTGAGATGACGTCAGAATAAAGAAATCGGAGGCGTGGCCTACTCGAGGCGTTCGACACAAGAGAATCGAAAAGAAACGGTCGTAACTTGGCTAGGGAGGCTGATCGATTGACCAATACTAGTTACAATTAGGAGCTCTTTTATTAGCAGTTACTGTGATTCGCTAATCACCACTCTTTTTACTTTTGTTCAAACTGTGAAATGGAAAGTTTGTATCCAAACCACGTCTGACAGAAGTACATTACTGATCAGTTATTTGTTGCTAATAAACAGCTTCCTTATTGGTTGATTGCCTTTCACACGAGATCCACAGATGAGACTAATTCTCTGGCCAAATATATCGAACGATGTAATTTGAGAGGCTTTGTATTCCAAACATCCTAAATCAACTAAATCAATGCTTTCCTTCCTTGTATCAAATAATTTATCTTTCGAGTTTCGTTAAAGGGAAAAACTGTTAAAATGATAATCACACATCAAAAGCAATGAAAGTGTACGTAGTGTGTGTGTAGTGTGTGTTTGTGCGTGTGTGTTAGTAAACTATTTTCCGCAAAAAAAAAAAAATATTCAAATGACTCTTTTCCTCTCGAAATAAAAACAAACTGAATGCCTCAAACATATGTCCGCAAAACCGTAAGGCCCCAGCAAGGTCAAAGCCTTCTGGGGTCATGGGTTGGCTTCCGAAAAGGAAACCCTCGGGTTTCCCTTTCTCAAGGACCCAGGTCTTGTAACGCAAGGCCTTCCTTCTTTGCCTTGCGTTCCAGCCCCCCTAGCCAAGTTACAATCGTTTCGTTCGCGCCGAACGCCTCGAGTAGGCCACACCTCCGATTCCTTTGTTCTGACCACGTGACTGAGCGTTGAGATGACGTCATAACAAAGGAATCGGAGGCGTGGCCTACTCGTTCAATGCGAACGATACGATTGTAACTTGGCTAGGGGGACAGGACCCCGGGTAGGAGTGGGTTTTAGTTAGTAAAAGTTTGACACGAAGAGCGATTTTTTTCAACTTTTGACTATTATTACTACTGACAAAATATCACTTTTCCTCAAGTCCAAGTACTCGTGTGCATTTACTGCGTATATCCGTGGTAATTAACTCCATTTTATTTTGTTTTCACAGAAAGTCGAGCAGCCCTTCTTACAAGCTGCCCAAACGACTCTCGGCGAAAGATATACTCCGAACATAGAAACCATATACAAGAAGACTATCAAATTTATTTTAGAAAACCTGGTCAAAGGCTACGAAGACGCCAAAGTGGAAAACGGGAAGGCACAATCTTGACAGAAGAAATTCTTAGAATTTATATTATAGTTTAATTAATATGGTTACCATAATTTAGGGTTTGGTAGTTACAGTTAAAAGGGGAATTAAACTTTTGCTATACGTAGCTGACATGTTTATTTTTTTCTTTTCGCTAATAGTGAAACCTAGGTCATATCTTAAAGGATTGTATGAGAAATCAAAAGCAAAAAGAATTATGTCTACGTCTATCAACCGTAACCGACCGAAGTTAGAGACTATTTAGTAGATCGCTATTGCTTTTTATCAGGCATTATTTTTCTTAAATAAAAATACCCCGTAGTTTAATTTTAAGTTTCTCATTGTTAAATATACTACACGGTTTCTCTAAGAGTTTTTCTGCGTCCTTCGCTTCAGCATATAACGCTGGGTGTGGTAGAAGGCGTTTAGTATTGTAAAGAACTCGAGCCTTCAAGTCGTCTTAATTATAATATAAGAAAAACAGGTAACGCCTGACAAAAAAGTACTAGCATAGCTATCTTCGTTCGGTTACGGTTTAAAGACTCGGTTCTTTTTGCCATTACTTCCTCGTACTGTCCTCTAACTTATAACCTAGGGTTTATTTCTAGCGCAAAAAAAGTAAATCATGCCAATATTTTGCATTGGCTTTTGGTGAATTTCTAAGCTCGTAAGTAATTATCAAAATAACCATGATCGTCTTGACAGTATCATGACTTATTCATCGTAGGCGCTTCATACATGTCTCGTTCTAGATTGTAAATATCAAGTCCTATCTTAAATTCAAATTCTGACTTCGTGTCACAGCATTTACTCCTATCTGCTTAAAGCTAATCCCTTAATTATTTCTTCCTCATCATAAATCATGCAGTATTCGTTTTTTATAGATTGTTTGCAAACGAACATCGCGTCATCTTAATATTTCTTTATCAATTTAATTCATCAATCTTTTATTTCACATAGACCTTCATGGACACAAGTTAATGCGGACCATAGAAACACATAGGAAATTAAATAGATAGACATACTATTTTTGAACCAATCGATACGATATACATTATACAAGCATATTGCATCGTTACATTATCGTCATATCATTTCTTTTAATGATATAAACTAGTGCTTGACTGCGATCCCACCTGATGTAAGCAGTGATGCCATCGTTTATGGCAAAGCACACTAGTTTATAAGGCCTATTCATAAAGTGAATAGGCCTCGAAGACACCAAATTTCTGCCCTCATCTCATTTTTGTTAAAGTCATTGTAACATGTCATCAGGGGCCCTGAGGCGTCCTTACCTACCGCATGACGCAGGTCCTCACCGGACATGGTAAGTTCGGGAGGTTCCTGCACAGGATTCGTGCAGAATAGACGCCCGGGTGCCAACATTGTGTGGACCACCCGGAGGACACGGTGGAGCATACGGTAGAGGTGTGCCCCGCTTGGGCAGAGCACCGCCGTGTCCTCGTGGGGGCGATCGGTGGCAGCGATCTCTCGCGCCGGGCATTGGTACAGGCCATGGTCCGGAGCGAGGAGGAGTGGCAGGCAGTTGCCTCCTCCTGCGAAGCAGTAATGCTAGCAAAGGAGGCGGCCGATCGCGTGAGGCAGCGGTCCTCACGCCCCAACCGCTGCTGGGATTCCGATCCCGATTTCCGGCCACCGTAGGCGCGGGCTTGCGGACGGTGAGCAATGGGTGGCTCGCCGTCCGATCGTCCGGTAACCGTCCAGACCGAGCCCAAGTCGTCGACGGTGCGTAGTGTTCCACGCGCGCCTCAAGGAGATGTCAGCAACCGTAGGGGCCCAGCAGGGTCGAAGCCTGCTGGGGCCATGGGTGATGCGAAAGAGATCCCCGGGGCCCTGGAAAAAAAACTGGCAAAGAAGGAACAGGAGTGAGTTTTTAGTCAGTAAAAGTCTGACACTATCTCCCGCTCCGCCCAAGAGCGGGGGATGTCATTAGATGATTTTCCCACCCGAAAAAAATAATAAAAAATATTCGAGTTGTGGTAGAATGATAATATCGAGCTTATTAAAAGCAATGACTGCACAATGACGTTCTAATGGTAGGTCACTGATCAAAGGAACTGTCAAAATTTTAGCAGATTACCGCATAAGTCATTCATTCATTTGTCAATATATACGAGATTACCATTCTATGCCACTTCTTTCAATGGAGTGTCAGTGGTTGACCATTGGAAAGTCATAATGACGCCATTATATTAGTAGATTACCGAACTTGACAAAATCAACAATTATGAAATCAATGACAGACCATCCTGACACTATTGTAATAGCAGACTTGAGGCCCAGTAAACATTTCATTTCAAATCATCTCCATTCATATTTTCTTCAAGTCTTTTCCTACTTGCAAAGTTATTCACACTCACAATCATACGTTTTCTACATTGTCATGTCTTATTATAAATTTTCTAGTTAAGAACTTTCCAAATCTCGTTAAACTAACAATGTCGTCCATTTAACTTTCAGAAACTTTATCTTAAAGATTTTTTCACTAAGCATTAAAAATAATTTAATTCACTTTTATAAACACTAAACTTGGGACCCCTGCCAAGACCTAAGAGGAACTTCGCCAAGTTTTAGCTCCAACTTTTAGACGTGGAATTACTTAAAAATTAAGATTATTTTTTGCTTTTAAGATTTGTGTTCAACGTGTGTTTAATGTGTATGGCTTAGCAAAAAAGTCTAGAAGGAACAGAAATACACATTTTAAGAATCAGTCCTAGATTATATAAAATTATACTAACTTTTTTTCTTGCAGTATGTGTGTATAATACTATATCAGCCCACTTCGTACTTCCCTTGCTCCTGAATCTTGTGTTTTGAGAGGAGATGGATGGATGGTCTATCGGTCGCCAGAATGAAATCTAATCATTAAGTCATAGCCATTGTTTCTCCTTTTTTTTCCAAGCTGATATTAAGTTTATAATTAAGTAATACTCAACATAACACTATACCAATAACAACGAGTATTTATTAAGAAAAATAGAATTCCCAACTGAATGATATATCTTTAAATTCATGCAAGTTTTATTTCTAAATTGATCCGGATTTTCAGATAGATATCCTTTTAGATTTTCAAATGTCGTTGATTTGTTTCCTACAAACATTCAATATGAATTTATGATTTCGTCTTTAGATGTCAATTCGAATCATGAGGTAAGGGGAAAATCTGAACGTGCAGTTTACCTCAGCAACTCTGTGTTTGAACTGAATGTGGATTTTTGAGAAATTCCGTTCAGTTCATAAAATCATATTAAGTACATATACGAGTAGATTGAGATAATTTTAAAATTCTTTGGAATTACAATGGTCGTAAGTATGTTATGTTGTGAGATATTTGAAGGTGAAAGAATATTTAAGTATAAGTTCAATTCGTATACCCAAGTAATTGCTAAAGTATTTTATATTTTAGGTTACTTTAATAAAACTTTAAACGGAGCTTAGGTCGGTTAACTATTAAAACTTTTTTGTTGTGTTAATTTAGTTACGTATTATTAAGGGCATTTGATGTAGTAGGTTCATTTGAGAAATCGCTTCACAAGCACATATTTCTCGAGTTTTATAACGTAGTCGATGTTGATAAAGAAACCATACTAAAACTGTATAATCACTGCTTGGGGACAATAACAGAAAACCTCTTATTCTATACTATTTGATATAAATAAATAATTAAGCAATTAAAATTTGCAATCATGATCAAGCAGTCATCTGCGGACATACTTAGCTTCTAACTGGATCAACCCCGTAGCAAATATTTTCTGTTTTGCAATGTATCCCTCCCTACATTAGTTAGCTCATCTCAAGTAGTGTATTTCTAGTTAAATAAAAAAACGCGTTAGTTTTCTATAATAATTATAATTAATTCAACTTTCAAGACAATTTTTGTTTAATTATATACAACATGTAACTGCAATAATGCACAACCTTATTCACCTCAATTAGAAAATAAGCTAACAATCATAATTCAAGCACAGAAATTTTACTTAAATGCACTTGGGTAGTGCTTTTTAAGAAATTAGTTGTACTAATATTAGGAAAATAATATGATAATCGACGTACTACACTGGTAGCGTATCGGTATTGGTATCTAAGCACGGACACAAAAACACTGTAGGGGTGTAGTCAAGATTGCATGTAGCGGAGATGAGAATGTTATGATGCATGTGTGGTGTGACGAGAATAGATAATTAGAGTGAGAAATGAGTATATTAGAGGAGGTTTGAAAGTGGCGCCAGTGATTGAAAAGTTGAAGGGGAATCGTTTGTCTTGGTATGGTCATTTAAAGAGGAGGGATGAAACGCATGTTACTAAAAGAGTTATGAGCATACATGTGGATGGATGGAGAGGGAGAGGGAGAGGGAGGCCAAAGAAAAGATGGATGAATTGTGTGAAGAGTGATATTGAAAGAAAAGGAAGTTAGTGATAGCATGACGAGTGACAGGGCAGAATGGAAGAAAAAAACGTGTTGCGCCGACCCCAAATAACACGGGACAAGGGCAGGAAGATGGTGATGGATGTAGTCAAGATTTATGAAAAATTCATCAAAATGGGTAGTTTTTATCCTAAAATAAACAATCATTATTTTAAGATAAAAAACCTTATACCTATTTTAAAAGTAGCTGATTCAGTACTCGATTTTGACCTTACTACTTTCAGGATGTGCCTTTATTATGTTGCTTGTTGCATAAAGTAACTGATTTACTGGTATTTTTTTCCGTTTCCACTAGTCGTAGCTAAATTATAGGTAAGTACCGTAAAACGGGGTGAATAGAAACGCAGGGGTGAATAGAAACAAAACTTTGGTTTTGTTTTTTACTTTGATACCATATTATCGACTTCTAACAAAGCATCGACTTTTTAGAATAAACAATTCATTAATAAATTGTTATAGTTAAATGCTGCAAAAAATATTCAAATATCGTGAAAATACCCTTTGAAGTTTTGTTTAAGTTTTGTTACTATTTTGGTGTGCAATAAAGTTTATTCTATTCTATTCTATTCTATTCTATTAAGATTTGTACACCATTAACAATGTACGCTATGCACTTAAATCTGTTATTTAGTTTCTTATTCTATGTAATAAATTAAGAGTTTTAAAATTGTTTACTATATAAGTAGGTACCAACATGATTATTTTTAATGTATTATAAGAAATATTTTTTAAATTTATTTTATTTGTAACTATTATTCGAACTTCTGGATAAGAATTCTGGTCATTATAAATTTTATTGATTGTTTTAATTACAACTATAGATATAATTTTTTTATTTTTATTTATAACAATTTTAGTACATTCTTTTTTTACTAAATCCCGTTGCCACTTTCAAGTATAAGAATAATCAACCTTATAATGTTTCCACTGCTGGGACTCAAGCTTCCTCTTTAGGCGAGGGAAAGGCCATAATCCACCACGATGCTCAGTGTGGATTGATGGATGTCACATGTCTTCGAATTTTTGGTTCTAGGACATGCTGGTTTCCTCACGATGTTTTCCTTCAATGTTTTGAAAGCAGTGGTAATGAAATAAATTACACAGAGTAATGCACCTGGCTGGGTTTGAACCTAAAACGAAGATATATATACATATAAGTTGGTATGTACATATACCTTCAGTAAAATAAAATAAAAAATTAATTTTTCAAGTCTCTACAAATTGTGTGCCTGAAAATGGATGACGCCTCCAAGGTCGACCTGGGAAGAGGTGGGAAAATGACCAAAACACCTCCCACAAAGGCCGGTTTGAGGTGGCTCGAGAAAAAAATACGGGGAAAAATATGGGGTAGGCTTTGCCCAGCAGTGTCAAAGAAAAGGCTAAAAAAGCAGACCACGGGTGGCAGACCACGAGGTAAATTAAAAAAATAATTACTAAGACATTCCCTATGCCATAATGATTCTCATCATCATCTGTCCACTGTTGAAAGCCGAAAGACGTCCACTGTTGGACATAGGCCTCCCCCAAGTGTCGCCACAATGAACGGTCCTGTGCGACTCGCATCCATCGGATTCCCGCAACCTTCACCAGGTCATCGGTCCACCTTGTAGGAGGTCTTCCAACGCTGCGTCTTCCGGTACGTGGTCGCCACTCCAGAACTTTTCAGGCCCAACGGCCATCTGTTCTGCGAGCAATGTGCCCTGCCCATTGCCACTTTATTTTGGCGATTCGTCGTATGCCCTAATAAGCACAACAAATAAAAATAAAAGGGTAAATTCAATTCGCATTTAAGATGGAAATTAAACAAAAACTTTTCCCGCTAAAAGTCCGACACTCTCTCTCCCTCCACCTTGAAAGCGAGAGGGAGTGTCAGACTTTCATTGACTAAAACTCATCTGTGTTCCTTCAGTTGCTTTTTGCTGTCCAGGGCCACAGTAACTCTTTCGAACAATCCCGCAGACGTAACCTATCGTGCCGGGCCCTGGTTCTGGCTATAGTCCGAAGCGAGAGAGAATGGGATGCGGTCGCCTCCTTCTGCGAAGCTATAACGCTAGCGAAAGAGACGGCCACAAAAATAGAATGGAATGGAATGGAATGGAATGGAATGGAATGAATGGAATGGAATGGAATGGAATAGAATGGAATAGAATGGAATAGAATGGAATAGAATGGAATAGAATGGAATAGAATGGAATGAATGGAATGGAATGGAATAGAATGGAATAGAATGGAATAGAATGGAATAGAATGGAATAGAATGGAATAGAATGGAATAGAATGGAATAGAATGGAATAGAATGGAATAGAATGGAATAGAATGGAATAGAATGGAATAGAATGGAATAGAATGGAATAGAATGGAATAGAATGGAATAGAATGGAATAGAATGGAATAGAATGGAATAGAATGGAATAGAAAGGAATAGAATGGAATAGAATAGAATAGAATAGTATTTATCCGATGCAGGCAATACAATAGGCAACAACAACACAAAAAAAGTACAGATTTACAATATAGTTGCGCTGAGCGTGCCCGAACCGAAAGGGTCGCCAACTCAGCAATTGCTGGGCGTCAGACACCCAGCGCTGATTTTCAGCTGGCACCCCGCAGCGACGCACGGATGATGGTAAATAAATATAACATATAAATAAACCTATATAAAAATAACCCTTACTTAAACTAAAAAATTGATACAAGAGTATTTGTGTGATAATTTTGCTTTTATAAACGAACGACAACGAGGGAACGGACATCTTCACACCCCAGTCGAGACGGCCCTTGCTGCGGGCATGACGACTACCGGCCACTGAAGGCGCGGACTTGCGGATGACGAGCAATGGGTAGTCCACTGTCGGGCCGTCTGGTGAGGACCGAGCCCGAGACGTAGGACCATCCTAGAACGCAAAGGGTAACCGAAGGAAACCGGTGTAACCACACCCGGTGTGGAAACCGGTGTGGTTTTAATCAGTAAAAGTCTGATACGCCCACTCGCCCCACCCTACATTGGGAGAAGTCATTGGATGATTTCCACACTTAAAAAAAAGCCTTGGCTTTTTGTTTAGCTCTTTGTCTGAAACTGGCTTAAACCATTTTTCTTTAGTTCCTAAAAGTACTTAAATACCGCAGAATATCGGTATTTCTCGAGCAACATACTACTTGACGTCGTTTAAGCGCAACCTACATATAACACCATTTACATCCAGTTATAATCTGCGAGCTAATCCCGAAATGCGGAATCAAAAGCCTTTGTTTCGCCTTACGAACCTGGGAGGAAATCTTCAGCGGTGCTTAGAAAGACTCGAGAATGCCTTTGAACACCAGATCAAAGACTACACCTATTTTTTTCCAGTTTAGTATGACGTCTTTTTTTTATTCTTGACATGTTCGCGCTTGACCTCTATCTCACCTGATGGAAATCGACGACGCGGTCGACGATGGAGCGCACTTACCTAGAAGTAACCTATTCACTCTTGACTTAAAGATTCCCGGGTTGTAGCCATCAGGAAACACAGATTCCGGCAAGGAATTCCACTCCTTAGCTGTACGCACAATAAATGTGTTCCCAAAACGTTCTGTGCGTATATATGTGGGATGTCCACCATGTACCGGTGTCAACGCATCGCTGTACGCCTGGTGGAGCTGGTCGTAATCCAGCTTTGAAAGCAGTGGCAGTGAGCAGATATAGCGCAGTGGAATCAGTACGAGTCGGAAGTTGATGGACATGGTGGAGCATACGGTGGAAGTCTGCCCCGCTTGGGCGGAGCACCGCCGTGTCCTCGTGAAGGCGATCCGGTAGCGGAGACCTCTCGCGTCTGGCTCTGTTTCAAGCTATTGTCCGGATCGAGAGGGAATGGGAAGCGGTCAACTCCTTCTGCAGAGCAATAATCCAAGCGAAGTAGATGGCTGCTAACGTAAGGTAACGATTGGATGATTTCCCACATAAAAAGAAAACTGGGCAAGGGCGAGTCGAACTCGCGCACTGAGGGTTCCGTACAAACACAATTACCGAATGGAGTCTCGAAGATTTTTCCGAATTACAAAAAAAAAAAGTATTTTTTTGTGACGTTGGTAACAACAAATTTACTGTTTTCAGATTTATTTCTATACCTGTGCTATAAGACCTTGCTTTATGTCAAATTTCATGAGTCTGGGTCAACGGGAAGTACCCTATGAATTTTGATTCCTTTGAACGTATCGAAATATACGTTTTTTGCGACATAAACAGCCGTATCTTTTTTATTCGTTAACTCAGAAGTTTCATTTTTTCATAGCTTCAAGAGACCGCAGATTTGAGTATATGGTTTTAATTTCAACTCGATACCTCCACGCGTTCTTGAGATAAAGGGTCTTGACAGACACACAGACAGACAACAAAGTGATCCTATTTGGGGTTCCGGATTTTCCTTTTGAGGAACGGAACCCTAAAAACAAACTTTTGCTTTTTTTAATGATATAAACTAGTGATTGACTACGATCCCACCTGATGGTAAGCAGTGATGCAATCGTTGATGGTGAAGCGTACGAGTTTATTAAGAGCCTATTCACTGTAGCCTTGAAGACACCTGAATTATAATTGGAGGTGAAGACCGCAGCAGGTAAATTGTTCCAGTCCTTCGATGTACGCAAGTATAAGGATATAAAGATGGTTTAGCAGTTTAATTACATAATAGAGTGAGAGCCCGTGCGTGGCTGCCAGACTTTCACACACATAGACACCGCTCACGGACACGATATCTCGGCTCAATTCAGCTCAATGCGAGGTCGAGTGCTATCCGTTAAAGACAGGCGTCTGTGAACTTTTTTGCGGAAAAATGAAGCAATAAAAAAACCGTATTATAACTGTTCAGAAGACGGTTGCTTAAATTCAACATTAAACATTGAATTGACATTTTTTAGTTTAACAGTTGTTTCAGAGAGGTAAGTAGATATTTGCTTGTATTTTGATGGTTTGTTTAACGTAACACGGGACAGGCCCCGCGCCGAGAAAGAGAAGATGATTTTGTGGCCATGTAATATTTTTACAATTCAGATTAGCTAGGCATTTATCACCGCGCCCGGTCTCAGACAGTTCGTCGTCACGCGCTGACCCTAGCGCGATCGCCGAGCGTAGGTATGAAAAGTGAAGTACATACATGAGATTGACTTCTGTACCTATTTTGTGCTTCCAACTTATATAACATGATGAAAATCTGGCAGCCACGGGTACTTAGGCAAATATGATATTAAAGCAATTTAATACACAAGAGATATCAAAGTGATTTAATATCAAACGTACTTAATTAAAATATTCACAGTTAATTACTGCGCAAAATGTACGTAATAATATTCATGAACACAACTACACTGTATTGTGTCGTGTGCCAAAAGACATGTTATCTATGCCAAACGGTCTCCTAAAAGGGTTGTGACACAAGGCAGATGGCCAAGTAAGATAATCATTTGGCAACAAACAATAGAGATAGTAAAATGTGTTGAAGTAGAACGTACAATGAAAGGTCCCAGCAAAATATCTGGACATAAGTAAGTATATTTACAGAAAATAAAACGTAGACCATTTTTCATCAGTAAACATTTAAATTTATAGAAAAGTATTTTTTTCCATACAAACTTTGGGCCCTCGTTTCATCCCTTCAGTGAATCAATGAATGTAGTGAATTTTTAATTACTTATTAAATTTGATTGATGTTTTTCACGTTTTTTTACTAATATTGGTTTTAAGCATTTTGTGTACAGCGGACTGCCTGCATGGCCATTACAGGAGCATTTAGGACCACGCCAACTGCGGCGATGGAAACGCTGCTCAATCTCACCCCTTTACACATTGAAGTGGAACTAGAGGCGAGGAGGGCCATTCATAGGCTTAAAAGTATGGGGCACTGGACGAACTCCGGATGTAAAACAAACCATACAAACACAAGACCAAACAGGGAACTTGACTGGATGATGGACATGGGATGTGACAAAATACATACCATTCATAATCTCAAAAAGGAGTTTAAGATCTACATTCCGAGCAGGGAGGAATGGAAAGGTGGAATAAAACCCCACAAAGGGAAAAACCAGGTATGGTACACGGATGGTTCTAAAATGAACACCGGTACAGGAGCGGGGGTACATAGCGACAACTGCAACCTCAGCCTAAGCATGGGCAAACTTGCGACGGTCTTCCAAGCAGAGACTTATGCTATAATCGCATGCGCGAAGGAAATACTAGACAGAGGCACCGAAGGAGACACTGTCTACATTTTAAGCGACAGCCAAGCAACAGTCAAGGCACTCACGTCCAATAGAGTGGATTCTGGGCTGTTACTAAACTGTATTAAAATACTAAATCGGATAGGAAGGCGCAACAAGGTCAGATTGATCTGGGTGCCAGGTCATACAGGAGTAGAAGGCAACGAAAGAGCCGACACTCTAGCAAGGAAAGGATCCGAGACACCCCTATACGGACCGGAACCCTTCATAGGACTCTCACCAAGGGTCATCAACCAAGTATTGAAAAAGGCTGCGTTGGAAATACACAGCACACACTGGCGCAACACAACAGGCTAGAAGCATGCGAAGCTATTTCTTAATGACATAGATAAGGCCTGGACCCAAAAACTATGGAGGTACAGCCGATCACAGCTCCGAACAATCACAGGAGTCTTCACGGGGCACTATGCCACCAACAAACAGCTGCACAACATGGGACTAGCAAGCGACCCGACTTGCAGGATCTGTGGAGAGGCAGAGGAGAATATGCTACACGTACTGTGCGACTGTGCAGTACTAGGCTCCAAAAGACTAGAGTATATGGGTCAACCATTTCCAAGACCAGAGGACTACAGGCTCAGCCCCATCAAGGCCATACTGGGACTCATGAAGAAGGTGCACTTAAGGCTGGGGGTTGAGTAGAAGGGAGGGGGATTAGCACAAAAGATCCAGAAGGGTCGAAGTGCTCTGGTTTAGGGCCAGCCCCACTATAAGATAAGATAAGATAAGATAAGCATTTTGTGCCTGAAATGAAGATATCCGCAGGAGAACCTAGGTTGCCGACATAGCACGAAGAATCGCCAAACTTAAGTGGCAATGGGCAGGGCACATTGCTCGCAGAACAGATGGCCGTTGGGGCCGAAAGGTTCTGGAGTGGCGACCGCGTACCGGAAGACGCAGTGTTGGAAGGCCCCCTACACGGTGGACCGATGACCTGGTGAAGGTTGCGGGAATCCGATGGATGCGAGACGCACAGGACCGTTCGTTGTGGCGACATTTAGGGGAGGCCTATGTCCAGCAGTGGACGTCTATCGGCTGAAATGATGATGATTTTGTGCCAACTACTAACCAAATATAGACATCGTCCGAAATAAATGTGGTTATAATTATTATTATTGATACCAATGTATTTGACAGTTGCTGTCATTAACTTTATCCAATATTTTAATTGTTATTTTGCTATTCGTGGTGGATACGAATCTAATAAAGTAAAGATCATTAAAATCGGTCCAGCCGTTCTTGAGTTATAAATGGTGTAACTAATACAATTTTGTTTTATGTCCTATATACTTACATAAAACAAAATTTAACATTTATTTTTTTTAAGTTTTTTCATTATTTTAATAAGTAAGTATACTTTTTCATTGTAATTTATTAAGAAAAAGCTATCTAGACGTTCAGTTTCTTCTAAGATACAAATTCATAACAGTCTAGTTGAAATAAAACAAAGAAAGGTTAGCGTTCACCGTTAAACATTCTCATTCCCCTGTGTCTAGGATTCTAGAAACTGCTATGATATATTAGCATAATACACGAAGGATTGTGTTTTGTTGAGTCAGTTGCATTTATAAACAAAACTAGCTTCAGCCAGCGACTTCGCCCGCGTGAAAATAGGTTTCTCCATACAAACTTCCAACCCCCGTTTTACCCCCTTAGGGGTTGAGTTTCGTAAAATCCGTTCTTAGCGGATGTCTACACCGTATAAGGAACCTACTTGCCAATTTATAAGTTGGTAGGTGTTATAATTTCTGAGATTTCGTGATTAATCAGTGAGTGGTATTTCGCTTTTATATATAAGGTGTAAAAAAATTAACTTTAAGAATTTCGAGAGGACATTGTACTCCTCATTATGAACAACTTTTACTATGGGACCAAACCTGAAATCGCGAAAAAAAAATCAGCTGTTCCCTACGTTTATGTTCGCATAACTCGTCAAAATGTATGGAGCAGCTGTTTTTTTTTTCGTTATTTCAGGTTTGGTCCCATAGTAAAAGTTGTTCATAATGAGGAGTACAATGTCCTCTCGAAATTCTTAAAGTTAATTTTTTTACACCTTATATATTAGATAACACAAAAATAAAGAAAAATTATGTGCTATAATTCAATCAAACCATGAAAATACAAGCAAACTCGAATTATGATTACACATTTTATCATCAAAGAAAATGTTAAAAATGAAGATGGAGAATTATAATAATTCTCAACGCTACCACAAAAACATTAATTAAAAAGTCTAATTATTTCTTTCATTTGTTCGTGAAAACAAAAGCAGTAGCACAAAATGAAGTAAACGTTGATATTAAAGGGACTTTACCAAAATAATGACCAGTATTAAGTTAAAGAACTTAATTGAAAGTTTCGTCGACTTTTTTTAAGGTGGAAAATCATCCAGTGACTTCTCCCGCTCTATGGTGTAGCGAAACTGCGCGTCAGACTTTTACTGACTGAAACCCACTCCTATATTCCTTCTTTACCTTGCGTTGTTTGCGTTGACAAGAGTGTCCATGGAGTTTCTTGCACATTCTTCTCCATAGACTCTCTACGCTTTGGAATGTGCAATTAGCATATTTTTTTTCTGACTGACTGACTTCTTGACATTTCAAAAGTGCCTGTAAATAGTTTATTTGAAATAAATGCTTTTGAATATTTGAATCTTTGTTCCAGGACCCCAGGTTTCCCATAAGAAAGTCGACCCCTGGAGTAGGCTTGACCCTGCTGGGCTCCTACGGTTTTGCTGACATATCCTTGATAGGGCGACGGTTACCGGATGGCAGGACGGCGAGTTACCCATTGCTCACCGTCCGCAAGCCTACGCCTATGGTGGCTGGAAATCGAGGTCAGGATCCCGGCAGCTGGGGCGTGAGGAAGTCCGTTACCTCGCGCGTGCGGCCGCCTCCGTTGTTAGCATTACTGCTTCGCATAAGGAGGCGACAGCCTGCATTCCTCCTCACTCCGGACCATGGCCTGCACCGGGGTCCGGTGCGAGAGATCGTTGCCGATCGAAGTTTCGCTGACTGAATTTTTAAATGGATTTAAGAAACAAATATAATCAATTCACGTGGCCACGTGAATTGATTATATTTGTTTCTTTGTAAGTACTAATCTTCTAGGGCTTTGCTCGGAGTTTCCTTGCGTGATCGCATCAGAAATGAAAATATCCGCAATAGAACCAAGGTTACCGACATAGCTCGAAGAATCGCCAAACTTAAGTGGCAGTGGGTAGGGCTATTGCTCGCAAAATAGATAGTCGATAGGGTCGAAAGGTTCTAGAGAGGTGACCACGTACCGGAAGACGCAGCGTTGGAAGGCCTCTCACAATGTGAACACATGTGAACAATGTGAACAATGTGACAAGGGCAGGAAGATGATGATGATGATTTAGCAAAGATGAACCTTTTTGTTCAAGTGAACGCTAGTGCCACTATAGAGCACCTTGATCTTTTATTTGATTCTCAGATCATGCAAAGTACTTAACCCTTAAGTGGGTGATCGACGTACGAGCCTATACCGCAGTTTTAAAGAACGTCGATTGTACTCACGGCTCGTTGGTGCTGATCGACTACCGAGTAAAACATATCGTAGTCGAATTGAGGTTAACATATCTCGTTCGGAGTCTGAAGCTTTGTGATATCTTAGTATTATAGCATACAACGAAATTAAGAAAAAAGAAAGTGAACGACGCGCAGTTTTGAACGACGAGCCGAGTAAAAAATGAAGCAAACATGACGAGCCGCAAACCAGGCTCGTCAACTGACAAGACCGCGGTATTGCAATGGTACACCGTCGAGCTTTACTGACGAGCCATAAGACCGCGGTTTTACTCGCTCGTCAATTAGGGCCTTTAGTTTACCAAAGAGATTTTTTCAGTAGCACATCTGCATTTTTGCCGGTTTCTCTTACTTTTCTTGCTACAAATGGACTCAGAATATAACTGGCGATACGTGAGAATTACACTGATATTATAAAAGCAAAAGTTTGTGTGTGTGAGTTTGTTACTTCTTCAATCAACTGGCTGAAGATTAAGCTAGATTTTATTGAAATTTGATTCACGGTTAGACCATGTCTTGGAATAGCGTATAACTTTAAAACAAAAATTCAAATAATTTTCTTTCACATAGGCCTAAATGGGTACTTATAAAACGTCAGAAGCCAGTGCACAGTTCCAAATTGGTCGTTTCCTATGCAGAAGAACCGACAAGAAACTCCATGGTCCTTTTAAAAATAGTTGTTGATGTAACAATATTTTCCATATTACACTATTAATAGATATTATGTAAGAACAGAAAAATAAAAAATAGAAAAATAATTTATGTAAAATTCGAAGACATGTGACATTCACTAATCCGCACTGGGCCCGAGTGGTGGATTACGGCCCATTCCCTCTCCTAGAGAGAGGAGGTCTGAGTCCCAGCAGTGGGAACATTAAAAGGCTGAGTATGTATGTATGTATGTAAGAACAGTGTAGACCAGTCAATATTGTAGGGTCCCTAAAAGTACAATAAAAATATTCATGTTAAAAAAAAGTGAGTCGTAATAGGAAGTAATCTAAGAATTCGTGGAATCTACAGTGTTCTCACATTCACATTATAAAAAAAGCAACTTTTACGCAAAGCCACTGGTAGGCCTCTGCCTCTGCTAGTACCACATATAAGAACACCTACATCTCTTCAAGTGCTTTTATGTTATACCATAATCTATAACTCTATAAACAACCACAACATTAAAAAATCGCTATAAAAATAACCATAAACAAAATTCTGCCCTAACCGAGCTCAGCAAAAACAAATTGTGAATTCTGAGAGACGACAGGACGATAATTAATCGCTCCACCCACGGGCTAGGACGGATGGATGGAATTATTCCCAGTTCGTTGTCATTATTCGCATACCTACACTGATTCTTAATTTACGTTCCCAGGTAAGAAATCTGCGGTGAATTTTTGTTTTATTTGCTGTGGTAAACGTTGACGAGAGTTCTTTGTTTAGGATAAAATTTTATGTGAAAGAAAGAAAAACATTTTATTTGGCAAAACAAGGCGCAAATTTAGAACTAACAAATTATAAGTATATTATGTGAAAAAATATGCGCCACATCCGCGCAAAACGGCCGAACGCTCAGCATAATGCCGTGACCACACGCAAAATGCGATGAGTCTACGGCGCTGGTTTTCAGCGTGGGCCGGTAACGGTATCGACATAAAGACGTCGGCACGGTATGTGCATCTATTTTGGTATGTATAAGTGACTGAAACTATTTCCTTGCTTGATGCTTTAGCGAAAGATAGATCGTCCGTGCGTCCTGTTCGGCAAACTGCCCGATAAGGCTTTTTTTTTGGTGGGAAAATCATCCAATGACATCCCGACTGTGGGACGTGTCAGACTTTTACTGACTAAAAACTCACTCTTGTTCCTTCTTTGCCTTCGTTCCAGGGCCCCGGGGTTCTCTTTCGCATCACCCATGGCCCCAGTTGGCTTCGACCCTGCTGGGCCCCTACGGTTTTGCTGACATCTCCTTGAGGCGCGCATGGAACACTACGCCCCGTCGACAACTTGGGCTCAGTCCGGACGGTTACCGGACGGTCGGACGGCGAGCTACACATTGCTCGCCGTCCGCAAGCCAGCGCCTACGGTGGCTGGAAATCGGGATCAGGATCACGGCGGCTGGGGCGTGAGGGCCGTTCTCTCGCGCGTGCGGCCTCCTTTGCTAGCATTACTGCTTCGCAGAAGAAGGCGACCGCCTGCCACTCCTCCTCGCTCCGGACCATGGCCTCTATCAAGGCCCGGCGCGAGAGATCACTGCCGCCGATCACCCCCACGAGGACACGTTACGGCGGTGCTCTGCCCAGGCGGGGCACACCTCTACCGTATGCTCCACCGTGTCCTCCGGGCGGTTTGCACTATAGTGACATCCGGGTGTTTTTTCCGTCTGGATCCGGTGCAGGAACCTTCCGAACTTACCATATCCGGTACCATATCCGGTAGGTCTGTCCCGCTTGGGCGGAGCACTAGGGAACGGCAAGCGGTCGCCTCCTTCTGCGAAGCAGTAATGCCGCTGCACCATAAAGCTAGAGAAGCCATTGGATGATTTTCCACCTCAAATAAATGTTTTTTTTTTTATTGATATAAACTAGTGCTTGACTGCGATCCCACCTGATGGTAAGCAGTGATGCAATCGTTGATGGTGAGACGCACTAGTTTATTAAAAACCTATATTCACTCATCAACACCTAACCTAACCACTTAATTAACTTTATTATTAAACAACATGTAACCATTTGTAAATCTGATCGTAGCATAAAAGGGTAATAATTTCGCTTACATAATTAATACACGCACTAATTAATATTTTCCTCTCTGGTACAAAATTAGAAATGTAATTAAGTTCGAAATCTAAGAACACGTGTGGTCGTTGTTTACTCGTATTTAAATGGAGGCGTGTTCTTTGCATTGTGTCGTAAATAAAAGATTTTAGAGGTAAATGAAAGTAAGGAATATATTATGATGTTTGGGAAATGTCTTTCTTTCTTGAATTGGAAGACGAGGGTAACAAAGGCTGCTCCGGAATTGTTCAAAAAAGTCACCATAGCCTTGGAACGCGATGGGCAACTGAAGGGACACAGGTGGGTATTACACAGTGTAAAAAAAAAAAAAAACTTACACCACACTCTACAGCTACAGCTGAGGAGCGGAATTGCCTGCTGGAATCTTGGACGTCAAGGAACGCTTGCATTTTTAAATACTTTGGCCATATTTGTTGACGTAGAAGTAACTCCACTGAACGAGGAAAGGTGGACGGTCCGAGGCCGCGTGGTAGATCACCGATGCGATGGATTGAACAAATCAAAACGCAGCCCATTGAACGAGTGCGCCCGGATGCTAGTAGGCAAAAGTGGCGGAAAGTCATGCGGCGTACCCTGAAAGCTTCCGGAGAGCTACCTTTGTGATAACCTCGACCACTCTGGCAAGAGTGAAACGACCAAGAATAAGACAACCTGAAGATCTTTATGTCAAGAGTGAATAGGTTGCTCCTAGGCCAGTGTGCTCCATCGTCGATCATATCGTTGCTTTCCATCGAGTGAGATTCAAGGTCAAGAACGACCCTACCAAAAAGAAAAAATAAAAGATATATTTTAGTTAGTGTACTTAAAACTAAATCATCATACAACCCCTAAATCGCAATACAAAACCAAAGCAGTCACAATACTATAATTCAAATTTATTTAAATCAGTGCGGCCGATGGTCAAGCACAAATTGGCACAATCGAATATCTTTTGATAGAGGTCGAGGAACATCGCACGCGTGCTCGATGGCGCGTCCCTAGCGGATAACTTCTTGTACAGGGCTGTCAGAATAGTTTATGATAGGGAACTATTAGAACTAATATACCAACATTATCTGGAATGTAATAGGCCAGATTTTCGGTGATTTAGCGTCGAATGAAATGAGTGACACTTCAAAACGTTTGGGTTTAAGCACAAGATGTTGCAGTAGCGCATGTCAATCACAATGGAGGAGAACACCGTCCTTCTACGAAACAGTTATGCTAGCGAAGTAGATGTCAGCAAACGTGAGGGAATAGACATCCTCACGCCCCAGCCACCGGAATAAACACCCCGTGTTTTCAGGAGTCACAGCGCGATTCCTGGCCACCATAGGCGCGGTCTTTTGTACGCAACCTACACAGTGACTAAAGCTAGAACTACACTGCGCACATGAGTGCCACACACGCCGATCTGGGCTCATCGTCCTCCATATATTTTATATGGAAACTACACTTGTAGAGCTACACTTGATCCACGCCACGCGACGTCGTTCTACACACAAATCAGGCGTGTTACACGTGTGCGTCGGTCTAATGTAGTTCTAGCTTTACTTTGCTCTAGTTTTATGTTCGACATTCAACCACGTCCGCTGCTCGAGTAATTTGCTACAGATAACACAAATTATTACCAAAGCGAGTAACAAAAAAAATTATTGTCAAGACAAGAGATTTTAGGAAAATCTAAATATCGCAATTCAGAAATCCATGCATATGGTACAACGCTATCTATCGAGCTTATCGAACACTATGTAGGTGCTTTTCTTAAGAGGGTCCTTTATCACTCGCGTATCGTCAACATCGAGCATGGTTTAAAAGTTTGTTAATTCATCTAACGCGATGTTTGACTTCTTCCAGGAAATACGTGTTTTTTTTAAACCCTTAAAAGTTTTTGAAAAAAATTGTCGTCATTCAGAATCTTGATTTTGGCAAGGCTTCTATTGTTAAACTATTTTGACTTTTTTAGTTTTTGAGTAAATTATGAAGTGTCAAAGTTCATGCAAAATAGCACATTTTCAGAGGTTTTTACTGGATTAGTTACACAATTTTATAAATTAAATTCAATAGAAGCCTAGATAATATCTACAAGATACTGTGTTTCCAAAATATCTTATAAAAAATGTGTAATAACGTCATAATCGCGTAAGAGCGGTTGTATGAAAAACAATGAAAATGTATGTCGAGTTGGATGCCCTTAAGGGGTGAAACACAGTGGGTATGCATGCCACAACTGTAAAGAAACTACATAAACAGTCGAGTCAATGCAGTAGCCATACAACTACCTTTTCCCATTCGCCCAAATGAACAAACTTTTCCTCTGAATACCTGACCAAGGTGTATAAGAAATCGCAGTAACTGTACCTACTTAGTTAATTACTAGTAACCCGCCCAAGCTCCACACAGGAGCGAATTATATCCATAAACCATCTTTGTTTATTACTCATGGAGGACTTACAGCTTATAAAAGAACTAACTAAAAAAAGAAAATCAAACATAGACGACAGCAAGTCAAATACGAGTCCTCACGAATAGTGTCAGACATGAAACTAAGATGTGGGCATAAACAGCACTAGACAAAGTCAAATGCCCTTTGCATTTGATTTTGTCAATGTAACTATTACCTTAAACGAATACTTATTTAACTGAAACTATATACTCTACAGTAAAATAAGCTATAATAAAAACGTAAGAAAAACAATTGGGAACCCATTTTGTAAGGTTACAAATGGCTACCCAATTTTTTTTTAACAATTTTTTTAGTTTTCAAATTTTCAACTTAAAAAAGCTGAGCCAAAAATAATAATAATATGTATACACCCCAATTTTTCAATTAGTACAAAAAATGGGGCTCTATACGTACCCATTACTGATCATATTTGTGTAGTCAAAAGTAAATAAAAACGAAATCCCAAAATTGTCCATGAAAATTTGTCATAATTTGTGAATTCATAATAATTGCTACTAGAAAATACTACGCGCAGTGTTTTATAGTGATTTTTTATTCATAATCAATAGCCAGTATAATATTTTCATAAATTGAGTGACATTTTGGGATATAAACAAACTCTTATAACTTTGCTGTTTGTGAATATTATTTATTGAGACTTTACTTAAATAATAACCAGACCTTTTCTAATAAACCCTTTAAGAATTTGTACTAATTAAAAATTTGTGGTGTATATGTATTTAACTGAGACTTAGATAAAATGCTAGTCACTCAACGTAAATTCTCCAGAGTTCAGTTATAAAACATGTTATTTTTGAAATAGTACAAAAAAGAAAAGGGGCTCTATCCGTACTCATTACTGATCATATTTTGAAGGCAAAAGTAGAAAAAACGAAATCCCAAAATTGTCCACGAAAATTTGTCATAGTTGGTAAACATAATAGAATCAATCATTTATAAAAATTGCTTCTAGAAAATACTAGGTACGCGCAGTGTTTTTCCATTTTGATCGTCATTTATTCATTCATAATCTGCACAATATTTCCATAAATTGAGTGGCATTTTGGAATATAAACAAACGCTAATAACTTTGCTGTTTATGAATATTATGTGACTAGAGAATAAAGCAGTGTTTATAAGTTGCTATCGGCATGTTGAATTCCGAACGAAACGAAGGTTGCTAATAGGGAATTATATAATTAACTACTGACCATTGCGTGGGAGTTAATATAGAAACCTAAGTGAAGTGCGGAATTCAAGCCGCCCAAGACAAAGAGAGCTTTACACCCGTGTTGGATACTCTATTTTTACACCATCTGTGAGATAATTAAAAGACAATATACTAAAACAAATTATGTATTAGAAAATGTAAGTATTATTTACAAGTTAATGTTGACTATCATTCGATATATTTTGAGATTTAAAACAAAAAAAAAATACTACTCTAAGGTTGAACTTTACTTCAGTTTTAATTTTCTATATCGCTCCCGCTCTTTCATTACTTTTTGTTAGAGACTCGTCAGTAACTACATTTTATTCTTTTTCTTTGTTAGTGTCCAGTTAGATTTGTAAAATTAACTTGTTTGATGCACGTACATTTTTTAGGGTTCCGTACCTCAAAAGGAAAAAACGGAACCCTTATAGGATCACTTTGTTGTCTGTTTGTCAGTCAAGACCATTTATCTCCGGATTGCGTGGAGATATCTAGTTGAAATTAAAACCATAAACTCGAGTCTGCAGTCCCTTGAAGTTGTGAAAAAATCAAACTTCTAAATTAACGAAAAAAAAAGATACGGCCGTTTATGTCGCCAAAAACATGTATTTCGACACTCTCAAGGAAATCAAAATTCATAGGGTACTTCCCGTTGACCTAGAATCCAGAAATTTGGCATGAAGCAAGATCTTATAGCACAACTATAGCGAAAAATCTAAAAACTGTTTTTGCGATTCGGAAAAATCTTCGTAACTTAATTCGAGAATTTAACTCTTTTCATAGGTAAGTTTTTATGGAACCCTCAGTGCGCGAATCTGACTCGCACTTAACCGGTTTTTTTTTTATAATAATAATTTATTTATTTAAGAAAACAGTTATTTATTGCGTTAATATGACACATTAATACTAACAACGACCATACAAAGTTAGCAATGGGTCCCAAACTAGGCGCCGCCTGTATCTTGGTGACCCAAATATTACACCAAGTTCATAACAGTTATGATGTGGCTTGTTAGCGCTACGTGGCAATTTCAAATAGGCAAAGTCACAAAAAAAATCACTTAATGTGTTACTTTTTTCGAAATAATGGTTTTTGACGTTCCAAATTCAAATCTTTTTATTCCCTAGGGAAAGTCCATATTAGGTACATTAAATCCCTAGGGGCAGAATGACTTGCTTTAGGTGATGGTTGTATGACATATAAAATGGCATTATCGAAGAGGTGATGTAATCCTTTTTTGATGATTGTTGTAGATGATGCTGTTTTAAATTGAGTTTTATTACTAAACATTTTTGGTTCTCATCCACGACATTTTATATTACAGTGTAAAGATATAGAAAAGAATACTAAAATGGAGAAAATTTAATTCTAAATTCATTACTCACCTTGAAACTTTCAGGAACTATACAACTTTGAACATTTTCTTTGTAACCAGGGTTAAAATATCTTACGAAAGTTACGAGTACTACGTTATAAATCTGCCGATATTAAATTACACCGGACCCCTGCTTGTTTTTTCATAAATTCATCACACTAATTACACCAGTATTACAAAAGGCAAAATTACAAACGCGAAAGTTTATATGCATGTATGTATGTGTGTCTGTTTGTAACTCCTTCACGCTTAAACGGTAAAACAGATTCTTGCTTTGAGAGATTTTAATTAAACTTTTATGTTTTATTATGTATTAGAATAGGAAATAAGATAGCTTTTACACCACCTGCTCGATTGTCATTCAGTTCCTGGGGATTTAATGTAGTTTGTGCGTTCTCTCATCAAATAATTAAAAAAATATATTTATATTAAGTAAAATGTACGTGCATCAAACAAGTTTATTCAAAAATCAAACTGGCCACTACCAAAAAAAAGAATAAAACGTGGTTACAGTAACTGCATCTCTAAAAAAAAAATAAGGAACAGAACGTTATAGAAAAAATTAAAAGTATGCTTCGATTAAGTAGTTAATTTTGTATGTTTCAAATTTTTAAAATTAATTTGTAAATAATATTAATATTTTGCATTTTTAATTATCTCACAGAAGGTGTAAGAAGTAGAGTATCCAACACGGGGGCTAAAGCTGTCTTTGTCTTGAGCGGCTTGAATTCCTCACTTCACTCAGGTTTCTATATTAACTACCTTGCAGTGCACGAGAATTAATTATATAAATCCCTCACCGCGTTCGGGATTAAAACTTAGCAACCTTCATTTCGTTCGGAATGCAACATGCTGCCCGCAACTTAAAAACACTGATTAATCCCCTGCCCCCTAGCCAAAAGAGAATCGAAACGAAACGGTTGTACGTTTCGTTTCGATTCTCTTTTCATTGATCGCCTCGAGTCGGTCACGCCTCTTATTCCTTTGTTCTGACCACGTGACTGAGCGTTGAGATGACGTCAGAATAAATGAATCGGAGGCGTGGCCTACTCGAGGCGATCGACGAAAAGATAATCGAAATGAAACGGTTGTAACTTGGCTAGGGGGGCTAGTCACATAATAATCTATACTATTTATCCCGAGAGTATGTTCCCTTAGAATAAATTCCTACTTCTACACGGGCAAAGCTACGGGCAGGAGCTAGTGATATATATATGTGGTGATATTCATAAAGGATGTGGCCCTTCCATACAAAACAATAAAATGAGCAACGTAACGGAACTTTCATTATTTTAAGTGACTGCGCGGTTTTCAGACACCTGTTTTGTATAAAATTCATATCAATAACGAGAAAATTCTCCTGTGTATTTTTAAATTGGTTTTTAATCTTCTCCTTTATCCAATTACAGTGTAAGCAGGAATATAAGGATTAAGGTTAAGATATTATTATTGAAAATTGCTCTGTGTAGGCGTTATTTTTTTTTTATAATTTTCTTTCATTACCTACTTCCATTTTTATTTATTTTTTTCTCGTGGGTAAAAATAGCACCCATAAAGGTCGATTTTCGAGGTAAAGCAACGCTTACAAAGGTCAGTCCGCCGATTGATGACCATCCATTATTATCGAGTCTCCTCTGTGGAATGCACGCCCCCGCTGTCATTTGGACGTCTTTGACAATCGTTATGAATAGCCAGAAATCAGAAATCTGTCACCAGTCTTACCAAACGGTATCATCATATATTTGTCCCAATACCTATCTCACATACGACACTCATGATAAAAGTTTATCACTTCTAACAAAACGCGTATGTCCCGCGCAGGAACACAAAAAGCAATGTTTATACACAAACAGACACACACGATATAAGTTTACGACTTGTAAGGAAAATGTAATATGTCTCGCTGTTCACACAATATTCACAAAGATGTTTTTATTTAGACTTGAATGTTAAACTGCTGGAATGTTACGCTATCTCACTAAGTCCCTCGGAAACATTCAAGCATTTTTAAAACAGACTTCAGTTTCAGACAATTTTTTTTCTTTGTTTTTTTTTTTTTAAACTTTATTTAATATTTTAGTATGGTTATAATTAATTATACATGTAGTTATAACATAGCATAATCAGCCTTTTTAATGTTCCCACTGCTGGGACTTAGGCTTCCTCTCTGGGAGAGGGAATGGGCCGTAATCCACCACGTGGGCCCAGAGGAGAGTTGTAGGTCGTGGGTTCAAACCCAGCCAGCCGCAACACTTTGTGTAATTTATTTTATCACCACTGCTCTCAAAACGGTGAAGGAAAACATCGTGAGGAAACCAGCATGTCCTAGAACAAAAAATTCGAAGACATGTGACATTCACCAACCCGCACGTAGTTATAACTTTCATAAAATACTAAATAAATCGGCGATTACATAATAAACTGGCCAAATGCGAGTTGGACTCGTACACGAAGGGTTCAACAACAGTCGATTGTTGAAGAAGCATTTTTGAATTATATGTCTAGAGATACATTCGGTGGAATTTATTTTAGTCCAATCACAGATTTGACGCCATCAACTGCATCAGACGACGACGACGTAAAGTGACGTCATTTTTTGCGGTCGGATTTTTTGATACTGTAAACTTTTTTTATTTCCTACATTTTTGTGCGTAATACTTTTAAAATCGTCTCCCGAGCCCTTTATTTTGATACTCATTTTTTTTTCTCTCTTGAAAACAATATTTTAAAAACATAATTATAATCCAAAAATCCGCCTTCTAACTTTTTTATAAGTTTGATATATCCATTAAAGCTCGCCGTCCGACCGTCCGGTAACCGTCCGGACCGAGCCCAAGTCGTCGACGGCGCGTAGTTTTCCACGTGCGCCTCAAGGAGATGTCAGCAACCGTAGGGGCCCAGCAGGGTCGAAGCCTACTGGGGCCATGGGTGATGCGAAGAGATTCCCTGGACTTTGGAACAATGGCAAAGAAGGAACAGGAGTGGGTTTTTAGTCAGTAAAACTCCGCCGCTCTGCCAAACAGCGGAAGCTAATGGATGACATCACTCAAATTAAAATGCAACTAGCCGTTTAGGCTCTAGAGCGTGTCAAAGAAATAAACTTATGAAAAACATAACCTTCCTTCTAGTTTAGTTGGGTGAAAACTCTTTATTACCACAAATGAAGTTACTAACTTGGAAATAAAAGAAACTTCATTGCTGTAGCAACATTATCGTTCCATTCATTCCACAAGTTTTACAACAATGTTCTAGCAAAGGAAAACGCCTTGTTATGGCGTGCGTTCGAGGCAATATAGTGAACAGACGGGCTCGATGTGGCAAGCGCGCTATATTGCTCGTTCCCTTTTTAGGGTTCCGTAGCCAAATGGCAAAAAACGGAACCCTTATAGATTCGTCATGTCTGTCTGTCTGTCTGTCTGTCTGTCTGTCTGTCTGTCTGTCTGTCTGTCCGTCTGTCCGTCCGTATGTCACAGCCACTTTTTTCCGAAACTATAAGAGCTATACTGTTGAAACTTTGTAAGTAGATGTATTCTGTGAACCGCATTAAGATTTTCATACAAAAATAGAAAAAAAGCAATAAATTTTGGGGGTCCCCATACTTAGAACTGAAACTCAAAATTTTTTTTTTCATCAAACCCATGCGTGTGGGGTATCTATGGATAGGTCTTCAAAAATGATACTGAGGTTTCTAATATCATTTTTTTCTAAACTGAATAGTTTGCGCGAGAGACACTTCCAAAGTGGTAAAATGTGTGTCCCCCCCCCTCTAACTTCTAAAATAAGAGAATGATAAAACTAAAAAAAATATATGATGTACATTACTATAAAAACTGCCAACGAAAATTGGTTTGAACGAGATCTGGTCAGTAGTTTTTTTTTAGTACGTCATAAATCGTAAACCGCATTTTACCTTTCATTCAATCAACTCAAATATAAAAAAAAAAAAAAACATTTTTTATGTTACTTGCTGCTACGGAACCCTCCATGGGCGAGTCCGACTCGCACTTGGCCGGTTTTTTATTACTATTGAACATTTGAGGCAGAATGCGCGGAGCTATTATTGCCTAATATTTGGAGCGGAAATAGACACATATTTTTGATAAAAAGTAATATACAAATATTGTTACTGAATTTTTTATTATTTCTACATAATATAATGTAGTATTATTAATGTAAAAATGCCATTAATTAGTCGTTAAGATTTTGAATAAATATAAGTTTTTTTTTTAATGTAAACTCGTTAAAAAATAAAATGTCTGTTTTGACATTAGAGACAGAGTCTCCCAAAGCGGAAGGGATAATTTAATTACCCACAAAAAAAAACAGGGAATTTAAGTCAAACTCAAAGCATTTATTTCAAATTAACCATTTACAAACACTTTTGAATTGTCAAGAAGTCAGTCAGAAAAATGATGTTAAGAGGGTCCTTTTTCACTCGCCTGTCGTCAATATCGAGCATGGTTTAAAAGCTTGTTACTTCATCTAACGCAATCAAACGCGATGTTTGACGAAAAGGCAACGCGAAAAAAGAGAGATAACGCCTGAAAACTCGGTTAGCATTCGGTAAATCCGTGATTTACTCGAATATTTTACAAAACTTGTTCCAGGAAATACGTGTAAACAAAACACGAGTATCAAAGTTCATGCAAAATAGAAGATTTTCAGAAGTGTTTACTGGATTAGTTTTACACAAATTTACAAATTGATTTCAATAGAAGCCTAGATAATATCCACAAGATACTGTGTTTCCAAAATATCTAATGAAAAATGTTTAATAACGTCATAATCGCCTAGGATCGGTTGTATGAAAAACAGTGAAAATGTATGTCAAGTTGCATTCCCTTAATTGCAATTGTTATTACCTCCTGTAAACCAATAAATTATGTGACCTGTACATCTAAATGAAGGGAAGATCATTATAGGATTGCTACTGATGTAGAATTACTACTACCTACACAATATGTTTTTTTAATGTTTTTTAAACTCCAGATCACGACTTTTTGATCATAGAAGCTAAGTGGCGTTTTGTAAAACCTAAATCAGCATTAAGGCACTCAACCTAAAGATTTCTTAAAAAGCTTAGCATTATGTGGTTCTTTAGAATTGTATAATGATAAAAAGGAAACCTACCTGCCGTAAAATTGACGTTTAAGCAACTGAAATTATAAAAATGAAAAATAAAATAAAAACGATTCTGAATTTTACCGTCCGAAATTTTCCAACAACCTTTGATTTATTGCGAATTCTAAAGTAGTATGTACTTTGAAGTCTCATTATGCTTTGAAGTTTTCTGATTAGCCACAAGAGCGCCTGAAGCATTTCCTAATGATCGAATGTTACTTTTATGATTGAAAATTTGGACGAATGGAGCTTTGAGAGAATTCCTTTTAAAGACTATGAAGTAAATTATTATTAACTGCTACCAGGATCATTAATAATAATAATCTTTATTGATCGTTTACAAGTATTGCAGTACATGGGTATTTTATTTTTACTTGGTAAAATTACAAATTTGCTACAATATTGTAGTGGGTGCAGTTCTGATCTCCTGACTATGTTACAGTATAACCTGTATGTAGGAGTGACAGTTCCGATCCCCAGCTTACAACAATTATGTATTTTCACTAATTACATACATTATGTATTTTACTGCCTTAAAAAAATTGGTATACTTAACTAAATGTAAACAAAGAGAAAAAAAAAATAATGTTGAGAAAAAAACATTGTCTCAACAATTGATAATACATCACACAGAAACGTAGAGTCATCGATTTATCTTCTAGCGATAGACAAGCACGTTCATGGAAAGTAATTTTCAAAATACTGAAAAGTTAAAACAAAAGTTCGCTGCGAAACTACATTGGCATTGTGCCGTTTAACAGAACTATTAAAGCCATCGATTAAAACATACAGCGCTAAGATAGCTTTAGAGGATACTATTTTCGCGACCAAAATGTCTTAAGCGCCATGAATTTCGTGGCACGTTTCGTTCAACATAGTGTAATGTTCAAGGTGTATGGATTACACTACACCTGAGTCGATTGAAGTGAGTGTTCGGCACGCGTAATCTAGTGCGTAATACATATATATCGATGCGTGGAGCTTACTCCCGGGATATGTATCCTTCTACCAAATTTTATCGAAATCTATACGCTATTTACAGATTTATACAAACGCCTAGTTCACACTTCGCGTGACCCAAGGGCTGGATTTTACCTTGGACAGAAGATAAGCATTGCCATACAGCGTAGTAATGCCACCAGTCTCTTCGAAACATTGCCAGTCGACAGCAATGCGAAAGAGTTTTTCAAAGACATATTTTAGATTGTTTCATCATCATCATCATTTCAGCCGAAAGAGATCCACTGTTGGACATAGGCCTCCCCCAAGCGTCTCCACAATGACCGATCCTATGCGTCTCGCATCCACCGCATTCCCGCAACTCTCACCAGGTCGTCGGTCCACCTTGTGGGAGGCCTTCCAACGCTGCGTTTTCCGGTGCGCGGTCGCCACTCTAGATTGACTGAGACTCTTAGATTGTTTAGTTAGTTTTAATTAGAAAAGGGTTTTTTGTTTCAAGTATATTTTATATAATTATATATAGTTTTTTTTTTTTATAATTGTACTTTAGTAGTATTATAGTGTGAATTATAATTTGTAAGTATATTACTTACAAATCATCATCTTCCTGCCCTTGTACCGTTTTATTTGGGGTCAGCACAACACGTTTTTTTCTTCCATTCTGTTCTGTCACTCGTCACGCTATCACTTACTCCCTTTTCTTTACTATCACTTCTCACACAATCCATCCATCTTTTTTTGGCCTCCCTCTCCCTCTCCATCCATCCACATGTAAACTCATAACTCTTTTAGCAACATGCGTTTCATCCCTCCTCTTCACATGACCATACCAAGACAAACGATTCTCTTTCACCTTTTCAGGCACTGGCGTCACTTTCAAACTTCCCCTAATATACTCATTTCTCACTTTATCCATTCTCGTCACACCACACATCCATCTTAACATTCTCATCTTACTTACAAAATATTAATAAAAATAATTATTATCTTTTTTTTTTTTCAAAATTAGTTTTTATTTTGAGAAAACTTTTTTAGTTACATTCTTAAAAAATACTTGGCTTTTTATAAAAATAAATAGTACATTAGACTATTGATTCAGAAGGTAGATGTAAATTTCACTAGGCTAGTTAACAAACTTCCTGCAGATTTTGTACTTCTCCCTAAGTTAGTCGTAATCCGATAGCACCCCTTGTCCTCCGTATATCTAAGCAAGTTACTTTACTAAATCAACAACAGTTATTAATTAGATCACGAACTACGGAACGGAGCGGGAATTAAATTTAACTGTTTACGTGAGCTCCTTGACGATCCAATTATGTTGCTTAGTACGTCACTATTCAGCGCCCTAAATAGGGCTGTGATTGCACGAGTGCAGAAAAATATTAAGTGCATGTCATGATCATCCTCATCACCGTCTTTTTCCTGTAAAAGAATATATTTTTATTAATAATTGTTGTTTGGTATAAAACAAGCTTACGCCCACAGGTTCGTCGTTGTCAAACTCATAAAACAGCCCTACAACATTTGGTCACAACTTTAAGATTTTTTTTTGCACGGAACCCTAACTCATTTTGTAGCCTAAATTACTCTTAATAACATCAGCTACCAGTGAAAGTCCGGTCAAAATCGATCCTGAGATTAGCCGGAACAAACAGACAAACAAAATAGTTAAAAACTGCATTTTTATTATGGTATCGACGAATATGCTTACATAAGCATTTAGTAAAATATATATATATATATATTACATACACTTATTTACTTATAGATACTGACTTATTGACACATCAACGCCTAGCCCGAACCCTTGAATCTAGATCGGTAAAATTTTGCACAGAAGTTCCTTTTATGATGCATGCAAAGAATAAGAAAGGATATTCCAAAATTCACTCTCTAAGGGTATGAAACGGGAGTCCAAAGTTTGTATGGAGAACACTATTGTCACGAGGATGAAGCCGCGGACAGACGCTTTAAGAAGTATAGATGTTGTACAAAAACAAACGAAAATATAGTAAGTGTAGATGTTGTACATAAACAAACGAAAAAATAGTGAGTATACAGATGTTGAACAAAAACAAACGAAAATATAGTAAGTATAGATGTTGTACAAAAACAAACGACAATAAATCAACGGGGGTTGACGCCCGACTTAACTAAATTGTGGCAGGGCGACCTCGCGCATTTTCCACACTAGTGCGGAAAACAATAAATTGCGTGCTTAAAAGTGGTATCCCTAATAGCGGATTTATTATTATTATTATTATTATTATTATTATTATATTATTATAAAGTCTGAGTAGCATAGTCGGCCTTATAATGTTCCAACTGTTGGGACTCAGGCCTGAATGGGCCGTAATCCACCACGCGGGCCCAGTGCGGGTTGGTGGATGTCACATGTCTTCGAATTTTTGGTTCTAGGACATGCCGGTTTCCTCACGATGTTTTCCTTCACCGATTTCTAAGTAAGTGTATTGAAAATTAATGTTTCTCAACTTTATTGCCGATGAGTACACAGCTTTATTCACAAACAAGATTTTCTTTGCTAACCTTTTTAATCGAGCACCTAAGTAGTGTAGTACCAACACTAGAAACCAGGCTATACGTGGCACTGTTTACTATCCCCCGTATAAGATTTTAATAGCCTCAAACAAAGTGAGGCTATCGTTTGTTGACAAAGCCTGACGTATTTTTAAACGCAATACTCAGAGTAATGTGTGTTGTCTGCCTTTGATAGAGTTCAAGTGTTTTTTGTGAAGGAGAGGGATTTCTAACGGTAGATTGGGGGCATTGTATTAGGACGTTTTAGTGTTCCACGCACGCCTTTAAGGAGATGTTAGCAAAACCGTAGGGGCCCAGCAGGGTCGAAGCCTACAGGGGCCATGGGTTATGTTAAAGTGAACCTCGAGGCCCTGGAAAAAAGGCAAAAAGGAACATAAGAGTAGGTTTTAGTCAGTAAAAGTCTGACACGCCCTCCCACGCCGCCCAAGAGCGAGAGAAGTCATTGGATGATTTCTATTACCGCTACATCAACAAATAATAAAATTAAATATTAAAGAGGGTTCCTATACACCACCAATTTTTAATTACTACAAATACTTAGTTTGGTGATTCTTCGGGCTATGTCGGCGACCTTGGTTCTCCTGCGGATATCTTCATTCTTTATGCGATCACGCAAGGAAACTCCGAGCATAGCCCTTTCCATTGCCCTTTCCATTGCCCTTTGGGTGACTGTAAGCCTTCTGATGAGGCCCATTGTAAGCGACCATGTTTCAGTGCCATATGTCATCACTGGCAACACGCACTGGTCATAGACTTTCGTCTTGAGACACTGTGGTAAGTTGGACGAGAAACTAAAGTGGCAGTGGGCAGGGCACATTGCTCGTAGAACGAATGGTCGATGGGGCCGAAAGGTTCTAGAGTGGCGACCGCGCACCGGAAGGCGCAGCGTCTTAAGGCCTCCCACAAGGCGGACCGACGACCTGGTGAGAGTCGCGGGAGTGCGGTGGATGCGAGACGTACAGGATCGGTCGTTGTGGAGACGCTTGGGGGAGGCCTATGTCCAGCAGTGGACGTCTTTCGGCTGAAATGATGATGATGACAAATACTTAAAGGGCTTATTAGAAAAGGTCTTGTTATTATTTCAGTAAAGTTTCAATAAATAATATTCATAAACAGCAAAGTTATCAGCGTTGGTCCTAAGCGTTAATCCTAAAATGTCACCCAATTTACGGAAATATTTTTGTATGCCAACCGGCAGAATGTACTGGGTATACATATATCTGATCTAACACCATTATTGTACACCTGCATTCAATACAAATAAAGAAATTATTATTATTATTGTATCTTCGATCGAAGAAAACACACTGGTATTATAAAGGCGAAAGTTCGTGAATGTAGGTGTGTATATTTGTTACTTCTTCACACTCAAAGGACTGAACGGATTTCGATGAAATTTGTTATACATGTAGATCATGTTCTAGAATAGCATATAAAATACTTTTTATCTTGAGAATATGTTCCCTTGGAATAGTTTTCTTCTATCACGCGGACGCCTCTGGCAGAAGCTAGTATTATATGTATAAGACAGAGAGATAAACTTCATCAGAAAGCTAAGAAAAACCCTGACAATCCTATTATTCAAATCTCCTATAAAAGATACAGGAATTTTTGCAATAACCTCCTAAAGAACTTAAAAAATGACTACGATAAAACTGAATTAAATAAAGCAGGAACCAACAGTAAGCAACTTTGGAAATATATTAAAAATGTCACTTATATGGCAAAAAAGCATGAATCTAATTCGAATTTATTGCATATTAATCCCTCACCTCTTTCATCAGCTAACCATGTTAATAACTTTTTTGTAAATGTTGGGAAAACTCTTGCCGAACAGATTCCAACACAAGACTGTGTCCAAAGACCTCCACTTGATTTAAGAAACAGGTGTGCCCTAAATTCTTTTGGCCTACTAGATACTGACGAAGACGAAGTTACTCGAATCATTTGTGGACTAAAAGATGACTCTGCAGTAGGATGGGATAATATTAGTAATAAGATCCTTAAACTCTGTAAGCATATCCTTGTTTCACCTTTGACGCATATATTTCGTATCTGTATTTCCGAAGGAATTTTCCCTAGACTTCTGAAAAAAGCTGTAGTAATCCCTGTTTTTAAATCCGGAAACAAAGACTTAGTAAATAATTATAGGCCAATATCGATACTTTCCTCAATTTCAAAAATACTAGAAAAAATATTAAACAGTAGACTAGTCAAATATTTAGAGAAAAATAAACTTTTATCATCGGCACAATTTGGTTTTAGAGCCAAATTATCTACAGCTGATGCAGTGCACAGCCTGACAGATTACGTCTCTGAAGAACTAGGCAAAGGACAACAGACCCTGGGGGTGTTCCTTGATCTAGCGAAGGCCTTTGACACAGTATCGGTTCCTTTGCTAATAAACAAATTAGAGGCCATAGGAATAAGAGGAACACCGCTTAAACTTTTTGCTGACTACTTAGACGATCGATATCAATGTGTCAAAATAGACAATATTACAAGTGATGAGCAAATAAGTTCTGGATATGGTGTTCCCCAGGGAAGTATCCTGGCCCCTACCCTATTCTTGATCTATATTAACGATTTGTGTAACCTAAATATTAAACAAGGCAAAATTGTTTCATATGCCGACGACACGGCCTTAATATTTACCGCTAAAACCAACAGCGAACTGTATGAATACGCTCAATTGGGTTTCAACACTGTGACTAATTGGCTTCAAAGCAATTTACTAACATTGAATGCTGACAAGACAAAATATATTCACTTTTGCATGCGCAAGCCTCAATTTAACATTGGTAACTCTCATCTGTATGCCCATAAATGTGGATTCCGATCATCCAGCACGTGTGATTGTCCCTGTATCTTTAAAACACGCGACATCAAATATCTCGGGGTTATAATAGATGAAACACTCTCTTTTGGACCACACATTGAAGGTCTAATTAAATGAGTACGCAAACTAATCTATGTTTTTAAGAAATTGCGAGTGATTGCAGATTCAAAATTGGTGACACAAATTTACTTAGCCCTAGGTCAATCTGTAATCCAATACTGTATCACTTCCTGGGGTGGAGCACTTAAAACTCACCTGCTGCCCCTTGAAAGAGCTCAGAGAGCAATTTTAAAAGTAGCCAATTTCCTTTCCTTTCTCTATCCTACAGATCAGTTATACAAATCCTGTAACGTGCTTTCTGTTCGCCAGCTTTTCATAATGCACTTAGTATTAAAACAGCACACCATGCTTTCCTTCAACGCCGAAATTACTAATAAGAGACGGAATGATATTGTTTGCCATTCTAATGCATCCTCAAAATATGTATTTGTAAAAAGATTTTTTACTTTTTTAGGCCCATTTCTGTACAACAAATTAAATAGAATATTAAGTATCTACAAATTAAATAAGTATAACTGTAAAAAGATGATTTTCCAATATTTCCTAAGCTTATCTTATGTAGAGACAGAAGACCTACTTACTGTTTGTAAATAAAACTCGCCGTATATCTAAATTTAGTTAAGTTTTTTTAATAGTCATATTTAGAGTTAATTTATTATTTTGTATTTAAGCACTCTCTCGCCTGAAGCACAGGTTCACCCTAGTTCAGGCATATAAGCAACTGTGTTCTTTTTAATATTTAATATACTTTATTGTAAATGTAAATGCCCTATGTTATAAATAAACGATTTATTATTATTATTTATTATTATTATTATTTGTTTTTTTTTTTAAGATTATTATAAACTAGTGCTTGACTGCGATCCCACTTGATGGTAAGTCACTGCTTCGTCAATTTTATCGATTACACACTATGCAATCGATGATGATGAAGTGCACTAGTTTATTGCCTTGAAGACACCTAAATTATAATTAATCAGACGGGAACACCGTAGCAGGCAAATTGTTCCAGTCCTTCAATATACGCGGTATAAACGACGAGGCGTAACGCTTAGTTCAGACCGTAGAGGTGCTAACAATATTAGGGTAGATACTCGCCGTACGTCGTGTTATCCGATGGTAGAAAGGAGATGACGGAATCAAAGTATGTAGTATGATATAATTTGAAGTGAGGTTGAAATCGAGCTGTGAGCTCATTATCGACAGCTTGGTTTACATAACGATTGAGCAATTGGCTACTGCACTTTGATTCCCTAGTTCGATTCGGTTATTCCGGGTTTTCCGGGTCATCTACTGTATAGTGTGTAATTACTCCAGTATTGGAGTAATTCGCTATGATGCAACATCAGTTAATTGCTTTCAGGCCCCAAGTCTCGACATAGTTAATGATCGCATAATTACCGAATTCAGCTGTTTAGATATTTATGTTGCAAGGAATCAAACTTTTTTTTTGACCTCCGATTTGTCGAAGATATAGTAGTCTTGGTTAAGACTATGGAGGAGCTCTGTACAATGCTCGATGACCTCAGTAGAGCTTCCGAGAGAGTAAGTCTTAAAATAATCATGAACAAAACCAAGGTCATTGTAAATACCCATGTAGCACTCACTCCTATCAAGATTGATTGAGGAGACTCTACACTCCCTCGAAGTTGTATTACGATTACGTTTACCTAGGACAGATGCTCCACTTAGATAGGTCTAACTTCAAGAAAGAGATCCATCGTCGAATGCTATTCAGCGGGGCAGCGTTCGGGAAGCTGCGTGGTATCTTCTCGTCCATCATATCACAGTGTCTCAAGACGAAAGTCTAAGACCAGTGCGTCGTTGCCAAGGTTACCGATATAGCCCAAAAAATCGCTAAACCTAAGTGCCAGTGGGCAGTCTGGTGATGTCAGCCAATGTGTATTGCTAGTGATGGCAATACGCACTGGCTGACATGATGATGACTCTGAAACCTGGTCACTCATAATGGGCCTCATTAAAAGACTTAAAGTCATGCAAAGGGCAATGGAGAGGGCTTTATTTGGAGTTTCCTTGCGCGATAGAAAAAGGAATGAAGATATCCGCAGGAGAACTAAGGTTACTGGCTTAGCTCGAAGAATTGCCCTACTTAAATGGCAGTGGACGGGACCACCGTGTTGAAGTACATACGATGGCTATTCGTTACTTGATCTGTAGACTATGGGCCTATGCCAACAGATTCCTGATTTTCAATATCGTGTAGTTTTTGTCTGGGCTTGTGACCTTCCAATACGTACGAGCAGTTAAAATAAACAAAGACTTTGTATTTGAGAAGAAATAGTACATTTTGATACAAGTGGAGAAAGTTTGTCATTGCGACTGAGACGAAATTCACCCGAGCCGTAGGTGAGGGTGTTTTCGAGCCGAGGGCTGCAGTAACAAATTTCCACGTGTATCAAACAACGTTTTTCAATATATTTACGAATATGTAAATAAACGGGGTTTGACGCGCAACTCATGGAGGTCGCTTAGCGCCCAGTCTGATACGATAAATGTAATAAATTGAGTCCCGGGCGAGCATGCGCACTTTTCCGCACTAGTGCGAAAAACAGTAGATTGCGTGCCTAAAAGCGGTAGAGATAAGAGCGGGTTTTCGAGTACCTAAGTGTATTGAAAAAACTTTTATCTTGTATCATCCATAGTAGAGAAAAAATAAATAGACTGAAAAAAAATATTATTTAGAATGAAAACTTTTTCAACGCGCCAGCCCTACAATATAAAGAGCTATTAGGGTTCCTGGTCTAAAGATTAAAATCGATTATTCGTACTACATGATCTAAAGGGTTTTCTACATTATGCGGGTTACTGTGCTAGCATCAGTATAGTTCGTCTTATAATAAATAAGCATAATCAGCCGTAAAATGTTCCCACTGCTGGGACTTAGGCCTTCTCTCGCTCAGTTAGCTTAGCTTAGCTCAGTTTAGTTTGGGACTAGATAGCGTTGTGGAATATTATTAATGATTAACGCATATATCCTTTATTTAAATAAGAACCCAGAGATTTTACAAATAGGTAATAATGTTTACTTTGCGTCTGAGTATCATTAAGCAATAATACTAATAAAGCTTTCTTCTATTCTTCAACAATATACTAACCAACATCCAATATACG
This sequence comes from Mythimna impura, assembly GCA_905147345.3. Taxonomy (NCBI): domain Eukaryota; kingdom Metazoa; phylum Arthropoda; class Insecta; order Lepidoptera; family Noctuidae; genus Mythimna; species Mythimna impura. The sequence continues at coordinate 3,036,295 of LR990349.1, forward strand.
AAAAAAAACCATTATCTTAATAAAGACCTTATAAAAACCAATTAAAGCTTCTTATAAAAACTGAAGCATTTCTTTTCTTTAAAATAATTTAATTAAAAACACTGTTTACTTATTCAGGCTGTGAACTAATTATCTATCTCTTGGGATTCTGCCCAAATAATAAAAAAAAACAAAGAGTATTTAACGAAGGTAAATATTACCGCTATTTTTCAAGATTCATTAAATTTTTACGTCATAAAACTGGACTTTTTACATTTTAATGAAGTGTTTTGCCGCTAAAAAAAGAGCTTTATTTTTTAGTCCCTTGACCACCCAGAGGGTGTGTAACTAACGGGCCTTATCAGTCAGCCTGTCTGTCTGTCTATCAAAAGATGAAGCTAAATAGAAATACTGAGGGTGTGGCGGTCATTTATATATTTATACAACTAGCCGCCGTCAGCGACTTCGCCTGTGTGAAAATAGGTTTCTTCAAATAAACTTTGCACCCCCTAAGAGGCTGAGAAAAATTCTTTCTTATATAGCATCATCAGCCTTTTAATGTTCCCACTGCTGGGGCTCAGGCCTCCTCTCTAGGAGAAGGAATGGGCCGTAATCCACCACGCGGGCCCAGTGCGGGTTGGTGAATGTCACATGTCTTCGAATTTTTGGTTCTAAGACATGCCGGTTTCCTCACGATGTTTTCCTTCACCGTTTTGAGAGCAGTGGTGATAAAATAAATTATACAAAGTAATGCGCCTGGCTGGGTTTGAACCCACGACCTACAACTCGTAAGTCGCGGCCGTTACCACTCGGCCACCACTGCTCTTCTGCTTTCTTATGTACCTATCACCTTTTTAATACATCATAAAGGAATCTTTGTGCAAAATTTCAGTATTCAAGGTCCTAAGTGTTTAGGCTGGGTGTTGATTAGTTAGTAAGTCAGAACTTTGCCTTTGTAGTATGTGTACTTTTGGACAACAGACGGCCATCTCCTGCTTCGCAGAGGGAGCCATAAAAATATACAACAGTACAAAATTTTGCAATATTTTTTTTTAATTATTTAGAATTCAACTACCTTAAATTCGTAAGTAATTTATTTTGTTAACATCTCATTTTTTGATAGTTGTAATTATTCATATTTTTCTTGCTTTTTTTTTTATATAGCCTCTTTTTTATAATGTGAATGTGAGAACACTGTAGACTTCACGAATTCTTAGATTACTTCCTATTACGACTTACGTTTTTTAATATGATTATTTTTATTGTGCTTTTGGATACAATATTGACTGGTGTACACTGTTCTTACATAATTTCTATTTATACTGTATTATGGAAATATTGTAAAATCAACCACTTTTTTTAACCATGGAGTTTGTTACCGGTTCTTCTCTACAGGATACGACCAATTTGGAACCGTGCACCAGCTTCTGACGTTTTATAAGTGCCCATGCAGGCCTATGTGAAATAAAAATAAATGAATTTTGAAAAACCAACAATCGGGCAGTTACCAGGACTACAGACAACACCCGTCTGGTCGGAAGATCCTCCCTTTACAACAGAGATTTTTAGACTTTGCATCCTAATTCGCATACCTCTTAAGTACAAACATAATGCTCTCTGCCACACGAATTGGTTTTCAGACTCTCCTTTCTTTCTTTCTTTTTTTATAGAGCAGTGGCGGCCAAGTGGTAAAGGCCCCGACTTACGAGTTGTAGGTCGCGAGTTCAAACTCAGCCAGGCGCATTACTTTGTGTAATTTATTTCATCACCACTGCTCTCAAAACAGTGAAGGAAAACATCTTGAGGAAACCGGCATGTCCTAAAACCAAAAATTCGAAGACATGTGACATTCACCAATCCGCACTGGGCCCGCGTGGTGAATTACGGCCCATTCCCTCTCCTAAGGAAGGAGGCTTGAGTCCCAGCAGTGGAAACATTAAAATGCTGATTATGCTATGCTATGCTTCTTTCTGAAATATCAGAAGGGTACAAATGTAGGTTAGTTAACTTCAGGTGTGGTATTAATATTATGAAACATCCATTCCCAAGTGGCTTTTATTTTAAAATCTAGATTCAAGAAGCTAAATTCGACATTTGAAGCACACTCGAATTTGGTTACAAGATAAAATGAGGATAGAGGAAAGCCATTATGTGAAAAGGAACTGCTGAAGAAAAGACAAACCAGTCACATACCTTATTCATATATTCATATCATTTATTGTACACACAATTTTTATAAAAGAATAAAAATAAAACAGCTGATGTACGCAATTGGGCTCTCTTGCAGCAAAGGAGAGCACAACGAAACTTAGGCACGTTAATTAAATCATACTTAAAATATATGTACTTACAGCACACAATACATTCCAAGTCGTCGACGGCGCGTAGTGTTCCACGCGCGCCTCAAGGAGATGTCAGCAACCAAAGGGGCCCAGATGGGTCGAAGCCTACTGATTCGGAAAGGAAAACTCGGCCCTGGTATGAAAGGCAACGAAGGAACAGGAGTGGGTTTTTAGTCAGTAAAAGTCTGAAACTATCTCTCGCTCCGCCCAAGAGCGGGGGATGTCATTGGATGATTTTCCCACCCAAAAAAAAATACACACAATACATATACATACTATATTTATACAATATAAAACCTATACATACGTATTTATGGGTCACGTCGACAGGTAATGTTCCCTAATTCTTCCCTTAAAAGGTGTTTAGGGGACCCATTCATCCAGTAACTTCTCCCGCTCTTGGGCGGGTCGAGAAGGCGTGTCAAACTTTTACTGACTAAAACCCAATCCTATGTTCCTTCTTTACCTTGCGTTTCAGGTCCCCAGGTTTTCCTTTCAGAAGCTAACCCATGATCCAGAAGGCTCTCGTTCCAGGGTCCCGGGGTTCACTTTCACTTGTGTACATGCCCTAGGTCTTGAGCGAGTCCATTAGAGTTGGAAGTTTACAAAATATTTAGAATTATTGTTGCTCACCTCATTAAAAGGCTAGAGTCTCCCAAAGGGCAATGGAAAGGGCTATGCTTGGAGTTTCCTTGCGAGACCGGATCAGGAATGAAGATATTCACAGGAGAACCAAAGTTAAGAGGCAATGGGCAGGGCACATTGCGCGCAGAGCAGATGGTCGATGAGGCTGAAAGGTTCTGGAGTGGCGACCGCGTACTGGAAGACGGAGCGTTGGTAGGCTTTCCACAAGGTGGACCGACGGCCCAGTGAGAGTCGCGTGAATCCGATGTGAGACGCTCAGGACCGTGCTATGGCGACACTTGTGGGAGACCTATGTCCAATATTGGACGTCTTTCGGCTGAAATGAATGAATGAATGCTGAGTCTTTGTGTGAAAGTGTTAAATTTAAGCTTAAGTTTCCATCCTTTGCACGTTGGTTCACCTTTTTTTTTTTTTTTTTTGTTGCCGGGGTGGAAAATCCTCATGGATGTCCTTCGCCTGGGGCAGGCGAAGGGGTCTGTCAGACTCTTACTGACTAAAAACCACCTCGGTGTTCCCTCCCACACTTGGACCGGGGATCGTGGGAGCTGATACGCCATCCGTATCAGCTCCCACGATTGAGGTGGCCCGCCTACGCGGGCCACCTCAAGCCGGGGGGATTGTGAGGTGTCCTCCCCCCGCGACGTCCAATAGGGGCGCGCGTGGAACACTACGCGCTGCCGCCTCGGGTCTTGCTGGATGGGTGACGGCGGACGACCCCGAGTCCGCCGTCCCTCCGGACCTCTTTATGGGGGCTGGAAGAGGGCGTTGTCTGCCCTCCACCGACGCCCGGTTCGCCTGCTGCGGCACGGGAGAGTGGCCACGGCCTCCCTCTCCCTCTCCGCAGCCTCCTTCTGCGAAATTACGGCTTCACAGAAGGAGATCACCGCATCCCATGACTCGGCGCCCCCGACCATCGAACGAACGACGGCCGGCAGCGACAGGTCGGGGCCCACTTCAGATACAAGGGCACGGCGCTGCTCCTCCCATGCGGCACACTCTGCCAGTGTGTGTTGCGCCGTGTCCTCCCGACAGTCGGTGCAGTGATGGCACCGAGCGTCCGGCTCCCTGTTTATGCGACACAAGTACTTCCCGAAGCAGCCATGCCCCGAGAGCACCTGCGTCGCCCTAAACGACAGGGAGCCGTGTTTCCTCCCGAGCCATTCGTCGAGCACTGGTCGGATCGCATCGACCGTGGCGAGGCCGGCGGTAGGGCGCAGAAGCCTGTCCCGCCATTCCACCACCATGACCTCGCGGAGCTGAGACCGACGCAGCTCGATCTCGCGCTGCATTGGTTCACCACCCCGCGTCCTCATCTCCTCGCGCCACCGGTACAGCGAGGCGAGGACTCTCGCCTGCAGTTCCCAGGGCGGAGATCCGGCCAGTGCACAACCCGCCTCGTAGGAGATCGTACGATACCCCCTGATAGCCCTGACGGCCATCGCCCTCTGTGGTCTTCGCAGGATTGCGATGCTGCCGGCCGTCAGGTCAGAAGCCCATACCGGGGCCCCATACAGGGCCATGGATTGCACGATCCCCAAGTACAGCCGCCTACAGGCAGTGCTCGGGCCCCCCAGATTGGGACGTTGGTTCACCTCATCTAACACTGAAGGACTACAAACGGTTGCCGCAGATCACGTTACTGAAGGCCTAACAATCGCCTAATATTGCCTTTAGTATGAAGCTTAGAGGCGTCGACTTTGATGTGGGAGCTATCTGATTACAAAGGACAGTTCACGGAACACTGCGGAATTGTTGGCTCTTCAAAGATCTTATAAACGAGTATTTTGCAGTAGGGTTTTTACAGACTGTTTGGAGTTTTTTACAGACTGTTTGGAGCTATAGATAGAAATTCTTCGGGGATATCAGTAACGGAATATGAAGCGTACCCGATATATATTACTAGCTTTTGCTCGCGGCTTCGCTCCCGTCAATTGACTACTCTACCCAACTCTACCCTACCCTACCCTACTCTATCCTACTCTACCCTACTCTACCCTACTCTACTCTACCCTGTAACGGAATATGAAGCGTACCCGATATATGTATATTATAATATACTGATAAAGTTGAGCTAAGGAGCTTAACATAATTTACTTTATTTGTATTTGCTTTATTCGTATAGCTCAACTCAGGACTTAAGGAGTAGTCCTGAGTTGAGCTATACGAATGCTGACAAATACTTGCACTGACGGGACGGGTCCACTCAAAAACTGTGTTTTTCTTATCACCAAACGACCATCTCAGACACTATTTAATCTGCATGGTTTTCATATGATTTGACAATTTCATATTTTCTTATAGATTTTAAAAGAGACTTTGACCCCTTTTTTAGGATGGAAATCATCTTATGACATATCCCGCCCTTGGATAAAACCCACTCCTGTTCCTTCTTTGGAAGCAAGGTCTCGTAGCACAAGTACAGGAAAAAGCGATAACTGTAAATTTATAGTTACGTCACAAAAAAAAAACTTCTTCCGTTTCGGAAAAATCTTAGAAACTCGATTCGGTAATTGAACTATTTACTTATGTAAGTTTGTATGGAACCCTCGGTGCACGAGTCCGAATTGTACCCGGCCGTTTTTTTTTTTATTCTTTGATGAATTCGCAAAAAAGTTCTAATGAAAACAAAATTGGAAAAATTTCACGGGAAACCGTAATACACACATATTTCTCTATTACATTTAAACTGTTCCCATCTGTTAATATTAGAGTTTGCAAACCTTACTATAATAATAATAATAATAGCCTTTTTTCAACAATCTTACATCACTACATAGTATAAAACAAAGTCACTTTTCGTGTCTGTCTGTCCCTATGTATGCTTAGATCTATAAAACTACGCAACGAATTTTGATGCGGTTTCTTTTAATAGATAGAGTGATTCAAGAGGAAGGTTTATGTGTACACGCACAATATAGTAGAGGAACACTGATGATTTTAGAGGTTTCTAATGTGATGTCGTAAATAAACACATTTTTTTGCGCTTACATTGCAAACGCTGGCTGAACCCTAAGACATAAATCAAAATAATGTACTACAGTATTGTACACCTTAAAAAGATCTACAAAAAAGTCCGCGATGGTATATGTCTATCTTTTAGGTATAACCCACAATAACCATTTTTTATCCTTTACTTTTTACGAGAAATAATGGCTTATTTACGAAACGATTTTAAGCAATACAGCATTGATCCTTATCCAATTAAGTACCTTAAATAAATTGTGCATTTAATATAAATCAATATGGCCCTTTACAGCGTGTAATTTAAGTCAATATTTTCGAAGATATTAAAGATTTAAAATGCAGGGACATAGCGGTTGCGGTAAATAACTTGATTCTTTCAAAGATTGATGTGCCGACTCGGTTACTTCCAGATTGGTCCCACTTTTTTCAAATCCAATTCTGATAATGGAATCCATGAGGAATCGAGGGAACTCCTCAAATATTCTAGGCACTATATAGTGATTTTGGTATTTTCATCGAAAATACCAAAAAAAAACATTTACAGTCAAAAAGTAACATTTGATGAAGTGGAACTGATGAAGAAGACCAGAAATAGCAAACGGAACTTCACCCTCACATAGATATCACAATGAAGATAGTTAAGTAACTATGACAATATTAATAAATAAATGGTTCTGAATAGTTATGTTGAAAATGGTATCATCGAAGTGATCTAATGATGATGATGGAGCCGGAAGGTAAGCACTGGAACTCCGTAATTAATCAATGTAACCTAGCAGTGTTTGGGCTTATTAGAATTGTCATTATATGCACTTTGGCTATAAGGTACCTACTATCGAACTAACCTGATGATGGAGCCGGAAGGTGGATGGGAACTTCATAATAAAATAATGTATCCTAGCAGTGTTTGGGTTAATTCGAATTGTCATGAGAAATAGGTACTCTGGCTATAAGTGCATCACAACTAAAAAGTGTGTTTAATTTTTTTTTACAAAAAATTAAAAATTACCGACTTCACTACAAAAACAATAAAACGATCAAAATTACTTTAATTTCGGAAGTCGGTGCAAGTAACAAGCAAACAATACCAGAAATACCCACTTCCGAAATTAATGTTATTTTGATCGTTATAGTGTTTTAATCGACTTAAAAAAAGGAGGAGGTTATAAATTCGGTCGTACGTTTTTTTATTTTTTTTGTGTGTTACCTCAGAACTCCGTGATTTATGGACCGATTTGCAAATTTTTTTTTCCTCTCAAAGGATATGCTTTCAGATTGCTCCCATTTTTGTCAAAATTTAGTTCTGATGATGGGTTCCATGGGGAATTGAGGGAACTCCTCAAATATTATAGGCAACCATATAGTGATTTTGGTTTTTTCATTGAGAACATAAGCCTTAGACATCGCCGCCGAGTTGCTAACCTGTCGGTTTTCTATTGTTTACATTTCGGGGAATGTGCACTGGAATTGCACAATCTAATTCCGCCAAGTCTGTTCCATCATCGGACCACTAGACATGGCGTTGCGCCACCGGTACATGGTAGACATCCCACCCATACGCACAAAACGTTTTGAGAACACATTTATTATGCGTACAGCCAAGGAGTGGAATTCCTTGCCGGAGTCTGTGTTTCTTGATAGCTACAACTTAGGGGTCTTTAAGTCAAGAGTGAATAGGCTACTTCTAGGCAAGCGTGCTCCATCGTCGACCACATCATCGCTTACCATCAGGTGAGATGGTGGTCAAACGCGAGCCTATCATTAATAAAAAAATAAATGAAAAAATAAGCATTTACAGTCAAAAAGTAACATTTGATGAAGTGGAACTTATGAAGAAGACCAGGAATGGCCAACGGAACTTCATACTCACATAGATATCACAATGAAGAAGAAGTTAAGCGACTATGACAATACAAATAAATAAATGGTTCTGAATAGTTATGTTGAAAATGGTATCATCGAAGTGACCTGATGAAGATGATGGAGCCGAAAGATAGGCACCGGAACTTTGTAATTGATCAATGTATCCTAGCCGTGTTTGGGCTTATTAGAATTGTCATGAGATGCACTTTGGCTATAAGGTACTATCGAACTATGATGGTGGAAGGTGGAACGTAGACACAAGAAATTCATAATAAAACAATATAACCTAGCAGTGTTTGGGTTAATTGAAATTGAATTCTAATACCATCAATTTTACCGTTCCAATATAAACGCCTACAATTTCCGCTAAAGATATCTTTTCCAAATTCCATCAATAAATCGCAGGGTCAAACTTTCAACGTTACAGGCTTAGATTTGAGCGTTGAATGTTTTTCGCATGGCCAATTATATGTCGCTCTTTCAAGGGTAACCTCAAAAGAAAATATGTTTGTATTGTCTAATGACAAAAAATCCGTGAACATTGTGTATAAAGACATTCTGTAGTATATTTAGTACTAGCGACTCGCCCTGGTGCAATGCTGGACAAAACCGCATCAAAATTCGTTGCGTAGTTTTAAAGATCTAAGCGTACCTACATAGGGACAGACAGCGGGAAGCGACTTTGTTTTCTAATATGAAGTGACCTGTATTGAACCCGTGCGAAGCCGGGGCGGGTCGCTAAAATCTGTTTTTTAATTAAAGATAATAATTTGACAATTCGAATGTTGCATGTTTTTTCCATTTCATAAATAGTGAGGTACCGCAACCGGTATTGAACAAAAAAACCGAAAATATTCGTAAAAATAGTTTCGTTTTAAAATGCAACTAATTATGGTCAGTTTTTGTATTTTCTGAAGGTAATTTGATAGATGCAAATGTCTAATTTATAAAATAAAATATAATTTAAGCCTAAGAATTGAAAGACTAACAAAAGCTGCGTCATTTTTCAAACCTAGACAAAAATATAGAATTACTCAAAGTGATATTTTTGTTTGAAAACTAATAATAGTTATAATTAAACAATTCTTTGTCCTCTTTTTGTACCTACCATTTTCGCATGGATTTCTTATAAAATTGTAGCGATAAACGAATCGAGTGTCGGTTTTTTGCAATGCAGTCCTGTGAATTCACAGCTTGACGACCAATGGGCACGCCATAATCATGACGGTCAGTCCCCTCTTTGAGGAGTAGCTGGAGAGGCGTCACGGCGTCCTCATCTTCCTCATGAACCAAGTCCTCATTGGACGTGGTCAGTTCGGGAAGTTCCTACTTCAGATTCAGGAGGTCACCACTGTGTGGACCGCCCGGAGGACACGGTGGAGCATACGGTGGAGGTGTGTCCCACTTGGGCGGAGCACCGCCGTGTCCTCGTGAAGGCAATAGTTGGCAGGGACCTCTCGCGCTGGGTCCTGGTAGGTACAGGCCATGGTCTGGAGCGAGGAGGAATGGCAGGGGGTCACCTCCTTCTGCGAAACAGTAATTCTAGTGAGGAACGAGGTTGCACGAGTGAGGGAACGAACATCTTTAAATAAATAAATAAATCTTTTCGCTCCAGTCGCCGAGACCCCAATCCCGACTACCACAATGTCAATACCGACGTCAAGCAATGGGTAGCTTGCCGTCCGGCAGTCCAGTAATCGCCGGGACTGAGCCCCAGTCGTCGACAGCGCTTAGAGATCCACGCGCTCTTCAAAGAGATGTAAGCAAACCGTAGGGGCCCAGTAAGGCCGATCTGGTTTCAGGCAGTAAAAGTCTGACACGCTCTCCTGCTCCGACTTGAAAACATCTTGACGACCAATATATCTCTAGCATTCTACAGAAGCTGCGGGCCCGCAACCGCAGCGGACGCACGACGAACCGTAAAAACGGTTTTGTGAGTTCTTAGTATAAGTAAAAGTCCGAGTGTAAAAAAAATATGGTAATATTTTTGAATATTTCTAATTATTTCAATCTTCAATTCATATTAGACTTTACTATAAACAAACACTATCGTATCTTGGTCCTACTTTCCTTAGAGGTTGTATTATTAAAAGAACCGGTATAAAAAATTTGGAGACATCACTTTTATCAAAAAGCAGGCAACATATTTCTGGAGTTTGACATTTGCACTTGTCAAATCATTATCTGGGATTAAAAAACGCACTGTAGTCTATATATAAAAGGAGAAACTGACTGACATATCAACGCCTAAACTACAGGGCTTAGGAGCATGAAATTTTGTACAAGGTTTCCATTTTTGATGTAAGCGCGCACTAAGAGAGGATTTTCCAAAATTCTTTCCCTAAAAGGATGAAACGAGGGTTCAAAGTTTGTATGGAGAAACCTAATTTCACGCGGGCGAAGCAGCGGCAGAAGCTAGTAATTCATATTTCTTTCATGCTAACATTTATATTTGGACACCAGTTTCGAGAAGATTGTGTTGCATTCCATTATAGACCCCTCTGAAGCTTGCTACAGTACAATTCACTATTCTTTTAATATTGTCTTCCCATCTACGACGTTATCTCCTATTCTTTCTTTTATATTGTCTTGAGCACAAATTCGATTACGTCCTTGGCCCATTTATCTTTTTTGTTCCTCATCATGTGGCCTGTCAACATCCATTTTAGGTTTTTAATACAATACATCACACTCGTGTGTTCAGGTTGTTTATGAAATAGTAAATGTTGTGTTACAACACTTACTATAAATACATTAATCCGTAGATTTCCGTAGGCGCGGGGTTGCGGACGGCGAGCAATGGGTGACTCGCCGCCGACTGGTAACCGTCCGGACCGAGTCCAAGTCGTCGACGGCGAGTACTGTTCCACGCGCGCCTCAGGGACATGTCAGCAAATCGTAGGGGCCCAGCAAGGTCGAAGCCTACTGGGGCCACGGGTAGTGAGAAAGTGAAACCCGGGGCCCTGGGACGAAGGCAAAAAAGGAACAGTAGTAGGTTTTTAGTCAGTAAAAGTCTGACACTATCTCCCGCTCCGCCCAAGAGCGGGATTTGTCTTAAGATGATTTTCCCACCCAATAAAAAAAAAATCCGTAGATTTGGCACTCTTTCATTTTATTGATGCAGTTCAATAGCTTTTGACTGAATGACGTCAGTCGAATCACCTAGTCTATACATATAATAAAACAGTAAAATGGTGGAGCGTTGGTATTAATTGGCGAAAAAACTACTGAACCAATCCTGTTCAAATTTTGCATATATAATCCTTATAGGCTGGGTCAACTGTTAGGCTACATATTATCACGCTATTTGCTATGGGGGGTGAGCAATAATCCAAAACGTCGATATTGAACGACATTTACGAGTTCGATCCCCAGCTACAGTTAAAAATTTTGTCATTATTTTATCTTCTTTTTTATAATAAAATAACTTTTACCATTTTTTCAAAATAAAATTGACATTTCTATTCGATATCTTCTAAATATTTTGTAAAAACTAATCAAAACACATAATAAAATCAAAGCGGCGAGTAAAATCACGTACATACTCGCAACGCCATCTAAAGACTGAAAGTAGAAATAATAATGACAAAGATAGTTGAACGTCATATTTGATAGATGGCATTGTGTGTATTTTACGTAATTTTCTGAGTGGCGGAAGAATGACCATCGCCCAAGTTTGCAGACAGTTTTATTGTTTAAAATTGGACGAAAACCGTTATGGTTAAACTGGAGTTAGACGGAGGCATTTTTAATCCTACTGCTTTTTTCCCCCGTGGTTGTAACAAGCTAATTGACCGTGATTATTCAAGGCATACCAACCAAAGGCGATAAAAGTAAATACTTATATGTATTTAATTATTGACTTTAAAATAACACGGCCAAATTTTCGGAAGGGGTAGCATGGCACCTTGCGTTGGAAGGCCCCCAGGTGGACCGATGACCTGGTGAGGGTCGCGGGAATCCGATGGATGCGAGACGCACAGGACCGGTAATTATGGTGACACTTGGGGAGATCTATGTCCAACAGTGGACGTCTTTCGGCTGAAATGCTAATGATAATGATGGCACCTTTATTTTTCTTTTTTTAAGGGTGGAAGTCATCCAATGACTTCTCCCACTCTGGTTGGAGCGGGAAGGCGTGTCAAACTTTGACTGACTAAAACCACACCTGTGTCCTTCAGTTGCCCTTTGCGACATCTCTTTGAGGAGCGCGTGGATTAATACGCGCTGTTGACGACTGGGCTCGGACCGGTCAATTACCGGACGGCCGGATGGCTGTGGACGACCGATTGCTGGATGTCCGCGAGCCCGCGTCTACCGTGGCTGGTCGTCGGGATCAGAATCTCGGCTCGGCGTGAGGACGTTCGTTCCCTCACGCGTGCGGCCTCCTCCTTCACTAGCATTACGGCTTTGCAGAAGGAGGCGACCGCCTGCCATTCCTCCTCGCACTGGACCATAGCCCAAAGTCACAAGGCCCGGCGCGAGAGGTGACTGACGCCGATTGCCTCCACGAGGACAACACACACCTCTGTGTGCTCCACTGTGTCCTCTGGGATGATGGTACCTTGCGGACTAATAATGGTGAGTTTTATTATTAGCAGTCACTGCTTCATATAAAACGGGGTCGAAAGGTTTGTGTTCCTGATCACAGTTCGACAACGTATGATGTATCTCAGATTCCTTGCAGCCTTACGTCGACATCCGTACGTTACCTCCTTGCAGTGAGTGGTGACCAACACTGGAACCACCCTCTGAGGGAGGCCAGTCTCAGGGATAACACTAATCGGCTGCTACATTTGTTTACCGGAATTTCATTGTTTTATGGATACACAAGCTCAGGACTGTTGAGGGTGTTTCACGCGGTTTCTGTTCCGGATTCGGTTGGAAGTACCCTGATATTACCATTTTACAAATCGCCCGGAGGACCCGTTGTAGCATGCGGTGGAGGTCTATCCTGCTTGGGTGAACCGCCGTGTCTTCATAGAGGCAATCGGCGTCAGTGACCTCTCGGTTTGGCTATCAATATGCGAGTTCGATTGGACAGGGATACACGCGTTCAAGATTTCACCGAAATTCATTCAAAAGTTGGAGACTCTTCATAGGGTAGTTCCCACTATGGAATAACATTTATCTGATGTACGAGGACGTCAGTCAAATACACACCAAGTAATTTTTACGCCCCAAATGATCAAGCTGCAACAATCAATTCAAGCATGCTCTTGCAAATTCTTCACAAGTACTGTTGTGGAGGAAGATAGTTGATGATGATGGTAATTTTAGGATTCACTGGCTTTTTGGCTTTGCACCATCAGTGCAAACGTTATCCAGCTGAAGGTCGGTGTCCCGATTATGTTCCTTCGTTTACCTCTACCAAAGCTGTCTGACGGCATAAACTCTTCAGTGAAACATTATTGAGGCGAAAATTTTACAGGAGGTAACAGGGACATTGGCCCTAGAGGGCCCTATCCATTTGCTGACATCTCTATGTGTCGCGCGTAGATTACTACGCGCCGTCGATTCAGGATTGCTTTGACCAGATAACCGGACGGCTCCACCGCAATCGCCCTGCGGCTTTCAACACCTGGAGCATCACTTCCCTCATCATCCCTCATAGTTTCAGCCACCTTCTTCGATCGTAGTGCTTCACTGAAGGAGGCTACTGGTTGGCATTTTTTCCACTAATCGCCTACATGAGGACACGGCGGCGCCGGCGCTCCTACCAAGCGGGACTGACTTCCACCGTAACTTCCATCGTATTCTCCGTGCGATCCGCACAATGGTGAGACTCGAGTGTTTCTTTTCGCTGAATTCAATGCAGATACCTCCCGAAACACCCACATCCGGTGAGTGCTGCACAAAGAGAGGATGCCGTGACGCCTCTGTAGTCACTCCTCAAAGACAGGCATTACCGCTGCGATTGTGACGTGCTCACTGTGACAATGTTGTTTTACCAGAACATAAACCAGAAACATACATAAACTAGTGCCTTTTCCCTTAGGGTAGGCAGAAATGCCAATTGCTACGACCCTTACATACTCTTTCCATTCATTGACGTTCATATATCTGGATCTGGACGAGTACATAACATTTTTCCTGAAGGTAATTTGCGTTTTTACCTTTAACAGTTTTATGTGAAAGTACAATAAATAATTACGATGCTTTCAGAATGAATTGCAAGCACAGAATGATTGTACAGTTTTACGAACTTAACGCAGACGAAGTCGCGGGCAACAGCTAGTTGTTAATAGAATTCTAGATTTACATTCATGCTTAGCAATATACCTCCTTATCTTGTTGTACACTGCACTGTTCGGGCGTCTTTATGTCGACACCGCCACCGGCCCACGCTGAAAACCAGCGCTGTGAGCTTAACGCATAATGCGTGAGGCCACAGCTTTATGCTGAGCGTTAGGCCGTTTTGCGCGGATGTGACGCATATCTTCCCTATCAATTTACAATGTTTGTTTGCTAGTTTTAAGATTGCGTCATTTCGCGCGAATAAACAGTTTTTCTTTCTTTCTTTCTTCTTTCCTTAGCCTTTTCCTAACTAGCTTGGCTAGCCTAGAGTGACTGCCTATCAGACCTCCACAACCCAGTTACCTGGGCAACACGATACTCCTTGAATAGACGGGTGGTCAGACTTTCTGGCGACTGACTACGTCGACGTCATTTTGAACAATCTATCTACACTAATATTATAAAGTGGTAAAGTTTTTTTGTTTTTTTTTTTTGTTTGTAGGAGGAAATCTCTGAAAGTACTATAATAATAATAATCCATTATAATTATCTAAAGGGCCTCTGCGAGTTGGCTTCGGCTCCTCGTACGCCTTCCAAAGGTCCAGGACCCCAGTGTCCTGATATAAAATAATAATAATAATAATATAGCCGTGGTATACCTCTCCACTCCTCAAGCACCTCAGGATATGTTACCCTCTTGTTGCTATGTCACTTCGTGCTAGCGACCGTTTTTGGGGGCCCATTTATTGAGTGTGCAAGTCACCCCCTGCCTTTTTATCGATGGAAATTAATAACATTATTCAGGCAGGGGCCATAGTCATAGTTCCTGGTAAACAGTCCACTTAAGACTCCATAAACCATAGCCTTATATCTTAGTTTTCCAAATGTCGCAATAGTTTCCCACCAACCGGGGGTTGTTCTTGGATGCACTAGCATAGTACGTACAGGGATAATCACCGGTTTGTACCAGTTTCCATTAAAGCGTCTAAAAGGGCCTCTGCGAGTTGGTTTCGGCTCCTCGTACGCCTTCCAAAGGTCCAGGACCTCAGGGTCCTGAGATAAATGAATGTATAAAAATAATAATAATAATATTCACACAACGCCGTCCAGTCATAAGCTAAACAGAGCTTGTGTTATGAGTCCTAGACAACTGATAAACATACTTAAATATTTCTAATTAAATACATATTAAAGATAAATTACACCCAGACACAGAATAAATGAATGTGCTCATCACACAAACATTTGTCCTGGGTGGGAATCGAACCCACAACCTCCGGCGTAGCAGTCAGGGCCACTAACCACTAGACCAACAGGCCAGTCGTACTGGTCAGATAACAACAATTTTTTCACCGATAGAAAGCTGCTTTATTCCTGAGTGATATAGGCTATATTTTATGTACGCGGGTGAAGCTGCGGACAAAAGCTAGTATTATGTAAACTCGCTAAAACTCGAGAACGGCTGAACCGATTCTAATTTATTTTTTTGTTCACCAGCATACAGAGTTGGTTTAAAGAAGTGTAGGTAAGGTTGGATAGGTAATCAGATAACGGGAGCAAAGCCGCAGGTAAAAACTAGTAACATATAAAAATAATCTATCCAGAACTGAGTTGCGCATAAACTTATATCATTTCCACAATTACAAACCTGCAAACGAAAGATATTGGCATGAGTTCCTAGATATATTCTTTTGGGAGAGCACAGAGCCAAATTACAAATAAACTTAATTACTGAGAGATGCTTTATGGTCTGACCTAGATACTGTGTGTTGGTAGTAGGGTTGCCAACCTTACTCTAAAATAAAGTATTGTACTCTATATCACCCACTCCTATCAAAATCGGGGACTCTACACCTGAAGTTGTAGACGACTACGTTTACCTGGGACAGACGGTCCAGTTGGGAAGGTCTAACTTCGAGAAATAGATCAGTCGAATTCGACTCGGCTGGGCAGCGTTCGGGAGGCTACGCGGTATCTTCTCGTCCAATATACCACAGTGTCTCAAGACGAAAGTCTATGACCAGTGCGTGTTGCCAGTGATGACATATGGCTCCGAAACGTGGTCGCTTACAATGGGCCTCCTCAGAAGACTTAAAGTCACCCAAAGGGCAATGGAAAGGGCTATGCTCGGAGTTTCCTTGTGTGATCGAATCAGGAATGAGGATATCCGCTGGAGAACCAAGGTTACCGACATAGCACGAAGAATCGCCAAACTTAAGTGGCAATGGGCCGTTGGGACCGAAAGGTTCTGGAATGGCGACCACGTACCGGAAGACGTAGCGTTGGAAGGCAACCTACAAGGTGGACCGATGACTTGGTAACGGTTGCGGGAGTCCGATGGATGCGAGACGCACAGGACCGTTCATTGTGGCGACACTTGGGGGAGGCCTATGTCCAGCAGTGGACGTCTTTCGGCTGAAATGATGATGATGATAATGATGATGATGACTCTATAACATGTAGGCAAGTGGAGATGCAACGCCGGGGCGAAACTCCGCTCCCACGACAAGTCACGTCATGGCGGACAGAGTTCCGGCGGGATCTCATGATGAAATGGTGACAGCGACTGTCGCAACTCAGTGCTGAGCACGCCATAATTATGGCGGTAAGTGGTCTTTGAGGCGTAGTTGGAAAGACCTCATGACATGGTCAGGTCGGGAGGTTCCTGAACCGGATTCATGTGGAAGTGACGCCCGGGTACCACCAATGTGTGGACCGCCCGGAGGAGACGGTGGAGCACATGGTAGAGGTGTGCCCCGCTTGAGCAGAGCACCACCGTGTCCTCGTGGGGGTGATCGGTGGCAAAGTAATAGTTTAGTCAGTAAAAGTGTGACACGCCCTCTCGCCCGGCCTAAGAGCGGGGGATGTCATTAATGACTTTCCCACCTACAAAAATATATATAATTATATATATATATATATCATGTAGTCGTACTCTAAAATCTATAACACTAATAGAGGACGCTAAAATAGTCTTTTTAACACAATGTTTACTATACTAGTAGGTACCAGTCACGCATAATGACGCATACCTATTACCGTAACCAAAAAAGTCGACTTTACTGAGAGTATTTTCGGTCATGAATGTGAAGTGGCGAGAAGAGAGGAACAGGGCTTCATTGAAATTGATTAAAAATGAACTACTGATCTATGTAAACTTAGAGTTAATATGGTTGGAGTCGTACAACTCTTTTAAAAACCAATGAAAAATTGTTACGTGCCGAAAAAAGTTTCAAAAAATACCTTTTTCAAATTATGATACTCTTTTTTATAAGTCCGTACTCTTTATTTACTCTTTGAAATCAAATATACTCTATTTTTTCTAATATAAGTTGGCAACCCAAGCTCATAGTTTGTCGCCACGGGAGGCCTTGACCAGATGCCAGCCGTTCAATGATAAAGATTATTCTCATATTTGGTAGATACTATTGGGATTGGAAGATATTGAAAGGTTTTTGTTAATTAAACTATAGGATTTATTCGCATAGGACTATTATTTTGTATTAATTACTAATAGCTGACCCGGTGAACTTCGTACCGCCTAATAGTAAGAATAACGCCATCTCCTGGCATTACCAGAACAGCATAATCAGTCATTTTATAATGACATTGTAATTAGAGATTGCGTTTTATTCGGATTCTTTTTTTCGTGATTTTTCCATTTTTCTCACCGTTTAAACCTTCCCTGGACTATCTCGAATATTTCAAGACCAAATTTCGCCAAATCGGTCTACCCGTTCTCGAGTTTTAGTGAGACTAACGAACCGCTATTCATTTTTATATATAAGAAAGAAGATGAAAGAAAAAGAGTTTATTTACGTCAAACATGGCGCATACCTTAAAAATAAGAAGAAATAACAACAACGACTTATATTTTAAGTGGTAGGATATGCGTCACATCTGCGCAAAACGGCCAGCGCTCAGCAAAATGCTGGGGCTAGTGTAAGACAGAGCCTCAGCGCTGATTTTCAGCACCAGCCGTCGTCGACGGTGAGACGTTGAGATGTAAAAATTACACTTACCTATCGGTTTAACAGCTCGCCTAATTTCATTTGACAAAATTATTTTTTTAAAACCCGCATTAGTGTTTCTTTATTACTGCCTACCATCAAGTGGGATGGCATTCATGCACTAGTAAATAAAAATAAAAAAAAATATCATAGTTGACTCCCTTTGTTCCGGTCTTTGGTTGCTACTCAACTCTATTGGTTGTAGCGCGATATCATATCTTCCTCGATGGCTATCCAACACTAAAGATTGTTTCATTTTGAACCAGTAGTTTCTGAGATTAGCTCGTTGAACCAAACAAACAAGCAAACTCTTCAGCTTTATAATATTAGTATAGATGTGCAAGCGAGGACCTATCTGATCTCCACATCTCATTTACTGGGTAATACGATATCCCTTGTCCTTGATTGGTCCACAATAATAATCAACTACATCAATGCTTTTTTGCCAACTGTGTTTTGTTGTTTTACCCCTTTGTTTGTACCCCTTTACGTATATATAATGGTTTATTGTTATTTATGTTTTTGGTTTGTTTATTCAGTGATTTTAAGTTTATAATATGTAATCCTTGCAGGCCGATCAACGTCTCACCGTCGACGACGGCTGGTGCTGATAATCACCGCTGTGGCTCTGTCTTACACGAGCCCCAGCATTTTGCTGAGCGCTGGCCGTTTTGCGCGGATGTGACGCATATCCAACTTATAATATAAGTCGTTGTTGTTATTTGTTTTTATTTTAAGGTATGTGCTATGTTTGACGTAATTAAACTCTTTTTCTTTCTTTCCTTCCTTCTTTCTCTTTTAGGGTGGGAAATTATCCAATGGCTATTCTCGCACTAAACCGGAGCGAGAGGGCGTATCAGACTTTTACTGACTAAAACCAAATCTATATTCCATCTTTGCCTTGCCTTCCTGAACCCCGGGGTTCCCTTTCGGACTACCCCATGGACGTTATCCCTTGGTAACTTGGTAAAGCCGGTGTCAGATTTTCTATATTTTGATTATCCGTAACAACTGTTAAAAATGTTTTAAATGACAGCCGGGACCAACGGGTTAACATGCATTCAGAGGCACAGAGGAACCTCAGTATGCAATGGATTATGATAATGGTAACCCATCCACGGCGAGACCTCGACAAACGTAGCTTAACACGTTGACAGCGGCTCACATTTTTGTATTATTTGCATTCCTGTGGCACGGGGTATTTAAGACCTCATTCAAAAACTATCGCTATTGTGGTAAGTAGTGTTGCAACAGAACTCTACTTCCGCTTCCGCTTTTGCAGAAGTTCCGCAAGCTTTTTCACTACCTTTTCCGCATCTGCTTCCGCAAAATTTATAACAGAACTCTAAACGGAAGAATACAGCGAGGAGCGTGAGGGTGGGGGGCGCGTGGACGACTGGACACATCGAAAACCCCTTAAAAGTTTTTCAGAAATGTTGTCGTCATTCAGAATCTCGATTAAATGTGCAAGGCTTCTATGGATGTACTTTTTTATATTTTTAATATATGAGTACATTATGGAGGGCCAAAGTTCACGTAAAATAGCAGATTTTCAGAGGAAATTGAAAACTAATCTAGTAATGATACAAGATTAGTTTTACACAAATTTATGTTTTGATTTCTATAGAAGCCTAGATAATATCCACAAGATAGCCGTGTATCCAAAATATCGAGAGAAAGATTTGTAATAACATCATAATCACGTAAGAGCGGTTATATAGAAATGTACCTCAAGTTTGCCGCTTTTAACCTCAAAGTTCGACCTGTGCAGATGTTACTGTTGCCATGAGTTGCACCCTCAAAATATGTAATGCATTTCGTGAACTGACTTCATTCTTCACTTCAATTCAATCACATCACTCGGTTGTAATACTCTACGTGACGTGATTGCATTCAGAACAAATTCCCTGCACAGTTGCCCCGGTTCCGATATGTTTGCATTTCAATCCGTAGTTTTAGTTGGCATCAAAAAGATTTTCTTTGCTACGTTTGATTGTAGATAATAAATTACAGGTTTGATTATTTCATGCAGATCGAGATAACTTTATCGACTTGGTCACGCCACAATCGCGGTGGTAATAATGATAGTAATGAGGAGTGGCTACAGAGATGTCACGGCATCCTTCCACCCGATATAGATCCACTGAAGGCGCCGGCTTGTGGACGATAAATCGCCGTCCGGCCTTCTGATAAGGACCAAACCCGAGTCATAGATGGCGCGTGGTGTTTCTCGTACGCCTCAAAGAGAGGTCAGCAAACGCACCCACGTTATAGAAGTTACTCCTATTGAAGGGGCAACAAAAGCCACTGGCAAAAGCTTCTATTGATATACTGTTTTGCTAGTACATACTTTCCTTTTCCCACGGTATTAAAGGCAATCGTCGAAGATTTTCTAAGTAATGAGTAAATATTAAATTAATACATTTACAAAGCAACTTCACAAAGCAAGAAAAACGAAAGCTAAATAATCCTTTAATGTTCGTATTAAACACAAAATCGCAGACGAAAAAAGAACAAAAACTAACAATTTACTCTCGAGTAAGCAGAAAGCAAAGGAGTTACTTTGTTGTTACTCTTTGTTTTTTTTTTTCAGGTATAGAGCTAATCTATTTTTGGACTTTCAGTCATTATGAACAGGGATTCAGAGAGATTTAGGTGTCTTCAAGGCTAGAGTGGATAGGCTCATAATAAACTAATGCGCCTCACCATCAACGATTGCATCACTGCTTACCATCAGGTGGGTTCGCAAGTTTATATCAATAAAAAAAATGTGTATGCTAGTTTGTCTTTAGCTGCCATCTACAACCCCCTGCAACTCCGGTGTTATTTATAGAGCTTTGGCAGTCGTTATAGATAATCAGAAACCAAGAAATGGAATTACTGGGTTGTGGAAGTCAGATAAGCAATCATCATCATCATTTCAGCCGAATGATGTCCACTGTTGGACATAAGCCTCCCTCAAGTGTCGCCACAACGAACGGTCCTGTGCTTCTCGTATCCATCGGATTCCCGCGACAGGTCATCGATCCACCTTGAAGTAGGCCTTCCTACGCTGCGTCTTCCGGAACGTGGTTACCACTCCAGAACGCGCTTTTATTTCAATGTTTGCAATATGTTTAGTTATAAGTTTGCGCCTTTTCCGGCAGATAAAATGTTTTTCTTTCTTTCTTTAGAACCGCGCAGATAGGCAATCGCTTTATGTAAAATACTTAAATTAGTGATGCAATAGAAGTTTCTTAACGGAAGCGGAAACTTAGCAGATGCGGAAGTGGAAACGGAAGCGTAAGCGGAAGTGTTAATACTATGAAGAAAAAACAAAAAAAAATATTTTACAACAACATAAGGTTTACATCGTAATCACGTCACGAGGCGCGGTGATGCGCAGAATGAACCAAAAAAATATAATAATAAAGAAACTCGTTGCAACACGTTTGTGTACCAGCCCACAGTCTCTAATATATAATGGGGGCCCATTATATATCAGAGATTTCAAAAAGCAAAAACTTGTATTTTTATATACTTATTAGAGATTTCAAAAAGCAAAAACTTGTATTTTTTTATATTAGAGATTTCAAAAAGGAAAAGCTTGTATTTTTTTTATTAGAGATTTCAAAAAGGAAAAGCTTGTATTTTTGTTCGCATTGAATAAACAAATAGACCCATTTAAAAAATTATTTCACCAGTGTAATGCTACTTTATTACTGAGTGACAGGCATATATTGTCTAATGTCGCTCAGACGAAATCACTGACAGATGCTTGTATCTAAAAACGAAAATTCACCATCGCGACTTTTACTAAACAACAGCAACATTTTTACATCGGTAAACAGCACCAGTAAATATGTATTTAAGAAAATAATATCGAAAAGAGCGACGAAATAACAATACAATTCGGCTGTTTGTATTATAATCAACAGAGATGTCCGTGGGAATGAAAAAATATGATACATCACCAGGACAAAGGTGTGACTACGAGCGGAAAGCGGATTATTACTGTCACCAGAAAATTGCAAACGCTGCAAGATTGTAAAATACTATATTTTTTTTAAATAAGATACGGTTATGTTGGAAACTAATGAATTTGGATGTGATTTACTATATAAAAAACGTTTTTTTTCATAATATATCGGGAAATTATAATAAAATAATAACATTTATACAGTCTGCTGTAATGTTGGAACCCTGTTTCATTTCTGTTATGTAGGTTAATGTGGTTAGATGTTTTATAAATATCTGGGAGTATGTACCATGTATGGATTTTTCGTATGTGATCTGACTTAAGACAACAAATACGTGCTCTGATTAAAATATTGAGTTTAAATAGATAATCCACATCCAAAACATAATAATTACCGTAGAGAGTTAATTTTCTGAAAAATCCTAGTCTGCCCCAATATAGCAGAAAAAAAATTCTTCCTAGATTAATGACGAGGAGGAGGAATTGTATAAAGAATGTTCATTCCCCGTACCATATTGCGTCACAAGTATATTAATACCAAAAATAATGTTTTATTTATGTGTACAATGTACTGATCTTTAACCGCTTTTTTTAACCACATTAAAAAATATCATGAAAATGATATTAAATGATTAACAATTCCTACTTCCGAAAAAAAATAACGTCATTTCAGAATTCTTCCCCTCAGTCTATCGAAGGAGTATCGTGTTGCCAACTAACTGGGTTATAGAGGTCTGACAGGCAGCCGCTCCATGTAAAACACACTTATTCAGCGGCATCTGGTTAGACTGGAAGCCAACCCCAAGATAGTTGGGAAAAGGCTAGAGAGATGATGACACACACAACAAAGAAACAAGTATATAAAAACTGAAATAAAAACACAACAACATTGTGTGCTGGGGCGAGGCCACCGGGATCCCAATCCCGATGCGCTGGCTTGCGGTAACCGTCCGGACCGAGCCCAAGTTGTCGACGGCGCGTAGTGTTCCACGCGCGCCTCAAGGAGATGTCAGCAAAACCGTAGGGGCCCAGCAGGGTCAAAGCCTACTGGGGCCCTGGAACGAAGGCAAAGAAGGAACAGGAGTGGGTTTTTAGTCAGTAAAAATCTGACACTACCTCGCGCTCCGCCTAAGAGCACGGGATGTCATTGGATGATTTTTCCACCGGAAAAAAAAATACAATATTGTATGCCTCACGACTGCGCCAAATAGGTCCAGTTCAGTAAAATGTCAGACAACTGCCTAGCAGTTGGCTGATGCCGGTTTTCAATTGAACCTTACTTTGAGAAAACTCTAAACCGCTCACACTCCAACCACACCTACCCGTCGTATTTCATACCGCGTAACTTGAAACACTGATTTTCCGTGCAAACGAAAATATTTGCGCGTGAAAAACGCTTTCAACAAACAAATCAAGTAACACGATTGGATAAAATTGAGCATCAAAGCGTGCCTTCACACGGGTAAAAATAGACACCTGGGGACCATAACAACGGCTTGTATACATGGTCGTAATATACTGGCTGTTTTGTTGTGTTGTACGGAATTTTTAACCTTGTATTTATATTTATTTTGAATAAGGGTCGTATTAGCTCTTGTCAGGCACTTGGTATTTCAAAGTGCTAAATAAAAATCCTGAGTACCTACCGAAATAGACACTATTCTGCACCATTGACTACTATATGATCTTATTAACCTAAGTGGACTATTCGAACGAACAAATCACGGACATACCATGGCGAGCCATTAAAGCCCTGAAAATCTTAACAGTGAGATTTAGAAATATAACGTAATTGCACAACGCCATCTATTAATCGAATTAGGAAGTAATTTCATACACACCATCTATAAGAAAAAGTATGAACTAAATTAACACCAATGTACGTAAATATGGTTTTAGAACTTTAACAAGTCGAGTGTAATTGAAATAATAAACTCTGCTATTTAAGTATTTCAATCTCGTACTTCAAACAATCGTTGTTTCTAATACAATTATATGTGTTTATCGACTTGTCAATTCTGTAGCCACCTGGATAGCTCAGTCAGTTTTCGTTTAAGTTGAGGAAGGTGCAAGAGCATGCATGTTGAGCAAGAAAGGAAGTGGCACATATGCTGTAAAGGGGCTCCGGTGCCACAAGGGGCGCGGTGAAAGACCGTGGCCCTAGAACGCAAAGTGCCTAGAACTGAAGGTTTTTTTTTAGGTTGGAAATCATCTAATGACATCTCCCACTCTTGGGTGGAGTGAGATCTTTCTTCTTTCCCTTCAATCCCGGCCCCCGGTGTTCACTTTCGCACAACCCATGGACTTAAGGCCCTACACTCTAGAACAGGAGAAGTCATTTGTTGATATCTCACCTAAAAAAAGGCAAACAAATACACAAAAGAGATTCTAAAAGAGTTTCTTGCTTAATGTCTTCATTACAAAATTTCTAAGGACTTTAAGCATGTGCATACTTTCCATCATTCCATTTACAAAAGTGCAAGGTTTTAAAATAATTTGTTTTACTGAACATTTAAAGTGTATTCTATCTAGTAATCAAACCTTCATACAGATAAAAAACTAACAAATATAAGCCTGCTAGCTATCGCTTATCATTACTTTAAATAAAGAGTGCTTATTAGGACAAACCACTCAAAGTTTCCTTACCCGCCCTTGGCTAGAGCCTCAAGTTATATCGAAAATTGTGAACTCAAAATAAACTTGATAAAGAGGAAGATATTATTACAGAGGAGAATCAATTACTAGTTAATAAAGTTTTCCCTTTAAGCCTAACAATCCTGAGCTCGAACAATTATACCAAGATGGCAGCCGTTGAGTCTGTTACACAAAGGCCGCTGTTGATAGCAACAAGTAGAAAAACAACGTAAATAGTTGTATAAAAAAGTTTGTTAAAGTCAGGTCTAATTTTTGGTAAAATATTTTAGAATTATGTGCAACAGAGTGTAAAATCTCACAAACCTCCATTGAAAAGGAAGGATTCTCCAACCAGACAGGTGCTGTATCAAGTCCGGGCAACTACCAGATAATTGATTTCGGGCTGTTGTATATATTCTAATCGCGTGGAGAACTTTAAGGCCGCTATCCCACTGGTGTTTTACGAGCGTTGGCGCTTCTCCAACGTCTACGCAGCGCCAACGTTGAGCAGACGCGACGTTAACGCGTCATTGGATGATTTCCCAGCTCAAAAAAAAAGTTTTATTTTTTATTTTTCCCAATCCAAAACCCTAAATCCCGGTTTGTTTTAACATCTGTCCTGATTGTAATCCAATTGGACCTGGCAACCCTAGCCCTAACGCACACTTAATCAATCCGTGTATAACCATCCTAACATACCCCAATTCAAACCCAGCCAGATTACTATCTAGTAGGCTTTGACTCAATCAAATTACTTAACCATCAATTCAACAATCACAATGGCTAACAAAATAGGACAATTCTTAGGCATAAACGAGATAAGACACTACAAGAAACTTTTCAAGCAATTGTTCTCAGAGTTTCTTGGAACATTTCTCTATTTGGCTTTAGTCTTGTCTTCGGGAATAGCCTTTGGAACCAACAATGCAAATGTTGTCATAGCCTTGGCCAATGGCTTTGTCGTTGCTACCGTGGTGCAAATTTTCGGTCATGTTTCCGGTGGACATATAAATCCTGCTGTAACGGTTGGGGCTCTGGCGTGTGCACGTATAAAGCCTTTTAAAGCTGTGTGTTATGTTATAATGCATGTTTTGGGCAGCGTTGCAGGTGAGTTGTGTTTTGTGTTGCCGTGATTTTGTTAGAGAAATATCGTTGGTATTGTTACCATGCAATATTTTACATGTTTCTTCTCATATTCGTTAGTAGTAAAATTGACGGGTAATTGCAATTTGTAACCCAGTACCTATTTTTGATCATAATAGGTATATGGATTTATTTATTTGTGTACAAACAAAAAACTTAAAAAACGAAAACAACAATTACAGATAGAAGAGCACAAAGGTGCTCTTTGTTTTAAGAGATATTTCTTCCAGCCAATTTCCGACAGTAGAGTTGGGTGAGAGATGTGTCTAAATAGATTACAAAACTTAAAAGAGATTGTAATAACTTAACTAAATATTCGTTATTTTAATTAGCAGTAAATACAACGTATAGTTAGAAAATACCTCTTTTGTTTAACTTTATTAAATTCGCTATTTCAGAAGAAGTAACACAATTACGCGCAAACTTACGCCTTGGTAATATTAGTGCCATTGATGCTTTCAATTTAATTTTAGGGTAGAATATTTTCATACTTTGGAGGTATGCGGAACAGAGAGTAAAGTCCCGCATACCTCCTTTGAAAAGGGAGTATCCTCCGTCCAGACGGTGTTATGTCTGGTGGGCAATTGCCCGATAGATGATTTCGGGCTATTCTATAATTATGTTCCAATCGCGCAGAGAACTTTAATAACGCGAAGCATGATTAGTTCTTATGTGACGCCATAGATGTCGCTCCAATACAACTCCTCGCACTCTAGGTGAAGCGAGAGGGAATGTCAAACTTCTACTGACTAAAACCCACCTTCAGTTGTCCTGTGCATAAAAAGTACTCAGTGCCCTGTGCGTTCCAAGGCCACAATTACTCTTTAACATAAAAAGAACTCTGTGCCATGTGCGTTTCAAGGCCGCGATGACTCTTGAACATAAAAAGTACTTTCTGCCCTGTGCGTTTCAAGGCCGCGATGACTCTTGAACATAAAAAGTACCTACTCTGTGCCCTGTGCGTTTCAAGGCCGCGATGACTCTTGAACATAAAAAGTACTTTCTGCCCTGTGCGTTTCAAGGCCGCGATGACTCTTGAACATAAAAAGTACTTTTTGCCCTGTGCGTTTCAAGGCCGCGATGACTCTTGAACATAAAAAGTACCTACTCTGTGCCCTGTGCGTTCCAAGGCAGCGATGACTCTTGAACAAACCTGCAGCTTGACCTTACAATTATTTTGCCAATCACAGAAAATTTGCAATTAACTACATCATCAAACTATGCAGTAAATAAATATATTACTTAAACAATAAAGATTATATTACGTTATCTTTGTTACACGAGACTTTAATTATCTCGCATCAAATTAGATGTCTCTCTTGTGAGAGACATCTAATTAATTAATGTAGTCTTAAAAACAGTAATTTAATTTTAATTTATCTTTTAGCAAACACGATATTAGTATTATATCTGTTTACATAAAAGGCAAAGTCCTGACTGACTCACCGACTCATCAACGACCAGCACAAATTCTTGGATCTAGAAAGCTGAAATTTTCCCCAGAGGTACCTTTTATGATGGTTTGTCGTGGCTAGCCCCCCTAGCCAAGTTACAACCGTTTCGTTTCGATTCTCTTTTCGTTGACCGCCTCGAGTTGGCCACGCCTCCTATTCCTTTATGATGACCACGTGACTGAACGTTGAGATAACGTCAGAACAAAAGAATTGGAGGCGTGGCCGACTCGAGGCGATCGAAACGAAACGGTTGTAACTTGGCTAGCGGGCAGATCTTAGAATTGATCACTTCATGATATGGCCAAATAAAACTGGCTAGATCGTTTAAACATTAACGTTTGATGATATGTCAATCCTCGTTTGTCCATCGAAACAAATGGATCAGGGGTTAAAGTCTCTTTTAAAGTCCATACAGCAAACGTATAATGGTCAAATCATATGAGAACTATGCAAATTGGTGTCTGATGGTCTTTTGAGGAAAGAACTACACAGATTTGAGTGGACCTGTCCAGTCAGTGCAAACATTTGTCAGTATTCGTAATAAGAAAGGATTTTCCAAAATTCACCCCCTAAGGGGATGAAAAGGGGGTAAAAAGTTTGTATGGAGAAACCAACTTTCACGCGGGCGAAGTCGCTGGCAGAAGCTTATGTACTTAGAAATTGTAAAAACACTGACAAGAGCAGATTTTTAGTCTGTCTGTCAAGACCCTTTATCTCTGGAACGCGTAGAGGTATCGAATCGAAAATTAAGCCACATACTCAAGTCTGCGGTCCCTTGAAGCTGTGAAAAAATCGAACTTCTGACAAAAAAATGAGATACGGCCGTTTATGTCGCAAAACACGTAGATATATTTCGACGGGCACGCCACATTTATGGCGGTAAGTTCTCTCTTTGAGGCGTGGTTGGAAAAACCTCACGGCGTCCTCACCTTCCGCATGACGCAGGTTCTCACCGAACACGGCAAGTTCGGGAAGTTCCTGCACCGGATTCGTGCAGAAGCGACGCCCGGGTGTCGCCACTATGTGGACCGCCTGGAGGACACGGTGGAGCACACGGTGGAGGTGTGCCCCGCTTGGGCAGAGCAATGCCGTGTCCTCGTGGGGGCGATCGGCGGCGGTGATCTCTCGCGCCGGGCCTTGATACAGGCCATGGTCCGGAGCGAGGAGTGGCAAGCGGTCGCCTCCTTCTGCGAAGCAGTAATGCTAGCAAAGGAGGCGGCCGATCGCGTGAGGCAACGGTCCTCATACCCCAGCCGCCGCCGGGTTTCCGATCCCAATTTCCGGCCACCGTAGGCGCGGGCTTGCGGACGGCTAGCAATGGGTAGCTCGCCGTCCGACCGTCCGGTAACCGTTCGGACCGAACCCGAGCCGTCGACGGCGCGTAGTGTTCCACGAGCGCTTCAAGGAGATGTCAGTAAAGCCGTTGGGCCCCAGCAGGGTCGAAGCCTACTGGGGCCATGGGTTGTGCGAAAGAGAACCCCGGGGCCCTGAAACGAAGGCAAAGAAGGAACTAACGAGTGGGTTTTAGTCAGTAAAAGTCTGACACGCCCTCACACTCCACCCAAGGGCGAGAGATGTCATTGGATGATTACCCACCCAAAAAAATAAATAAAAAATAATAATTATCATTTATCTGCAAAGAAGTGTCACTGTTACATAGATGTTCTGCCTCCTAAATTAGTTAGTTAACCTGTATCTCAGGAGAAAATGCCTTTATTTTATTTCAAACCTCATGTAGATATTTTCTATTCCAACTTTTCAGGTGCAGCAGTAGCATACGCAGTTTCATCAGACACGATCCGACGCGACCTTGGAGCAACACTACCATATAAGTACACCACTTTGGAACAGGTCTTTGCTTTGGAGTTCCTGATGACCTTCCTCCTTGTTGCTGTGGCTTTAAGCGTCACTGACTACGACAGAGGAGCCAGAGGTCTTGGATCCTCATCCCTAGCCATAGGACTCTGTGTCTCAGGATGCCTATGCTCCAGTCAGCCTTATACAGGATCTTTGAATCCGGTGCGGACTTTAGGTCCAGCAGTCGTGATGGGTATCTATGACTTCCATTGGGTCTACTGGGTAGCACCCCTTTTGGGAGGACTCGCGGCTGGGGTAGTGTATAAGATAATGTTAGGGGTGAACCGTACAGATTATAATTTGGAAGAAGAGTAATGCAAATAAAATTAAGTTTGAAAATTGGTGTTTTCTGTTCATTACCGTGTTTTATTTATGAAGATATCCGCAGGAGAACCAAGGTTACAGACAAAGCCCGAAGAATCGTCAAACTTAAGTGGCAGTGGGCAGGGCAGATTGCTCGCAGAACAGATGGTCGATGGGGACGAAAGGTTCTGGAATGGCGACCACGTATCGGAAGACGCAGCGTTGGAAGGCCTCCCACAAGGTGGACCGATGACCTGGTGAGGGTCGCGGGAATCCGATGGATGCGAGACGCATAAGACCGGTCATTGTGGCGACATTTGGGGGAGGCCTATATCCAACAGTAGACGTCTTTCGGCTGAAATGATGACCGTGTTTTAACGAGGGGGGAGACCAGTGCGCCACCCTCTCTCCCAATAACTATTCGTTTTATTATTATGTTCGGTTCTAAGAAAAGAAATGTTCTAATAAACTTCTAAAAGAAGTAAAAACTTTTACAGGAATTGTCAGTAGACTTATTCTCTTGTGTAACTCGTAATTTTCCGAATGATTTGTTTGATTCTCTGAATATAAAAGTTCTTATTCCTTTCCTTTGTTCCTTCAATTTGAGTTAAACATTATCTGCATTAGATGTGAAAACTTAACTAGTGTTAGACCTTTATATGTACCACCACATATAAAAAATTGTGGTTCTTCTATAGTATTAGGTAGAACTACAACTAATATGAACATATTCTAAAATTAGGAATGTGTACTGTGATATCGAAAGGAGATCGCATGAGGTAAGTTAGCGAACTGGCATGTAAAATATATTTCTAAGGATTTTGTTGTTCTAGAATAGGTTTAAAAATTGAATAGAACAAAATAATGTCTAGTTTTGCGGTTCGGACGCGACCATTGTAAAGTGAAGTCATTATCGTGAAGCAATACAAATATTCAATGAAATAAGCTTTGATTATATACTTGTCTAGATAGAGCAATGCAAACATACGACGCGCTAAAACTGTCCTCCAATTGCGTGACATGTGTGAGTACCGCACGTGTACTTATTGTCGTCAAACTGTCAAGGTGTGCGTGTTGAGGGATGCCTGCTCCAAATTATTAACTTTCCTTTTCTCCATTATTTATTATGACGAAAGTTTAACAAAAAGGTTGATTGAAATCATTATTTTGTAGATTAAAGAAAATACATTTATTTAGCACAAACTTAAAGACACAATACTCCAGATACATGTAATTACATAAAATCAACAAATAAAAAGTATAAAGTCCGATGTAAGAATATGGTAGGAATGTGTGCCTCACGGCTGCACCAAACAGGCCCAATTCAGCAAAAATCTGAAACCCAAAATATTAGAAAAAACTAAAATAAAAATTATTTAGTGCATGACGTCATGGGTTTCATTTTTTTTTTTTGTAGGTATAAAGAAGTTATCATTTACTGATCTAATAAATAATGTAATTTTTAAAATAATAATGTTCTCCTGATCGAAAGATGATGTAATGGTATTTGTATTTTGTCTCCCATAGTTTCGCCAAATCTCCCTAGTAATAAACTGACAACACTGGCTAATCGGAATGACATACAAAAAAACGAATTAAAAAGTCGTGTTTTCTATAATAATAGTGGTTAAATAACAAAACTTACCGATGAAAAGTGATCTTAGTGTTATTATATTGTTTTCCCACATAATTACGGCACAGTCTGAAGCACAAACCGGCATAATTAATTATTTTTCGTGAGCACATTATCCTTAGTTGTTTCAAATGACACTGACGTAAGGGAGAAGCGAGTCTACCAATTTTAGTAGACTTTATTTGGGCCGTTTAGTACGGTCAATGTGGCATCTAGACAAGTATATAATCAAAGGAAATAAGTGTTTCATTGCTAGAAGCCCCAACGAACCTGGTACTGTCGCATAGAGAGTGCGACAGTACCTTGCGGGCTTTTTTTTAAGGTTGGAAATCATCCAACGATTTCTGTATATGGCGTTGGACTTGTGCAGTGCCACCTCGAGTCCCAACTGCTGGATCCTTTCAACGACTGTCGCAACCCCGCGTGTCGCTATTTCGGCCGCCGCCTGGTTCGACCCCCCCTGCGCCAGGACCAGCGTGTCGCAGGGTAGTAGACCACGCTGACCCCGTCGGGCGGTCGCCGCACAGCACGTACTCGTACCGTACTTTGCGGGCTTGTGGAGGGCGAGTCGTGAATAGCTCGCCGTCAGATAAAGACAAGGCCTAGATCAACGGTGCGTCGAGTTCCACGCGCACCTCATAAAGTTATGAGCATAATTAATTGAACGGGTTTACTAAGGCCGATACCTACCAGGGCTACGGACTATTCGAAAGAGTTACGGTACTCCCTCACATAAAGGGCAACTAAAGGAACATTGTGGATTTTAGTCAATAATAGTCATTAGAAACGACAAGAAATATGTAACCAAGATTTATGTAACTCATAATATGATTTAAAAGAGTGTCCATGGAGTTTCTTGCACGTTCTTCTCCATAGAGATCTACACTTTGGAACTTGCAATTTAGCTTCACTTTTTTTTGACTGACCGACATTTTTACAATTCAAAAGTGCCTGTAATTGATCTATTTGAAATAAACGTTTCTGATGTCTGATTTCTGGCACTCCCTCCAGCTCTAACCAGAGTGGGAGAAGTCAGTTAATGATTTCCCTCTTTAAAAAAGAAAAAGGTCTTTTTATGAAGTCTTCACAAGCTTTGCGGGACATCTGGATGAATTGATGATCTAGATTATGTCACAACTATACACCCCAAAAAAAAAACACAATTTTCTTAAACCAACATCTCTCTCGAATCTAAGAAGCCTTTTCCGTTTTCACAAACACATTTTCCTTCATGTGAACATCTAGTTGAGACGTTCACTCTGCCATCTCTTCAAGTAAACTACATTTGTAAGCTAGCGAGCTGTTACGACATGTTGCACCCTATTATGTATGTTGCACCCGGTTCTGTACACATCCACGAAGCTAAAGAGGGGTTGATAGAATTGGAAGCTGCTCAAACTAGCGAGCTCGATCGTTTACGAGACGGTGTTGAGTTTGAGATCTGTGTCAAAGAGTGAATTGATGTTTTACTATTTACTAACTACCCTCCCCAGCTTGAAAGAGAGCACCCAGAGCAGTGGTGGCCGAGTGGTAACGGCCCCGACTTACGAGTTGTAGGTCGCGGGTTCAAACCCAGCCAGGCGCATTACTTTGTGTAATTTATTTCATCACCACTGCTCTCAAAACGGTGAAGGAAAACATCGTGAGGAAACCGGCATGTCCTAGAACCAAAAATTCGAAGACATGTGACATCCACCAACCCGCACTGGGCCCGCGTGGTGGATTACGGCCCATTCCCTCTCCTAGAGAGGAGGCCTGAGTCCCAGCAGTGGGAACATTAAAAGGCTGATTATGCTATGCTATGCTCCTCAGCTTCGCACAGGGTTTTAGAAATCTTTTCTCGACTTTACTAGGGTACTACTAGGGTAAACCAGCCATACGGGCCTCCACACACTGCCACATGCCCCACTTGCCAAACTAAGACACGCATTTAAAATTACATAAACTAAACAAGGAAAGTTAAACTTGCGTTGTATAGCTTACATCGCCATGTTTATAAACTGTTTTTTTTTGTATTCTACACCACTAGTTTTTAAAATACAAATACCTAAAGGGCTTATTAGAAAAGGTCTTGTTATTATTTAAGTAAAGTTTCAATAAATAATATTCATAAACAGCTAAGGTATGAGCGTTTGTTTATATCCCAAAATGTCACACAATTTATGGAAATATTGTACAGGCTATTGATTATGAATGAGAAACAATGGTAAAACACTGTGCGGAATATTTTCTAGTAGCAATTGTTATGGATTAAAAATTGGTAAATTCATGATTCAATTATGAATTTACCAATTATGACAAATTTTTGTGGACAATTTTGGGATTTCGTTTTTTTTACTTTTGCCTACACAAATGTGATCAGTAACGGGTACGAATAGAGCCCCATTTTTTTGTACTAATTAATAAATAGGAGTGTATATAAAAAGTATTCAGTATAATCATATTTCGTAAGCGAAATGAATGATAGAATGAATGTGCGATGCGTTGGCCACTCGAACAAACAAACAGTCGATATTTTGAACAGTCCACGTATTTAGTGTTCGATATATTGAACGTTCGATTTATTAACCATTCGATATTATGAACGTTCGAGTATTTATGTGTTCGATTAATTGATATTCGATTATTTGGAATTCGATTTGGCATAGTACACCCAAACTAACCAGATTGGCTCAAATAAGCACCAAATTTTAAATACATGTCTTAGTTTTGCAAGTAGGGCACATTACTTACTGGGGCATGTATGCCTGGTTTAACATATACGAGTAATATGCATATGTTATAGATAATGACGAACGTCATTATATATAACATAGTTATTCCTCAATAATTCTAACACATGCATGTATTATACATCGAAACTTTTCTCATGAATGACTCTGTCTATAAGTGAAAATTGCATGAAAATCCGTCCCTAGTTTTTGAGTTTATCGCCAATAGACATACAGAAGAAAACCTCCGCCTAATTAGAAAACCATATTTGTGTGGGTCATAAACTTTTGTATAAGAAATCTATTTGTATCAGACGGCGGAAGTAGAACCTGCTGCTACCACCTAGAATTTAGGAAAAAAAAAAGACTGAATTCGACAAAACAGCATATAGACTGAAATTTTGTGCAATTGTTATTAATTAATCACAAGCTCTTCACCGGAAAATATACCAGTATAATAACAATATTTCGATCACAATTTAATGGTTTGCCAATAACAGTAATAAAAATACAGTACAAGAGCAATGGTGGCCAAGTGGTAACCGCCCCCGCTTATGAGTTGTAAGTCGCGGGTTCAAACCCAGCGAGGCGCATTCTTTGTGTAATTTATTTCATCACCACTGCTCTCAAAACGGTGAAGGAAAACATCGTAAGGAAATCGGCATGTCCTATAACCAAGAAATTGAAGACATGTGACATTCATCAACCCGCATTGAGCCCGCGTAGTGGATTACGGCCCATTCCTTCTCTTAGAGAGAGTCCCAGCAGTGGGAACATTAAAAGGCTAATTATGCATATGCAATAAAAGTAATTTACTGTAGAAAATCAAAGTGTCTAATTGACAATACAACGTAATAATTATTATTTTGTGTAATTGTTATTATTTAACCACGAATTACTCGCAGGCAAATCTACCAATTTAATAATATTAGTGTTTTACTGCAGAAAAACAAAGTGACTAATTGACAATACGACGTAATAATTATTATTTCAGTACCTATTCAAATAGCACAAACAATAATTAATTACTCGCTGCATCAAGCGCTAATCAATCTATCATTGGTTACACATAAATCCAAAATGATCAGTAACAAGCTTAAATTAAATATTAATCAGCCATATTCATAATGTTGTTGTAAACTCTACATCTAATTGGAATGCAAACTTCTAATGGTAAATAATTAGTTCTTACACAAGATGATGATATATTGATTTCAAATCTATATACGAGTATATAAAAGGAGAAACTGACTGACTGACATATCAACACAGCCGAAACTACAGGGTGTCCGGTGGCAATTTTCACATTTGAAAGTTTTGTTACTTAAGAACGCGAATAGCTAGAGGGGCGCGAGGTGGGGGATTAGCTTCGTCAGCGTTGTGAGTTTTTTAGTCGCCATGCCGCGTTGGTCAGGAGAGGAGCGTGCTTTCGTGATCGAGGCATTCTTAACAAGCAATTTTTCGCTAATTGCGGGGCGAAAAATTATCTCTCGGCACGGTGACATCCCCTGGCCAGCACGATCGCCCGATTTGAGCCCATGTGACTTTTTTTTATGGGGCTACTTAAAGAGCATCGTTTACCGAAACCAGCCGACCACCACTGCTCAACTGAAAGAAAATATCCGGACCGAAGTTTCGAGGATTTCCAGCGATCTCTCTGATCTTGCGTCAAGAAGGCCGACATTTAGAAAACGTTATTTTTAAAAAATGAAACTCACATTAATGTACCGTAAATAATAATAAAAATAATTCAGGAAACTTTTGTATTTATTTTATTATCAACCTTTGAAATGTGAAAATTGCCACCGGACACCCTGTACTTGGACTAGGAGTGTGAAAATAGGTACAAGGTTTCCTTTTATGATGTAGGCGAGCATCAAAGAGATTTTTTTTTTAAATTCACACTCTTAGGGATGAAATGGGGCTCTAAAGTTTGCATGGAGAAATCTACTTTCATGCGGGCCAAGCCACTGCCAGAAGCTAGTGTTAATTATAAACCCTCCGACTTCCCCTATCGAGATCGCATTAAATGAAAATTAGGGCGATTTAACCCAAGTGTATTTCGTCATCATCATTTCAGCCGAAAGACGTGTACTGCTGGACATATACTCAAAGGCATCCTCCTAGTAAAACCACAACCAGTTCTATGGTAAGATACACCAACAATAAATATACAACTACAACTATACAACTTATACACAATACAACTTGCACACAATTTAGGTTTACCTGAGGGGGTATGACAACTTTACTAAAAGATTTAAATGCGATTCGTAATAACTAGGCGTGGTTTATCAGGCGAAGGGTATGGACGCTCGTTACAAATCAAATCACTTAATGTTAGCACTTCATATAATCTTACGTGGATAAATCACCACACAATAATCAGTACTACAAAATAGGCAACACAATGAGACACTCCACTGAACGCGTAGTGGACACATGTGTCCCCGACCAGGACTCAGTTAATACTGCGCCTCCGCCGTCGACCTACATCCCACCAGCACCCAGTGTTGCGTCAGAGTGTCGTGGCCAGTCACGTGACACACGTCACTCTAAACCACTAGCGCCATAATCTTATATATTTTGAAAACTAAACACAAAAGCGCCGTCAGATTTATAATAAAAAAAAATATTTACAAAAAAAATGGTTTCTTCTTTATTTTACAGTGACTTCCGAAATGA
Organism: Mythimna impura; assembly: GCA_905147345.3. Classification (NCBI taxonomy): domain Eukaryota; kingdom Metazoa; phylum Arthropoda; class Insecta; order Lepidoptera; family Noctuidae; genus Mythimna; species Mythimna impura. The sequence goes on from LR990349.1 coordinate 3,072,713, forward strand.
AAATTATTTTTAACTTTTCAATTGTTTTTTTTTTAATATGATGTCCATGTCACTTTACTTTTTTTTTGTAAAAAGCTTCTATTAGTTAGAAAAGCTTCTTACTGTAGCCTTCTTATAAATTGTTTTCTTTCAAAAAAAAATATGTTTCGTGATTTCTACGCAAAATCTTCAGGAAAAAAATATAAATTGTAATTTAAAGCAAGTTAGCGGGCAACACTCGAGACCACATTTATTTCTACACGAAGGTTTTATCTTGAGCTGTTTATCGTGGAGCGTTTCCCCCTTTTGTTTTCCTAGTTTTAAGTTAACTTCGTGTAAACTAGCAGTTATTTAAAAACTCTTTGTTCACACGATGTAATTATTTTTAGTAATAATAGATACGGAGTACTGAGTATAAAATAATTTAACAGCTAGATTTAATTTGAAGCACGCAGGGGTCTCTATTTGCTGGAAATAATTTTAAATAGTTTTTTTTTTTGTAGGTGAGAAAATCATCCAATGAAATCCCCCGCTCATTGGCGGGGCGGGGGGATGTGTCTCTTTTACTGACTAAAAACCCACTCCTGTTCCTTCGTTGTCTTTTATACCAGGGCCGAGTCTTCCTTTCAGAAGGAGACCCTAGGCCCCAGTAGGCTTCTACCCTGCTGGGCCCCTACGGTTTTGCTGACATCTCCATAAGGCGCGCGTGGAACAGTACGCGCTTTCGACGACTTGGGTTCGGTCCGTATGGTTACCGGACGGTTGGACGGCGAGCTACCCCTTGCTCACCAAATAATCTAACATCTGTGGACTGAAAAGTAGTAAGCTCAGACATATTGGGATCCATAAAAAACACTAATATTATAAAGGAAAAAGTTTGTATATGTTTGTGACTCCTTCACGCGCAAATGGCTGAACGAGTTTAGATGAAATGTGGCTCATAGATAGACCACATCGTGAAATAGATAGAAAATGAAGCGCTTTCATCTCAAGAATATGTTTTCTTGGGATAAATTACTTTCTTCGAGGGCGAAGCCGGTGACAGAAGTTAATAGTTCCATAATCATCACTTTTTTGTCATAATCCCTTATTTATTTGGAATCCGAGCCAATTGTCAGCAATTACTCCCATTAATAATAAACAATTAATTTATTTGTACATTAACATTTTAAATAATTTAGTACTCCGTTACAAACAAATGTTATACATTGAGGCACATTCCAAATAGCTCCTTCTATATGTTGAAACTTATAAATTAATGACAATGAAAACCAACGCTGGGTGTCTAACGCCCAGCAAATGCTGAGGTGGTCACCCTTTCGGTGCAGGCACGCTCGGTGCACTTTGTTCTTTTTTACTTTGTTTTTATAAACGTTGTGCTGTGTCTGTCCCGAATAAAAGTATTTCTAATCTATTATTTCTATTCTACGATGGTTATTTAGCTACAAGAAGTACCGTGGCCCTGGAACGCAAAAAGCAACTTAAGAAATAGGTACAAATGAGTTTTATTCTCTCCCTAGTTAAAGCCTCTTTTCGACAAAACAAAATAGCCTCTGTATCGGTCGCATCTCCGCATTTTGCGCACGTATCGAACAGTATACGACTAATACGAGCCGACACGAATATCGATTGCTGCCTAACTTCTAATTGGCAAAGTTGACACACGAGCGTGAGAGAAAGCTCAATTTTGTTAGTAACATCTTCATTTCGACGTCAAAGCTTATTGCGACTCGCTTCGCCTAAAAAACCTCGTCAAGTGAGAAGATCTTGCCTTTCTGTAATTAAAGTAAATGGATGTGTAGTAGGTATGTCAGTTAGACAGACAGAAAGAGTAAATTGGAGCTTTAATAGATTGAAACTGAGTTGGATTTCTGTGGGTATTTAAATTATTCACACAATGATGCCTCCGGAGGACACGGTGGAGCACACGATAGAGGTGTGCCCCGCTTGGGTAGAGCACCGCCGTGTCTTCGTGGGGGGATCGGTGGCAGCGATCTCTCGCGCCGGGCCGTAGTACAGGCCATGGTCCGAAGCGAGGACGAGTGGCAGGCGGTCGCCTCCTTCTGCGAAGCAGTAACGCAAAGGAAGAGGCCGCACGCGTGAGGCAGCGGTCCTCACGCCCCAGCCGCCGCCGGGATTCCGATCCCGATTTCCAGCCACCGTAGGCGCGGGCTTGCGGAAGCATTGGGTAGCTCGCTATCCGACCGTCCGGTAACCGTCCGGACCAAACCCAAATCGCCGACGGCGCGTACTGTTCCACGCGCGCCTCAAGAGATGTCAGCAAACCGTAGGGGCACAGCAGGGTCGAAGCCTACTGAGGCCAAGGGTCTGGTTCTGAAAGGAAGACTCGGCCCTGGTACGAAAGGCAACGAAGGAACAGGAGTGGGTTTTTAGTCAGTAAAAGTCTGACACTATCTCCCGCTCTGCCCAAGAGCGGGGGATGTCATTGGGTGATTTTCAAACCGAAAAAAAAACAATGATGCCTAGTGTATATCTTTATGTTTATAATTCTTCTGTACGTGTGTTTGTACCCTAACTCCTCCTCAACGACTTGATCGATTTGGATGAAACTTTGTGTGTAGATTTGCTTGGACGGTTTGAAAATACACTTGGACCTGCTAGGTGGCCCTGCAGACGGGTGCTCTCGGGGTTTCTGATGAAAAGTCGTCTGCTGGGACCGCTGATTGTGAAGTAAAATTGGGGCTCCACGAATTCTTAGATTACCTACTTCCTATTACGACGACTTACTTTTTTTATTATGATTATTTTTATTGTGCTTTTGGGTACAATATTGACTGGTCTACACAGTTCTTACATAATATCTATTAATATCTACTGTAATATGAAAATATTGTAACATCAACCCCTTTTTTTAAAAGAGTAACCATGGAGTTTCTTGCCGGTTCTTCTCCATAGGAAACGACCAATTTGGAACCGTGCACTAGCTTCTGACGTTACGCCTATGTAGGCCTATGTGAAATAAAAACATTTGAGTTTTTTGTTTTTTTTTTTTAATTTTATTCACTTAGCCGAAAACGGTCTGACAGCTGACTTGCCTAGCGACTAGAACCTAGGAAGTCATCTACCAAGTAGCGAAGTGAAATCAAGTTTCAAAATGTTCGCACCCAAAGACATTAAATATATACTACCAATAGACAGGACATAGCGAACAAAATCGTGATCCGATACTTATTACCCAGTGGTCATAAGTCGCTCAGTCTAATATGACGCCCCTACACGTCAAGTCACGTCTATTTGGCGTAGCCGTGAGACATTTTGTTATTGTTAATTTTATTTCTACTTATTTTTATTTTTTTTATTTTTTATGTTTAATTTTAGTTTTTAAATCAATTATTTGTTGATTAATGAATCATGGTGTACCAAATAAACATATTTTCTTTCTTTTTTCTTTCTAAGTCGTGTTTGTATCCGCTCTATGCAAAGACATTAAATACATACTACCAATAGACAGGACATAGCGAACAAAATCGTGCTCCGATACTTATTAAAGTGCGTTTTTTAATCCCAGATAATGATTTGACAAGTCCAAATGTCAAACTCCAGAAATATGTTGCCTGCTTTTTGATACAAGTGATGACTCCAAATTCGATTTTCTTATACCGGTTCTTTTAATAATACAACCTCTAAGGAAAGTAGGCCCAAAATACGATAGTGTTTGTTAATAGCAAAGTCTAATATGAATTGAAGGTTGAAATAATTAGAAATATTCAAAAATATTACCAGATTTTTTTACACTCGGACTTTTACTTATACTGAGAACTCACAAAACCGTTTTTACCCGCATCCGCTGCGGTTGCGGGCCCGCAGCTTCTGTAGAATGCTAGAGATATATGTATCCCGCTCCCCGCTGCACCGGCGGGCAACTAGTAGAATGGTGTGGGCCACGGTCACCCGCAGACTCGGCAGGTTGCGCCCGCATTCTCTGCGGTCGGTTAACACCCGTAGTGGCCTTCAGGGGGTAGAAAAATCCGATGCGAAATCCAAAAATCGATTGATGCACCCAGAATTTTATAGGCCTTCTTTTTTTAATTTTTCTGTGAAGTAAGTATAACTCAACAGCTCGTTTCTGGTGTATGTCCACGGTGGTCTGGAGTTCAATTGATAATGAACCGCCCGTCTTGCGATTGTCATCTGCCAAGTTTTCAAGCGATAACCCCAACTGCGACGGCTGTATAACCACACAAAACTCTGGTCTCGTGAGTTTAGAAATAAACTAGCTCCACCGTGGCGGGCGCGGTTGAAAACCGGTTGAAAATCATGAATTCTTAGCTACTTTCTTTTACCAGGGAGCTCCAGTCACAACACAATTTTACGAGTATATCCGGTTTACAAGAGCGGAACGAGACAGTCTCAGTTTATGCTTTAGAATTAAAAAAGTTATCATCATTGGTCGTCAATATTTTTTCAAGATGGGAATTCATCCAATGACTTCTCCCGGTATGGGCGGGGCAGGAGGGCGTGTCAGACTTTTACTGCCTAAAACCAGATCGGCTCTACTGAGCTCCTCCGGTTTGCTGACATCTCTTTGAAGAGCGAGTGGATCACTAAGCGCTGTCGACGAATGGGGCTCAGTCCCGGCAATTACCGGACTGCTGGACGGCAAGCTACCCATTGCTCGACGTTGGTATTGACATTGTGGTAGTCGGGATTGGGGTCTCGGCGACTGGAGCGAAAAGATGTTCGTTCCCTCACTCGTGCAGCCTCCTCCTTCGCTAGCATTACTGTTTCGCAGAAGGAGGCGACCCCCTTCCATTCCTCCTCGCTCTGGACCTTGGCCTGTACTAGAACCTGACCATGTCCGGTGAGGACTAGCTTCATGCGGAAGATGAGGACACCGTGACGCCTCTCCAGCCACTCCTCAAAGAGGGGACTGACCGTCATGATTATGGCGTGCCCATTGGTCGTCAAGCTGTGAATTCACATGACTGCATTACAAGAAACGGACACTTGATTCGTTTATCGCTACAATTTTATAAGAGATCCATGCGAAAATAGTAAAAAAAGAGGACTTATGATTGTTTAATTTTAACTATTATTAGTTTTCAAACCGAAGTCCTATCATTACCTATTATTAAAGTTGTAATAAAATGTCAGCAAAAATATCACTGAGTAATTCTATATTTTTGTCTGGGTTTGGTGATAAAAAATCGAGACGAAAAAATAAAATGACGCAGCTTTTGCTAGTCTTTAATTCTTAGGCTTAAATTATATTTTATTTTATGAGTTAGACATTTGCATCTTCCAAATTACCTTCAGAAAATACAAAAACTTACCATAATTAGTTGCATTTTAAAATGAAACTATTTTTACGAATATTTTCGGTTTTTTTGTTCAATATCGGTTGCGGTACCTCACTATTTATGAAATGGAAAAAAACATGCAACATTCGAATTGTCAAATCATTATCTCTAATTAAAAAACAGACTTTACCTAGTGGTCATAAGTCGCTCAGTCTAGTATGACGCCCCTACACGTCAAGTCGTGTTTGTATCCGCTCTATGCATTAAAAGAAAATCATTTTCTGAGAAAATATGCCGAACTGCGCATTACGCTATTGCAAATCTTTTTATGATAAAATGACTGGACCTAACTTCGGTTTATTTTTGTAAATATTTTTGGTATTTACGAAGTAATTAATTGAAATTCAATAATTTTTATAAATAGTTCTAGAACATTTGCTGATTTTGTGATAACGCCATCTATTGCTGAAAAGCTTAACCTTACCTTTATCACACACTAAGGCTCTACCACGAGCTCATAATGTGGTCCATTTTACGACCTAAACCGAACTGTTAAAGGGATGGAGCTATATAGGGTGTATAGCTCCATCACTCTTTTTCGCTCGTACGACTGACATTTTAACATTATCATGGTAAGGCCCCTGGCCACCTACCGAGCGATAGTTAAATTGTAGCGGCATCTATGGCGTCACATAAAAACTAATCCCGCATCGCGCAATCAAAGTTCTCCGCGCGTTTAGAACATATAGAACAGCCCGAAATCATCTATCGGGCAATAGCCCACCAGACATAACACCCGTCTGGTTGGAGGATCCTCCCTTTTCAACGGAGGTATGTGGGGCTTTACTCTCTGTTCCACATACCCCCAAAATGGTGACCCTCGACAAAGAACGTCAGCGCAGCCTTCGTGCAGCTACTACTTCGTGACGTCATCATAACTTCCTCAAGCTTTCGAGCAGCGAGCCATACAGCCAGCACCCACGGCTTTAAAAGGGTATCCTGACCACTAGCATGCCTACCTGGTCATACCTGGTCATCACCCCCAGCCTCATCAGCGACCTTGGCGAAGCGCACTGCACCTTCGGCCAGTCACATGAAGAGCAATGAAGAACCTCTCCTGGTCGACGCCTGCAATCAAGCCCTACGTCGCACAGCACCGCTCCGACTCACTGGAGCCAGCAGCACTACTTCGACTCACTGGAGCCGACAGCACCACCCCGACTCACTGGGGCATCATCCCGACTCACTGGGACATCATCACCCCGACTCACTGGGGCATCATCCCGACTCACTGGGACAGCACCACCCCGACTCACTGGGGCATCACCGCAGACAGTTCCGACTCACCGAGAACTATGCGGCATTCGGTTCCGACCCACTGGAACCAACCTACCACTGGCCTGGCACGCATCAAGAAGCATCAAGAACCATCGATCTCCGATCTCCGGAGGGGAGTGATGTAGCGGCATCTATGGCGTCACATAAAAACTAATCCCGCATCGCGCAATCAAAGTTCTCCGCGCGTTTAGAACATATAGAACAGCCCGAAATCATCTATCGGGCAATAGCCCACCAGACATAACACCCGTCTGGTTGGAGGATCCTCCCTTTTCAACGGAGGTATGTGGGGCTTTACTCTCTGTTCCACATACCCCCAAAAAATAATTATAAATTTTGACAAATTTAATTCGCGTGTTTGCTATTCAAAGCTAGATGGCATCACTGAGGCATAGGATGACAGTTTTTCTAAGACATTTGTTCTGATAGCCGCTCTATTGTATCTCTTTAAATCTCGTTCGCACCCGACCGTGCTGACGCGTAAGGTCTCCAAGTTAGTAACTTTCACATAAATCAAGGAAAAACAAAGTGAGATGTATCCGAACTGTCCCTGATTGATTGAATGTCAAATTGTAAAAATACCAACCACCAAAAGGGTTTGTTGTCCCGTTTTCATAACGATGATTGATACGGGTATGGAGTTGCACAATGTCAAAGAACCCCTCTTTTGTCACTGTTAATGACACTGTGGAGCTATATGAAAACGGATGTTTTAATGCACGATAGTAAATATAAACCGGATAACACCGCATTCCTGCTTCGCTTTCCCGCTCCGCTTCCCGATCATATATGAATTTTTAAACTAGTTTTTATGCAATCCCGTTGGTTAATATTGGTACAGCTCCGCTCTGCTCAGTGAAGAAGAAGAAGAAGAGAGCTTCTTCGCTCCAGTGGACATTCAGCCTTCAGAAAAGGTTGGTCATGTTCGAACTAAATAGACCAACTTTGTTTTGTGATTTTAAGCTACTCCTGAAACAAGCTGTACCACTTATAAACCACGCTGCACCACTTATAAACCTCGCTGCACGACTTATAAACCACGTTGCACCACTCCTAAACTAAGCTGAGTCGCTTCTAAATCAATCTACGCGACTCTCAAACAACATTTCAACAACGTAAGGGTGGATACTCGCCGGTTGTCCGATGATAGAAAGAAGATGGCGGAATCTAGTCATGCAATTCCCACGCACACTCTCCAAAATGCATCCTGTAAAATTCTGAAAGGCTAGCTACCCTAGGCCTGTGCTCCAGGCTTTTTAGATTGTACTTAACCAACTCTGGATTACCAATTAACCTCTTCGCACGCCTTTCCACTGAGTTCAAAGCTGCTCGATGGCATTTTGCAGCACACCTCACACGATTGGACCTGTGCTTTGTATAACATTAGAAGCTGTCCCGGTGTGAAGTACCGACGAACCTTTACAAGAACGCCAAGTTTCCTAGCCGCTACCTTGGCTTTGGATTCAATGAACCACCCAAAGTTAAGGTCTGAGGAAATTTCAACTCCCAAAAGCTGAAGGCGGTCGGTGTACTCCAGGGATACATTCTGAAAAGCAGAAGCTAAGTTGAACGGGCTCCTTTTGGCAATGAACAAACACGCTTGTGGTTTGGCAGCGTTGAATCCCACCAGATTTGCTTTACCCCAATTGGTCTCAAAATATTTATCGTAATCTGCAGGCCAATATGACGATATTATGAGTAAGACGAGTAATTTTATGCTTTGAAGAAGAAAAAAATGCAATACTTTTCTCAAAAATAACATTCACGTAACTACTTGATGGAATACAACGATCGATCAAAAATGTATGAACGAGACAAACTAACAAAAAGCGTCTAGTGTAAACTTACATAAAAAATATTACTTCGAGCAAACTTACTGTGAATAGAAAGGACTTACTACGATGATTGATTCGCAAAGATGGATTTCTGCTTTCGTCGTATATATTTTGAAGGTACATATTTATTTATTTATTAAATGCTTTATGCACAAAAAAGCACAGAGGCGGACTTATTTATATTTACTTTACTAAGTATTACATTTTGTAAACTATATATTTCCCTTTATTATTGTGAATGTGAGGACTATGTTGATTGCTTTTTTTTTCCTTTTCACTAATTTTAACGTATGTCTGGCAATTTGAGTATTTTCTGCGGCCTAACCAAATGTCCTTTCCTTGGTAATGTTCGTCGAGTCGTTGAGCTCTTCTTTTTTTTTAACTCCTTAGTAGTTTGAGTTGAGCTTTGCGAATCCTGACAAATGCTTGCACTGACAGGTCCACTCAAATCTGTATGGTTCTTTCTTCAAAAGACCATCTCAGACAAATGTGCATGGTTCTCATGTGTATGGACTTTAAAAGAGACTTTGACCCCTGAGTTTGTTTCGGTGTTTCTTCTCAGGGTAGTCAGCTAGGAAACACCGGCCTCATCTAGTTTAAAATGACGAAAAAAAAATTGACGTGTAATTGTGTTTTTTTAAACCTATTTGCAAAATAAATATTATTTATCATACATTTAATGCCTTTGGCATTTTCTATCAGTCAACCTTTGGTTGATATATTGATATCCGAAGTATGTGCTTCGGGAATCATCGTATATCTTCGTAAATACAAATGCATAACGATGTGATTTATTAAGGAGCTTTTATAACCATGGAAGTATTTTCGATGATTATACCTACCATGATTATAAAATTATAGATACTTTTAAATGATAAAGTTAATGAACGAACTAACGGCCTAAACACAAAACTGCAATGCGACATCGCATCATAAAAATATGCGAGCTCACACGACGCATCGCAAGAACTTGCGACTTATTTAATTATTTTTATTTTTTTTATTATTGATAGGCTCGCGTTTGACCACCATTTCACCTGATGGTAAGCGATGATGTGGCCGACGATGGAGCACGCTTGCCTAGAAGTAACCTATTCACTCTTGGCTTAAAGACCCCTAGGTTGTAGTGTGGGATGTCCACCATGTACCGATGGCGCAACGCCGTACATCTAGTGGTCCGATGATGGAACGGACTTGGTGGAATTAAATTGTGCAATTCCAACGCACACTCCCCGAAGTGTAATCGATAGAAAACCGACAGGCCAGCAACTCGGCGTCGATGCTCAAGGCTTTGGAGCTTTGATTCGACAAGTGCATCATCACCGATGATCGTCTTGGCTCTTGGCTCTTGGCTCTTGGCTCTTGGTTGGTTGGACAAAATGCGACATCGCATCACAAAAATATGCGAGCTCACACGACGCATCGCAAGAACTTGCGAGTTATTTAATAGTATAGTCACCGATGCCTTGCCGCACGAAATCGCATCGCAACAATTCGCATCGCTGGATTCTGCGATGCGGCGTCGTACTGCATCGCATCGCAGTTTTGTGTGGGAGCCCGTGAAAACATCGTACAAATTCGTAATGATAGAAGCATTACTTTAAAGCGCAGAAGTAAATTTGTAAGCTTGACCTCTGTCGGTGTTTCTTACTCTATGGCGCAACGTTCGTGTTATTTCGGAGACACGAAGATTTTCCAAGCGCATACCTTTTTTGCTCTAGGGTGAAAGCTTTTTCATGAAATAACCATTCAATAGGATGAACTGAGAGGGTTGTATTGATTAATTTAATGATTACTAGCGGCACAAACACACAATAATTGTTCCAAGGGAATTTACTTCTCGGATAAAAAATACCCTATGTGTTATTCCAGGAGATTTTGATGAAATTTGGCATAATGTGTAGACCCCATGTGCCAAGTTTCATGTAACAAACATACAGACACACACACTTTATAACATTAATGTGATAAGTGTGATTCTATTCAAAACGTAGTTTTAGTTTTAAAAATCCCACAGCGTTTTGACCCGTATTGATGCGGCATTCATAATATTTAAAACATCTTGCCACGATAATAAAAACGACGCTTACTTTTTTATGGTAAATTATAACTACATAATATTAAGTCTTGTAATTAAAACAAAATTCTACAAGAGTAACTTGATATAAAAGAAAATGAATGGTCAACATTTCAACAAAACAGTGAACACTTTCATGTATCAAAAGTATACCTTTAAACACTAGGATCATGTACTAATACAGCTTATCCAAATTACTCACCACTAATACACGGTCGAAACCCACAAAATAAGCCACACAATTATCTATGCTGCCTCCCTAACATTGTGCTGTAGCTATGAATATAAGTGGACAGAGATAGCGAACCACTGGATTATTTTTTTTCCATCTGAAAAAAAAGCATAGGATCCAGGAGCCATTACTGTAAAAATCACAGAGTCCAAGTTAATATGGTTCGGACATGTCATGCGGAAACACGATTATCATAGCATAGCATAGTCCGCCTTATAATGTTCCCACTGTTGGGACTCAAGTCTCCTCTCTAGGAGAGGGAATGGGCCGGAGTCCACCACGCGAGCCCAGTGCAAGTTGGTGGATATCACATGTCTTCGAATTTTTGGTTCTAGGACATGACGGTTTCCTCACGATGTTTTCCTTCATACTACTTGCATGGCTACACAAAAGACAGAGAGAGGTAGACCGCAAGTTACCTTCATGGCAAGGACATGCAAAGGCTTGGTTTTACAGATAACAATGCTTATCAGCGAAATGAATGGCGCCGAATGTTTAAGAAAGCTGAACCAGCATAATGGGAAGAGGTGAGGGCAAAGACGATTTATTTATCCATCTCAAGACTCTAGCATCCTGGACCTTTGGAAGGTGTACAAGGGCCGAAACGAACTCGCAGAGGCCGTTTAGACACTTTTCATGAAACGTGGTACCACCAGGCGATTATTCCTGTATGCGCTATGATTGTGGATCCAGATCCAAGGACTACCCACGGTTGGTGGGAAACTCAGTACCTATATTGCACCATTTGGAAAACAAAGACTTGGTTTTTGGAAGTTTTGATGGACTGGTGTCGTGATGGCTCAGTGGTTAAGGCAACTCTCATGCATGAGGTTGCTGGATCGAAATCGGGCAAGTACCAATGTGAATTTTGCAAGTCATAAGTACATTCCTAAGTTTATCTAGGACATTGCTGACACCCCGTGCCTCGGAAAACACGTAAAGCCGTTTATCCCGGTTGTCATTCGTAGATCTTTGACAGACCTTACAGGTAGTCAGACGCCAGAGAGTTTGACCATCAGTCTATCCAAGGAGTCTCGTGTTCCCCAGTTAAGGTTGTGGATGTCTGATAGACAGTCGCTCCATATAAAACACGGGTATTCAGCCGCATCCGGTGAGACTGGGAGCTGACCCCAAGCTAGTTGAGTAAAGGCTAGGAAGATGATGAGGTGGACTGTTTACCAAGGACATCTAGGATAGCCTCTGCCTAAACAATGTTATACATCGATAAAAAAAGCAGGGGGTGAATTGCACACTCATTAAATGAGCCCCCAAAAACAGTCGCTAGCACGAAGTTATGTAGCAACAAGAGGGCAACATATCCTGAGGTGCTTGAGGAGTGGAAGGGGCACCATGTCTATCAGGACAGTCCCGGAAGCACGGTCAAGATCCCTACCAGCACTACACTATAAAAAAATTAACGCATAATGAATTGTCATGCGTGTTTTAAGGAGATATCATCTGCTTACATTGGTTGAATGAGTTATAAACGATCATTCGCATCCCTTGCAAGTTTCATTTAATTTAAATAATTTGGTTCTATCCTTAAAGAAAAACCTACGTTTAATATTACTCAGCTTATTATTTAGGTGTCTTCAAGGTTAGGGTGAATAGGCTTCCTAATAAACTACTACGCCTCACCATCAACGGTTGCATCACTGCTTACCGTGCTGCTTACCGTTACTTTCGTCTCGCTTGTGCCGCGTGCCGATGTGGACGTGTTATTTGAGTTTTATTTACACCGATTAGCGCAGCGCAAGCTGTCGCTCGTAAGTACTGGCCATGACAGACAATCTAGTGGCAAACGAGCTGTTGGCGTTCCTGCAGCAGAAGCTGGATGTGATGGACGAGGTGTCTGCAATCCAAGTCTGCGCAACGAACTTCAGCGAGGAAGATATAGCTGCTGCGAAGCTGTTGCTGTTCAGCGTGCTTAATAAGCGCGACCAGATGCCATCCCGCCGGCGTGACGGGACTAAGAAAAGCCTACAGGATATTATCACGCTGTTCAAGGAGACCGACCCTGACGACGTGCCGACGTTTGTGGCAAAGGAGCTGCATAAGCTCCCTCCAGTCACCTTCGACCACGTCGATGTAACAAGCCTTTTGAAAGATATTGTCTTTCTGAGGGCCAGTCTTGCGGATGTGCTAGCAAAGTTGGATGCATCTCAGAAAACCGTCGCCGATTTGCGTAAGGAGTTTAATGAATTTCGCAATAACGCGGCGGCAACTAGGTCATCAGTCGATGCATCGAACGTAAACATGTGTCATGGAGCCGGCCTCAATATATTGTCGCCGAACTTCGCGTCAGCAGTTTCGTCGCCGGCGCATACGTCGATTGCTGAGGTTGCAGAGTGCCCCACTCGTGCGCCCCGCAACTCCGTGCCGGTCACCGCGGTTCCTCCATGCACCGCACGAGCCCTTCGCCCCGTCCCGCTGCCTGTTCTTGCAGCCCCAGCGAATCCGATCCGAAAGGATTTCGCTAGCGTCACCGCGAGCGCCCCTGGCGCTCCTAATCCGAAACCTGTGCCTGACAAGGCAAAGAAGAAGGTCGATGATAGTGATGGTTTCGTTATGGTGCAAAGGAGGAAGCGTCGAACGCAAACCAACATGAATCGCTGCGGCATAGCACCTGCAACTCCTAGCGTAGGACTGCGTGCTGCTCAGCCGAACACTCCCGTGTACATCTCCCGCCTGCATCACACCACAAGGGTGGAAGACATCGTGGAGTACGTGCGCCATAAGACGAAGTTCGCACTGAGGGTACAGCTTCTGGAGTCGCACCGTAACGTCAATTTCAAGGCGTTCGTGGTGCGAGTCCCGAACACTTTTCTGCCCCTCATGTTGAAGGAAGACTTTTGGCCGCAGGGCGTGGTGTTCCGTCGCTTCCGCGGACAAGTGCCACAGAACAGCACAAAGTGAACAAGTGCAGTGAAGTGTTACTAACATAGTCATAAGTCGTATTTATTAACAATAAATTGTATTTAATTTACTTTATATATATGTTAGTCTATAAGGTATTTATCTATGGGCCAAGATGCCTGAAAATAAATGATTTATTATTATTATTTTTATATATTTTATTTATCTCAGGACCCTGAGGTCCTGGACCTTTGGGAGGCGTACGAGGAGCCGAAGCCAACTCGCAGAGGCCCTTAAGATAATTATAATGGAACATGATACCAACCGACGATTATCCCTGTACGCGCTATGCTAGTGCACCCAAGGACAACCCCCGGTTATTGAAAAACTGTTGCGACATATGGAGAACAAAGATAATAGGGCTATGGTTTTTGGAGTCTTAAGTGGACTGGTAACATGGAACTATGTCAAGACTATGGCCCCTGCCTGAACAACGTTATTAATATGCATCGAAAAAAGGCAGAGGGTGACTTGCACACTCAATAAATGGGCCCCCAAAAACGGCCGCTAGCACGCAGTGACGTAGCAACAAGAGGGCAACATATCCTGAGGTGCTTGAGGAGTGGAGAGGTATACCACGGCTATCAGGACAATCCCGGAAGTACGGTCAAGATCCCTACCAGCACCTTACTGGATTATACATCCTTCTCCCGAGCACGTTTGCTCTTGCGAATCTCCACTCAAGCCAGCCAATAAAGGCAAGAGAGAGGTGGGAGCTCAGTTCCTCGTCAGTGTTCACTACGGCCGGCCAATAAAGGCAAGCCGGAGATGAAGAACAAGAACTCTCCCGGGAGATCGGGTCCGTGGGGTCGCTGATGCCCAACAGTTCGCCACAAAACTGCACTGCGGATTGTATCTCTCTTAGTCTGGCCCCTCACCCTAGGCATATTACGGCAAAGCAAACTTTACCGATACAGACCTAGGGTATATTGGAGCACGCAAGCCCCACCACGACGTCAACGTAGAGATACGGCGATGGGGTTATTATTATTCTTTATTTATTTTTTATACATATTTTATATATTTTTAAATATTTCTTACAAAAAACACATATAAAAAAACATTTAAAAATATAAAAAAATAGTAGTCCGCCGGTGTCGGGAGCAGGGTCCAAGCTACCGGTGGTTAGGGCTCCAGAGACAGGAACCTCCTCACAATCCGAGCCGTATCAAGGAGTACTGCCTTTTGTATCAGGCCCTTGATCCAACCGCGTAACGACAGCTTCGACAGATGGTCGTCGAAGCTTTTGGCTATAAGGCCATTGGCAGTCACAACAATCGGCACAATGACAGCCGAGTCCATATTCCACATGCCGACAACCTCGTGTGCTAAGTCGAGATATTTGATTTGTTTCTCTTTCTCAGCTTTCACGAGATTCTCGTCATGTGGGATAGTGACATCGACTATTATTGCACGGCGCGCTAATCGGTCTATCACCACTATATCCGGCTTATTGGCTACAATAGTCCGGTCAGTAATGATAGACCGATCCCAGTACAACGTGACATGGTCATTTTCGAGAACTGGGTCGGGCACATACTTGTAATACGGTACCTCAGAATCCACTAGGTTGTACTTCAAAGCAAGTTGCTGGTGAATAATCCTGGCTACTTGGTTATGTCTGTGCAAATACTCGCCGTTAGCCAAACGAGAACAACCAGAGATAATATGTCTGATAGACTCACCTGGACGGTGGCATGCCCGACACACGTCAACCGTCCCGTCCTTCATTATATATTTCCGGTAGTTGTTCGTTAAGATAACTTCGTCCATAATCGCACAGACAAAACCTTCAGTTTCCCCAAAGAGGTCGCTGAAACGTAGCCAGGCCACGGACGCCAAGAAATCTACATCAGGCTCATGAAGAGCCCGGTAAAAGCGCCCGTGAAGCTCCTTGCCTTTCCATACTTCCTTGCGGTCATCAGTAGTCAGTACTACAGGTTTGCGCCAGTCCTCTTTAGCCATGGATAACGGGGTGAGTCCCTTGTCCACTGCGACCACATCTCGGTGCATACCCACATCGGTTTTAAGAAAATATTCTCTGAGGCTGCACACCTCGCGGTTGTGCAGAGTCTTTGCGTTCAAAAAGCCTCGACCTCCACACTTCCGCGAGATGTACAGTCTCATCACCGATGATCGTGGGTGATGCATCCGATTTGCTGTCAGCAATGTACGGACCCGCCTATCCAGGGCGTCTAGTTCGGTCTGAGTCCATTTGAGTATGCCAAAAGAGTACATTAAAACTGGCATGACCCAACCGTTGAAGGCGCGCACCTTATTTCCGCCCGACAGAAGGCTATTTAATACCTTCTTTAGGCGGCCAAAGAAGCGCTCCTTCAGCGATTGCTTCATGTCAGCATTGTTAATGCCTAACGCTTCTGACATACCCAAATACCTGTAGGTTTCGGTCGAGGAGAGCGATTTAAGGTGTATGGAATCCGGGAGTTGAATTCCCTCGGATTCCATAATCTCCCCTTGCTTTACATGCATAGCTGCACATTTGTCCACACCAAATTCCATCCTGATGGCGCTACTGAAAGTTTCAGTTACCTTCAGTAGCTCCATTAGTTGCAAATTGCTGGGGGCAAAGAGTTTCAGGTCATCCATGTAAAGAAGGTGAGATATGGCCTGACCACCTCTTCTCAACCGATAGCCCAGTCCTGAATCCTCCAGTAATGTGCTAAGAGGATTCAGAGCTAAGCAAAACCAAAGTGGACTCAGACTGTCGCCCTGAAATATTCCCCGTTTAATCCTAATAGGCTCATCATCACCCTGGATCGGTCGACATCCTGGATAGCGAAGTACCGTCTTCCATTGCCTCATACATGACTCAAGGAAGGTGCGTAAAGTCGTATCTATTTTGTACAACTCCAACACCCTCATGAGCCATGTATGTGGAACAGAGTCATAGGCCTTCTTGTAATCTATCCAACATGTCGACAGATCCTTGCGGGATCGACGAGCCTGTTGGCTTACGGCCATGTCTATGAGGAGTAGCTCCTTAGTACCCCGGGACCCATTCCTACATCCATTCTGAGAGGCAGACATAATCGAGTTATTCTCTATGTGTCGATTGATTTTTTCTCTCAGAATGGATGTAAGAAGTTTATAGACCGTCGACAAACACGTAATCGGTCTATAATTCTTGGGTTCCGCGGGGTTACCTGTCTTATGGAGCAGGTGGGTAACGCCAGTTGTTAGATACTCTGGTAGCGACCCAGACTCTAAGGTTGACTGGAATTGCGATGCCAGGGGCGCGTGTGAGTTTCTATACCATTTCAGCCAGAAGTTTTGCAGTCCGTCCGGTCCCGGTGATTTCCAGTTCGGTAACGGACGAACTGCTTTGGCTACATCCGCTGGACTAATTGTAATTTTTTCCATTTCTGGTATAGCTTCACACACGCGCTCGACTTCACGTATCCAGCCTCCCTCAGTGTGACTGACAGGCACCGACCAAATGTTTCGCCAGAATGTAATAGTGGCAAAATCATCTGGGCGGAGCCCGTCAATCACATTTTGTTCAGGTCGCTCCCAAGCTCTATATACCCACCTCTCATCGCTCTGGAAAATGCGATTCTGCGAGTACCGATCAACCCGCCGCTTATACCGGCGAATGCGGCTCGCCCATGCACAAACCTTCTGCTTCAGGAAGTCGATGCGCTCTGTGACACGTGACATATATTCTTGAGGGCTGATACTAGTCCCCAAAAACGCACGCCTCACAAAGCGCATCACTCGTGGTCGCGTATTACCCTCCCTGAAACTGTGTAGTTTGCCGATGAGTACCCTGGCCCCATCGATACGCCTCTCAATTCTGTATTGCCAGGCTGGTACAGCAGGTTTTGGTCGAATAGTTCCATCTGTATTAGGGAACTTGATGTTCGCCAAACGACATGCCGCAACAGCCCCACAATACAAGATTGAGTGCGTATCAACGAGGTTCTCGCTACTCTCAAAGATGTTTTTAAGCAGCGAGTCCAGAGTACACACCAGCGCCCTATTTTTTTTGTGCATGGGTAACCGTGGCAAACGGGGTCTAAGCTCAGTCGGAGTCAATCTGTACTCGCGAAGCGCATCCTCCAGTGCGCTCCTCAGAAGGCTCGGTTCGACCGCATTACTCATATTGGCACAAAGCTCTCTGCACAGCCGTCCGGTAGCAGAGCGTTCTGGTCCCTTGCCAAATCGGTCGAAGCGAACTTCTGTAGGCCCACATTGCCTCCGCTGGTTAAGCCTGATGGAACACTGGCTCACTCGGCGAGAGAGAAAGCAGGTCTCTTTGCATCTCTCTTCGCCCATAATTCTCGTCTTGATACTAGCAGTGCTACTCCACCGGCTCTCCCTCACTGCAACACCTCGATGCCTGAGGTTCGCATAAGAAATAAAGAAGTTTTGAGAGCACTGTGTCGCCTAGACGTGAATAAAGCTAGTGGACCAGATGGTGTACCAGCAATAGTTCTCAAGGCATGTGCGCCCGAGTTGTCTCCTGTGTTGACGCGCTTGTACCGCCTCTCATTTAGGACTGGTATAGTGCCCAAGTCCTGGAAGCTTGCCAACGTGCAACCCGTGCCCAAAAAGGGCAGTCGTGCCGATCCTGCCAACTATCGGCCGATTTCAATAACCTCCATACTCTGCAAGATTATGGAGCGTGTATTGAACTCGCGCCTCATGGCATACCTGGAAGGTAACGATCTCCTCAGTGACCGACAGTACGGATTTCGCCACAATCGGTCTACTGGGGACCTACTAGTGTATGCCACTCACATGTGGGGCGAGGCCCTCGAGAAGAATGGAGAAGCGATTGCTGTCTCCTTAGACGTCTCGAAGGCCTTCGACAGGGTATGGCACGCCAGCCTTCTGAGTAAGCTTCCAGCGTACGGCATTTCCCCTGGTCTGATTAACTGGGTAAAAGACTTCCTGAGTGAACGGTCTCTCCGAGTTGTTGTCGATGGATGCTCATCAGAGCCCATGTCCACTAATGCCGGAGTTCCTCAGGGGTCAGTTCTCTCTGCAACTCTTTTCCTGCTGCATATTAACGATCTGCTGATGCCCGGTATCTATGGGTATGCAGATGATAGCACAGTTGTAGAGAGATACCTTCCAGGTGCTCGGGCTAGTAAGGAACTAATCCGGTCCGAACGAGAGGCTATGGTGGAGCGTACGAATGTCTCACTTCAGGCAGTCTCCAAGTGGGGCGAAACCAATCTAGTTGAATTCAACGCCGCCAAAACACAAGCGTGTCTGTTCACCGCCAAAAGGAGCCCGTTCACCTTGGCTCCTGCTTTTCGGAATGTATCCCTGGAGTGCACCGACCGCCTTCAGCTCTTGGGAGTTGAAATCTCCTCAGACCTCAATTTTGGGCGGTTCATTGAGTCCAAAGCCAAGGTAGCTGCTAGAAAACTAGGCGTTCTTGCAAAGGTCCGACGGTACTTCACACCGGGACAGCTTCTAATGTTATACAAAGCACAGGTTCGATCGTGTGTGGAGTACTGCAGTCACATATGGGCTGGTGCTGCAAAATGCCATCTAGCAGCTTTGGACTCAATGGAAAGGCGTGCGAAAAGGCTAATTGGGGATCCTGATTTGGTTAAGTCCAGTCTACAAAGCCTCGAGCACAGGCGCAGGGTAGCCAGCCTATCGGTATTTTACAGGTTGCATTTTGGAGAGTGTGCGCAGGAATTGCATGACTTGATTCCGCCATCTCCTTTCTATCATCGGACAACCCGACGTACGGCGAGTATCCACCCTTACGTTGTTGAAACTTCAACGGTCCGGACTAAGCGTTTCGCTTCGTCGTTTATACTGCGTACATCGAAGGACTGGAACAATTTGCCTGCTGCGATCTTCCCGTCCAACTATAATTTAGGTGTCTTCAAGGCTAGAGTGAATAGGCTCTTGATAAACTAGTGCGCCTCACCATCAATGATTGCATCACTGCTTACCATCAGGTGGGATCGCAGTCAAGCGCTGGTTTATATCAATTAAAAAAAAAAAAAAAAAAAAAAAGTTCGTCGTTGCACTGGCTACTTACTGTGACAACCCTCTCATCTGCATCATCATTATTAAGAATGGACCGCGGCGAGATTGCGTTAGTAGTCGGCGTTGCCGCGGTCTGCGTTTGTATAGATGTGGAGACGATTTGGTTGCTCAGTACCTCTGAGCGCAGCCGATCAAGTGCAGCGTCGTCCAACCTGTGATTGCGTTGGATAAACCGCACCTGATCCGACAATCGTTGGGCCGAGACGTTGACGGTTGGTTCCAGGTCCTGAAAAAGAGACAGCATCCTATCACGATACGCAGTGAGGCTAGTTCCCCCCTCTGTAGACCCGTAATATGCGCGCATGACGTTCTCATTCATAGACTGAGTCCATCTCATGCGCTGCACACAACCACCGGCAGCGGGGACCCGGCTCGGAGCCGGTTGGCCCCCAGGTCCCAAGCTCTTCGGTGGCCGGCCTCTCCCCGGCCGACGTACAGGTGTTGGCGACGTCGGCGGGGAAAAATACTCGTCGCTCGAGCTCGACGCAACTGCAGCCACCGGTGACACTGGTGATCCGAGGTCCGGCGGCGGCGAGGCGGAGCTGAGCGGCGAGCCCGGGGGTGGATGGCGTGCGCGACGGGCAGCTGCTCTAGTCAACATTTTTATTCATTCCATTTCCAGTTTCCAATTTAGATGCGATGTGTTTGACGTTGTCAAACGTCATTCGGTGTTTTTCTCTTCATATTTCATAAATTAGTTTATTTGTTTAATGCGGATAGGATATAGGTTTTCTGTATTTTTTATTTCTTCTTAAATGATCAATTGTAACACAGTTTTGGGTGAAATGTACGATTTTATCAAATTTATAATGGAATAGAAAAAAAATTGACTGTTGTTGCTAGAGTGTTGCCAGGTTATTATTATTATTATTATTATTATTATTACCATCAGGTCGGATTGCAGTCAAGAACTGTAATAGTTTATATTAATTGAAATATTAAAAAAGCTCGGTTTCGTATGAATAAATATCATATAGTTATTCTCTATCTAGTTATTCAAAATTGTCCACCCGAAATTCGACACAGAAATCGCTTGCAAAACCTAGTGGATGCACAAAGGTCCACTACCCCTGCTCCCTAGGGGAACATTTTCCTAATGACCTACTTTCAACGCCAGCCAATTAATTACGCCTCGTCTCGGTAATACGCGGACATCGGTTACTGATCTGATCCATTGGTTTAGGTACTTATACGTGTACCTAATGTTCCTATGTGCTCGATGATATTGGCAGAGTCTGGTAATTGGAAATAATTTTATTGTATTGATATTTGTCATACTATGACCGAGATTCAGCCATGGCGGCCAAATCGGCGGAGACTATATAGTCTAGCTGTCGCTGTCGGTCGGTGCGGGAGATATTATTGCGCATAAGTATTCTTACAGGTTGTAACGGACAGAAGTGATCACAGGTAATGTTTAAAAACTACTTCTGCCCTTGGAAATTTACAGCTTACTTTAAGGAAGTCAATTTCAATATCTTTATTGTGGATCATAAGTTTGTACATAACATAGGTCTTAAATAATTAAATAGATCAGCTACGTCCCGCCCTTGGGGCACACAATAGTCATATACGATCTTAATCAAACACACATATACGCCATTACACACACACCATCACACTATCACACCATCACAAACACACCCACACTTATAAACGCATATTCAAATTTTCCTTTTTTTTGAGTAGCTTTTTCCTTTTGTTTATTTTTTATTTATTTTTTTCTTTTAAATTCGAAGAATAATAATAGCAAACAATTCAAAAAAACTGCATTTGTTAATTAATTTGTTAATTTACGGAAGGGACTGGACCTCACGCACGACACAGGTTATCCTAGTATGGGGGCCAGAGATATATTGTTTATTTTACTTTTTATGTCAACTGATGTACCTAATTTTGTGTATCTTGTACTAACGTTTTGAAGAAATAAAGATTAAGATTAAGGAATATATCTAAATAAGTACATTATTTTTACAAATTATTTAAATTTCACATAAAAAATAAAGAGTTAAAACCAAACGAAACGAATTAAGGTAGGTAGGTAAACATCAGTAGGCTGAACACATCATGACTGAGGGGGGCTATATTGGAGCAGTAATTTGTTCAAGAAGAAGTCTTATAAAGAGTAGTAGCACTTGTCTCACAGATATGTCAAACAGTATATCTGTGACTTGTCTACTACTGTTAGTAGACATATTATGTATCATGGAGACTCTTTAATTTTTTTCATTTTTCTGTAATAATTCTGATAGGCACCGGAATATTATTAAAGATGCGTGTAGCCATGTCATCCTCCTCCTTGAGCCGTATTCCTCAATGCTAAGGGTCGTGACCTACCTGCTTCATCACTTTCATTTTATGATGTTCCTCCATCTATTCCTGTCTCTGGCGGTGTTAAGGGCTTTGTATACCGTGGAGTCAAGAGCGGTGCGGATCTGGTCGGACCAACGTATTGGAAATCCTAAGGAAAGACATAGGCTACTTTTGATCTGACTTCGATTTCGACTTCAACTTCGCATCCGCAATAACCGACATTCATGCGGACGAAACTGCTGGCAGAAATTAGTAGTTGTACAGTTAAGGTAGGCGGGACTCCGAGGTCACGGGCTCTCAGAGTGGGGACTCTGTCCGCCCGCCAAGTGACTTCAGGAAAGACGGTGGCACAGTGATCACGTGCTACCGTGCACAGGGGCGCCGGCTTTTAGAAAACCTCATGGGTGCTCATGCTCATTTGATGACTCGAAAAAGTAGCGAAGTGTGAGAAGAGAAATGCACACTGATCGACGGACAAATAAATATATGTCCTACTTACATACTGCGTACTTAATTACTAATTTTGTTTGATAAAAATGTAAAATGAAACCATTATGTAAAAATGAAACTAGTTTTTATTATCAAGAAATATTATAATTTATACGTAACCTAAAAGGTGATTACTGATCTGTTTCGTGATGTCTATTCTCAGGGGTGTTCGACACCCACTATTTATTTATTATGGGTTCTTGAGCCCCCGAGCACCCACGCAGTCGGCGCCCCTGACCGTGCACAACGAGGCTAAGGGGAGACCTCTCACAATCTCCTCTGGTATGTGTCCTAACAGACGTTATACAGAGGGGGTTCCGGGGTGGTCCTTTCAAGAGATCACGGGGCCCTCTTCCATGTGCTGATGGTGATCACCGGGGTGGTTTTAGTGAAGTAAAAATCCCACACTCCCTGGTCTTTTCCCCAAAAGTCCAGGCGCCTTTTAAAAGTTTTCCCCAGAAAACAAAAAAGGTATATAATTTAAAATTTCGTGCAACACATCAAATGCTATAATTTCGCCAATGCGATATTATGGCCATATCTATTTATTACAAAATTGATAATAAAAATAAAATTGATCATCAGCTGATCAAAATTAGTATAGGAGATATAATTGAGCGTAACTTGGAAACTGCAGAATGCTTTTGAGTTGGCAATGTTGTCATAACTTTTATCTGTGGAGTAATATTTTGATCCAAACGTCCTGACGCAAGGACGCTTGGATCAAAATACTATTTCTTATGTAAAAGTAATAACGTTTTTTTTTTCTAAATAATGTAAACTAGTTCTTGACTGGATCCCATCTGATGGTAAGCAGTGATGTTATCGTTGATGGTGAGATGCACTAGTTTATTAAGAGCCTATGCACTCTAGCTTTGAAGACACAACTAACTTATTCTGTTTTTACTTTTATAACAAAAAAAGTTTTAAAATATAATCTAAATGTAAGTTCTCAATTTAAACTCTTAAAGCTTATGAAAAAGAAAACTTTCCACGAAGGCGCTCCAAAATATAATGGCAAAAAAAAAGTAGATCTGTTTGTATTTTCTGGAGGTGGATATAAGTCCAGAGGACCTACCGCGAACTCCTGAACTGTTAAGGGATGGAGCTATATAGGGTGTATAGCTCCATCCTTCTTTCTCGCTCACACGCTTGATATTTTAAAACGCCATGGTAAGGCCCCAATTTTCTTAAACAACATCATTTTTAGTATATGGGAAACATGAATACAGTAATTTTTACACCATGTTATATTTTTTCCCAAAAATATTTAAAAAAGGTCACAAGTTGGACACCATCGACACTAAGTAAAACACAGGTCACGGCAGGTTATAGCGGGCTATATGGGCCAGCGCACAGCTGGGTACGGGAGCAAAACAACCCCTCAGTCGCCTGAATGGCCCGATGACCATGTATTTGTGCGGACAACCAGGTAACACACAGGCTTATAACTTTGTGATTTTTCATTATACAGTTATGAAATTTTGTACATCGATTCTTTATTCTTTACATAAAAATACTAGACACGTGTTTCGGGTTTCGCATTTATTAAAATTAATGTTTGTAGATACCTAGATACAAAACAAAACATATATAAACACATGGCTCCATCTACCAAGAAGTATCCAAGCATCCGTATACTGTCTTGCCATCTATTGAACGCAACGCAACATTTTACCGTTTCGTTGGCAAATGGCACTCGACCGTCGACGAAAGTTCTGCTTGGTTTTACTGTAGTATAGTAAACTTCACACATTATGATAGATGTCGCTGTTAGAGTCCAACGAACAATTTGGCCCTGGAGCGTTGTTAGTAGTAGGTACAATGCATTCCAAATAAGAATAGGATCGATTAACAGGTAGTGGCGTCACATACTGTCAAATCGAAGAATTATTATGGTGAGCAAAACAAGAAAATTTTAAAATTTAATTTATTTACGAACTGTGAACGAAAATAGTTTAATCAGAATCCAGTTCTTCAATTTTGCTCATCTCGGAGTTCTTTAATTTTGGCCAATTTCTTGCGATTTGACAGTATGACGTGACGTCACAACATGGCGTCGATCCTATTCTTATTTGGAACGCATTGTACACGTTTGTGAAATTAAATGGCGAACTAGAGGTATAAAAAAATTTAATGCTTTTTCCTCTACAGAAAATCAATAAATACGTAACTTTTCCTGTTCTGGTTAGAGTGAGACGGAGTATCAGACTTTTACCAATTAAAACCCACCCGTATTTATTCAGTCAACCTTTGCGTTCCAAGGTCACGTCACGGTGATTGTGCCGATGAATCCGGCAGCCCTGGCAGGCGTCGGCTTTAGCGGGCCACGTCAATTTTATTATGTTGACCTATCTTTGAGGTGCGCGTGGAATACAACGCGTCATCGACCTATGAAAACGACCATCACCCCTTCTGTATCTTACCCCGATTCTTATATAAGCTTTTGAAGTTGAAACAAACTCTACTTTACCCTCAAAATTCGGCGGTAAAGTAGGGTTTGAGATGTTTTTAAGAGGGTCCTTTTCCACTCGCCTATCGTCAACATCGAGCATGGTTTAAAAGCTTGTTGCATTCGCAATCCAATGTTTGACGAAGGCGCAACGCGAAAAAAGAAAGATAATGCCTGAAAACTCTGTATTTTTAAATCTCTTAAAAGTTTTTGAAAAAATTTGTCGTCATTTAGAATCACGGTTAAATGTGCATAGCTTCTATGGATTTACTTTTTTGTATTTCTAATATATGAGTATTATGGAGGGCAAAAGTTCACGTAAAATAGCAGATTTTCAGAGGTCTTTACTGGATTGCTTTTACACAAATTTATATTTTGATTTCCATAGAAGCCTAGATAATATCCACAACATAATATATTATCTGATTTTCTAAAATATTTATTTTCGAGCAGTTTGGGGTTGAAACTCTCGGATCGTGGGGTCCGAGTGCTCACAAATTATTTAAAGAACTTTCAAAACGCCTTGTTGACACTTCGCATGACCCAAGGGCTGGCTTTTACTTCGGACAAAGGATAAGCATTGCCATTCAGCGTGGCAATGCCGCCAGTCTTTTGGGTACATTACCAGTCGACAGCGATGTGGAGGAGTTTTCGACGCCGTACTTTAGATTGCTTTTTTTAGTACTTTATGGCTTTTATTTTTATTTTGTAAGTTAGTTTTAATTACGTTATTATTAGATTTAAATGTATATAAAATGAATAAATATATTTATTTATAAAAGATGTGTAAATTCACGTAAGAGCGGTTGTATTGAAATTTATCTCGGGATGGGCGCACTTAATAAACTACTTACCTACAACTCCAAATTCACTAACACTCAATTCAGATATCAGCTTAAAACCACATATTTATAAGGAATTCATAAAAGAAAGCAAATGTAACCATCATTTTTATTGTGAATCAACATTGAATAAATAAACACTGCACAGATTCATTATAACACAGGTAAAAACGCATCTATGATATATATTAAGTATGTCATTTGTTTTACATAGTTCCTCGCGCAGTGTGTACTACCAGTAGTCGCACTAGGCGCAGCGATCAACAGTCAGTCGTACAACAGGCCGCCCGATCAATGTCCTACTGTAGTAAGAACGTCTTGCTCAGACCGCAGTATGCCTGATACGGCACATCGAGTAAAAAGCAACATATGTATCATTCAGAGAGACATATGAGGTGAGGTTCACTGAGAGAAGAAACATTAAGGCTGCCATCAGACGGACCGCATCGCAGCAACCGCGCGCCGTCGATATATTCAAATGCATGCAATTATCTGCAGTCGGATCTGACTTTGCACAGTTGACGCCACGCATCTAGCCCAGGAGCTCAGTATAAGATTTGACCTTTAAGAGCTTCAAAATAAAGATGACATTGATCGCATAATACCGACGCGCCGTAAAGCTCCTTGACTAACTGCACATTATCTGTATGTGGTAAGCGATGGACAGCATGCGTTGACACTATACGACTGCAGCCTCATGACTGAACGAGACGAACGTACAACTGCATGCAGTCACAGAATAAGTAATAGTACAAGCAGTTGAATATATCGACTGCGTATGATTTCTGCGATGCAGTCCGTCTGATGACAGCCTAAAAGCAGATTGATTTCTAAACGTCGTTGTACCTTGATAAAGTCATAAATAATGTCTATAGCCTATTTGCGTCAAGAAAATAGTAACTCATCGGTGCTATTCCAAAGTAAGCGGATTCATACTGGGGTAAAAATCAAACCACCAATATTTAAGCATTTTTGCTTTTCATTAACAAATATGAACTCAATTGCTTTGAAAATAAAGTACACTTTAGAATTAGTTATATTGCTTTGTGATGTTTGCATAATCATTCCAGTTAGTCCGTAGGGTATACAAGTTCCATGGGCTGAACTAAGTGACAACGATGAATTACTATTTTCTTTAAATGCGTATAGACTATAGTTCTATAAAAATTTGGCAATTTTTGAAAACAAAGTAGATTTAACACTGGAATTTTTTGTATTAAATATAAAAAATGTACTCTAAAAATACTTTAATTCCTAAGCGAAGTATCACTTCGTTCATTTTGCTTCTGTTGTATCTACTTGGGTCCCAACATGTCTTCGGGTTTCACCCATTGATCGAACTGTTCCGCAGTGAGCATATTCAGCTTGATTGCAGTCTCCTTTAGGTTAGCTCCCTCTTTGTGAGCTGTCTTTGCGACTAGAGCGGACTGAAACACAAAATTTTGCAATATTATTTTCCATTTCTTGTGTCGAGCCTTTTCAGGAATAACATCGTAAGCGACCGTTCGCAATTTTTTCAAGAATGAGTTTTTTCTTACTATACTTTTCAATTAGGTAAGAAATCACCTAATCTTTCCTGCAAAAATCTCTAACTGTCTGTTACGATGTTCTTCCTGATAAGGTGCGATATATGAACTTGTTCCTATCGTGATTTATTATATCAGCGAGTTGCAAACTATTCAGGCTCTCAATTTAGATATAGCACATACTCCATTTGTCTCTCATCTATGCTTATGTTTCTAAATACGCTATAAACGGTACCTATATTGTGAGATAATACCTCGTTTTTAAGGCAAGAAAATTATTCACAAAGCATACTAGTCACTTCATTATTATCTCATCTATGCAACATACACAAGACCAAAAATGGGAGGGAAAGCTACACATTCTGTAGACCAAATTACATCTACTAGTATAAACATTTAAAAAAATCTCTAGGATGCATCCAAAGTCTTCCACGATTCAATCAATTTGCCTAGCCTCTTCCCAATAAATTTAGAAGACAATTCAATAGAATCTGTAATTTTTAAGTTAGATTAATTGACATCGCTGTTTGTAAACACATTTACACGCTATGTTTTGACAGGGTATGCTGAAACAAATTTACTGTAACACCTTATGTACCATATTCTAGCAAATCATTGATGTGAATTTCGATCTCGATTTAAACTAGGTATGTTAGGGGTTGGCTTTCAGCCTAACTGGACCTACTGTTGTTTTTCATTGAGTGATTTCTTATCTGACCCCCAGAACCCCGTAACTGGGTGATACTGGCAACTCTGGTGTCAGGTTCTCTTTCTCTTCAATGGTTTTTATATGTAAGTCTGACGTGCTCTCTGGGCAGTCAGCCTCGTTACCATCTAACTAATTAGCGAATATACATTTATCCAAAAACTACACGATTCAGACAAAAATGAAGGAGTAATTCCAGAAAAATATGTCACCTTGTCGTATCCGATATGCGGGTTGAGCGCTGTGACCAACATGAGTGACTCCTGCATGATCTTTGCTATTCTCTCAGTGTTGGCCTTGATACCGACCGCACAGCCCTTGTTGAACGCCTGGCAACCATCACCTAGAAATGATTACAAATTATTAAGTTATATAATCAAAACACTAAAGAGTTCCTACTCAACTTACAAGATTGCGCTGCCAACAGAATAGATCTAATTATTATCATCATCATTTCAACCATAAGACGTCCACTGCTGGACATAAGTCTCCCTCAAGTATCACAACAATGGCCGGTCATGTGCGCCTCTGGCCGGTCATTCATCGAATTCCCACGACCCTTACCAGCTCCACCTTTTTTTTTTTTTTGATATAAACCAGTGCTTGACTGCGATCCCACCTGATGGTAAGCAGTGATGCAATCATTGATGGTGAGGCGCACTAGTTTATTAAGAGCCTATTCACTCTAGCCTTGAAGGCACCTAAATTATAATTAGACGGGAAGACCGCAGCAGGCAAATTCTTCTTTATCCAACCCTCTTCCCAGTTTAACTCTCCTTATACGCTTGCGTCAGAGAGCTCTGTTCTGGCTTGTCTTTGCACTCAAGACTCCTCAACAGCTTCATCATAAATCTCCATCTCTATAAATACCGCTTGGTTATGCATACATATATTCTGGTAGACGCCTGACGTGTCTCAAGTAGCATTTCATGTTTGGTTTATCATTCTAAATTCTTTTTTGTATTGCGTTGTTATTTTCAGTATTGTTATTAGTTGTAGTTTCTTGTTCTGTTATTCCTTATTATGTTTCATTTATCCTTTTCTATTCTATTCTGAACTTAACATACTCATAATGTGTTTTGACAACCCTTGATATCTTTTTCACTCTTCACCGATCCTCTCATTTGTATTTCATTCTATCACTATTTAATTCAAAGTGTAAGTCTTGGTAAAAGTGTCTTCGCTTTGACTTCGACTAGAACTAGATTTATTGAATTTAAGTACATTCCTAACTTACCGATTAGCCTAATAGATCTCAGCACATTAGCGACTATCATAGTTTTAAACACGTTGAGCTCGAAGTGTCCGTTGCTGCCTCCGACGGTGACGGCGACGTGATTGCCCATCACTTGCGCTGCGATCATCGTCAGAGCCTCGCACTGAGTGGGGTTCACCTTGCCTGAAATATGACAAACCCAGCGTTAGCAAAAATAAATCAGTCTTCTAATTACCATCGTGGAGCATCTAATCAGTCAAAAAGGCCACACCAGGCATAATAGATGATCCAGGCTCGTTCTCCGGCAGCATCAGCTCTCCCAGCCCACACCTAGGTCCGGAAGCCAGCAGGCGGATGTCGTTAGCAATCTTCATTAAGGATACAGCCACTGTGTTCAGCGCTCCTGATACCTCCACCATCGAGTCGTGGGCAGCTAAAGCTTCAAACTTGTTTGGTGCTGTTTCGAAGGGGATACCTGCAAAAATGTTAATTTCCTATTAAAACAATATTTATAATACGATAATCAAAAACGTCAAAAATCACAAAACCGTCATTGTTATTGGCGATCTAAACGCCATAATAGGTAATCGTACAATCAACGAGAACAATTACATAGGGCCATATACATCTGGAAAGCGAAACAACAACGGACAGAGGTTAATAGACTTTGCACAAGAACACGATCTTAGTGTTATGAACAGTTACTTCAATAAAAAACTTAGTAGAAAATGGACTTGGTTGTCACCAAACGGATACGTCAAAAATGAAATAGATTTTATAATTACGAACAAACCCAAATTGTTCATGGATGTTCATGTTATAAACCAACTAAACTTCAACACCGACCATCGCATGGTTCGTGGAACAATGACCGTGTCCCACATGAAACACTCACGCAAACACTTGCGAAATAGTAAGCAACCATTCAAATTACCCTTACCGAAAGCGATCTTGGACCCTTTAGAACATGCTTTACAAGACAAAATTCACAAAACTCATACTCTACTGGAAAAATACGATATCTTAGAAAAAGAACTAAAACAGATTGAAAACAACACACAGTCAACTAAAGCTTCAAAAGATAAAATCGGAAAAGAAGCAAGGAATTTGATGGAAATGAGACAGTTTTTAAAACGGCAAAAACCAATTGATAGGAAAGAAATAACTAAGATAAGTAAAAAAATCAATGAATGCATAAGAAATCATAGAAAGCAAACAAGACAAGATCGAATCATGTTTCACATAAAATCTACTGGAGGAGTCAAGAAAGCTTGGAAGGAGTTAGAAGAAAATACAAATTGGATACCAGAAATGAATAAACAAAAAGATCAAAAGAATAAAACGAAAAGATCCGAAATACTAGAAGCAGCGACAAATTTCTATCGAAACCTTTACAACGACGACGACGAAATGACATCATCACTACCATGTCTAAACCAAATGGAAAACGAAGAAGACGAGATCCCAGAAATATTGGAAAGTGAAATATTAAAAGCCATCCAATCACAAAAAAGTGGGAAAACGCCAGGGGAAGATAGAATCTCGAACGAACTGTTAAAAGGTTCCTCGGATGTTTTACTTAAGACTTTGCAAGACGTATTTAATGATATCCTCAGACAAGAAAAACCTCCAAAACAATGGACTACGTCAATAATTACATTGCTCCATAAAAAAGGAAGAATGGATGATATTAACAACTATAGACCAATTAGTCTCATGTCCAACCTCTACAAAGTGTTTTCAAAAATCATACTCGATCGGATTACAAACAGTTTAGATGAAAATCAACCAAAAGAACAGGCAGGATTCCGCAGCGGTTTCTCGACTATAGATCATATTTTCACAATTAAACAAATCACCGAGAAGTACAAAGAATATAGATTACCTTACTATCTAGCGTTTGTAGACTATCATAAGGCATTTGACTCTTTAAAACACAAAAAGATTTGGGAAGCCCTGGCCAGTAAGGGAGTACCTAGAAAATATATTCGGATTATTAGAAACATCTACAAAAACATGACCGCAAAAATTAAAACGGAAAAACTGGGAGAACTATTCCCCATTAAAAAAGGCGTCAGACAGGGTGATCCCTTATCACCTAAATTATTCTCAGCAACATTAGAACTTGTGTTTCGCAATCTAGAATGGTCAACTTACGGAATAAGAGTAAATGGAGTAATGCTGAACCACCTTCGATTTGCAGACGACCTTATATTAATTTCTGATAACCCGAATCAGCTGCAAACTATGCTCAAACAACTTGTAGAGGAAAGTCGAAAAGTAGGTCTACAGATGAATCTAACAAAAACTAAATTGATGACGAATCGTTCGAAACCACCCATACGGGTCAACAACGACCTCATCGAGTTTGTAGACGAATACACTTATCTTGGACAGATTATATCTCCTTCAAACGATACATCTAAAGAAGTATACAAAAGGGTGAATGTAGCATGGAAGCGATACTGGTCCCTAAAAGAAATTACAAAAAACCAATCAATTCCACTGACGCTAAAAAGTAAAGTATTTAACTCGTGTATACTTCCTACCATGACCTACGGTTGTCAAACATGGGCTTTAACTAAGCAAGATACAAAAAAAATGCAAACATGCCAACACAACATGGAGAGAAGTATGCTTAATGTTAAGAGAAAGGACAAATTAAGCCTTAAATTCATCCGAGGGAAAACAAAAATAGCGGACGTGGCATATACAATCAAAAAATTAAAATGGAAATGGGCGGGTCACCTAGTCAGAAACAGAAAGGAGAAATGGGCTAAATTAGTAGCCGAATGGTACCCTAGAGAAGGCAAACGGAAGAGAGGACGCCCGTTAAGAAGGTGGGACGACGACATAAAGGCGGAAGCGGGATCAATGTGGAAGAGGAAAACCCATGACCGGGAACTGTGGAAGAATATGGGGGAGGCCTATGCTAAAGCAAAACAATCTTCTAAAACCGATGTCGGAAAATAATTTTTATATTTCATTATTATTACTTAACTAAACAGTGTCATAGATTGTTAATAAAGGCTATTATTATTATTATTATAATCAAAAACGTGGGAAATCATCAAATAACTTCTCTCGCTCTATATGGAGTGAAAGGATATGTCAGACTTTTAATGACTAAAACCCATATGTGTTCCTTTAGTTGCCCTTTGCATTCCAGGGCTACGGTAACCCTTTGGAGCATGCCCGCAACCCTAGCAGGCATCAGCCCTAGTGGGTCCCCCCAGTTTTGCTGACATCTTTGAGGCTGTTAAGATAACCTGAGTATTTCTGCCATAACGCATTTTCTTTTATCCTTTCGCTTGTCATTAACACCAAGACTTAAAATTAGAACTACGTACCAGTGAGAGTTGCGATCTCCGCAGCGCACTTCTCCGCGAACCCAATTCGAGTGTTTAGTCCGGTGCCGACAGCCGTGCCGCCCAACGCCAGGTAGTGCAGTCGCGGCAGCGTGGCGCACACGCGCTCGATGCCGTACGTCAGCTGAGCCGCATAGCCACTGAATTCTTGGCCCAGAGTTAGAGGCACGGCATCCATCAAGTGTGTTCTGCATGGAAAAAAATACAAACGTAATTCATACACACATATAGGCCTGCATTCGCACTTAAAAAAGGTCAGAAACTAGTGCGCTGTGAAAAGCCCTAAGTTTTTTGCGAACATACAAAATACTTTCTAAGATATAAAGAGAAGACCGTCCGAGTCAATAAATCGATTTTTTTGAATATATTTGTAAGGGACCCGCGAAGACCCATTTTATAAATAGCCCGGATAGTCCTCTTTTGCAATATGAAAATTGAGTTAACGTCAGTTGCAGATCCCCACAGCAAAATGCTATAAGACATAATACTGTGGAATTAAGCAAAATAAACCAACAACATCAGCCAATCATCATCAGTCAATCATGGCTACATCAGTCAATTGCACGTGAGCTAACTATCGATTCAAAATAGCAATGGGGTCATTGCAATTTTGAATCGATAGTTATACCTAAAAATACAGTTGCCGCAATAACATCTAGTTATCACCATCAAGTATTAAACTGAGGCCAACTTGAGGAACATTCGGTAATGAAAACTTGAGACATGCAGTATTAAGTAAGAGATTAGCTGCGAATCATTTCAAAAGAACATCTAGACTCGACATACAAGGCATCATTATTATCAGAAGTGTCATCAGAAGTGTCATCAGAAGTGTCATCAGAAGTGTCATCAGAAGTGTCATCAGAAGTGTCATCAGAAGTGTCATCAGAAGTATCATTAGAAGTATCTTAATAGCTCTTAATAGGAAAACAGAATAAACAACACACATTAACCAACCTGCCAATCTTGATGATCCTGTCGAACTCCTTGGATTTGGCATCCAAAGTATCTCTGAGAACCACAAGGCCGGGCATGAGTCTATCTCGTAGCTCCATGGCTACAGCGATGTGCATAGCTGAGGGGTACGTGTCGTTGGAGCTCTGGGACTTGTTCACGTGGTCATTAGGGTGGACAGGATTTTTACTACCCAGCTTGCCGCCCAAGATTTGGATGGCGCGGTTTGCGATCACCTGTTAATAATATTTTGTATCATAAGCCACACAATACATGTAATTGTTTTTTTTAATTGGACAAGTCCGCGAAACTATTCTACCACCAGAATAACGCCATGTCAATAAAGATCAACGATTCCCGGAGAAAAGACTTGACTGTGACTAATTTAGTTGTCTTCAAGGCTAGAGTGAATAGGCTCTTAATAAACTAGTGCACCTCATCATCAACGATTGCATCACTACTTACCATCAGGTGGGATCACAGTCAAGTATTAGTATAACATTTAAAAAAAAAACTGTCTCAAATCAGGAGCCTTACCATCATCTTCCTGCCCTTGTCCCGTTTTATTTGGGGTCGGCACAACACGTTTTTTTCTTCCATTCTGTCATGTCACTCGTCACGCTATCACTAACTCCCTTTTCTTTCATATCACTTCTCACACAATCCATCCATCTTTTTTTTGGCCTCCCTCTCCCTCTCTCCATCCATCCACATCCACATTCATAACTCTTTTAGCAACATGCGCTTCATCCCTCCTCTTCACATGACCATACCACGATAAACGATTCCCTTTCAACTTCAACTTTCAACAACGAGCCTTACCATCAAGTTTTAAAAAGTCAGGCATGCGAACGAGAAAGAAGGATGGAGCTATACACCTTATATAGCTCCATCCCATTAAAAGTTCAGTTTAAGTTGTCAAATGGATCGTTTTAAGAGCTCGTGGTAGGACATCAGGTAACGAAATAAATTGGAAAAGAACAGTGGTGGTGCCGAGGTGGAGGTGTAAGCGAAACAATTTCCTTTTTTCCCCTTGTAGAAGCGAGCGAGAATCGGCCCTACTAGGCCCTTACGGTTTTGCTGATATCTCTTTAGAAAAAACTGGGCAAGTGCGAGTCGGGCTCGCGCCCTGAGGGTTCCGTACAAACTTACCTATGTAAAGAGTTCAATTTCTGATTGGAGTCTCAAAGTTTTTTCCAAATAGCAGAAAAAAAGTTATGACGTAAGTTATGTTTCGGCGATCGGGAATTACGTTAAAAAAATATACTGCGAACTCAGCGTAAACATGTCGGTTATGATGAGTTAACTCGTAACAACAAATTTTTTGTTTTCAAATTTATTCCTCTACTTGTGATAAAAGACCTTGCTTCATGCAAAATTTCAGGAATGGGTCAACGGGAAGAACTCTAGAATTTTGGTTCCT
This sequence comes from Mythimna impura, assembly GCA_905147345.3. NCBI lineage: Eukaryota > Metazoa > Arthropoda > Insecta > Lepidoptera > Noctuidae > Mythimna > Mythimna impura. Next base: position 3,107,676 of record LR990349.1, read on the forward strand.
TTGAGTATATAAAGAGATATATTTTTTTTTGCGACATTAAGCGGCCATTTTTTTTTCCGTTAACTTAGAAGTTTGATTTTTTCACAGCTTCAAGGAACCGCAGACTTAAGTATATGGTTTTAATTTCAACTCGATACATTCACGCATTCCCGAGATAAAGGGTCTTGACAGACAGACAGACGGACGGACAACAAAGTGATCCTATAAGGATTACGTTTTTTCCTTTCTGAGGTACGGAACCCTAAAAACAGAGATAAAGGGACGTTTGCAACTGGGGGGTAAGCCCATTCGCCGAGCACCACGACCTTAAGACTGTTTAGTATAAGTTGAATCTATCCGATATCACCGCACTATGTAAGTGGTGGGTTACGTTACCTCATTAGTGTTCATGTTGGTCTGTGTACCAGATCCAGTCTGCCAGATTACGAGAGGGAAGTGCCCCTCTCTATACAGCTTGCCGGATATGACATCATCGCACGCCTGTATAATAGCTTCCGCTGAAACACATTTGCAAATATAAATTAGAAACTGCAATTATTAAGATAAGATAGTCTTTATTTATGTAAACATTTTATACATACAAGAGCATGCAAGACTGTGATTCATTGTTTACTCAGAAGTTTGATTTTTTTCAGCTTCAAGGTACCGCAAACCTGAGTATATGGTTTTAATTTCAACTCGATACCTCCATCCGTTCCTGATATAAAGGGTCTTAACAGACAGACAGACAGGTAGACAGACAGACAGACCGACAGACAAAAAAGTGATCCTATAAGGGTGCCGTTTTTTCATTTCGAGGTACGGAACCCTAAAAAAAAAACAAATTCTTACCAATTTTTTTGTCAAGACCAAATTCCATGTTCACTTTGGCAGCAGCTTTCTTTAGTATGCCAAACGCGATGATGATCGCGAACTGTAAATAGTAAATGTAGCTCAAGAGTAGTACATTTTGACACAAGTGAATGACGATGAAGATATCGACTTGTGACATACATCTGTACCCACTGTAAAAAAAACATGCTATAGAATGAACGTAAATATGTTAAATCTGTTTGTACCAATTAGGCGATCACCAAGGCGAGCAAAAAAGTGACACGGACGTGCCATCCTTTTCTCGAAAAATTTCAGGCCATTTCGATCCCCTATAACTTCGTTGTGTATAAAACTAGAATCCTGATTTTTTTTTTCGCAGGTTTATCACCAGTGATACGTATTATATTAAATTAATCAAGGTCCCTTAAGTACTGATTGAATAAATTAACCGACTTGGTATTACAAGGATCTCACAACTTTTTACGGTAGAAGAACTGAGTTGCGCGTCTTGGTTTTTTTAGAAAGTTATGTTTTTGATGGCATTTAACTTTCGGTAAAGAACATGGAACAAAACGTACCCAACCATGTAGAAAATAGAAATTGGTACAATTAGAAAGGTCTTTGAAAATATATATTTTTTGTTATATGGGGGCAACTTTGTAGCTTTCGGGGAAAAAACATATTCGACGTTAAAAATGCCGAAAATCCTAGTAAAATCGACTCACGCACATTCAACGTTTTTGCGATGTTATCCGTTAGGTGCCTGGGATGACATTGATATTAACAATGCAATTTAAGAATTGATGTTTTTTTTTTTTTTTCGTACAAAAATTGAACGGTAGGAAGATAAGTTGGTCTCTTTTTAGACAGAATAAAACGACTGGTTATTTATTTGGTCTACAGAACAGAAAAAGGTACGATTTTTATAACACTTGGCAATAAGAAATGTAATAAAGAAGTTATCATAACTTTGGTCTCCCATTCATTCATTCATTCGTTCATTTATTTTTGAGTTAGTCAAATATGCCTCTTCTAAGTGACACCTAGTCTAAAATGCTACAGGTTAAATACAAAATTACTCATTATTCTTGCTGTTGTTTTTATACTGTTCAGTTTCGGTATTTATTATTTTTTCTGTTGTTTAATTTAGCTGATGTAGTGCTCTTCTTTAAGTAGTGGGGCATTTAGACTTAAGATCCTTAAGATGTTGCGCTGATCCCCAAGTAAATAGGACAAGGACTGGAAGATCATGATTCTCAATATCTGCTTGATTAAATTGTGTCCTTTTTTTGTAAAACTTAATGTGGTATAAAAGTAAGCAATGTGTATGATATTGTCCACTGAGTTACACCAATCTAGAATGAATTGGCCTTCCTCAAAAATTGCAATTTATAAAAAATAAATGAAGGGGTCGTGAATAAATGAACGAATGAAAGGGTTCCAAATACAAATCCAAACCAAAAAACGTGCGAAATATGTAGCAACTAGCTTTTGTCAGTGGTTTCGCACGCGTGATAGTAGTCAATTATCCCAAACGAACAAATCCCGAGATAAAAAGTATCCTATGTGCTACTCCAGGACATGACCTACCTGTAAACCAAGTTTCATCGAAATCTGTTCAGACATTCAAGCGTGAAGAGGTAACAAACATACACACTCACTTTTGCCTTTATAAATATTAGTGCGATTCTAATGCAGTCACCGTTACGGTTTCGCCATCAACATTTATGCGTGGAAATAGTACCCAGGTAGTGGAAGCATGAAAGATTGAACAAACTAAACGAGGACTACATCAAGGCCAGTGCAATGACCCACTTATGGTACGTACTCAGCCATTGTTTTCCACCTATTGCGTTGGCTGTGAAAGTGTCAAATCAATGAAGGTAGATACGAGCACAAACCTTTTAATATGACAGGCCTTGCGCTTGACCACCTGATCGTAAGCGATGAAGTGATCGACGATGGAGCACGCTTGCCTAGAACTACCATATTCACTCTTGACTTAAAGACCCCTAGGTTGTAGCTATCAGGAAACACTCCGGCAGGGAATTCTACTTAGTTATACTCACGATGAATGTGTTCCTTAACTTCTTGAGTAGCGTAATTAGAGACACAATAGTAAGACAATAGCGCACGACCGCCGGCGTTCGTGCGGGGATCAACAGCTTAAACGTAAATCGTAATTCAATTTAATTCTTTTATTACCGTATTATGTACCTATATTTATTTTTATTTATTTGTTTAATCTTCATGGACCACAAAGTACCTACAAAGGCGGATTTAATGCCTTAGGCATTCTCTACCAGTCAACCTAGGTACTGATAAGGCCGTAATAGCAAACTTTATTGAGGTCTTACTTTATTAACTGAAACTAGTTTACCTCTACAAAGGTAAAGTCACAACACGCATACACTGTTTATGTTAATTCCTGTACCCGTCGTTGCAAAGTCAGAGAAACTTCACTAAGGTTGAAAATGTCTAAAGCTTCATATACCGTAACGTATGAAGCTTTTGATGGGGACAAAATGTACTCCAACATGACGCACAACGCTGGCAAATTGTCCAACAACAGTTCCCGCGTCACGTTAATGCATTACAAAATGTTGGGGACCAAGTTGCGGGACACTTTTTTATTATTAATGATAGGCTCGCTTTTGACCACCATCTCACCTGATGTGTAAGCGATGATGTGGTCGACGATGGAACACGCTTGCCTAGAAGTAGCCTATTCACTCTTGACTTAAAGACCCCTAAGTTTAGCCCCCCGGCAAGGAATTCCACTTCTTGGCTGTACGCACAATAAATGTGTTCTCAAAACGCTTTGTGCGGATGGGTGGGATGTCTACCATGTACCGGTGACGCAACGCCGTACGTCTAGTGGTCCGATGATGGAACGGACTTGGCGGAATTAGATTGTGCAATTCCAGTGCACACTCTCCGAAATGTAAACGATAGAAAACCGACAGGCTAGCAACTCGGCGGCGATGCCCAAGGCTTTGGAGCTTCGACTCAACAAGTGCATCATTGCCGATGATTCTCTTGGCTCGCCTCTCACTGGGCAACGTTGCAGCGTCACGTAGATTGATCGTTGCGCGTCATCTTACGGGACATTTCGTCCCCTATCTTTGCGGTTCATGAAGTGGTATTCACACTGTAATCGTGCATACAGCTAAGGCATGGGATTCCTTGCCACAGTTTGTAATTCCTGATAGCTACAACGTAGGGGTCTTAAAAGTAAGACTGAATAGGTTACTTCTAGATCTAGAAAACGTGTTTCATCGTCGACCACATCATCGTTTACAGTCTACTACAGTCTACACTATAGGTATAATATTGTAAAGATTTTTGAATAAACTCAAAAACTAGTGGAACGATTTAAAAAATTCTTTCATTTTATCACTATGAGACAGGCACATATTTTCTATTTTTACTCCAACGGAGCCACTAGAAGAAGCTAGCAAATTAAATATAACAAACTCAATCTGAAGTTCTTAAAAAATATCCCGTCTCTATTTTATTTACCATGAATAAAGAGCTAGAGTAAAATAAAACAACATTAACTTTATACAACCATCGATAAAGCCACAACATTAAAAATTGAGTTGAATGCTAAATACGAATGTGTGACCAAGATATTTTTATTGCGTCACATCGATCGGGCATCGTAGGTCAACCTTTACATCAGTTACTAAAGACCAATAAAAACACAAGTGTATTATTGTTGTGTTTACGTCATAACACATTTTAGATAACGCAATTAGCAACTAGTTTGGTGCAGCAAAACCCACATGTTTTGGATAAAAAATCGGTTTCTCACGAATTTATTAGGTACATATAATACCTATCTAGTGTCTACCTGCGTCAGGCAACTAATTCGCAGTTGTCTGGCATTTTTGCTGAACTGTACCTATTTGGTGCACAACCGTGAAATCTATATTAAAAGGAGAATCTGACTGACTGACATATCAACGCACAGCCAAAACTACTGAGCCTAGGAGTGTGAAATTTTGCACAAGGCTTCCTTTTATGACGTAGGCGAGCACTAAGAAAGGATTTTCGAAAATTCACAACCTAAGGGGATGAAACGGGGGCCTAAAGTTTGTATGGAGAAAGCTACTATCACGTGGGCGAAGCCGCTGGCAGCAACTAGTACACAATAAAACACTTTTTAAATATTAAGTTTCCATGGGTTCCTTACTTAATGATTTGATTTTTATTAAATCGAACACGGTGTGTCGATAATTCAGTTGAACGATGTTTTATTCCATCGATGCTTTATTGGTGCAATCACAATGTAACGTTTGTGCGAAAAATCCTGTTACGAAAAACCATACAGCGATTGCCGAGCAGTCTCCGTCTCGTATATACTATCGAACTAATTATTCGATAGTACCTATATACGAGACGGACACTGCTCGGACCAAATACCACACACTGGCGTTGCTATCGAAGGGGACCCAGTAGTACTCTGTGGATAGTATCTGAATTATCGACACACCGAGTTCAAAACTCAAGACTTAAAAATGGAATAATCAAGTTTGGAACCTGGTTTCTACATAGTGTGTATCTGTGTGTGCTTAAAGCCATAGCTCCCGAGCAGTTCCAAAAAACAGTGACTTTCTGAAACCTACTCCTCGGTAACGGCTCGGTTAATAGGTTTGAAAAAAATATATGTTTATTATATTTTTATGCTTATTTTTGATATTTACAGACTACTTTATGAAGACGAAGACTTTATGAGGCGTTAGTTTGGGGTTTGAGCGGTCGGGGCCCAGTTCAAATTCCGAACAAAAATGTTAGAAAGGGATGACGGAGTAGCCCACTCGTCATCAGCTTGTAACATACATTACAGCCAGAAAAGAATATCACTCTTAACTGCGAGCGTCAGTCTCTTTTCTGGTTTTATTATGAAATCCAAATAACGGAGAACGATTATTATACGGAGAGCTGAGGTCAATAATTACCTATATTAATGAAGAAATCTGTGCAAGAAGCAAGTCAAACTCACCGGCATTCGTTCCTCGATGCCTCCAATAGGGAAGTTCATGATAGACCTATAAGTTTGGGATCCGTAGAGCCTGTCCTCTGGCACATCCACCTCGCCCATGGTGTCGTGCTCTTTCCGCTGTAACAAGATAAGAAACAGCCTTAGACGAATGGCTCTGGTCAAGATATTAAGTGACTCAGAAGATAACATTCTGGTTTATATTCGAGCCATGGTGGCCAAGGATACACGATAAAATTTTAATTTCAAAATCGGTAAAAAAATACACTTTTTACACGACTCATCGTTTTATTATGTGTATGTTTCTTAGCTGACTATACTGAAAATAATTATTAAAACAAAAACTCAGGTCAGTCTCTTTCAAAGTCCATACAAATTAATTTAATCTATGAGAATTCTCAGTGGCCATTAACCATTGGCGCTGAACATACTATCATCATTTCAACCGTAAAACGTTCACTGTTAGACATAGGCCTCCCCCAAGTGTAGTAATAACGACCACTCCTGTGCGTCTCGCATCAATCGGATTCCCGCGTCCCTCACCAGGTCGTCGGTCCACCTTGTGGGAGTCCTACCAATGCTGCGTCTTCCAGCACGCGGCTACCACTCCAGAACCTTCCAGCTCCATCGAACATCTGTTCTGTGAGTAAAAGGGCACATTGCCCGCAGAACAGGTGCCCATATAATATCCTACAAAAGTATGTGTGCAAAAACACAGGTCTGTGCACTCTCTGTTCACTCTCGTAGTTCGAGGGGATCCGATACGAGCAAAGACAGATCAGATGTACGTAAGACCAAATAGGTAACGTGCTTTAGATATCACACTGTCATCTACCAAAGTTCGGGCTATTCAAGAGATCTTCTTCTTTGCTCCCGCCTCTTTCCGTTATGCAGGGTCGGCTTTTTTAATCCTTCTGCCCCATTCTTGTCGTCTGTAAGGCCAAGTTTCTGCATGTTCTTAGATGATGTGAGATAATAATTATACAATATGCAGCTACATTGCTTAAAAAAACTATTAGAGTCGTGACATCCAAAAACACAGCATTTTTGGTCAGCGAGTGTTTTTAGTTCACTCTCCTGAACTGAACAGCTCATCTTCGCGCCTTACTTGACTTAAACTTTATTATTTTATAGTCTCAGCTTCGTTAGCATCATCTTAATTTAACTGAAATACTTCTACTGTTATTTATTTATTTACAAACACTTGTACAATGGAAACTTACAAACTAAAACAATACTAGAGGAAAGTAACTAAAAATGGAATAGTATCCTAATATGGAATACTGTTGCGCATAGGCCTCCCCCCAAGGGCCACCACATTGGTTGCACCTGTGCTTCTCGCATTTAGCGATTCCTAATGCCTTCACCAGGTTGTAGGTCCACCTTCAAGGCCTTCTACCGCTGCGTGTGCCGGTAGGCAGTTGCCACTCCAGACCTTTCGACCTTATTGACCACCTGTTCTGCGAGGAATGTTCTCCGCTCATTGCCACTCATGACTGTCAATTCTTCAGGCCATATCGGTAACCTTCATTAGCTTTACTCACCGTTTTTGGAGATTTCATTTCCGGGTCTGTACATACTGTGCACGCCATTTTGTCAAAATATTTTGTAAAACAAAAATATCCTAAATACTTATTCAAAATACCGAAAGCAGAACTACACTAAAATATAATGTAATAAAGAAATAAAATAAATAAAACATTCTTCATAGTTTACGAAGTGACAACGTCAGTTCACTGTCAAAGTTTTTAATTACAGCTTCTTTTAAAACTTTGCGATACTGGTCAGTACTTTTTTCTATACAGTCCGCGGTTAAATAACCATCAAATCAAAATCAAAAATATTTTTAATTCACAAACGCCTACATGGGCACTTATAAAACGTCAGATGCTAATGCATCATCATCATTTCAGGCGAAATGTTCTCATATCCATCGGATTCCAGGTCATCCGTCCACCTTGTGGGAAGCCTAACTTAATGAGTATATTATTATATCTATATATATCTCATATATATCATCATCATCATCACCATTTCAGCCGAAAGACCGACGACACGTCCACGGTTGGACATAGGCCTCCTCAAGTATCGCCACAACGAACGGTTCTGTGCGTCTCAAGTCCATCATATTTCTGCGATCGTTTTAGGTCATCGGTCCACCTTGTGGGAGGCCTTCCGAAGCTTATCTACAATTATAAAGAGGTAAAGTTTGTTTTTTTTTTGTTTGTAGGAGGTCGTGTTGCGCCGACCCCAAATAACAAGGGACAAGGGCAGGAAGATGGATAGTGGTTTGTAGGAGGTACTCTCTGAAAGTACGGGTCCGATTGCAAAAACTTTTTCACCGATAGAAAGCTGCTTTATTCCTGAGTGACATAGGCTATATTTTATGTATACGGGTGAAGCTGCGGGTAAAAGCTAAGCTAGCATATATAAACTGACAATAAAAAAAAAACTAGTATGCGTAAAAAAAACTCGTATTGCATCAAAGAATTCAGCCACATCGTTGTCAATGGTAAAACTGCGCTGGCAGCATTGTCACGTTGAATAGTAATTCTTATACGTTGACCAAAGAAAAACCCAGCCTTCTGGTCACGTGAACAATTGACTAACACAAAAACCCCCTAAAAACTCGATGAGCACTAGAGCCACGGGGGCTGATCCGAACCTATGCCTCTAGTTTTTTGTTCCGTACGCCCGTTTTACCAGGGTAAAACGGGACCCTATTACTAAGACTCTGCTGTCCGTCTGTCTATCTGTCTGTACGTCTGTCACCAAGGCTCTCATGAACCGTGATAGTTAGACAGTTGAATTTTCACAGATGATATATTTCTGTGGCCGCTATAACAGTAAATACTATAAAACAGAATAAAATAAATATGACGACGCATTCGTGTTTAGTTTTCAAAAGATATCAGAGATGGCGTCAGTAGTTTAGAGTGACGTGTGTCACGTGATTGGCCACGACACTTTGACGCAACACTGGGTGCTGGTGGGATGTAGGTCGCCGGCAGAGGCGCAGTATTAATTGAGCCCTGGTTTGAGCCACATGTGTCCACTATGCGTTCAGTGGAGTGTCTTAATTGCGTTGCCTATTTTGTAGTAAGATTATTGTGTGGTGATTTATCCACGGTGATTATATTATGAGAACTAAAAGTAAGATTATAGTGAATTGCTAAAATAAAGTGATTTAATTTGTAAAGAGTGTCTACACCTTTCGCCCGATAAATCACGCCTTATCACGAATATGATGATGATCTAATGGGGCTCAAAAGCCTTTAAATATTTAAGGGGGCTCCCATACAGCGAACGTGATTTTTTTTGCCGCTATTTTCTACGGACGGTACGGAACCCTTCGTGCCCGTTTCCGACTCGCACTTGGCCGGTTTTTCAGGATGGGATGGTGTAAGCGTGTTGACACATCTTGCTTCCCTGACCAAAAGTCTACCCAATATCCAAGGCATTACGGCCAGAGCCTCTTCCCATCGCCCCGTGACAAGTCAATGGGTTCTAAAACAACTATCTTCTATTAGTCGCTATCTATATAGACACGAGCAGTGGTGGCCGAGTGGTTACGGCCCCGACTTACGAGTTAGTTGTAGGTCGCGAGTTCAAACCCAGCCAGCATTACTTTGTGTAATTTATTTCATCACCACTGCTCTAAAAACAGTGAAGGAAAACATCGTGAGGAAACCGGCATGTCCTAGAACCAAAAATTCGAAGACATGTGACATCTACCAACCCGCACTGGGCTCGCGTGGTGGATTACGGCCCATTCCCTCTCCTAGAGAGGAAGCCTGAGTCCCAACACTGGGAACATTATAAGGCCGACTATGCTATATAGACTGAGATTATTAAGTTTTCAATATTTAAGCACTTTCTTGATTCAACCACACCTGAATTTATCGAACGCTTAACACAAAAAAAAAATAAGAATACATTTCGCCTTAATTTATCATTTGTGCCTTTCATAGGGCAAGGTTACCAACTCCCAATGCGTAGGCAATAACAATGTCAAGGTCTTTTAGTCTAGGGTAGGTTCTGTTTTATTTATTGCTACCTCCCCAGTACACAAATAATATTTTAATAAAAGCTTTCCACGACCTTGGTTCTCATCGATCCGAAAGGATAACACATTGGATTTACAAATTTCTATCAAGGACTATTGGTATTTGAAACCTCATTTAGTACAAGTTCGTTGTAAAGCCTAATATGGCAACTTGAATGTTCAAACTGATACAGCAGAGCTCGTCCATATGTTTTGCCAAGCTTGTGAAGATTTCACAGAAAATTCTTGGGGCTTCGACTGTAGGCAATTTCAAGTAAAATCATGTCTGTATTCACTGATGAAGGGTCCCTATACATAATACACGTCAATCCTCATGCTTTTACAGCGGCCTCAGTGGGTCGCGTAAATTATCCTGCCCCCCTAGTCAAGTTACAATCGTATCGTTCGGTGCGAACGCCTCGAGTAGGCCACGCCTCCGATTCCTTTGTTCTGACGTCATCTCAACACTCAGTCACGTGGTCAGAACAAAGGATTCGGAGGCGTGGCCTACTCGAGGCGTTCGCGCCGAACGAATCGATTGTAACTTGGCTAGGGGGGCTGATACCATTTGAGGCGCGCATGAAATACAACGCGCAGTCGACTCTAGCCTAGTCCTAATCGATCGGCGAGCTACCCATTATACGCCATCCGCAAGATGGGACCAAAGCCTAATGAGAGAATGTCAGAGCTAGCGACCACAAGCCTAGATAAAACTGCTACTACTAGACCACCGAAGTATCCAGACAAGTTCCTTGGGAAATAATCTAAAGAGTGTGAGCCTCCGAGTCTACAGCACCAAGCGTAATAATCATCCTTATATTTTTTGATGATTAAAACCAGCCAGAAGTTGACTCTATGGCACGTAATGGCTACCTTCATAAAAAGTTTACGAACCAATTTTGTTATTATATGCCATACATGGTCAAAGAGTAGACAACAATGCCCTGCCTTCATAAGTCGATGCACTAATTAACATTGTGCCTTTCGTTTGCAAAACCTAGCACATCTGAATAGCGAAAAATACCTCCTTTAAAATTTTAGCCATTACTGTTGTTGGCTTCATAGTTTAAAGCCGTACAGCATTAAAGATCAGTAATTCTGTATGTAGATTAGTCTTTTATCGTCCTGTCTATTTCTTTCTTCTGCAGAACTTAAATCATCCTCATTTTTTTTTCTTCCAGTTAAAACAATACTTCTTGAAAACAGTCAGACCATGTGTAGTATAAAAATGAGCCTTATAATGTTCTCACTGCTGGGACTCTTTTCTAGGAGAGGGAATCGTAATCCGCCACGCGGGCCCAGTGCAGATTAGATTTGGATGTCAATTTTTATTTCCAATTTTTGGTTCTAGCACATGCTGGTTTCCTCACGATGTTTTCCTTCGCAGTTTCGAGAGCAGTAGTGATGAAATAAATTACACAAAATAATGCGCCTGTCTTGTTTTAAACCCACAACCTACAACCAATGGTTCCCCTGGGCCATTATCTGTTCCGTGGGACCACCACTGCTTCTTCTGCCTTTAGTCCATCTAAAATGCTGTTATTCAGCTGTATCTGGTTAGACTGAAAGGCAACCACAACCCAGTTAAGAAAAGGCTAGACAGATGAATACTCTTTTCTTTTTTTTATCTTTCTATTTTTTTCCCTTTTTTAGGAAGTCGTGTTAATCTTATCAAATTGTTTATTTTATAACAAGAGGCCATCAACCCATCAATCTTGACATTGATCTTCAACTGTTCTTTGTTCCCCATTTGGGCTTTTTTACGCGTGAAATCAGGAATCAGAAAGGAATGTTACACTTTTACTGACTAAAACTAACCTGTTCTCTCAGTTGCCCTTTGCGAGACCACAGTAGGTAACTCTTTCGAACAAACTCGCTGCCCTGGCAGGTGTCGTCCCTAACGGGTCCCGTCTTGCCAACATCTCATTACGGTATCCCATTTTAGGCTACTGTTTCATCATTTTTATTGGTATAAGCTAAAATGTTCATCGCTTGTTGAAATTGTCTTTATGCTGGCTGTTCTTACATTCTTCATAAGAATTTTGACTACCCAAAACACGGACAGACTTCGTTGAATAGCGGCTTTTTTACGTGAAGTGAATGTCCGAACTTATTTCAATTGATTTTTGTTTCGTTATTGTATTCGGCACCAGTTTTGGTTTGTGTTAACCACATTGTGTGCCAACGTTTTCTAAATTTTGGATGTTAGCCAATTTAAGGAATATCAAAAACTAAAGACACACTAATGCGCTTGTAGGATTTTGAAATGATTGTTTCTAGAGTCGTCTTACAATCAATGATGTACAAGTACTGATAGCGTTATTTTGCTGAACGGTTTAACTACCAATAAGATCATCATAAGCACAAGGATAAATGATTTATTTCCTTTTATAGCTACCGAGTAATTGAAACACCAGAACTAATGGTTAAACTGGATATTTCAGTTTAGCAGTCGGTAACAAGGGCTCTTGACATGTAGATAACAATAATTATTACGTCCCCCCTATGTTGAAAGCTATTTAAAGCTGATTGAGAACTGGGTCCCTATTATGATATTATCTCAACCCGGGGTGTTTCAACGTTCGAAAGTGTCACTGAGGCTCAAGAACGCAAAAAAATCCTCACGGCCCACCTAGTGCATGAGAAGTTGTTTGATGCCTTCACATCTTTAAAAAAAGGCATTATTAATCTTTATATTATATTGCGTACAACCTCCAACCACTTTCTTTATGATATCAAGGACTGGAAGCAGCTGTATTTCTTGTAGGGAAGGCCGCTATACTTATTGATTTTCCCTGTACTATAGGGAGGTACTCGTATCTATGTCAATCTTGAGGGACAAGGGCGGGAGGATGGTGACCTTTCGGGCATTGAACTTCGTTCCTTTTTTAATCTTTTTTTTTATGTAAGTATGTTGTTACCTTAGTACTCTGTTATTTATGAACAGATTTTGAAAATTCCGGTATGGTCCCATGTTATCAAAACCCAATTCTGATGATTCCCCACCTCAGAAAAAACCTCTATTTGTTATCATCTCAGTAGTCGCCTTCTTTCCAGTTGTACGTATCATTTTTCAAGCAGTCCGATATCATAATCCATTGTTTCATTCCATTGTTTTGTTAATTAGATAGGTAACTATCCAATCAGTTTCCAGTCAGTGTTATGGTAATCGAACTTGATCCACAACTTTAATACTTTTTTATTTAGGTACACATAATTTAGTAGGTAAATAAATAGAGATTAATTTAGGTGGTCAAGTTACCTACTTGTTGTGACGTCACAACAAATTTTAATGTTGTAATTTTTAGTGTTCCGTACTCAAACAGTAAAACGGGAACCTATCACTAAGACTCCGCTGTCCGTCCGTCTGTCTGCCCTTCTGTCACCAGCCTGTACCTATCTCATGAACCGTGATGGTTAGACAGTTGAAATTTTCACAGATAATGTATTTCTATTGCCACTATAACAACAAATACTAAAAACTCGCACTTGGCCGGTTTTTAATGTTGACATTTGGTAATATTATATTAAGTATGTAAGTCGGTACACATCTATATTTATTTAAACCACAATAAATATCTACAAAACACAATAAATATCTACAAACTAATTATTTTAACTTCTATCTTACGTTAATGAGTTGGGAAATTTATTACATGCATAAATACCCGAGTGCGAGTACTTATTATAATAGAGTAAAGTAATCAAATATTTTCTGTGATAAACTTACCACACCAACATTTCTCTCCCCGTTACAAGATTCACACGTTGCCATGTTGAAAGCACAAAAACTACTCACTCAAATAATAAAAATAACACAAGAATTCTTAGGTAGTGTCCGCTGTACCGGTTAGTCTGCCGGCTGAGAGCTTAAGATCGTTTTATTGAGATTTTTTGCGAGTATTTTTGATCGCCACGTTGCGTAGCGGTGACTTACAAGTATTACAACCGGTTGATACCCCACCACTAACTTATAAATGTTGTTCCCGCGATTTTATACGCAGGGGTACCTACCTACCGGTAGGTAACGGGTCTATTATCAAAATTTGTAATAGGTAGAACCGCCCGCATGGAGAGCGTTGGCGAAACTGATTGCGAGTGGTTTACGACCACAATGTGATACGACTTATCAATTAACATTGTTTAATTTAGCTCTGGCCGCTATTTACATAATTTATTTGAGTTTCTATGCTAATTTTAGTTTGCTAAATAGGTACCTTTAATATACCTACTCGTACCTACAAAAAATTGAGAGTTGTTGAGATGCTTGACTGAAAACATTTCCATTCCAAAAAACTGTTAGTGGTACCTAAGTTAGCGGTACCTTCCACATTAGGTACCCAACAGGTACCTACTTACCTTTTTTTTATCGATTCTGCTGTAGGTAGGTATATTAGTAAAAACAAAGTTCTGTAAAATCTGCTTCTGAGTTCAATGAGCAAGATTTATCTTCCTCTACCTACCAACTTAAATTTGGTGAAAATTCATAACCCTTATTTTGGCTTAGCTGTAATCGTGTCAAAAAGACGCAAATAATTCAAATTAATTTCAATAAAAATAAATTTTAAGATAAAAAAAAACGAATCTTGTAACTCCTGCCATCTTCCAAATAAGTTCTACAACTTTTAGTCGCTTGAAGTAGAAATGAGATTTCGGCAGATGTCGCTAATACACAGTTATTTAATAGTTTGTTATTTTTACAGGGTTTTTACAGGAAAAATATTTATGACTTTTATTTGTCTGAATATTAATACCTAATTGAGAACATTTATAATATCCCAATATCTTTTCATCACTTTTCCCAAAAGTTTATTTATCTCGCAACTCCCACGTTTTCATTCCCTGTAACATTATTCTATCGTTCACTCATTTCATTCAAGTATAGTAATGACGTCAAAGAAAATGACATTTTCTTTGTGACGTCTTTCTGTTCTATAATTTTCAGGCTTTTTCAGGAGTTTTGATTGAAAATCAATGAAACATGATTACTTCTATATTTTTTTATCAATAAAATCCAATATAAACTAACCCAAACATGGACACACCCGGTGAATACGATGAAAATGACTATCCTATTTGGCAAGAACCTCGGTGCGAGCCCTTGGGAGCGCCCAAGGAGACTCTTTGTGACGAAACCACACCAGAACAAGCACAAGGAGACAGGCTACATGCCTTGGAAGAAGAACAGGAAATCTTATCATCATCGGTGTTTTCCCTGACCTCACATCTCGCGCAGGTAGAGTTTCGTTTACGTCAGATTTTAAAAGCCCCGCCGGAAGAAAAAGATGAAATGCTTAAAGCTCTTGAAGAGTTTACATCACGCGGAGTGTCTGATTCACGAGCCGCCCCTCAGGGAAGCTCAGGCGATGCGTCGTGCGGCGAATGTATCGAGCTGGAACGGAAAATATCGCGCCAACGGACGAAACAGGCTCACTTTATCGATAGGCTTAAAATACAATTAAAGGAGCTGGAGCGTTTTGCTGCAAACCCTACCTCAACTGGCGATAGTAAACACAGGACATTGATTGATCATTTACGAAGTGAAATTGACCAAAACCTAGAAGAAGGATGCCACCAACCACTGACTGCAGAGGAGCTCAGGCACCAGATCAACTGTGCAGTCCGGCAATTTGCAGACAAGCAGCTTTCCAAAGATGAAATCATCGGCAAACTACAAGCACACATAGAAGACATGCAGAAATTCATTAAACTAATGAAAGCTGAGGAACTTAAAAATAGTAAACTGGCCCCAGAAACAAAAAATGCAGCAAAATCTGAGAAATTTGAGAAAAACTTCAGCAGAAGTAAAGGCAATGATGATTTAAGAGCTGAAACTATTAATTTGATGAGAAAAGCATCAACTTTAATTCAGATTTTTACTGTGTCTCAGTTTGGTTGCTCTTCCAACACAAACAGAAGGTATGAAGGTGCAAAGTCATCAAGTAATGTAACCCACTGGGGAAATTTACGAGCTAGACTTGAGATGTCTGTGGACGGGGTGCTCCATTTAGTATCAAGAGATAGACCATCCCATAACATGATAGACAACTACGACAGTGAATCGGAAGAAGATGGTTTTGTCATAAATGATGCTCCTCTCACTACTGCAGTCCGTAGACATTTAGCTATTAACTTACGTGACTTACTCCATCATGGATTAACAGGACCTGAATCTAGTTCTCTTGTTCCTATTATTGGTTGCTTTCCTGTACGCAGATCTTCCACTTCTAGGGCCACACATATCTGGGAATTGATCCTGCGGTATTATGATTTGAATGATGGTGATAGGTTTAATTCCACTCCGGCTAGAAAATTAAGTCAAAGTTTCAACTTGGATATAGTTGGTGGGACAGCTATTACTAATAAGCAAAGTTTATTGAGTGCTATTGGCAGCATTGTGGCATCTCATACACCATACAAAAGAAGTTATGATGCCCATTTCAAAGCTTTCGTTTGTGCAGCATTAAACGCACATAAACTTGTCATTTGGTTAAATATCATTTTGAAAAGCAGGTCCTTAATTGATGCTTACTATTCATCGACAAGCTATGTAGTGAATACTGGATTCCAAGATGCTCTACAAAGCTTGGACCGCTTGACTCCGTACAATTTTGAACTTCCTGTCGACCTTGCCGTTAAACAGTTCCAGAATATCAAAGATGTATTTATGTGATCAAGTAATTTTGTAAGAGTACAATTTTTATACATAATGTACATTTGAACACTGTTTCTGAATGTGACAAGAGGCTATAACAAAGTAGGAATCATTTTACATTGTAAGATCTGTTACTGTTAATATTTTCTTTAATTCCATTATGATTTACACCTGAAACTCCACTGTTTTGGAGCTAAAGGTTATTATTACATTATAATGTTACCCAGTAGCACCTTGTCACATCATTGAAAGCAGGCTTATGATGCCTTCCACAATATCAAACTATGCTATTTGCATTTATGTACTTAATCTAGTCTATAAATAATCTGAATTATTCATTAGTCAATCTATTTAGGTATCTTTTAGTTGTGTAATTGTCACTTTAGTAAAATTTTGTTTGCTCTCTAATAATTTACCAGATTTATTTGGTACTAGTGCAGGAAAAGAGACTAACATTCCAACAAAACACAAAAATAATTGATCTACCTGCAAATCTAATAGTATTAATTACACTCGAACTTGGTACGACGGATTTGTTCCGTCCGTACAAAAGTCGAACGTGACTCAGCGTAAGTTCAAAAAATTACATTAAATTAAAATCAAAATTATTCAAAAATTAAAGTTCATGTCAAAATATTTAAATTCAAAAGTTTACTGTCCAACTCAGCAGGCCCACCGACCCCCCAAGATAAATTAATAGTATTAATACACGTTTAAACTTGGTACGAAGGACCAAACTTACGCTGTCACGCTCGACCTTGGTATGGACGGACCAAATGCGTCGTACCAAGTTCGATCGTTGAATGTTCATATTCAAATGGTATTGACCATAACTTCTTAATTTTAAAGGAAGTATTTTATTAAACGTACATTCCAATCAGATCTCACATTATGGATAGGTGTGATAAATACCATTACCAAAGATTGTAACTTTAGTATTATGTGTATTATACTATATTTATCATTGTTGCTAATTATAATGTAGTTGAAGCATGAAGATTTGAGTTTTATTTTCTGTTAATGTCCTTCGGTGTATCGTTCACACGTTAACTCTCCGGTACGGCGGTACAAGTAAGAGTGCGTTTCCACCAAAGCGGAGTGGAGCAAAGAAGAGCAGTGAAAAATGGTACAGTCAAATGGGTTTTTTTTTTATAGGTGGGATAATCATCTTATGACAAATCTCGCTCTTGGGCGGAGCGGGAGATAGTTTCAGACTTTTACTGACTAAAAACCCACTCCTGTTCCTTCGTTGCCTTCGTCCCAGGGCCACGGTTTCGTTTTCACACTACCCATGGCCCCAGTAGGCTTCGACCCTGCTGGGCCCCTACGATTTGCTGACATCTCCCTGAGGCGCGCGCGGAACAATACGCGCCGTCGACGACTTGGGCTCGGTCCGGATGGGTACCGGACGGTCGGACGGCGGGCCACCCATTGCCCGCCGTCCGCAAGCCCGCGCCTACGGTGGCCGGAAATCGGGATCGGAATCCCGGCGGCGGTTGGGGCGTGAGGACCGTTGCCGTTGCCTCACGCGATCGTCCGCCTCTTTTGCTAGCATTACCTACTGCTTCGCAGAAGGAGGCGACCGCCTGCCACTCCTCCTCGCTCCGGACCATGGCCTGTACCAAGGCCCGGCGCGAGAGATCGCCGCCGCCGATCGCCCCCACGAGGACACGGCGTTGCTCTTCCCAAGCGGGGCACACTTCCACCAGTCAAATGGGGTGAAAAGAAACAAAACTTCAAAGGGTATTTTCACGATATTTGAATATTTTTTTCCAGCATTTAACTGTATCATTTATTGACAAATTGTTATTCTAAAAAGTCGATGCTTTATTAGAAGCCGTTAATATGGCATTAAAAGAGAAAAACCAAACCAAAGTTTTGTTTCTATTCACCCCTGCATTTCTATTCACCCCGTTTTACGGTAAGTGTTCTCATTGATGCGGAGCGAGGCTGAGTGGATTTGAGCTACCCTCTGCTTCGTGCTCTCCGCTCGGTACCACAGCCTGCTCGACTCCGTTCTGCCAGG
Source organism: Mythimna impura (assembly GCA_905147345.3). Classification (NCBI taxonomy): domain Eukaryota; kingdom Metazoa; phylum Arthropoda; class Insecta; order Lepidoptera; family Noctuidae; genus Mythimna; species Mythimna impura. Next base: position 3,126,220 of record LR990349.1, read on the forward strand.
ATCCAGGTCGCGTGTTCATTTGTTTTATTTGAAAGTGCGCTCAGCTCCACTCTACTCCACTTGCACTGTTTCCAATGATGTGGAGGGGAGATTTCGAGCACTGTGATTAGCCATTTTACAATCCGCTCATCGTCAATGGAAACTGATGAGTAGGACCTATAAACCTTTTTATCAAAAAACTTTCATAGTGGTCCATACATCATGAAAGAAAAATATTTTATTTGGCACACGTACACACATACACACAATGTAGAAACAACATGTAAACGCTTAAGATAAAAAAATAAGAAAATTAAATAACTAACATTGTGTCTCGCGCCTGCACCAAAAAAGATCACGTGTGTGAAACAAGCCTAGCACATCGAGGCCGTTCTAGTTACCTTATCATTCATGCGGATTGCTTATCACTAGCGCGTCGTGGTCTGCGGTATCCAAGCGGTAGGAGGAAGTAGGTATACCTATAAGCTATAGTGATGACGGTAACCGCGGCCTGACCTTGCTGTCGTTACCTATTACCATGTGGTTCACAGAGTGCTTTGTAATAGGTATAATGTGGCTAAAATAGGGCTGCAAAAATTTTTCAAAGAGTTCCCGTGACCCTAGAACACATAATGAGTATTTTATGAAGGAATATAGGTAGGTGGGCTGTAGTTTTTACCATATAAATAAGTGTTCACCAAGATTTTTTTATGTTAGTCCGTTGGGTACCTATAGAAGATCCTTGGCGTTCAGTTCAGTGTCATTCGTAGGCGGAGGAGAGCAAATAAGATGCGGTGGCCTCCTTCTGCAAAGTACTTAGTAATGCTAGCGATAGAGATGGACAAACCCTGAGGAAATGGACATCCTCACGTCACAGGAGATATCGGTGCGCATTTGCGGATGACGAGCAATGGGTTGCTCACCGTCCGGCCGTCCGGTAAGAACCGAACGCGCGTCGACTGTGATTAGTATTCCGAGCGTACCTCAAAGAGATGTCAGCTAAACTGAAGATACCTTGTAGGTCCGATGCCTGCTAGGGTTGCGGAATCGTTTGAGAGTTACCATGGTCCTAAAACTCAAAGGGCAAATGAAGGAATACGATATAATGTAGGTTTTAGTAAGTCTGGCACTATCTCTTGCTCAGGAGATGAATGTGATGATTTGAGGGTCAAGAAAATAAAACAAACTGATCTCTAAACTTGATCGTGTATTGAGAAAACACATTAAAAAAAATTGCACCTACTGATAAAATTTAAATTCACATGTTTGCACAATACTATTTGACTGTATTCAATGTCATTGATAAACTATCAAAAAATAACAATCCACATGACAAACACAGTAAATACAATACTTTTAAATAAACAAAAGGTCTCAAGTTACACTTGTGAATGCATTATCCATAAATGCAAATTGCAATTTTGTACTTTTTATGTTGAAACCAGAATTTTTTAGATATTTTGGTGTTATTTGGCACTACGATATTAAAGTTCATTCTATTCTATATTCTGCTAATGTCCAAAGTAAAATTGAGTAGCAAGCGTGTATATTATTATTTCAGAAAATGGAAAGGGACAGTAACTGTAGATTAATAAAAGCAGCAAATTAATTCTGAATGAGGATACCCTCTTTGTCGCTTAAAATCGTCCAAAAATGACACATAGTGCGACTATTCTGCCAATGTCCAACGTAAAATGGAAAAACAAGCGTGTATATTATTATTTCAGAAAATGGAAAGGGACAGTAACTGTAGATTAGTAAAAGCAGCAAATTAATTCTGAATGAGGATACTCTCTTTGTCGCTTAAAATCGTCCAAAAATGACACACAGTGCGACTATTCTGCCAATTTCCAAAGTAAAATGGAAAAGCAAGCGTGTATATTATTATTTCAGAAAATGGAAAGGGACGATAACTGTAGATTAGTAAAAGCAGCAATTTTTTTTTTTTTGTAATTTACCCGATTGCGACTATTTTGCCAGTGTCACGTTGAGACGGCGACTCGGTGTGGACCACCATCGAGCTACAGCAAATTAATTCTGAATGAGGATATCCTCTTTGTCGCTTAATATCGTCCAAAAATGACACATTGTAGCATAACCGTTTAAAATGAATTTTCACATTGCAAATACCTATCATTAGGCATAAGAGTTTATAACTTTCGTCATTAACCCTTTATCTACTTGCGTCGGATTAGCCCGACGAGTGTTTTAGTGTCTTATACGCCAGGGTCGTGTATTTGCGACAGGGTACTCCATCTCGTTTAGCTTTTCAATCCCCATAGGTGACAGAAGAGCTGACGAGTGAGGACGAGATGAGAGTATTTGGACCCTGGAAGAATCTTACATACATTTGCGTTGAATGTATGTAGGATATATCCGACGTTAGGCGGTTAAATGTTTGTTTACACAAGCATTTCAAAATATAATAAAAACATTTGTATGTATATATGTTACAGATTTTTAAATTGTAAACAACATAACACAAGTTACAATAAAAACAACATAACAATTCAAAATATTACTTAAAAAAATCTTCAGGAAACCAAGAGAGTCGGGATTGTTTCAAATCAATCCTGAACATTCTCTGGTAAATTCTAATTGCAACACAAAAAATTTCTTCCGTCATTCCTTGCTTAACTTCCTTGCTTGCTTGCTTACTTAGGTCCCAGCATGTTCTCTGGCTTCACCCATTTGTCGAACTGTTCCTCAGTGAGGATGCCCAGCTTAACGGCTGTGCCCTTAAGAGTTCCTCCCTCTTTGTGCGCTGTCTTGGCGATTTGTGCAGCCTGGAAAAAGAAAATTTTGTGAGTTTTGTTTTGTTGTAGTTTACTCGGACTTCCTTAAACCCCAGCCACCATGATTCTGACCCCGATTTGCAGCCACCCTAGGCGTGCGCTTGCTGCCGATGAGCAATGGGCAGCTTGCCGTCAGGCCATCCAGTAACCGTCCGGACCGAGCCCGAGTCGAACGCGCTTCAAAGAAATGTTAGTAAAACCGTAGGGGCTCAGTCCGTAGGGCGAAGCCTAGGGGGGCCATGAGTTGGCTTCCAAAAGGAGAAACATATGAGTGGGTTGACAGCGATGAAACCTAAGTGCCTGGTACTAGGCCACCATTGCTTTCAGTTGGTAGATACCCTAAAAAGAAAAGAAACAGACCTTATCGTATCCGATGTGTGGGTTGAGCGCGGTGACAAGCATGAGTGACTCGTGCATGATCTTCTGTATGGCGGCCTCGTTGGCCTTGATGCCCACCGCGCAGCCTTTGTTGAATGCCAGGCAGCCGTCACCTGAGGACAGGCGGACACCGTTGAAGAGAATTCTCATTCCGACGTGTCCGGGCAATAAGTCGGTAATCGAAAACCAAATATTGCCCGGAGACGTCGATTTAGTCTCGAATATTTTCTCCTCTTTGTCATTAGAATCTTTGAACTGTTAAGAAACTTCTTAAGCGAGCGAGGGAGCGGAGGGCGCTTTCTGTTGTCTATAGGTTTGCGCGGTGTACTAGTGAGGTAAAAGTTACGCTTTTTAGAGCTTACTGTACTCGTATAGTCTATGGGCTGATAACAGTAAGAAAAGTTACAGCTCCCTTCGCGTCCAATATAATAATAGTTCAGGGCTGTGATGGGATTCGGAAAAATCTTCGAAACTCCATTCAGGAATTGAACTGTTTACATGGGTAGGTTTATACGGAACCCTCAGTGCGCGAGTCCGACTCGCACTTGCTCAGTTTTTTACTTTTGACTACACAAATGTGATCAATAACAGGTACGAATAAGGCAGTGGTCCGACCGCAGGCGAGAAAACGACTAACTATCAGTGATTTTCTCTCTCAAGAAACGCACAATAAATGTACATTCCATGTAAACGAAAGAGATGCATATATTAAAAGTTGCTCTCTGACTGTTCACACTGCCGGCGACGACTCGCTTTACTAGTTTTGTCGCTGAGCGACGAGCTTTCAAAAATAAACTCGCTCAGCGATACTCGTTCAGCGATGCTCGCTCGCTTGATCATTTCTAAATGGCGACAAATCGCTTACGTTGGCCACACTGTGAGCGACCGCGGGCGAGTGGCGCGAGTAATCGCTCGTCGCACTTGCACACTCGCTTATAGCCCGGCGACAAAACTATCGAAACTACACACTCGCTTCCCACTGATCGCCAACTCGTTTATAGTTTCTAGTTCTAATCGTTTCTCGTTCATCGTCGGCGGTCGGACCACTGCCTAATGCCCCATTTTATTTGTACGATATACGCGTTCACCATACAAGAAACACGGCATTTTTAACCCTTGCCCGCGCTGGATTGGTCCGACGAGTGTTTTCGTGTCATATTCGCCAGGGTCGTATGTTTGCGACTAGGTACTTCATCTCGTTTAGCCCTTCAATCCCCATTCCCCATAGGCGACAGAAGAGCTGACGAAATGAAGTATTTGGTCGTGGATGTGCGACCATGATGGGATAAACGTGTGTTTGGAGGATATATCCAAAGCAGGCGGTTTTTTTAAGTCAATGATTTGCGCACACGACTGCTCCAGAGTTCGTATCGGTCGAACTCCACCCCTCGCTACATCAACAAATGATGCTCTGTGTCCACCTAATTGCACCCGCCTGTAGACATGAACAAGTATAATTGACATGACTTAATTCCGCCATCTCCTTTCTACCATTGGACAACACGACGTACAGCGAGTATCCACCCTTACGTTGTTGAAACCTCTATTTATTTATTTATGACATGTACTCTCTGCACTTACAGTCGAAACCAACACGTCATTATTATATTACAATATAATATTTAGAAAAAATAATAATAAAATAACACAATTAATAAAAATCATTACAGGTACAAAATTAGTGATTAATTTGCAATATAATATAGATAAAAATCAAATCAACCGCTCTCCGGTGCGGACTAAGCGTTTCGCCTCGTCGTTTATACCGCGTACATAGAAAGACTGGAACAATTTGCCTGCTGCAGTCTTCCCCTCCGATTATAATTTAGGTTTTAGGTCTTCAAGGCTAGAGTGGAATAGGCTCTTAATAAACTAGTGCGCCTCACCATCAACGATTGCATCACTGCTTACCATCAGGTGGGATCGCAGTCGAGCGCTAGTTTATATCAATTAAAAAAAAAATGGCTTACCAATGAGAATGATGGACCTCAGCACGTTGGCGACCATCATAGGCTTGAAGACGTTGAGCTCGAAGTGTCCGTTGCTGCCTCCGACGGTGACGGCGACATGGTTGCCCATCACTTGCGCCGCGATCATCGTCAGAGCCTCGCACTGAGTGGGGTTCACTTTGCCTGGAATATCACAAAAGTATTGTTAGGGAGCGAAATTATTAACATTCTTAATTGTACACTAGCATAAGCATAGCATAATAGCATAATCAGCCTTTTTTTTTAATGTTCCCACTGCTGGGACTCAGGCCTCCTCTCTTTAGAAGAGGGAATAGGCCGTAATCCACCACCCGGGCCCAGTGCGGATTGGTGAATGTCACATGTCTTCGAATTTTTGGTTCTAGGACATGCCGGTTTCCTCACGATGTTTTCCTTCACCATTTTGAGAGCAGTGGTGATGAAATAAATTACACAAAGTAATGCGCCTGGCTGGGTTTGAACCGGCGACCTACCACTCGTAAGTCGGGGCCGTTACCACTCGGCCACCACTGCTCAATTGTACACTAAAAACAACATAATTATTATTATGTTATAGAGGCACGACGAAGTTATATGCATATGATTTGCGACCGTAACACGTATAATAAGTCGATAGTAAGTCGTCGACGGCGAAAGGAGATGCCAGCAAAACCGTAGAAGCCCCTCAGGGTCGAAGCCTACTGGGGCCTACAGCTAGTAGTTTAAACTGCGGGGTACTGCTAGTAGTTAAAACTGCGGGGTACAGCTAGTAGTTAAAACTGCGGGGTACAGCTAGTAGTTAAAACTGCGGGGTACAGCTAGTAGTTAAAACTGCGGGGTACAGCTAGTAGTTTTAACTGCGGGGTACAGCTAGTAGTTTAAACTGCGGGGTACTGCTAGTAGTTAAAACTGCGGGGTACAGCTAGTAGTTAAAACTGCGGGGTACAGCTATTAGTTAAAACTGCGGGGTACAGCTAGTAGTTAAAACTGCGGGGTACAGCTAGTAGTTAAAACTGCGGGGTACAGCTAGTAGTTAAAACTGCGGGGTACAGCTAGTAGTTAAAACTGCGGGGTACAGCTAGTAGTTAAAACTGCGGGGTACAGCTATTAGTTAAAACTGCGGGGTACAGCTTGTAGTAAAAACTGCGGGGTACAGCTTGTAGTAAAAATCTCAGTCTCACCAGGCATGATGGATGATCCAGGTTCGTTCTCCGGCAGCATCAGCTCTCCCAGTCCACACCTAGGTCCGGAAGCCAGCAGACGAATGTCGTTGACGATCTTCATTAAGGAAACTGCTATCACGTTGAGCGCTCCTGACACTTCCACCATTGCGTCGTGGCAGGCCAGCGCTTCGAACTTGTTCGGTGCGGTTTCGAAAGGAATGCCTGTGAATATGAACACCTTAGGTTAGTAAATTTTTATAAAGGGCTTTTTTTAATATACACAATGATGAGCAATAAAGAATATAATAAATAAATGATACGTTTGTTAACCGACTTCATTACATTTCGATACCTCCACCGCATAAAGTCGTAACATATTTTTTAAGTAAACTTGCATTACTCCTTAATCGTTCACTTTTGACAGAGTGGTCGTGGACGTCGTGGTTGACAATGTTGCATTTTCGTTGACGATGAGGCTCCCGCGATGCGTCTCTACGTGTCACGGTTTACGGCGTCTCGGGAACTCTGGACTATAGAGGTTTGTGTTGCAGCTCTGATGAGGTCTGTCCAACGCGTAGGTGAGCGCCCACGTGACCGCTTGCTCTCCACTTGTCCCTGGATAACGAGTCGCTTCATGGAGTGTTCGATGCGAGCAACGTGACCGAAATATTTGAAGATTCGTACTTGACCTCGTGTTTGAATTTTAGCTCCTTCAGGATCGAGACGTTACTCCACACTAAGTTAGTAAACTTGCATTAAAAAAATGTAAAATAAATATTATTATTACATACAGCGTCTGGTACAGGGATTTTAAAATGTGAACGTCTTTCGGCTAAATTGATGATGATGATGATGGGTGTGATATGTCCATATTCGAATTAGTCCTTCTTGTGCTGCGCAGGTAGTGCAGGCGCGGAGCTAGCAGGAGAGCCCTGTCGCCTGCGACTCACCAGTAATGGAGGCGATCTCGGCGGCGACCTTCTCCGCGAAGCCGATGCGCGTGTTGAGGCCGGTGCCCACGGCCGTGCCGCCCAGCGCCAGGTAGTGCAGGCGCGGAGCTAGCAGGAGAGCCCTGTCGCCTGCGACTCACCAGTAATGGAGGCGATCTCGGCGGCGACCTTCTCCGCGAAGCCGATGCGCGTGTTGAGGCCGGTGCCCACGGCCGTGCCGCCCAGCGCCAGGTAGTGCAGGCGCGGAGCTAGCAGGAGAGCCCTGTCGCCTGCGACTCACCAGTAATGGAGGCGATCTCGGCGGCGACCTTCTCCGCGAAGCCGATGCGCGTGTTGAGGCCGGTGCCCACGGCCGTGCCGCCCAGCGCCAGGTAGTGCAGGCGCGGAGCTAGCAGGAGAGCCCTGTCGCCTGCGACTCACCAGTAATGGAGGCGATCTCGGCGGCGACCTTCTCCGCGAAGCCGATGCGCGTGTTGAGGCCGGTGCCCACGGCCGTGCCGCCCAGCGCCAGGTAGTGCAGGCGCGGAGCTAGCAGGAGAGCCCTGTCGCCTGCGACTCACCAGTAATGGAGGCGATCTCGGCGGCGACCTTCTCCGCGAAGCCGATGCGCGTGTTGAGGCCGGTGCCCACGGCCGTGCCGCCCAGCGCCAGGTAGTGCAGGCGCGGAGCTAGCAGGAGAGCCCTGTCGCCTGCGACTCACCAGTAATGGAGGCGATCTCGGCGGCGACCTTCTCCGCGAAGCCGATGCGCGTGTTGAGGCCGGTGCCCACGGCCGTGCCGCCCAGCGCCAGGTAGTGCAGGCGCGGAGCTAGCAGGAGAGCCCTGTCGCCTGCGACTCACCAGTAATGGAGGCGATCTCGGCGGCGACCTTCTCCGCGAAGCCGATGCGCGTGTTGAGGCCGGTGCCCACGGCCGTGCCGCCCAGCGCCAGGTAGTGCAGGCGCGGAGCTAGCAGGAGAGCCCTGTCGCCTGCGACTCACCAGTAATGGAGGCGATCTCGGCGGCGACCTTCTCCGCGAAGCCGATGCGCGTGTTGAGGCCGGTGCCCACGGCCGTGCCGCCCAGCGCCAGGTAGTGCAGGCGCGGAGCTAGCAGGAGAGCCCTGTCGCCTGCGACTCACCAGTAATGGAGGCGATCTCGGCGGCGACCTTCTCCGCGAAGCCGATGCGCGTGTTGAGGCCGGTGCCCACGGCCGTGCCGCCCAGCGCCAGGTAGTGCAGGCGCGGAGCTAGCAGGAGAGCCCTGTCGCCTGCGACTCACCAGTAATGGAGGCGATCTCGGCGGCGACCTTCTCCGCGAAGCCGATGCGCGTGTTGAGGCCGGTGCCCACGGCCGTGCCGCCCAGCGCCAGGTAGTGCAGGCGCGGAGCTAGCAGGAGAGCCCTGTCGCCTGCGACTCACCAGTAATGGAGGCGATCTCTGCGGCGACCTTCTCCGCGAAGCCGATGCGCGTGTTGAGGCCGGTGCCCCCGGCCGTGCCGCCCAGCGCCAGGTAGTGCAGGCGCGGAGCTAGCAGGAGAGCCCTGTCGCCTGCGACTCACCAGTAATGGAGGCGATCTCTGCGGCGACCTTCTCCGCGAAGCCGATGCGCGTGTTGAGGCCGGTGCCCACGGCCGTGCCGCCCAGCGCCAGGTAGTGCAGGCGCGGAGCTAGCAGGAGAGCCCTGTCGCCTGCGACTCACCAGTAATGGAGGCGATCTCTGCGGCGACCTTCTCCGCGAAGCCGATGCGCGTGTTGAGGCCGGTGCCCACGGCCGTGCCGCCCAGCGCCAGGTAGTGCAGGCGCGGAGCTAGCAGGAGAGCCCTGTCGCCTGCGACTCACCAGTAATGGAGGCGATCTCGGCGGCGACCTTCTCCGCGAAGCCGATGCGCGTGTTGAGGCCGGTGCCCACGGCCGTGCCGCCCAGCGCCAGGTAGTGCAGGCGCGGAGCTAGCAGGAGAGCCCTGTCGCCTGCGACTCACCAGTAATGGAGGCGATCTCTGCGGCGACCTTCTCCGCGAAGCCGATGCGCGTGTTGAGGCCGGTGCCCACGGCCGTGCCGCCCAGCGCCAGGTAGTGCAGGCGCGGAGCTAGCAGGAGAGCCCTGTCGCCTGCGACTCACCAGTAATGGAGGCGATCTCTGCGGCGACCTTCTCCGCGAAGCCGATGCGCGTGTTGAGGCCGGTGCCCACGGCCGTGCCGCCCAGCGCCAGGTAGTGCAGGCGCGGAGCTAGCAGGAGAGCCCTGTCGCCTGCGACTCACCAGTAATGGAGGCGATCTCTGCGGCGACCTTCTCCGCGAAGCCGATGCGCGTGTTGAGGCCGGTGCCCACGGCCGTGCCGCCCAGCGCCAGGTAGTGCAGGCGCGGAGCTAGCAGGAGAGCCCTGTCGCCTGCGACTCACCAGTAATGGAGGCGATCTCTGCGGCGACCTTCTCCGCGAAGCCGATGCGCGTGTTGAGGCCGGTGCCCACGGCCGTGCCGCCCAGCGCCAGGTAGTGCAGGCGCGGAGCTAGCAGGAGAGCCCTGTCGCCTGCGACTCACCAGTAATGGAGGCGATCTCTGCGGCGACCTTCTCCGCGAAGCCGATGCGCGTGTTGAGGCCGGTGCCCACGGCCGTGCCGCCCAGCGCCAGGTAGTGCAGGCGCGGCAGCGTGGCGCACACTCGCTCGATGCCGTACGTCAGCTGCGTCGTGTAGCCGCTGAACTCCTGCCCCAGGGTCAGGGGCACGGCGTCCATCAAGTGGGTCCTACAAAACAGATTATTTCAAATATCTAGATTTTTAATACTGGTTTGGTTTAGGTTTCACTTAGTTTCGACTAAAAATCCTGTTTTCGCTCTTCCATTATGGGAGCAAGATGTGTGAATAAATAATGAAAAAACTGGCAGTTAAGCAATGACCAGTCTCACTCAACTCACAGCGCCCGTTCACGAGCATGAGGCGTGCTGGAACTGAATGATCCAACTACACACTACCATCAGTGAGATATTTAGGTGAGCACGACAAACTCAACTGCCATGCTCATTTATGTCAAACAAGTACACATACCTGCCGATTTTAATAATCTTGTCGAACTCCTTGGACTTGGCCTCCAATGTGTCTCTGAGTGCCGTCAGACCTGGCATCAGTCGGTCCCTCAGTGCCATGGCCACAGCGATGTGCATGGCTGCGGGGTACGTGTCGTTGGAGCTCTGGGACTTGTTCACGTGGTCATTAGGGTGCACGGGCTTTTTACTGCCCAATGTGCCACCCAATGCCTTGATGGCATAGTTGGCTACCACCTGTCAAGTAACAATAATCAACATTTATTAAACTGGACTGGGATAGTTCGAATGAGTTACCGTGGCCCTGGAACGAAATTCTTCTGCTTTAAACCCCGTAGACAGATAGAAGGCCCCCGGAGGGCCTCCATCAACCCTACCCAAGCTTACTTTTTGAATCGGTTCTTCATAATTTTTTGTCACCCCTACACTGACAAATAATGCTAAACGTATTGGACACAGCTTTGTAGAATATATCGCCACCACAACTTTAAAACACCAGAAAGGCCAGATTGGTTTGCATGTAGGATCTGACAATTTGAGTCTGCATCACCCAAAGGTTGACTGGTAGAAAATGCTTAAGGCATTAAGTCCACCTCTGTACTTTTGTGTACATAAGAAATTAAAATAAATACACATACAAACGAATTATGTAATAATCTTAGCAGATAACATTTATTTATTTACTTCCTACTAATATTATAAACGCGAGTTTGTATATATGGATGATTGTTACTCTTTCACGCAAAAACTACTAAATAGATTTCGATGAAACTTGGTACACGGGTAGACCATCATCATCATCATCTTCCTGCCCTTGTCCCGTGTTATTTGGGGTCGGCGCAACACGTTTTTTTCTTCCATTCTGCCCTGTCACTCGTCATACTATCACTAACTTCCTTTTCATTCATATCACTCTTCACACAATCCATCCATCTTTTCTTTGGTCTCCCTCTCCCTCTCCATCCATCCACATGTAAACTCATAACTCTTTTAGTAACATGCGTTTCAACTCTCCTCTTCACATGACAATACCAAGACAAACGATTCCCTTTCAACTTTTCAGTCACTGGCGCCACTTTCAAAGTTCCCCTAATATACTCATTTCTCACTTTATCCACTCTCGTCACACCACACATCCATCTTAACATTCTCATCTCCGCTACGTGCAATCTTTTTTCATCCGTCTACACGGGTACATGGGTAGACCATATCCTGGAACAGCACATAGCACACTTTTTATCCCAGAAGTATGTTGTTTAGGGATATTTTTCTACTACCACGCGAAGTTATCGACTTCAGCTGTTAGTTTATTTCTATAAACTTCATTGTATAGCTTTTTTTGAAGTGAAAACTTCTTTAGCGGCGTTGTACACTTTTTTTGTAATGGGTAAAAAATGTTAAACTCGCGTCAGGACACGTGACCTGATCGAAAATTCGTAAGACGGATGTCGTGCAAAATTGTGTGCAATTGAAGTGAAAACTTCTTTAGCGGCGTTGTACACTTTTTTTTGTAATGGGTAAAAAATGTTAAACTCGCGTCAGGACACGTGACCTGATCGAAAATTCGTAAGACGGATGTCGTGCAAAATTGTGTGCAAAAAAAAGCAATTCGTGCAAAATTATTCCATAACCATTCCAAAATATCCAAAACGCACAACGTTAATACTTAAGTTTTCACTTCTGCCGGCACTCCCAGAGTGCAACCCGTCATTTTTTTTTTTTATTGATATAAACCAGTGCTTGACTGCGATCCCACCTGATGGTAAGCAGTGATGCAATCATTGATGGTGAGGCGCACTAGTTTATTAAGAGCCTATTCACTCTAGCCTTGAAGGCACCTAAATTATAGTTGGACGGGAAGACCGCAGCAGGCAAATTGTTCCAGTCCTTCGATGTACGCGGTATAAACGACGAAGCGAAACGCTTAGTCCGGACCGTTGAAGTTTCAACAACGTAATGGGTGGTTACTCGCCGTACGTCGGGTTGTCCGATGGTAGAAATGAGATGGCGGAATCAAGTCATGCAATTCCCGCGCACACTCTCCAAAATGCAACCTGCCCCCCTAGCCAAGCCAAGTTGCAAACGATAAACGTGAACGCTTAGTAATCTCCAATAGATTTTCAACTTTATACCCAAGAGCATAAAGTTGAAAATCTATTAAAGACTACTGAGCGTTAGCGACCGGAACGAACGAAAACACTATGTAATCTTCAATAGATTTTCACCTTTATATCCAATAACATAAAGTTGAAAATCTATTAAAGACTACTGAGAGTTTACGTTTATCGTTTGTGACTTGGCTAGGGGGGCTGTAATGCATTCTGAACTTTCTGCCTACTCATACAAAGATAGAGTTAATCTTCATCTTAGCTGTTTCCCTACTAGACTGGGGTCGGCTTCCAGTCTAACCTGATGCAGCTGAATACCTGTGTTTTACATGGCGTCTGACACCTGTAATGACTGTCAAAAATCGACTAATGACAACAGAGACCAATGGCTTTACATGCTTCCCAAGCACGGGGTGTCAGTAATGTCAGATATGGAGTATATAGGGTGACTGGTAATTAGTGTACGATACTTAAACACGTGTTCCGTATGGTGTCTGGACGTTAAGAATAACACCATCCCATCTCTTCCCGAGGGTGTCGTAAGAGGCGACTAAGGAACATACCAGAGAATGGGCAGCAGCATCCTCTGTGCATTACAACAATCAAACTGCGATCGCCAACCCGTCTGCCAAGCGTGGCGATTATGGCAACCCCCCCCAACATGAGAAGCAGAAAGAAAAAATGGCCCCTAGTGCCCGGCAGCCCGTCTACCCTTGACTACGGTTGCGGGAGTCCGATGGATGCGAGACGCACAGGACCGTTCGCTGTGGCGACGCTTGGGGGAGGCCTATGTCCAGCAGTGGACGTCTTTCGGCTGAAATGATGATGATGATGATGATGACTTAAACACGTGATTGTGGTCATGATAACCAAAAACTTTTACCATGGGAACAAACCTGAAATCGCGAAAAAAAATCAGCTGTTCAGTACATTTATGTTTGCCTAATGTACTGAACAACTGATATTTTTTTCGCGATCTCGGCTTTGCTCCCATAATAAAAATTGTTTGTTATCATGAGCACAATCACGTGTTTAAGTATCGTACACTAATTGCCAGTCACCCTATATGTATAAATTTATTTCTAAAGCACAAGCATAATTCAGCCTTATAATGTCCCCACTGCTGGGACTCAGGCCTCCTCTCTAGGATAGGGAATTGGTCATAAATATCTTCGAATTTTTTGGTACTAAGACATGCCAGTTCCCTTACTATGTTTTCTTTCACCGTATTAAGGACAGTGGTCATAAAATAAATTGCACAAAGTAGTGCGCCTGGCTGGGTTTGAACCCGCGACCTACAACTCGTAAGTCGGGGACACTACCACTCGGCCACCACCACTAAAATTATTTTATAAAAATTCGAAACCTACTGGGGCTAAGGGTCTGATTCTGAAAGGAAGACTCGGCCCTGGTACAAAAGGCAACGAAGGAACAGGAGTGGGTTTTTAGTCAGTAAAAGTCTGACACTATCTCCCGCTCCGCCCAAGAGCGGGGGATGTCAAAAAAAAAACCACTAAAATTAGTTTTATTTCTAAAACCATATTTTTTCTAGTTTATTTAAGCTCATGATTGATTTTATACAAAGGGCGGATTTTTGAATTGAGTATTTTGAATTAAGAACGTCTCAAACCATACTTAACTGCCAAATTTTGACAGGTTTTCAGGGCAAAGTAGAGTTTGAGTAATTCTCAACTTCGAATGCTTAAATCAGAAACCGAGCATTAGTCATACAAATAAAACAAATGAAGTACCTCATTAGTGTTCATGTTGGTCTGTGTGCCTGATCCTGTCTGCCAGATGACCAGAGGGAAGTGTCCTTCCTTGTACAGCTTGCCGCTGATAACATCGTCACATGCCGCCATAATAGCTTCAGCTGTAACATATTTTCGGAAATTAGTATAAATGTAATTTTCGGAAATTAGTATAAATGTAATTTTAGGCGTCAAATAAACTTGAAAAATTGACCTTTTCCTAATGTCTGTGGTGTCTTCAAGGTTACAGTGAATAGGCTCTTCATAAACTAGTGCGATTCACGATCAACGATTGCAACACTGCTTACCATCAGATGGGATCACAGTGAAGCACTGGTTTATATCGTTTAAAAAATTATATATCTCTGGATAGGTACCCGAAAAACCAACAATGAACTGTTTTTATTTTTTTTTAAATTCATTATTTGTAAATATAAAGGATCGTGATATATCTCGATTCAAGACGGTTTTATGTCTTTATTTCTGTTTTTTAAATTAAGAATGTCAATAAATGTAGGAGAATCAACAACCGTTATTTCAAGTTTATCTGCCGTCAATCCAACCTAACTGTAGTTCAGAACCTATTTTGGACTTTTCAAGTCTATACCAACGTCCAAGTTTTGTGTAACCAGCCTGAAAATCAATGATCTATTATTTGTTTTAGAGTAATTAAGGTAATTGATTTTAGTTGAAAACAAAAAACTGGGCAAGTTCGAGTCGGACTCGCGCACTGAGGGTTCCGTACAAACTTGAAACGTAAATTGCGGTTTACGATTTATGACGTTAAAAAAGAACTACTTACTATATCTCGTTCAAACCAATTTTCGGTAGAAGTTTGCATGGTAATGTACATCATATATTTTTTTTACTTTTATCATTTTCTTATTTTAGAAGTTACAGGGTGTCTCGCGCAAACTATTCAGTTTTGAAAAAAATTATATTAGAAACCACAAATCAAAAAAAAAATTTAGTTTCAGTTCTAAGTATGGGGAACCCCCAAAATTTATTTATTTATTTACATTTTGAAGTTATAATACAAAAGAAACATACAATTGGCGGCCTTGTCGCAGTCGGAGGCTCTTCCAGGCAACCCAGATTTTATTGTTTTTTTTTTCTATTTTTGTGTGAAAATCTTAATGCGGTTTAGAGAATACACCTACTTACCAAGTCACAACAGTATAGTTCTTATAGTTTCGGAAAAAAGCGGCTGTGACATACGTACGGACAGACAGACATGACGAATCCATAAGGGTTCTGTTTTTTGCCATTTGGCTATGGAACATTAAAAAGAGGATTGGACCCTATAATGAACCTTAGTGTATGTAGTTTATAACATGATATTGTATTACTGCTTTTTATCCCTTACTAATAAATAATTAAAAAATCAACTAATTGATGTTCACGTGAGTTAACACTGTTTACCTGAATTTTTTTGTCATTTTAAACTAGATGAGGAACAGCCTCATCTAGTCTAAATTGACAAAAAATTTCAGGTAAAAGTAAATCAATAGCTGTATTCCTGATCATGTTTCAGTTTCCAATTCCATTGAAAGATTGCAAAAAAGCTCAAAACATGTTTTATTTTTTATTGAAATATTTAAAAATATAATTTATATGTTTAAAATTGAATAAACGGAAAAATGTGATATTGATTATTTAGAATTATATTATTAAAATTTATTGAATGAACTAATAATAAAGTTTCTTTGTAATTAATTGTAAAAAACGAATGTACTTGTATAACTGTGTGGGGTTAACCTACACCCACCTACTTTTACATGCCTTTTTATTGGCAAAATATGTCTGTTCTCTTTGTTTAAAATCCATATTTGCAAAATAAATAATATTATCTTTTCTCTGAGCTTTTCTCATATTTCCATATAAACTATACATCAATCTATCATACAAATAATCTTTGTTCTGTATGTTCTCTTCTGGCCAATTTCTACAGAGAAGTTATCAATATTTTCTCACCAATTTTCTGGTCTAAGCCAAATTCCATGTTGACTTTAGCAGCAGCTTTCTTCAAAATACCCATGGCAATAACAACTTCAATCTATAAAAAAAAACATCATCATATTTAGCATGAGTGGAACTGAAACTAGGACCCATAATGCACTCAATGTCTTGAGACTGCCAAAACTACAGAACACAATATAATATATATGTTGTGGCCAGATCATAGAAAATAAATTGATCACTTCATGAAATGGCCAAGTAAAACTGGCCAGATCGTTTTAAACGTTAAAGTTTGATGATATTTCAATTTTCGTTTGGCCTATTTTCTTTAGACCTTTTATTATCATCGAAATCCTACATCAATGATTTGGCCAAACGAGGATTGACATATCATCAAACATTAATGTTTATGGCCAGTTTTAGTTGGCCATATCATGAAGTGATCAATTTCTATGATCTGGCCACAACATATACACTATCGGATTCATACAATGTAGCTACCTATCCTTTTCTCTCATCTTAAAGATTTTCATCCTGGTGTCATCCTATTCATACTATGTAAAATAGACCTTAGAGTCATAGTACTTTAGTATGTTGCTGACTTTCTACAAACTATGCTCCATTCCTCAGTTTTTGTTGCCATTTCTGTAATTTTCTGTAGATTTACGACCCATCTCGACCATCTGGAAAACTATCATTTTGCTTTAACTCCAATGACAGAACATCCATTTTTCAATAAGAAAAGATTTGGAAATAAAGCTTACAACCACACTAATTTTATGTGAGACCAGCAGATGCCTGGACTCTATATTATTATGTCCATATACCAATTTGAACCAAGGTTGCTGACATAGCCCAAAGAATTAATGCACTAGCTTCTGATGTTTTATGAGTGCCCATGTTCGCCAATTTGAAATCATTTTGAGTTTTGAATTTTGAATTGCTTAACTTAAGTAGCAATGGGTAGGGTATATTGCTCACAGAACAGATGGTCGATGGGGCCAAAGGGTCTAGAGTGGCGACAGCAAACCGGAAGACTCAGCGTTGGAAGGCCTTCCACAAGGTGGACCTATGACGGTCACAGTAAACCGATGAATGGAAGATGCATAGGACTGTTTGTTGTGGCGGAACTTGGGAGAGGTCTATGTCCAAAAGTGGTCTTTCAGCTGAAATGCTGATGATGTCATCTAATTTGAAGCTCCCTCTTACACAAGGATTTGAATGCATGCCAACTCACCGGCATTCGTTCTTCGACGCCTCCGATGGGGAAGTTCATCACAGACCTGAGTGTCTGAGAGCCATAGAGCCTATCATCTGCAACTTCCAGCTCTCCCATTGTATCGCGCTCTTTTCGCTGTAACATTATTATACAGATGTCAGTATTTCAGACAATGACTAATAAGTTTCTATTTTATTTCAGATATAAATTATTTTGTGACTGGTTCTTCCAGAAATTAATACATACAAACAAAACTGCTTTATTAAACATGTTATTACCTACTTTATTTTTGTCATTTTCTATTACAAAATAAATACAGAGTTTATTTTAGAAAGATTAACATTTTATTTAAAATTAAATAACAAATAAAGTAAATAACAGCATTCCAAAATTATAGTGCTCTAAACCAGCAAGAGCTAAGGTTATGTGTGTGGACATTATATTAATAGGATTTCAGGTAAAGTAAGGAACCCTGATGTTGTAGCCAGGCCATATTCTGTTTACTATAGGTCAAGGAGTTCAACTGTGTTATTATTAATCTATATACATCGTTTTGCTCCAGTGGATTATTTTAGAAACAACTTTAGAAAAAACAATCAGATTACGCAACTTACCGCTAGTGCGCTTGAAGTCGAGAAACTCGCTCTCTCTATTGATTTGATGATGCATCTTAGATTCCTCGATGATTTTATTAACATAGAAGTAGTAAATTTCAAACCGAGGGCCATGTTTTGAGGGTAACTCCAGCTTTTTCTGAAAAGGTGTCAAATTATTTCAAAAATGAACTGAGTTCGACGAACTCAATTCTTCTTGAAAGTTGCAGACCGTATTGCAGACTAAAAAAAAAAGAAAAATAATGTAGTTTATGACCGGTTAGATGGCCAAGGTAAAACGAGTCTAAAATATTAGATAGTAATAATCCAAATTCCAATAATCACATTATGAAAATGAAATATATTGAATTTATTGGTGAATAAAATAATTCTGAGCAAATACCAAATGTCATACGGGGCCCCGTGATACGAATACGATTCGATTTCAGATTTGACAGAAGGTGGCAGGCAGCTGACTTTACTAAACTCTTTGCAGCTGACAATGGCAGTAGAGGACCAAATTATGTCAATGACAAACTAGTCATTGTGATTGTAAAAAGTGAATTTTTGGATATTTAAAGGTTGAAAAGTTGAAGGAGCCACCTGAGGAGGGTGTACCCTAAATATGAGAAGAAAGAATGCACACATTCGATGTTTTTCAAAAGTAAATAAAACCGCATTTAAACCACAGACGTAAAAAGAGTAATTTAAACGTGATTTAATAATTATTTTCCTGTATAACGAAATCGAAATAATCGAACGCACTGAAATACATTTAAGCATTCTTTTAGTTTTTTTTATCTATACTTAATAATTATCATAAAGCTGAAAAGTAAAAAGCTTAGGGCTGAATTCACCAATAAAATTAATCGCGTTTTAACGTTTGGCTCGCATAATCGCGTTTAGCCGCTGTCACTAGTGTCATTTGTAAAAATACGAAAAATACAGACAAGTGACACTAGGGATTTTGCTACTGTCTGGGTGAGATTAAGCACGCGATTCTTAACCTCACGATTTATTTTATCTGTTTTTGGTGTTGTGTCTATTGTTTTGTGTTGTCTGGTGTGGTAATCTAGCCATAGGGTTGGTATAAGTAAATTTAAGCTTTTCCCACGGGAAATGAGTGCTGAAGAACCTCCTGATGGGGGTGGAGGGACTCCTCCAGATATAGACGTCGTGGTGTCGCCTCAAAACTCTGCTGATTGTCGCAAAAGACTCGAACTCAGAAAGCGCCCCGGAGGACCTGAGATATTTGTCGACGCAAAAAGAAACAAGCCGCCGTCTGATTCTATTCAGTCTGTATACACAAAGCCAGGTTTTGAGAGCGACTCCAAGATGCTCTATAGTGAGAGTGATAGGGCACCCTTTAAGGTATTTGTCTCCAGGATGGAGACAGACCCTAAACAAGGCCTAACCTTAAACTCTTTGAAGTTCGCTCAATTTATTTACAAAAAAGATTTTAAAGGGGTAGTTCAAGGCAGTGTGAAATCCATGGGACGTAACAGGATGGCCATTGATTTTAAAACCTATATTGATGCCAATAATTTTGTGAACAACCCGGTTCTATCAGACAACAATTTCACAGCTGTCATTCCTCGCTTCCAAGTGACTCGCATGAGAGTTGTTAAAGATATTCCCACTGACTGGACTCTCGAGAAACTAGTCCTTGGCATTGAAACTTCCCACAACTGTGGAAAGGCTAGGAGGCTTAATTTTAAAAATAAAAAAGAGGATTCTGTTACTTGGTCTCCTTCTTCAACAGTAGTACTGACCTTTTCTGGGCAGATGCTTCCAGAAAAGGTATTTTGCTACAATGCTTCACTTCCTGTTTCTGTGTATCATCTTCCAACAATCCAATGCAGGAACTGCTTACGATTTGGTCACATAAGCACTCAGTGTAGGTCCAAGCCCCACTGTTACCGTTGCACTCTACCACATCCTGGAGATATCCACTATCCCAGATTCACAGGTTTCTTGCCTCTTGTGTGATGGCGGAAACCACAAAGCTACTGACGATAGATGTCCAGAACACTCGCGACAGAAGTCAATTAAAATGGTTATGTCTGAAGAAAATCTGGGATACCGAGAGGCAGCGGTAAGGTTTCCCCGTCCCAAAACGTTATACTCCAATGTAACAGCACGTCCCTCCCTATTCAAACCATCCCAAACTCCCTCTGAACCTCTCTTTTTCTCAGCTCCTTTTATCACTCCTACATCCTCTCCATATGCTTCTCCTGTTAAATCGCCTTACACTAAGACAGTTTATCGTTTCCCAAGACCTAGACCAGAACTGGGCAAGTCATATGACTCCCAAGCCCATAGGTCAATGGTATGATACTCCTAAATCTACTCAGCCTAATGGCTGCGCTCTGAACTGCTACCCAATATGCCCCGCTGCTACCCGTAGGGTATCCCCTACCCAAAATATTAGTGTTCCTTACCTTACTCTCTCTTCCCCTTCTTTAGTGTCTTCGCTCTCCTGGTCAGTTCTCCCCAACTCTTATGGGAGTGGCCATTTCCCCATTCTTATATCTTTTCCAAGCTCCCATCCACATAGTCCTCCTATTCAACCCCTTCAAAGATATCGCCTACCCGAAGCTGACTGGTTCAAGTTCTCGTCCCAACTGGACTCAGAACTCCAAAACTTCCCCCAAATTAACCCTTCCAACTCCCTTGCCCTCTACAATGACTTTGTTGATTGTTTATTGAGAGCGGCAAATTCCTCAATCCCCTTGAAGAACTCTGCCCGAGACCTGATTCCTTCTCCACCGTGGTGGGATGCTGAGTGCACTGATAGTATTCGTAAACGAAAAGAAACAGAAAACGCTTTTTCCTCTAGTTTAGACATGTCTGATTATTTAAATTTTAAAAAGATTTCTGCTAGCACCTGTAGGCTATTAGCAAAAAAATGATGTGGCTGGCTCAAATTTTGCGAATCACTTTCTCCACTCCTGTTTCTCTATTATGAGGTTAACCCTTAATTTGGCAAAGCATGCAATGCAATAGTAACAGATTTTTTTCATTGGAAATGTAATTGGCACGTATAAAGCTATAATAGAAAAATAATGAAAAAAATCTGAAAAGTTTAGTTTTCCTGAAAACTTATGTATGCCACCACATACATTGCCAACTCCTCAAGACTACATCTTGTAAATGTGTTGTACGTATGGACATACATTACCAGTAACTTTAGGGACTAAGTAAAAAAAAGAAAATTATTTTATTTAGTAATTTTTATTAGAAAAATTATAAAAAAATAAACGAAACACTTCTAGAAGTTAAAAAAAAAAATTACGCTCGTAAATGGTACTGAAGTTGACAATTTCTAGAACTCTTTCCTGTCACAAAACAAAGGCGAACTTAGCATTTCATGCATTGCACAGCTGTCAGTTTAGAGCACAGTCGACATCGACCTTGAGTGGTCATTGTCATGAAATGACCAACGTTGTCAAAACGTGAAGATTCGACTGGGCTGGCCTGTGGTATACTTTTTTTGTTTTTGACCTCATTTTTAGTGCGTTCGTATTTTCTGAGACCTTCATACAGCTCAAATCGGAAGTCCTTCAAAGGGATTGATGGTTTTCCTGATTTTGAATTATCTTTCCTGTGTAAGAGCCACGCGTTGTTTACACATATGTCCAGGAGTTGGGCAAATATACCAATATACCATCTCCGGGTTTTGAATGGGGTTCTATATAATGAAATAAGCATATCGGCTAAGTCAACTCCTCCCATATGCTTATTGTATTCCTTGACTATTTGCGGACATTGTACATCGACTTTAGTTCTAGAGTCCTTGCAGTACCTTTTTATCGTATCCACTGGCTCCACGCCTACAAAGGAACTTATCAACGTAACAGCTTTGTTGTCATTCCATCGCACTACGACCAAACGATTTTTATCACAGGTAACTTGAGCATGACTACCCCGGGGTTTCTTTTTCAATATTTTCTCTGAAGGCAGAATTTTTTCTGCACCTCTCAATCTGTTATTTCTGATGGTTCCTAATCCAAAGATTCCGTAGTCTTCCCTAAGTATGTGAAATAACTCCGGACAGGTAAAAAAATTATCGCAGAAAACAAAAGCAGGTTTAGTTTTGATACTTTTGCATAAAGCGATTACCACCTGCGCTCCAAATCCAATATTCCTTTTCTGTAAAAGTGTGAAATCTGAACGTGTCCTCTCCACCATACAAAACGAAGTCGTATATCATACCTGACACACCAGCTCGGACATAATTTTTGAAGCCCCACTTATTGGGTTTATCTTTCATATATTGACGACGCTTACCCGCTTTTGTCCCTTTGTAAGGGATCATCATTTCATCGACACTAAATCTCGTTTCATTGTCTTGAGCTAAACAATTATTTCTAATCTTCTGTAGTAACGGCCTAACTTTATAATATCTGTCAGAGTCTTGTATGTTATTATCAACGAAATGTAAGTAACGACGGATCTGTTGATATCGTTTTAGAGGCATCAAATCGGCCACCAGTTTGTATCTATATCGCAAACTCCAATAATCAGTATACGATGGCATGCTCACAACACCCATGATGATATGTATCGCTAAAAAATCTCGCAATTCGTCTTCGCTCAATCCAAGGGTACGTCCAGTTTCAGATATTGTATACGCGTTTGATTGTTCAACAATGTCTGTTAAAATGTCAGGGGAAAAAAACTTATAAAAGTACTCCAGTGGAGATAGGACTTGAACGTCATCGGTGGGATCCGATTCCTCTTCAACAGTTGCCCTATGACGAAACACAGCTTTTTTCCAGCGATAACTGAGAGTGAACTTTTGAATTCGCCTCGGTCGTTTAGCAACATGAACAGTGGGACGCTGTGACCTTGTTTGTCTGGAAAAACTTGACTTGGAAGAGGTATTTGCCATCATGCTTTGTGTTACCAAGCCAGGGGGTGCATGGGGTGCAGGAGTTGCAGGATTTGCGGGAGTTGCAGGTGTTGCAGGAAATGACGGAATGTCACTCAATATTGGTACTTTACTGCAATTCGGTTCTAGAGATGGGCTAGAATAAACTGTTTGAAAAATGGGTGTAAGGCAAACATTTTCGCTAGTGGGTTCTTGTTCATCATCTAGTAGGTTCAATCTTTCTAAGGAGCTATCAACTGAGGGTACAGATGAACTAGACACAGAAAGCGGAGTGTGCACACGTATCTCGTCTTCAATATCTGAACGTTCACTATCGTCAGAAGGTGCATTTTGAGCAGGGACAATGGCTAAAATTCTACCACCACGAGTTTGAAGCTTTTGCTGCCGACAAAGAAAAAACATGCTAAAACACAAAATAAGCAAAGCAAAACCCCTAATTTGGCAATGTATGCCATGACATACAAATAAACTAAAGGGTCTTTTATTATGAAATTGGCAATGTATGTCACAGCATACATCATGTAAGTACCCAATATATAGCCATTATATATAGGAAAAAGTTAAAAGTTATTACCAAAAGTATATTATCATAAAGTCAAGTATAAAAAATTGTCATTGCACTTGCCCTAAACCACGTAATAATTAATATAATAATATAAATACCTTGGACAGCACTGCTGACTGACGCCGTGTCGCCATTTTCATCGACTTATGTCAAAACTGGTGTTGTCAGACGTCTGATTTACATTTTCTTCTAAAAATTGTTAGTATTGCAAGATGATAAAAATGTAAATCCAAATTATTTTTTTACTTTTTCGAAAAAAAAATTTTTCAAAGTTTATGTATGTCAGGGCATACATTATCAAATTAAGGGTTAAAGACTATGTCGAAGACACGTTTGTTTGGCA
This sequence comes from Mythimna impura, assembly GCA_905147345.3. NCBI lineage: Eukaryota > Metazoa > Arthropoda > Insecta > Lepidoptera > Noctuidae > Mythimna > Mythimna impura. The sequence goes on from LR990349.1 coordinate 3,149,906, forward strand.
ATGACTACTTCTGCACATGTGGCCCCCTGGTAACTCATTAATATTGTGTCTATGAACTGCTCCATCTTTGTTCTAATACATATTATTATATACACTTTTTTTTCCAACACATTGCTTTTGCATATTTTTTAAATGATTTAGACTTCAACTACTTTAAATTCGTTAGTAATTTATTTTGTTAACATCTCATTTATTGGTAGAATGTAATTATTCATATTTTTGAACAGGTGTTTTTAATTGCAGTGGAAGTTTTATTCGATTTTGGTGAAACAAAAAACATAAGTCGTGCAACTAAAGTAGGGTGCAATACACCCTACTTTAGCTGTGATTTCTTAATAAACTTAAATTTTTACTGGAAAATATGCTTAATCAAGATTATGTTACACAGCTTTCATTATAACAACAATAGTTATCTATATCTATATAATTATATAAAAATAGAAACTGTCTGACTGACATATCAACGCACAGCCAAAACCACTGGGACTAGGAGCGTGTAATTTTGCACAAGGTTTCCTTTTATGACGTAAGCGAGCACTAAGAAAGGATTTTCCACAATTCAGCCCCTAACAGGATGAAACGGGGGTCTAAAGGTTGTATGGAGTAACCTACTTTCACGCGGGCAAAGCCACTGACATAAGCTAGTTTAATATAAATTTTGTACATAGTTATCTATTACAGGGTAGTCTTTACCCAGGTAATGGTATTATATTTTACCACATGATTTTTTCAGGCATTTCAGTGTTTTTTCATAAGGAATTATTTAAGGCAATATTCGAGGACTAAATACATATTGCAGTGAGTCTTCAGGGCCGCTTTAAAGGGCCTATTACACTACGCGATATTCAGCACACGATATTCAGACTGTCTTATTTTTTGTTCCGAGTAAGACCGGTCTTACTCTTATTATGTACACTACGCGATATGTCGAATCATAAACTAAAACTGTCTGAATATCAAATGGTGTAATAGGCCCTTTAGGGTTAAATTTATACGTAGCATACCTACTGTTCTGATTTTAATAGATTTTATAATTAAATAGTATGTACTATTTCCATACCTTTTTCCTCATATTTTCTTTTGTCTATGGGTGGTCAAGTTCTTTAGTTTTAGTGTATGTAATTGTAAAATAATTAAATTACACACGTTAATTGCCAGTTCAATACGTGTTAATCAATAAGCATTATTTTGCTTCAATTAAGTATTGATTTTGAAACAAAAACATTTATGTTTCAAACGGTACTCATTTTGCAACTTTTGAACGCAGCCAAAGACGAAAGCGCCTCTAGCGGCAATTATGGTTATTAATATTTCCGAATCGGCAGTGTTCGGCTTTTCTCGGGTCAGTCACGCCTAGACTCGTTCGAAAAGCGAAACCAAAATCATTCCACGGCGATGTACGAAGACTGATGCTCTTGTCGTGGACTCCCTGAGCAAACGTGCTATTTTACTCATTGTAACGGGCTTTGATATCCGCCAGAGGTATTTTTATAAGTATAATGTTGTGATTTAAACCGTCGCTTGTGGTGTTAAGTGTTCCTTACGTTTAAGTGAAAAAAATATACAAAGAATATTGTGTGTGGTGCAATAGTGCTCACGGCAGTTCCCATATCCCGGATTCTAAAGGATTGTTATTTATCCAGCAAAGAGATAATCTGTAAAAGGTAAGTTTTATTCCTTCACTGTATTGCAGACAACCATTCGTGGAGAAAGAACGCGTGGCGTTTATTGGAATGGCTTCCGTTTATCGACTCGCGTGCGCGGTAATGGCTGACTTTCTTTTCTCTCACAGAAGGGATTTCGTTAATAGATATTGATGGAATTATAAGTCAGTATCGTTAAATCGGTGTTTTTATCATTGGATTGTTTTTTTGACATCTGTGTGCGTAGGTTGTTGATTACACCGAGTGGGTGGAGGCAGGGAATGTAATCAAAATGTTGCGGCACGGTAGGCCGGAGACCGGTCGTGCGGTCCTCCGTCGTGCTCCGTACTCTGTGTTGTCTATTCGATAAGGCGAGTTCCATTTTTGAGCCCGAGCGTTCAAGTCTTGGATGACGTGATCGGTTTTCTTATTTATCATAGAATCTGAGCCCTGCGGCCTCCTTGTTTAAATTCTGAGAGATAAAATTAGCTGTGCGTCTGCAATTATTTACATTTCATAACAATAAACATGCTTGATGGATAGTAAATTAATGATGTTCGAACTTTGAACCCAATTTTATGAATGAAGTTTTATGATTCATTCATCTCTTCATGTTTAAAAAAAAATTCGTCTTTTGGGTCTGACTAGATTCTTGGGTATTCTTTTCTTCTAAACAAAAAAATCAATGAAACAATAATATATAATAACAAATAATAGTTTTATCATTCTTGTTTTTCAAAAGGGACGTAATTTTCACATGTTAGTTAGTGGTACATACCATTACCTTAAATTTTATGATCGAGTCAACTGCCATATTTTCACCAGTTTTCATAAAATAGTCATGTATATTACCAATTTTAAAATTGGTAAACACAAATAAGTAGTAAAAACAGTTTTCAAGATTTTTTTTTTTTTTGTAGAATCATCACATTATTAATGTGATAATATTTTATCAGAATTTGTAGGGGCTGTAGATAACAGAAATATCTACTTATTTCACCTCTAGGTTGGCCAAGTTGCTGGCTGGCTTCTCTCTAAAGGGCCTGTTACACTACTCAATATTCAGACAGTCTTAGTCGATGTCTCGTATTGTAATAAGGGTTAGTGTAAGACCGGTCGTCTTACTCGGAACAAAAAATAAGACAGTCTGAATATCATGTGCTGAATATCGCGTAGTGTAATAGGCCCTTTGCTGGATGTTGAATATTAGTATTTTTTATGGAGCAGCTGTATACATGACCTCCAAAAAAAATTTATAAAGTTCTTTGATTGACAAACAATTACTGAAATCCCTGCTCCATATTCATCACTAATTTTGGTTACTTACTTTTTCTTTGGTCTACCAAAGCGTTCCACAAAGGATTCTTTTCAATTCTTTCATATAAATAAAATCATGTTGGGTCATGAAAATGAATGTAAAATTTAGGTAGTTAATTTTGGTTAATATGAAACAGCTAGCTTCTTAGATCCTTGGAAAGATTGATATAGATATTTAGCTGGTTATGTCCCATTGCTGGGCAAAGATCTTCTCTCTCTTTTCTGTAATGTATCTGTCCACTGCCATTACAGGCTAAGCATAAAAGTAGTTAAGACTAGCTCTGAAATCTGTGAGACAGTAATCTTAATGCTCAATCCATCATTCACAGTGTACAATGGTGTATTGCTTGTATCTGAATTTTTGGCTCTAAAGCTTACCAATTTAAAGCTGTGGAATTGTTTGATCAGTCACTGTGGCTCAGGTATGCAATGAGAAACCAAAGAAACATGGGCAGGGTTTAGTCAGTAACAATCAGAGACCGTCTCGCTCCACCCAGAGCGGAGGAATTTATAAGATGATTTTTAACACCAATACAAAAACCACTCCAGTTTTATCAAGATGCTATCCTTCACCCATTTTGAGACACTCAATGGTGACAGTTAAAGAAAATAATTGTTATCAAAACCAGCGCTGCACTCAATCTTGTGGGTAAAGTTAGTAATTTTAATACAAAACTCATGAGGACACACATTTTGTAAGGGTTTTGTATACTCGTCAATACTTAGGGTTCAACAACTTGCAATCTCATTGTGTAAAAACTTCACTTTCAAAGTCCGAGTTATTTCGGAATTTTATCGGGCGAACACGAAACGTCTGTTAAAAATAAAAAATAATACAAAAAAATATAAGTTGAAATAAAACCAAAATTGACATAACATTCGAGATAACTGCAATGTATACAGCGTAGTTTTTCTCGTATATATTCGTTATTTAGGTTATTTACGCAATATTAAGATTGACCGTATATTACTTGTAGGTTATACTCTCAAAAAGATGAAGGAGATCATTGTGAGGAAACCTTGTTCTAGCACTAAATGTTCGAATATATGCGACGTCTATTCATCTGTACTTGGTCAACATTGATGATTACAGCCCATGCCCACTAACAAAAACAAGGCATGTGTCCGTACTGTCGATATATTAAGCTGACTATGCTATGATATTCTCAAAGACAGAAAAAAAAACAAAATCGTCCTGAATTCTGAGACTTCTGCTTTGCCAGCGAGAGCGCGTGTCAGACTCTTACTGACTAAAACCTACCTGTTCCTTCAGTTGCCCTTTGCGTACGAGGCCACGATAACTTTTTCGAAAGTTCTCGCAGCCCTAAAAACCCCTGCAGCTTGATAAACAAAAGAAAGTATTCCTAAAAAATTTACTACAAAGCAGACAAACAAAATACCCGATATTCGAGTCCCTACACAGATGGCAAGCAACAACAAACGCGTTGTGATGAAATAGGTTACCAGTTAATGCCGTACAAATCCCAGCATGGTGGCCAAGAATTTATAAGTGGAGTAGGTCATTCGAGATGGGTCGACGACACGGAGACCCACTTGGTAGCAAGGATGATTGACTAAGAGGGATGTAGATGGTAATTTTTAGAAGAACATTTTGTAATCTTGCTTCAGGAAAATATTTCGGGCCGAGAGTAACATTGACACTTATTTAAAGGTCGCATTAATGGTCACAATGCCAAGAAATTCTACTTCTACGATACTGCTCTTCCATTGTTTGTCCTTCTGTAATTAGTTTTCCGTCGTACTGAAGTTGAATAAGCGAAAATATCTAAGACAAAGGTCAACCGATTGGTCGGTAAAGATTTCAATCATTTTAATTAGTCAATAATCTAAAATATTTATTAATGTGTCTTGTCGTTTATCTCTTGTTAAAATCATTAAAGAGAATACATAATTATAATATCATTAGATTAGCTAATGGATTGTTTACAAAAGCCGAAGTATTTGATAAATAATTCAGGAAAACAGTAGGTACAGTCTCTTTTGAAATAAGTAAAAGCTGCAAGATAACGACCTAACGGTCTCATCCATCACGTTATGTAATTTTATTTGACACATCATTACCGTATCACATCCCATCTAATTGGCTCTAAGTTGAACACAAACTTTAATTTAAACTTGTGAAATAAAGCAAATGGGTTTTAACGTTTTAGGGTTCAAATAATGGAACGTAAATCGTCGCTCAAACTGAGCCCTAAGGGGCTTTAAACATGACGTTTGTTGTTTCAGGTCTCGCCCACGGGCTCGCAGCGCTGCAACCGCACTATGAGAGTGCACCTCACAAGCTTATGATCTCAATATAGAACAAAATACACGTTTGAAGCCCGCATTGTACACCACAATGGCCTTTCTGTGAGTATAACTACTCGGTGTTTCGAATTCTCGATGTTTTTCGTTTCTCCGATTTTTTCTTTTTCATTATTTTATCGTTACGCTACCACGTTCACTCCCTCGTTGCGAACAGCATGCCAAATTATGATTTTAGTTATTTCCCTTTATGATGATGCTGAGGCTTTCGTCGGCGTGTGACTTATATCAGTGCACTGACCGCGTCGGGGTTGCCCGCGCTATCCTGGTACTAACCTATTTTTAACTGGTTAATTGATTACTCACCGGCTTATGAGTTGGTTGAGCTCGAGTGATTGAACTCGACAGAGGGCTTAATTATCAATAGATCACGCTCGCTAAATATTTTCTGCCTGTCAATTAGAAATATTCTGGAAACTAAATGTTATGCAATTTTACACATAAAAATTATGTTTTCAAAACATTGTATTATCGAAAGTCTTAGCTAAAAAACATTTCGTGACCCGTAACCCCGTGCAGTAAAAATAGGTTGGTACCGATATCGTTTATCTGGGATGAGGGGTGACCGCGTGTCCCCGCAACAGCTCGTGAATTCGCTCCGACCGCACTGGACCTCTCCGAGCCAATACGAGTACTCGTGCGCACCGCGGTTCAATAAAATCGTAAAAAAAAAATACGCGATAGGTCCTCATCGTTGAATCGTTAACAGGCTTCACTGGACCATTGTATAGTAGCACATAGGCGAGTAGCAGGCGGCGGAGCGGTGCGGTGCGATGGGAACGAAGCGGCGACAGCGGCTGGTCCGGCGCACGGGCGCGGACAGTGCGCCTCAGTGGGTGTCTCGCGTTGCAGATGTAAGGGGCGGGCGGGCGGCAGCAGTGCGACGAGTGGGCGGCGGCGCGCGCGGTAGAGTGCCGGCCACATGCGCCCGCGCCATGTGGCGCGTGCTGCTGGCCCTGGGGGCCGCGTGCGCTGCCGCGCGCGCCTCGCAAGACGTGGTCCTCACCTTCAGCGACCCCGTGACGGCGCCCTACTCGTTCTTCAATCATCTGGCCGTCGATCGCAACACCGGCCGGGTGTACGTCGGCGCTGTCAACAGAATCTACCAACTCTCTCCCGACCTAGAAGTCGCACAGTCGATCATCACGGGCCCCGTCAACGACTCCGCCCTCTGCACCTTCGACTGCCCCTCTAATTATGTGAAAAAACCCACGGACAATGTGAATAAAGCTCTAGTGATTGACTACGCGACCAGCCGCCTAATTACATGTGGTTCGGTCCTGCAAGGGTTGTGTTCTGTACGAAACTTGAATAATATTTCTCACGATGTGCGCGAAGTGCGTGAGCCGGTGGTGGCGAACAATGCGACAGCTTCCACGGTGGCGTTTATCGCGCCGGGGCCGCCGAATCCTCCGATGACGCAAGTTATGTATGTAGGCGTCACTTTTACAGGTAACTCGCCCTACCGCTCAGAAGTTCCTACTGTGAGCAGTCGCTCACTCGAAGATGACCGTCTATTTATGATAGCTAGAACGGCAGTTACGACTGGTACGAGGATGTTTGTCAATTCACTATCTCGCGAACGCTATCCTATTAATTATGTCTACGGCTTCAATTCGGAAGGATTCAGTTACTTTTTGACGACCCAGTTAAGAGGCGTAGGCTCTGACACATACTACAGCAAATTAGTCAGAGTTTGTCATGATGATGAGAATTATTATTCTTACACTGAAATCCCAATGTCATGTACCGGAGAAGGCGGTGGTAATTATGGATACAATCTGGTGCAAGCAGCGTTTGTCGGAAAAGCCGGTTCCGTGCTAGCGGGAGAACTAGGAATAACTGCCCAACATGACGTGCTGTTCGCCGCATTCAGTCAGAGTGAGTCAATCAATACTAACACTCCTTCCGATCTATCTGCGCTATGTGTATATTCACTCAAAGCCATCCGACGTAAGTTCATGCAAAACATCAAGACTTGCTTCAGTGGCAACGGTTCCAGAGGTCTAGACTTCATATCGCCATCCCACGCATGTATTGGAACAAAACTACAATCAATTAGCGAAGATTTTTGCGGCCTAGACGTGAATACACCTCTGGGAGGCGAACAACCAGTGGAAGCAGTACCAGTGGCTATATTTTCGAAGAGGCTAACAGCGGTTGCAGCGACGGCCACCGGTGATTACACGGTCGTGTTTGCCGGTACCGCTCAAGGGCACCTCAAGAAGATCGTGGTCGAGAGCGCCACCTCCGCGTTTGAGTACGGAGACATTGTCGTCGACGAGGGCTCCGCTGTCAACAAAGACTTGCATTTCGATACTCAATTTATGCATTTATATGTGATGACTGAACGTAAAGTGTCTAAAGTAAAAGTTCAAGAGTGTAGCGTATATAAATCATGCTTAACATGTCTCGGAGCCAAAGACCCGTATTGTGGATGGTGTTCTTTAGAAAATAAGTGCAGCTTACGATCAGACTGTCAAGAAGCAGCTAAAGATCCACTGTATTGGATCTCGTACCGTAGCGGCCGTTGTACAACTATTACTCAAGTAACACCAAATCAATTGCAACGAACGACTGCTAGGACGTTAGATTTACTTATCGAAAACTTGCCAACGCTCAATGGACAATTCTTATGTGCATTTACAGCCTTAGATCGTACTCTTATAACCAATGCTACTAGGAAGCCTTATGGCGTCAATTGTACCACTCCGCGTACCGACACGCTGCCCTCGATACCCACCGGCCAGCATCACTTTACGGCAAAACTGTCGGTGCGCACCACTCAGGGGCCTGATTTCGTTGCTACCAACTTCACATTTTTCGATTGCAATACGTACAGCTCGTGCACGCAATGCGTCAGCTCCTCCTTCCCCTGTGACTGGTGTGTCGACGGACACCGATGTACGCATGACACTGCTGAAAACTGCCGAAACGATATACTTGTCACAGGTGTTAGTAGGATCGGTCCCAGTTATCGCTCAGGGCCCGGTTTCTGTCCCACTATAAATTCAACGTCCGACGGCACAAACGAGATTTTAGTTCCATCCGGTGTAAAGAAAGCTATAAAAGTTAAAGTTCACATAATAGGTCAATTTATCGTTCAGACAAGGTTCGTTTGTCAATTCAATATAGAGGGGCGTGTGACTCATGTTAACGCTCAACTCCTTGCTGACACGATTTACTGTGAAGCCGTTGAATTTACTTACACATCGCGCGCTCCAAATATTACTGCTTCCTTTGCTGTTATATGGGGAGGATCGAAGCCCTTAGATAATCCGGATAATACTCATATTCTTATTTACCGTTGTAACGATATGGCAGATAATTGTGGTATGTGCCTCGCACTCCCAGAAAAATTTGGATGTGGTTGGTGTCAAGGATCCGATCGATGTGAAGTTCAAGAACAGTGTGGTGTTCCCAGTGTATGGTTGAATCGTACCCAGACTTGCCCTAATCCAGAGATTCACTCTTTTCGACCCCAGTTAGGTCCTTGGGACGGAGGTACTAATATCACTATTGAAGGAATTAATTTGGGTCGCAATATATCTGATATTTACAATGGCGTTACTATTGCGGGTATCAAATGTCAGCCAATAATCGAACTTTATGTAAAAACGAAACAAATCGTCTGTACTGTAGATGGACCGGGTGAAGAAGTGCCTCGAGACGGCCCTGTGGTCGTTCGCGTAGCGGATTATCGGGGAGAATCCAAACATCATTATGCATTTGTGAATCCAAAAATTAATTCTATTCAACCTAAATATGGTCCGCAATCCGGAGGTACTAAACTACGTATTACTGGTGAATATCTCAACGCAGGGAGTAACATCCAAGCATTTATAGACGACTTGCCGTGCGCTATACTGTCGGTATCGCACGAGGAAGCCGTTTGTAGAACTAGTCATTCGTATCAAATTAAAATGGGTACGCTGCGGATGCGTTTCGATAACGGTATGCGAACTTTAGAGCGAGAAAAGTTTGAATATATGGAGGATCCCATTGTTGCGTCTGTAGAATCCGGTCCACCACTAACGACACAAAGAAAACAACCCAAGGGTATCCCATCCGGTGGAATAAACATCAAAGTGACCGGACAGAATTTCCATACAATTCAATTTCCACAGATATACGTGTATCATGATAACCGACCTTACATCGCACCTTGCAACAGAGTTGATTATCAATCGCATCTGATTTGTGAATCTCCAGGAATAGAAAGTGCTGGGCTCAACCTAGATCCGGATAGACCCTTAGAATTAGAATACGGTTTCAATATGGACGATGTTCAAAGCGTGCAAAATCTCACTAGCAAAAGAGGCGAAGCATTCCTTCTTTATCCAGATCCCATTTACGAGAAATTCGACGAAGACGTAAAGTATTATAAGTCTGAATATTTAACTATAAACGGTCAAAATTTGGACAGAGCTTGTACTGAACTGGATGTAGAGGTTCATATAGGTGAAAGTTTGTGTAACGTGACATCGTTGTCACGGCATCAATTGACGTGCCGTCCGCCTTCGCGAGATGAACTTCCCGACGGCATAGATACACCCGAAGTTGTAGTCAGAGTCGGACGTGCCCTCACGTACAAGATTGGTAAATTATCTTATTCATCGCAGGCTGGCCTCCAAGCCGCTATAGGCAAGCCAGCTTTAATAGGCATTGGCGTCAGCGCCGGTATACTCCTTTTGATATTTTTCGGATTTTTAGTTATGTATAGGAGAAAATCAACTGAGAATATTAGGGTATTAAAAAATATGCAAGAGCAAATGGATATTCTAGAGTTAAGAGTAGCTGCTGAATGTAAAGAAGCGTTTGCAGAGTTGCAAACAGAAATGACCGATTTGACTGGAGATGTGACTGGCGGTATACCTTTCTTAGATTACCGTACGTATGCTATGAAAATATTGTTCCCTAACATCGACGACCATGCCGTCCTGCAATGGGAGCGCCCAGAGCTTATTAGAAAAGACAAAGGTCTCAGAATGTTTGGGCAGTTAATTATGAACAAAACATTCCTTCTATTATTTATTCGTACTTTAGAAAGCAATAGATATTTTTCAATGCGCGATCGTGTTAATGTAGCTTCTCTTATTATGGTTACTCTTCAGAGTAAGATGGAGTATTGTACTGATGTATTAAAGACATTATTAGCGGAGTTAATAGAAAAGTGTATGGAAGGAAAGAATCACCCCAAGTTATTGTTGAGACGTACCGAGAGCGTCGCTGAGAAAATGTTGAGTGCTTGGTTCACTTTCCTGTTGTATAAATTCCTTCGTGAGTGCGCTGGCGAACCACTGTACCTGTTGTTTAGGTCGATGAAAGGTCAAGTTGACAAAGGGCCTGTAGACGCGATAACTTCTGAAGCACGATATTCTCTAAGCGAGGAAAAGCTCATTAGGCAGTCTATAGATTTCAAACCTATGACCGTTAGCGTGTCGATCTCGCAACAGACATTATTCGTAAGTGGTTTAGAGGCTACTACTGAAAACGTTCACGTTAAAGTTCTCGACTGTGATACGATTAGTCAGGTGAAAGAGAAGTGTTTAGACGCAATTTACCGCGCAACTCCGTATTCCCAAAGACCAAGTCGTGACGATCTCGACTTGGAGTGGCGCACGGGCGCCTGCGGACGGTTGATCCTCTACGACGAGGATAGCACTACTAAATGCGAAGGCGAATGGCGCAAGCTCAATACTCTGAATCATTACCGCGTACCGGACGGTGCCTGTCTTAGTCTCGTTGCTAAACAAAGTTCCGTATACAATCTATCGAACATGGAGAAGAACGACAAGTCGCATACGTACGAAACACTCAACCGCGGTAAATACGGTTCGGCTAGTCCACCAGCCAGCCCTCTCAAATACGAACATGGCGGTGGTTTCAAATACTGGCATTTAGTGCGCCACCACGACGATGACGCACGCAAAGAGGGAGATCGTGGCAATAAAATGGTCTCGGAAATATATCTCACCCGTCTTCTCGCCACCAAAGGCACCCTGCAAAAGTTTGTCGATGATTTATTCGAGACTATTTTTAGTACAGCGCACCGCGGCTCAGCGCTTCCTCTCGCTATAAAGTACATGTTCGACTTCCTCGACGATCAGGCGTTGCAGCACACGATCTCCGATCCGGAGGTGGTGCACACCTGGAAGAGTAATTCCCTTCCGTTACGTTTCTGGGTCAATCTGATTAAGAATCCTAACTTCGTTTTTGACGTTCACAAGTCCAACACGGTAGATTCTTGCTTATCAGTTATCGCGCAAACGTTTATGGACTCGTGCTCCACATCCGACCACATCCTCGGTAAAGACTCGCCGTCGTCCAAGCTTCTTTACGCGAAAGACATACCGGTATACAAGGAGTGGGTGGAGCGTTATTATGCGGATATTAAGTTAATGCCAGCGATATCCGATCAGGATATGAACGCTATGCTCGCGGAGGAGTCGCGTCTCCACACTAAAGAGTTCAACACGAACTGTGCGTTGAACGAGCTGTACGCGTATGCAGAGAGGTACAACGAACAGCTTACGGTGACCCTCGAGGAGGACGAGTTCTCGCAGAAGCAGCGGCTCGCGTACCGCCTGGAGCAGGTGCACGGGCTCATGTCGCACGACTATAATGTGTGAGCGCCCTGTGGGATCCCGTGACACCAACCCCACCGCCCTGTATATAAAGCCCCCGCACATATCTATGCTGGCAAATATTGTATATATTAGATAGTGTACAGTCATTAATATTGTAATTTTTGTATCATTTCTGCGGTCCGATGTCGTTTTTTAATTTTATATAATGAAATTTGTATTAATTTTACACGACGAGCTCGGCCGGCCGCGGTCGTGCCACAGTAAGCATCGTAATAAAAATTGTGTATGTCTGTCTATGTGTGCTCGCGTCGTACGAGTTAATGTTACGTCGATCGGTGTAAAATGTGTGTCGCAAACGAAATCGCATGTGAGCTCGCCGGCGAGCGAGGCCGTCGCTCGCCGACGGGCGATTTTAAAATTTGTACTCACTACTTAACGAAATATCCGACAGTGATGCCCTGAACGATTCCAATAAATAAATATCGTCGAATATAAACATTTTGTTTGATTTGTCGGCGGTAGAGCAGCGCCATTGTCGCGCACGACGAAAGCCCCCGCGTCTCGGCAGCTGTCGGCAGGGTGAGCGCGGTACGGCCATGCCACCTCGTCTCGCTAGCTCGCGGAACCCTTGTCGGTCGCGTCACTCAACTGTGGTGTCCAGCACGTCACATCTCATATCACCAATCATGTGTATGTCGTTCGTTGAGGCACGTCGCCGGCCCACGAGGGTTGTTCGCGCGTCGCGCGGCGAGACGGTCATGGATGAACCTACGCGGCCCTGCTGTTTCAGCCGGTACGTGCGGATCGTGGCAAGAACGACATTCGCGGTCGTCAACAACCTTTACTGCATCCCCGCTTACGTGGTGTGGATGATGGCGCTGCGCCTCGTCAGACCCTTATGCGCTCCCCTCTATTGGAAGATCGAAGGACTCATGTATCACTGGCTGCTGGCGATGGTCTCCATGTGGTCCTGGTCGGCTGGATATGAACGTAAGTCAGTTTTGTTGTTTGGAGACGGCGCGCCAAATAGCACACAATTACCGACCGCCTAATGTTCGGTTCCATAAGCCTCTTGTTTGTGGAAGTAACTACGTTTAGTTTTGAATAGTCTAATTAGCATTTGTGTGGTAATGTTCAGATTGCGTTTAAGATAAGTAAAAAGCGTATAGAAGCTTAAAAACTTTTACCATTGTTCTTTATGGACTGCATTGTTGGAAAGAGGTATGCACAAGAGTTTTGTCACATGGCGCGCCTCTCATAATAGATACTATGAGCTCTGCAAATTACTTTACCTGCATATAATATGAAGATAATTACCCGAATGTTGCTACAATGGGTAATATAACACGGAATAAAGTCTGTTACGCATTATTAAATTCCGCTTGCATTACGACTATACTTTCAAGGAACTTATTAAATCGGCTGTAACTCGGCGGACGTAAATGCGATGTATGTAGATACCCATGTTAATCAACCGGATATCAAAACAATGGACCCTTGCCGATGCTTGATGTAAACTTGTGTAAGGTACACTGATTTCAAGAACGATTCCTGCAACAAAGGTAAGTACGAAACTTTTTATACTATTAAAACGAAACTGGATCAAGACTTTGTCATACTCAATTTGAACGAATCGACGTCTTAAAAGTTGCCATGAAGTCATCATTGGTCTGAATCAACCAGACGCTACTTTATTGTTTATATGTAATCTTTAAACTGCTGTCTCACATACTGTATCAATTTAAACGTCCAGTCTGGCATCCTATTCTTAACAAATAAATGAATAAATACTTACAAAACCAATGCGAATAAAAGTTTTAAACTGTGCCTTTCTTAGATTTATGATATCATTCAAGATTGCTTCTGTGACCACTAAAAATCGGTTGAGCAAACGTTGTTATCATAAAACAACACGCATTATTATTCTCACACATGCTTTGAACACCATGACTGATGTCTGTAGTGTGCTTATGAATCATTGTATCAGGTGACTCGTCAGGGGCACATGTCGTTTACAAGGTGACGCAACACGCAGCATCTACAGAAAAAACATACGTAATACGTTAAATTGCCAATGGATGTAACTTCATTCACGCGATTGCAAGCTTAATCGCATTTATAAAAGTGGGCTACCGTCCGCCGGTCACGTCTGGCGACAGCTAAACGGATTACCGTCCCAATCATTTCTAGATAATACGCCTATGTAATGTGTTACTCAATAGGATCTATAAATTAAGTTTCTCATGTGGCGACTACGTCACGTTAGTAATTGATTTTCGAATGAACAATAGTGTTTCGAAATAGTCTGGTTGCGAGTGGTAGGAGAGACCGGTCGCGGATGGCGCGCGCTGTATTGACCTTATGCGGCTGCGTAGTTTATGCGCGGCCGCTTGAGGACGGTCGATGACCGTCGCCGCCCGCGCGCAGCCCCCGCGCTAGGAATGCTACTTCCCCTCCCCCCCACTACGTCATGTCACGTTGCATTTCGAGTGGCGAATTTGCATGTTGTTGTCGAGTCAGCGCGCTCACGATCGACATTTCAAGTTTCCGAGATTTTACACGTGGTGAAAGCACGTGAAAGTACGTTGCTGGATTGGATCGTTTTTCACAAAGCGGTTAACCAATTTAGATCATCGCTTGATACTGTGTTTAGATTGATGGTTTAGCGCGCGTTCTATAACAGTTTCACTATTAAATCTTCTGACAGTATTAACTCCAGATCGTTTTCGATTCTCCTTATTAATTCAAGCCTCCAAACTTGTCTTCAATTCCTGACACATCGGCCAATTCAAATTCCGTTCACACCAGACCTCCGGAGATAAATTAACATTGAAAGACTTAACACAAACAAATGATATTCAGACGGTGTCCAACTACAATCATATTGGTGGATTGCGTAGCATCATTCTTGGAGTTATAAATTCCTTTTGGTACATCCTTCGATTGTGGCGGTTTGCGTTTCAAATTGGGACCTTCCTGTAGTAAATCAGGCGGCGGGTGTGTGCGACAAAGATCTTGGGAAATGATCCCTAACATGGCAAAAATGGCACTTCAGATGAGATTGAGGTCAGAACACCAGATGTTTGTGGAGAACTGGTATTGGCTTCGCATCTGTAAACCTGTATATGTATTTATGGTTGTAACGCAATCGTTTACATACTGCTCCATTAATTATGAACCATGTTATACTAGACGGTAACACGCAATGCTGATTCAATCGTATAAAAACATTGGTTGTATGTTTTCATATTGCAATTTCTTTCCATAACCAACGTGTAGCTGTAACATGATGTACTGTAGCGGTGAAGTCGATAAATTGAATGTGTTTTTTTAAAATACACTGGGTCGCAAAAATATTGGTTCACATAGAAAAGCTGCGATATCTCCCAAATTTATGTACGTAGAACGCTCGTATTATTTATATGTAATAATCAGATTAGTAATCTAAGCTACATCTCATAAGAGATTTTATTTGTACAAATTGCAGCTTAAAAAATTAAATTTATGGATTTTGTAAATTACTTAACAAATTTCAATATCAGGGAGAGAAATTTTCTTCTCTTTTTGAAAACGGTTACAGCACGCCACATTAGTGATACAGGGTCGCGGGAGGAAACTTTTTTTTTTTGTATTTAATAGAACTTAAATAGTGTATTATTGTTACCTATTTTGTTTTTCAAATAAGTTTATGTATTGATCAGTCATCTATCGACAGCATGGGTACGATTTCATGCTATGCTAGGTATTTAAGGAACTCGCTTTTTTATTAGTAACCCAGAATTTTTGGGACCCAGTGTACTATATGACCTACAATAATAAAATTATTATATGACCCCGTTTACTGAAATAAGTTATTATATTCTGACAATTGAACTCGCACGATTTTGAAACACGTTTGAAAATTACAGCAAAACTGTTTGATCATCATGAAAATGACTGGTAGGACTTTCGTTCAAGTCACACGTCAAAATAACAATGGTTTTACGATGAGTGTCGTTATTTCCTTGTTATACAACGTTTGTTCTAAAATTAGCAGTGTAAAAAATGTTTCAGTACGTGTAAATAATTAACGACTTGTTTAAAAAGTGTTTTGACATGACATTTATTGTGCGTACCCTAAAGTGGGTTATTTGACCCGAACTCATTAACCAATAGAAACACAGCTTCTCAGATTCCTATTGGTTAATAAGCTTGTGCCAAAGTTATACCCCAGGGCTAAAGTTAACCCACTTTACTTGGTACAGCTAAGGAGTGCTATTCCGCTGGAGTCTGTATTTCCTAATAGCCACAACCTAGAGGTTGTGAACAGGTTACTTCTAGGCATGCGCGCTCCTTCGTCGGCCACCTCATCGCATATCATTTGTTTTCAAATTACCAGTGCAAAATTTTTCAGCAGTTGCAAGGAAGACCTGTTTAAGATAACATTCACTGTGAGTACAGCTAAGGAATAGGATTTGCTGCCGGAGTTTGTTTCCTGACAGCTACAATGTAGGGGTCTTTTAATTACGATTGAATAAAGGCAACGCTTACCTACCACCAGGGCCTCAAGTCTGCTATTACAATAGTGTCAGAATGATCTATCATTGTTTTCATAATAGTTGATTTTGACAAGTTTGGTGGCGTCATTATGACTTTCCAATGGTCAACCACTGACACTCCATTGAAAGAAGTGGCATAAAATGGTAATCTCGCGCATATTGACAAATGAATGTCAGACGTATGCGGTAATCTGCTAAAATTTTGACAGTTCCTTTGATCAGTGACCTACCATTAGAACGTCATTGTGCAGTCATTGCTTTTAATAAGCTCGATATTGTCATTCTACCACAACTCTATTACGAGACCATTGACCGATCAATGATCGATCATTATGAATTAGTAGATTACGAACTTGTAGCAAAATGACAATGGGATCGTGTTAGAATGACGAATTTATAAAAATAGCAGACTTGGGCCCCAGGTGAGATAATCGTGAAGCGCGAGCCTATCGATAGTAATAATAAAAGAAATGTTTAGAAGTTTATCGATACCAGTTTACTGATGATTGGGTTCAATGAAGTTGGAATTGTTAAAACAAAATAAAAATGTAGTTTTGTATTACATTTTGTATTGACACTGGTCACAAAACATTCAGCGTGTGCAATGCAAAAAACATAATTACTCGGCTATTTACATTTTAATGAATGAAAGTTTGGGTAGTATTTGAAACATGGAAACAATTTAGCAATATCTAAAAGTTAGGTAACAGATAGGTTTTTTATGGCAACACAATAATCGTTCATTCATTTTTCGAATACAAAACCGTATCGAGAAATATTACTATGTTGGTATGAATACAATTATGTCAAACGATTTTAGCTAGACGGACATGCCATGTGAATGCGTTTCAAATAAGAATAGGATCGATTTCCATGTTGTGACGTCACGTCATACTGTCAAATCGAAGAATTATTATGGTGAGCAAAGCAAGAAATTTTTAAAATTCTATTTATTTACGAACTGTGAACGAAAAAAGTTTAATCAGAATCCAGTTCTTCAATTTTGCCCAATTTCTTGCGATTTGACAGTATGACGTGACGTCACAACATGGCAATCGATCCTATTCTTATTTGGAACGCATTGTAAGTGTTGTAAAAGGTCGTACATTTTAACCAGTAATTTAATAATGTTTTATAAGGAAAGTGTATTCTTTTTATAACTTAATTAAAAACCTTTTAGCCTAATCTAAGTTGACATTGATTTAAGTTTTTAAAAGCTTTATAGATTTTGAAAAAATCACCCGCAACTTGTACCGTAACGGGCGTAACGTAACTTGAATTTATGTAACGCTAATTATGGCTGATTTTCATATGATATGGAAAAGATGAGGTTTTCCATTATGGTTATCAGATGATGGCCTAGTGGTAACGGCCCAGTGTCGTAAATCGGAGCAGTTACCGGGTCACCCAGACAGGCGCTTACCTTAGCATTATTTCATCACTGCTCTCAAGACGTGGCGAAGGAAACCGTTGTGAGGAAACGGGCATAATCTTGAACGGAAAATTCGGATACATGTGACGTCCACGCTCTGGGTCTGCGTGGTGGATTATGGCCTTATTCCCTAGTAGGAACATTATAAGGCTGATTAGATTATGCTGTGCTTTATACATCACACAGTGCTTATTTAGTTTTAGTACATATTTACGTTTACCTTAACGCGATGGAGTACGCGAACTCTCACTAAAGCTACTAAGATCTTACTAATTGTATGTGCTTAACGAATGTGAAGCTGTAACCTAAAACATGTCCTAACATTTTTTTTATCTTTTATAAATTTAGGGGCTTTTTGGTCACACGAAGGCCATGCCAGCCCCATCGTAACCTACGAGTAAAACACAAACCTTATCAGGCCTCTAAAATGTCTAAACATGCTTACACGACTTAAAGTTAACATTACTTATCACTCCATTGTACAAGAAAGAAAGAGAACACATTTATTTAGCACACAGACACCACTGTGTGTGGTGTGTGTCGTGTCCATGTGAGGAAAAAAGTACCTTTTTAGAAACTAAATAAAAAAAAAATACAACAACTTTGTGTATGTCACGGCTGCGCCAAATAGGTGATGTTCGGCAGAATTCCAGACAACTAACGTAGAAGTTACCTGATGATCCTGGTTTTCAACTGAACCTTGTAATGTTATTTATACTCAAGTTACTACATTACTTCATATTCATTTTGTTCTCATCCCTTTATTTATTGTAATAATGTCTTCCGATAGCATTTTTTTTATGCTTGATAAGTTCGCGCTTGACCATTATCTCACCTGATGGAAAGCGACGATGCGGTCGACGATGGAGCGCGCTTACCTAGAAATAACCTATTCACTCTCGACTTAAAGATTCCCGGGTTGTAGCCATCAGGAAACACAGATTCCGGCAAGGAATATTATTTTTCAGTTTGTTGATTGTTTGATTGACGCTGCCATGTCATATCATCATCACTCATCTGCCTCTTATAACTTTACAGCTCTCTGACCTCTCCCTCTTAACTTTACCAATCTTTACCTCCTATAACTTAACACTTCTTTTACCTTTCCTCACACTCTTATAACTTCAGCTACACTTACAGGATAACACTCCATTCCTCATCTCTCTTACCTAACATAACTCACTCTTAACTTACATGCAACGTCTCGTTACAACCTTACTTGTAAGTGTAGGTGCGGATGTAAATCAGTTTTACTAAGACAACAGGTACATAAGTAAACAAGTACAAAATTCTTCCAGAAATATACGCATCAAGCCGGCTGATATCAACTGCAGACGAACAAGACGTATCTAATTTTAGAAATTATTTTTCCGTCATGCATGATTCATGCATCCTGCATATGGAACGCCATTGATTGGACAGTAAAGTACTTATAATAGTAGGTATATTTTTATATCTGAATCATCTTCCGGTCACTCTGGCGCCATTTTTTCTTATCGACTTTATTTACCAGTTAATAGTTAAGAACTGGTTCGATTTCCGTTGTATTATGCAGAAAGTTGATCTGGACCCGTTAGTCGATTACCATGAAGGTGTAACCTAGCCTAGTCTTGTGCATTACTAGCTGTCCTACGCGGTTACACCTGCTTCTTTGCCTGCCTTCTGCCTGTATTGCCTTCCTCAATAAATGGAATATCCAATGCTAAAAGAATTTATCAATTCGAACCAGTCGTTCCTGGGGTTAGTGCGTTCAACAAACAAACTCTTCAGCTTTATTAAATGAATACAACGAATGAATCGGAACTACTTATAAAAAGTCTTGTTTTATTGGCAATACTTCCGGTAGGCCAATAGAGGTGTGCCCTTAGTAAAACCATTCGAAAACTAAACCCTTTCAGCTTAATCTGAACAGAATCAAACCACACAAAGCCTCGAGTTATACGACTGCACCTGGCATCGCTGGATAATTTCTATAACCATCATGACAGTAGAAAGACTTCCATTGCTGGATATAGGCTTCCAAAGGATCGCCACATTGACCTAGCCAGTTCGACCTTCACCGTATGCTCCACCGTGTCCTCCGGGTGGCCCGCACAACGGCGACACCCGAGGATTTCTTCCACCTGAATCCGAAACAGGAACCTCCCGAACTGGCCATGTCCAGTGAGGACTTGCATCATCATTATGAGTACTTAATTTGATTGTATTTTTTTGCTACAATAAATTAAAACACGTTTCTACATTTGATTCCGTCACCGATAAGACCTGTTCTAACACCTTTATCTCGTCCTGATAACGTCATTATACTCGGCAGTGCATAGCTCTTCCTGGTCATGGTCCTGTTATCATTTCTGCTTATCATACAGGAAAAAAAGAGGATATGAATATGCATGGATGGCTTTTTATGACAGTGCTTACTGAGAAATCAACTAGGTAGTGTTATAACAGCCTGTATTACTGACAGTGCAAAGGTCTTCCAGAAAATCTTTTAGCTAGAAAACTATTTAGGTAAGGTAAGGTGTTTTCCTGAGCTTCCTCGAACCAGTCCTCCGAATAGTTTGTTTTAGGTAGGTAGGTACCTACGGGTTTAAATCACCAGGTCGAAGTTTCTGAAAGGGAAACCGTGGTCCTAGAACGCAAAGGACAACTAAAGGATACAGGTATGGTTTTAACCAGTTAGTCCGACACTCCTCTCGTTCCACTCTAGAGCAGATGAAGTCATTAGATCACATCAAAAAAAGGTTCGTTTTGTTAAAGTGTAGGTACTTTTCCCAATTAATTCGTAGTCATAATGAAGTGAATGTGGTTAAATAGCTATAGATTTAGGTTTCCTATCACATTATTATGCAAACAACCCATTGCAATTTCTTTGTTCGATCCTATTGTTTCCAAAGCTTTACCTACCGGAAAAATCTTCAAACAATACGATTATTATGATTTTGACTGAAAGGTCATTTACATAAAATATAGGTATAGGTACCATTAACTTAGGTAAATATATAATACCTCTTACAATATAATAGGTCTTTACCAATGAAATTGCCGTTTTTTAAAACGTGTTGCTTTGAAGTGTTATATCTTTGGATTGACTTGGAATTATAAGTTCAAATAAACTTTATATTAAAGGTACGTTATTCTTTTTTCGAAATTGGTATTTATCGTTTTTTTATGTTTTGTATTTTTTGTAATTTACTACGTTATACGTAGTCGTGTCGAGAACAAAGCGGACACTAAAATACCCACATAAAAGATACTTTGAAACTAAATAAATAACATAAAGTAAAGCGCAACACTTTTATTCAGTAGGAAAATTAAATTCTGCGAAACATGTCCTATATTTCATAACATTCACTCTACCGCGTGCATCCAAGCTAAAAGCACCGTATTTTCATTTCAGAACGGAACAAAATTCATGAATTTATTATCAACTACCGCTGCATCTAGATAATTTCTAGTTTCCCTGTTTCACTCAGTACCTACATCAGCAGAGATGAGAAACTGTATTATTTCCTGCAATTACATTTACAGCGGAGATGCAATCCAGATCTGTTTCCGTTCAGAAACGTAGATAAAACTGGCGAGTAGGGCCGCGCATGTTATATATGCGTCCTCGTTCTAAAACAGTCGTTTCTGTGCGTCAAGGACGTTCGCGTTGAGTAGGTACTCGTACTGAGAGATGTGACAATTCGTGATAGCGACTTTTCTCAATTGAAACAAGTGTATCGTTCCGTATATTGCCGCGCAAACGGTCTTCCTCCGTACCGAAGAAAACATGTACTGTAAACTCGTTTTAGATGCGATCTCTTAGTACGCGGGTACGCAAGCTAACTACGGAGTTAACAAAGAACTGGTTTGCGCCGCGGTTTTATGGACCATCTTTCAGTGAGGTTGGTGTAGGAGAACAACTAATTTTAGAGCCGTCCGATCGCCGTTTAATGAGCACTTAACTTTGTCTTTGACTTTGAATGCCGAAGTTCCTGCTGCTTTAAGTATTGTTTTAGCTTAGGAAGTGTAAAAATGAGGATGCGTTATTGCGGACAAGAATTTGCGTATTCTAATTTAAGCTTAACTTATTTCTCTCTAAGTACTTGTATTTGTACTTGTGTATGTTATCATGTCGTGAGTTACAAAGAGCGATAAGAAAAACACACCTGTTATTAGGTCCGCTAATTTATCATCAACACAATCTTAATTAAACGGCTGACAACCTGATGCTTCATGGCTAACAGTAACATTAACTTTCTACCCATCACAAACCATATCAAGTATGAAAAACGTACCTGCATTTAATAAGTCAAACAGGTAGAAATAAACAGAGAGTATGTGCCGTCTGTTTTTTTATTTTTCTCTCGACTCGAAATCGTAGAACATCAGTTTTAATATAAAAATCGACGTCAAACATTAAGTTGAGACATGTGCGTATATTAGTACACCACAAAAGCACTAGAGCAGAGCGAGTTCTTGCAATAAAACCACATTGACCGTGTGTTTCTGTCTGTCCGACTTTCTAACCAATAGGAGGCCGAATACCATAGTGTGTGTGCTTCTATACATATTAGGACCATTGTTTGGCCCGCCATAGTATCCGTATGGTATGTATGATCATGTTTTTTGAGCAAGTAAAGATGGTCGACATATTTGAGATTGAAAAGCGAAAGTTCGAAGGGCTGTGGGCACAGATTTAACTGTTTTGCCAAAAAAGGAGAGTTCCAGTAAGCGGGGGTGGTGTGGAGTTCTGAAACCGGTATGCATTTCGGCACGATTACGAATCATTGACAGCTTTTGGCCTTTTGTCTCTGGTATATGGATGGTTTAATTGTAAGTAAGTACCTACCTACTGCAAGCTACAACGTGGGGGTCTTAAATTCAAGAATGAATAGGTTACTTTTAGGCAAGTGTGCTCCATCGTCATCCACACTGTCGGTTTCCATCAGGTGAGATAGTGCTCAAGCGCGACCCTATCAATAATAATAAAAATACGTAGAAATATCTTTTGAATAAACTCCTCAATTAGCGCTATAAATTTCGTTGAGTCACTTTGAAATTAGATCTGTAGCCGGTTTCGTTGAGAATCTCCTGAATTTTTGCATTAGAATTAGCTTAATTAAATCAAGCGAATTGTATCCGCTAGGGAAACATTGCAATCAAATTCAAAACGCCAATCGTTTGCAACAGAACGCTTAATTCTAAATAGTGTAACCACGAACGCATTCGAACTCCGGTCCAAAATCCAGTCGTGGAATATGATGGTAATTATTTCGCGAGCACCCGCTTCAAGCGCTTTAACAAGAATTCCAAGCATTAAACATTCAAACTAAAATCCGCTTCATAAATACGGGTCTTATCCTAATACCCTTTCATTATAATTGTTTGCGTTCGTTATACTCGGAAGTGACGAAAAGGGCATGAAATTAATTGATGAAGGCTGACTAATTTCGCAAGAGTTCTTTAGACGATGTCAGGGCTGCTACTGGTTGATTGAAAACGGAATTAAGGTAGAAGATAGAATGATCAATGTTCTGCTAACATTATATGTAAGTATTCATTGACATAAAGCTCAAAATCGACCAAAGTTTTCATCCTATATCTGGATCGTAGCAACCCTAGCAGTTCTGTTAGTCAACCAACAACTTAGTCGTCACCATCTGTTTATTTAATAAACTATATTTGCTTTACTTCGAAATAAGGACATAGCGATTCAGTATACTTCCTTTGATCGTGAATAAGCATTTCTGTTATGTTTACATAAACTAGTTGGTAGGTATGAATAAGCTTGAAACGTATGATTGCATTTTAACTTATAACTCGAATAGATTTACGATTTTTCGCGGTCGAAACCAAAAGTCTGTCCCTCTTCATATTTAATTCACATAATTATTTTTTTATATTATCCATTTTATCTCTAATATTTGAGGTACCAAATAAAATTACCTTTTATCTCTTAAAAATAGTGCAACATAAAATGTCTGATCACAGCAGTAAAACGTCTTGAATTAAGTTTCGATTCCGATCGTAATTTCGGCTGCCATCCAGTCGAAACTACGACCGATACTAATCTGTTTACGATTACCTAGTCTAATATTGTTTCATTGTCCCACATCAGGCCAAAGGCCTCCATCTCCCTTTTCCACACAATTAACATGTTTTCTGCTAGTGCGAACCTATAGATATTATTGTAACCATAATTTAAGGGAATACTAATCCACAGACGAATTAAAATAAACTCTCATATTGTATAATTCATGTGTTATTTTGAATAAAATTAAACTCTTATAAAAAATAAATGTCTTATTTTGAATAAAAATAAACTCTTGTATAAAATTCATGTCTTATTTTTTTAACACCACTAAATGAAATACATTGTATGAAATAACTTCCTGCCTACTCATAGAAGCTTCCTTTTCTTCACCTCGGAGCGACTTGATTGTGTTAAGAGTTCACAATAGTTCAAGTATAGGAATTTGAACTTTCAACCTCACGACTTCTATTAACTTTAGTTGTTAGCCTTATGGTTGGTTATAAACAATAAATCTTGATACTTTGTACTTAATATTAAAGATGGGTCTGAATAAGAATAAAACAAACTTAAAAAATTGCCCATATTTCATTATCTTATTTAACCCTTTCAAATTGATTGATTGATACCCCATATTACAGAAGTGTATAAAAAAATATATAGTCTGCCATCTTCAGGAGTCCTGAAGACAAAACCTAAAATAAAAACATTGCAGGTTAAACTATGTAAAAACTAGAGTTCATCATTACAAACTACCATTCATCATCATCGGGGTAGACATTTCCTAACTTTTATATCATCTCTCAGACGTATCTAGAGTGCGTCTGTCATTAGTGTAAGGTCTATAAAACAATAATTTCAAAAGCGTCCATTGTAGACGAGACTTCGATCTTCGTCCGTGACATTACTGATATGGTACTTAGGGCGGAATTCACCAATAAAACTAATCGCGTTTTAACGTTTGGCTCGCATAATCGCGTTTAGCCGCTGTCACTTGTGTCACTTGTAAAAATACAACAAAAGAAAAATACAGACAAGTGACACTAGTGACAGCGGCTAGACGCGATTATGCGAGCCAAACGTTAAAACGCGATTTTTTGTATTGGTGAATTCCGCCCTTAGTGCTCTTGTCAGAAAACATAAATAGGTATGTCAGTCAAGCAACAGCTTCAAGACTTCGCAGAATTGGGGAGCAGAAAAGAAAAAAACGAAGGTAGGTAAAACATTAATTTACTTTCGACGTCATCATCATCATCATTTCAGCCTAAAGACGTCCACTGCTGGACATAGGCCTCCCGCAAGTGTCGCCACAATGAACGGTCCTGTGCGTCTCGCATCTATCTGACTCCCGCAACCGTTACCAAGTCATCGGTCCACCTTGTAGGAGGCCTTCCAACGCTACGTCTTCCGGTACGTGGTCGCCATTCCAGAACCTTTCGGCCCCAACGGCCATCCGTTCTGCGAGCAATGTGCCCTGCCCATTGCCACTTAAGTTTGGCGATTCTTCGTGCTATGTCGGTGACCTTGGTTCTCCTGCGGATATCCTCAATCCTGATTCGATCACGGAAACTTTCGACGTAAACAAATCTAATAAGCCTCACTACTAGTGACGTGATTTCTTAGATCGTCATCAATTCATCATCCTTATTCCTATTTATTTATTTTTGAGATAGATGAAGCTTGTCTTCGTATTCGTCATAAAACATCTCAGCATTCATACTTAGTTATTAACCTGTCTAATGACGGCGAAAATCGGTATAATTCCGATGTGAGAGACAGATGGAGCTATACAGGCCGTATAGCACTATCCCTTTTTTACAGCGGATTTTGATGATAATTAGATGTCTTTGTTAGGGCCTCTAGTGTAAGAAGGATACAATTATTTAGATACTACTTGCTGCTAGCGGCTTCGTTCGTGTAAAAGTAGAGAATTGTCCTATTTGAACATACTCCCGGGTAAAAAAGACATGGACAGGGTCGACTCGTGTGCCAAAAGGACATGGACATGGTCGACTCGTGTGCCAAACGTCATTCAAATCCGTTCAGCCATTCGACCTCGACCGTGAAGAAGTAACAAATATACAAACATACTTATAATTTTTTGCCTTCATACTAGAAGTGCGATGTAGATAAAGTCAGTTTCTTTTATTTAAATACATAAAAGCTAGTTTGACTAAGAACAAACCCAAAAAAAAAGTTTAAATAAGATTTCAAATTGAATCAAATTAAAAATGTTTATTTGTTAGAATATTATCTAATAGATTTTGCAATATCGGTTCCAACCATAGTTCTTATATTATCTATGGTTCCAGCATATCCTGCCATATTGGAGTACAAATATTTCTATAAAAATGAAGGCCGTATCATTAACCTATTAATTAGTAATTATGAATCAGTTAATAAAACATAATATAATTGTATTAAGCTGTTGATCCCCGCACGAACGCCGGCGGTCGTGCGCTATTGTCTTACTATTGTGTCTCTAATTACGCTACTCAAGAAGTTAAAGATTGAAAATGTATTGAACTAATAAGATGTGACTATGATATGGTAGAATAAAGACCAGGGGCGCCGACTTTTAGAAAACCTCATGGGTGCTAGGCTCATTTGATGAACTCGAAAAAGTGGCGAAGTGTGAGAAGAGAAATGCACACTGATCGACCAATAAATAAATAAATTTCCTATTTACATACTGCGTACTTAATTACTAATTATGTTTGATAAAAATATAAAATGAAACCATTAATTATATAAAAATTAAACTAGTTTTTATTATCAAGAAATATTATAATTTATACGTAACCTATAAGGCGATTACTGATCTGTTTCTTGATGTCTATTCTCAGGGGTGCTCGGCACCCACTGTTTATTTCTCATGGGTGCTTGAGCCCCCAAGCACCCACGGAGTCGGCGCCCCTGATAAAGACTATTTTTATGTTTCATGTTGACTACGACTATATTTTCAGTATTTGCTAACGTCATAAGAACATATATATAAACAGAAGACAATGTATGCGCATTGCACGTGTCTGTCAGGCACAATAGCTTGTTTTGATTCGCTGATTCTTTGTACCTACCTACTCACTCGTATGTTTTCAATGGAGACCATCTATGTAATAACAAATGAACAATCATAGATCGAGAGCCTAGTGGATATTTTTGAGAAAACATTGATAGTGTAAAAAACTTAGCGAATACGCAAAGCAAAGACCTTCCACCCCCTGTTGTGCTTACGTAATACTTGAATGGCCCCTGGTCTACGCTACACTAAATTTCATCCAAATCTGTTCAGTCCTTTGAGCGTGAAGGAGTTATAAACACACAGAAATACAGATTTTCGCCTTTATAATGGTAGTGTGTTTGACCTTTGAACTCAACCAATGATTTCAACTAAAATATTTTCAGGCACATTGTTGATTTGTCAAAGAAATGACTAATTATTATCTTTGAACTCTAGTTTTCTAGTCTTTAGTTAAATTAAATTTTCTTAAGTTTTTATTTCCGAAAGGGAACCCCGGGGTCCTGGATGCAAAGCGAAGAAGGAATATAGGAGTTTTAGTCAGTAAAAGTCTGACACGTCCTCTCGCTCCGCCCTAGAGTGGGAGAAGTCATCGGATGATTTCCAAGCTAATAAAAAAAAGGCAAGTTGGGTGTTGATTAAAATGACTGGCGGCCGTAATTCTTTTCACACCCTTTCATGCCTTTTCCATGAAATAGCCATTCCCTTTTTCACGAAAAAAATATTTAATAGGGTTAACTGAACAACGAAATGCAGAAAACTTAAGACAATTGGAATCTCGAGCATTACTCGTTAAACTTGAACTAGAAAGGTTTTGTTACTACCTACTAGCGTTGCCAGGTAACACGATTTAGGCGGGAAGTCCCCCGAAATAGCATTTTTTTTATTTTTCACCGGAACTTTATCCCGCAATAGGTGTCCCACTATGTTATTTTTCACCGTTAAGCAATGAAAAAATACAGGAAAAATCCTGTCTTTGCCCTTGTTTGAGCAAATATCGTAATATTCATGCTAAATAATATTTATAAAGCATAAAAAGCATTAAGCATAACATTAGGCATTAAATCCGCCTTTGTACAGTGTTTTTTACTAGTGCATAGTTTTAATAAATAAATAAAAAATATACTTTTAGTTTTCTATCTAAGTTTGACTCATTTATTGATTAAGCACATGGCCATTGGCCCGAGTTTCCGAAAATAATAACTGACAACCCTAGTGCCTACACACTGAGGAAAAACTGTTCATATTTTTAAATAATTATTTACTTTGTACTTCGTTGTACTGCTGTATAACAAGATGTTTACGTGACGGGCAAACGCGTTTTTATCACGTATTTGTTGGAAAAGTTACCAATGCAATTATCGACATTTTTGGAACGAATTTGAAAAGTAGTGTTGTGTATGTTTGTGTGAAAGGTACTTTGAATACGTACGTAAAATGCAGTTCAATGAAAGTTTGGATATGTTTATTTTTGAAAACTTCATGAATGCAACACAAAGACAGGCAGGCAGGTGCATAAAAAAAAGCAAATATGTTTTGCGTAGTAAAAATATAAGTGCATATTTTTAACATTATTTAATATACTATTAAAAGATAGAATACACTATTAAAAGACAAGGATGGCCGACCACAAATAAGTGGGACTAGGTCTAGCCAGGAGAAGAAAGTATAAAAACCTCTACGGTCCGGACTAAGCGTTTCGCCTCGTCTTTTATACCGCGTACATCGAAGGACTGGAACAATTTGCCTGCTGCGGTCTTCCCATCCAATTATAATTTGGGTGTTTTCAAGGCTAGAGTGAAAATGCTCTTAGTAAACTAATGCGCCTCACCATCAACGATTGCATCACTGCTTACCATCAGGTGGGATCGCAGTCAAGCACTGGTTTATATCAATTTTTTATTTTTTATTTAATCTAATTGGTAGGTACCTACTGTACCTAGTTAAGTTAGTTACCTGTGATTGATAAGACTAGATAGATCAATTTTCCTGATCAACTTCACCTATTACAGTCATCAGCTGGACATTATCTTCCAATCTTCTCCACAAGTCCCGAGTTTGGCAATTAACCTAAATTAACCTCTTCAATTTCAAGAACCGATGTAGGTACCATCATCTTCCTAGCTTTTTTCTGACTAGCTGGGGGTCAGCTTCCAATGGAAACGGATGCGATGAGCGACTGCCTATCAGACCTCGACAACCCAGTTACTGGGGAACACGCCACTCCTTGAATTTTTTATTATTATTGGTAGGCTCGCGTTTGACCACTATCTCCGACGATGGAGCACGCTTGCCTAGAAGTAACCTATTGACTCTTGACTGAAATACCCCTAGGTTGTAGCTATCAGGAAACACAGACTCCGGCAGGGAATTCCACTCCTTAGCTGTACGCATTATGAATGAGTTCCCAAAACGCTTTGTACGTATGGGTGGGATGTCCACCATGTACCGATGGGGCAATGCCGTAGGTACGTCTAGTGGTCCGATGATGGAACGGACTTGGTGGAATTAAATTGTGCAATTCCAACGTACACTCCCCGAAGTGTAATCGATAGAAAACCGACAGGCTAGCAATTTGGGGTCGATGCTCAAGGCTTTGGAGTTTTGATTCGACAAGTGCATCATCACCGATGATCCTCTTGGCTCGCTTCTCAATCGACTCCAGAGCATCAAGCTGGTATTTGGCAGACCCATCCCAAAGATGAGGGCAGTAATTCCATACACGATCGAACTTGCGCTTGATAAAGTTTGATCAGCTAGGCGTGAAGTAGTCTCACCTTAGCTAAATAGAATAGACTGATGGTTTGACTTTCTGGCGTCTGTAACGACTGTCAAAGATCTACGAATGACAACCGAGACCAACTGATTTACGTGCTTTCCGAGCCACGGGGTGTCAGTAATGTCCTAGATAAACTTTAAAAAAAGAGTAGGTACATAAGAATTAAAAAAATGACATTGGCTCCTGAGAGGAGGGTGCTTGAAGTACTGGGTCATCACGACACTCACATAGCATAGTCGGCCTTATAGTGTTCCCACTGCTGTGTCTCAGGCCTCCTCTCTAGGAGAGGGAATGAGCCGTAATCCACCACGCGGGCCCAGTGCGGGTTGGTGGATGTCACATGTCTTCGAATTTTTGGTTCTAGGACATGTCGGTTTCCTCACGATGTTTTCCTTCACCGTTTTGAGAGTGGTGGTGATGAAATAAATTATACAACGTAATGCGTTTGGTTGGGTTTGAACCCTCGACCTACAACTCGTAAGTCGGGACCGTTACCACTCAGCCACCACTGCTCACGACACTCACACAAGAACTTAAATCTACCCACCATTTTGAAATAACTATTTCTTTCATTGTTTAAACGTAACTTACTTTTTTAACACTTTCCGACCGTGGATGCTTTAAAGGGCTTAAAGCGCTGCAAAAAACAAAACAATAAATGCGAAATGATCCGTGACAACTAGACGCACAGTAATTGAAATTCCTTCTTTACTTCTGTTCACTTTCACAGTCCTCTGTCTGTTTTGTGTCTCTGTCGAGGATTTTATTATGTTTTATTACTCATTATTTTATTATTGTTTAGGCCAGTGTCTAGTTTTATAGCGTGTTATAAGAAACATGTTAGCGGCTTGGTCGCGTGAAACTAGGTTTCTCCATACAAACTCTGGACCCCCGTTTCAACACCTTACGGGGTGAATTTTGGAAAATCTTCTCTTAGTGCTCGCTTACGTCATAAAAGGAAACCTTGAGCAAAATTCCACGCTCCTAGTCCCAGTAGTTTTGGCTGTGCTTTGATATGTCAGGCAGTCAGTTTCTCCTTTCAAATGTATAGATAAAAGTAGTGGCATTTTATCAGTTGCCACAATAGTTTATAACACCATAATTTCAAATAGATATTATTTATTGTTGCATATCTACCATGGCATCGTTTTTTTTTACTCAAAGGTTGACTGGAAGAGAATGCCTTTTATATGCTTTGTTTTTGAGTTTGGAAATCATCCAATGACTTCTCGTACTCTAGGTTGGAGCGAGAGGGCATGTCAGAATTTTACTGACTAAAACCTACCTATATTCCTTCAGTTGTCCTTTGCGATCTAGGACCACGGTATCTCTTTCAGAAATTCCCCGTGACCCTAGCGGGCATTGGCATTAAGTTCGCTAATGCACCCTTATTGTAAATATTTAATATTTACCTGTTTTAAACTTTAAAATGTTTTTAAAATTGACTCCTTTTGTATTCCTCATCAGCATTAGTCACTAAGATTCATTGGAAACTAAGTTAACTC
This sequence comes from Mythimna impura, assembly GCA_905147345.3. Taxonomy (NCBI): domain Eukaryota; kingdom Metazoa; phylum Arthropoda; class Insecta; order Lepidoptera; family Noctuidae; genus Mythimna; species Mythimna impura. The sequence continues at coordinate 3,181,070 of LR990349.1, forward strand.
ACTTTAGTGATGACTAAACGAACCTGACTAAACGAACCGTTTCTTACCATGTCTGAATATTTTGTTTTTACTTATTAACATTGAAACGTGTTCTTAAAACTTGTTTATGTTTTTTTTTTCTTGTTAAACTTGTTCATTACCGAGTATAATATGTAATTAAATGGGTCTATCGTTTCTTATTTTTATGGAATCTTGACCTTTTTCAAATTCTTTTTCACATAGTCCTACATGGGCACTTATGAAACATCAGAAGCTAGTGCACGTTTTAATTGGTGAACTTGAATTTAGGCAGCAAATATAGTTCAAGATATTTTAAATCTTATCAATCAATCGTATACCTGATAGGTGTACCTACCTAAAGGCAAACACATTTGATCTGTATGAATTTTTTTTCCTGCTGCGATCTTTTCATCTGATTATACCTAAATTAGGTGTCTTCAAGGCTAGAGTGCATAGGCTCTTAATACGCTTCACCTTCAACGGTTGCATCACTGCTTACCATCAGGTGGGATCACAGTCTAGCACTACTTTATATCTTTATAAAAAAGTCTTAGATTTAGGTTTTCTCTCTTCCGAATATCCTCTTGGTTTAAAACTGTCCAAACTGCTTGAAGATGATATCCTCGTATATAGTAGGTACCTAGCTGCCAGTTGCTATTTTAATATCTATATTTTTTATTTTTATTTTTACTTTATTTACATTGTTCTCATAAGAAACAGGTAACAGAGATATTTGTAATTACATAACATGATTGAAAAGAGTGTCCATGGAGTTTCTTGCACATTCTTCTCCATAGAAATCTACGCTTTGGAATGTGCAATTAGCATATTTTTTTCTTACTGACTGACTTCTTGAGATTTCAAAAGTGCCTTTAAATGGTTTATTTGAAATAAAATGCTTTGAATCTTGAATCCTATTCGCGACTTGCCCCAGCTTCGCAAGGGTGTTGAAAATATCGGAAATTTTCGGTTTTTCTCTTTTACAATATTCATGTATTTTGCACCTAAACCTTTCTCATCAATCTATTGGTGAAGACCGTATAAAAATCCGTTCACTAGTTTTTGAGTTTATCACCAACGCAACGTACACTCAACTAGACGCGGTTGGGGAGTTTGTTTTATAAATATGTAAGGGAGGATTCAAATATCGTTTATTTAAAGTAATTAAGTTGGATGAAACCAATGAAAACTATCTGTACCTAATAATACTCCATTCGAATTAAGATTAGACATTTAAACAAATCTTTTTTACTGTCCGTTCAATCGATATTGACTTTTATTTCGTTGGCATAAGGATGGTATTAAAAGCAAAAAAGTGATTACAATAGGAACTATTTACAGCAGCCGCCATTTATCATGCATCTGACGCAAAAAAAGTCAAAATTTCGATATTTAATAAAAATAAATAAATAAATAATAATAATAATCATTTATTTGACAGGAAATTATTCCCATATTAAAACTCACACAGACACACACACACAGTGTTTATTTGTGTAAATTGTAATTGATTGTGGTACGCAATTATATATATTATATTAAAATTCAATTAATTTCCTTTCAATGTCAAAATAAAAAAAATAAAATAACAATGTCGATAACAGCAATGTCACAAATAAAAATAAAGAAAAGAAACAAACAGAAATAATAAAAAGCGTCATCTTACATACAGTTGAACAAGCCTCTCCAGCACTGCAGACTCCGGCCTTTCCGATATCATAAATTAAAAAAATAAATAAAAATAAAATCAAAAAAAAATAATTAAATAATTAAATATCTAATTTTATTTCGTATATAAGTATAAGTATAGAGATATATAGAGATTAACTAGGTACGAGAAAAGGTAACCCCCATTAAACCATCTCATACCGCCTTTGAAATTCTCAACTGAGAATGCAAACATTCGGCTCCAAAACATAACATCTCTCAACAACAGGGCTGCAGTCCATATCAGCCATAGCACGTTATTTACAATTACTGTCAGTTTGTTTATTGTTACCGTCTCAGGGTTCTGTAGATCTGTGCCATGTCATTTCACGAACATTATGGCGGTAGGTAGCTGATCTAAAAATAGCAGCTCCTTCATCCTTGGTCCTTCGTAGCCTGTGCTGTTTCATTTTCTTTCGCCTTATTTTGACGGTTGAGATTGAAAAATGTTGATTGTTTGCCGATACAGCACCTTGAGTTCTTGTTTGTGACTAGATCGATTTGGTCTATTTTGCTTACCACCAATTAAGTCTTCTTCTTTCATGACGATCTGATTTAAATCTTGTCCGATCAATATTATCGTTGGCCTCGTATAAGTCGTTGAAGGTCCAAGTGTATGTTGGGCAGGAAAGGAAGTGACGCAAAAATATGCTGTGTAGGAGCTCCATACTGGCACTGTATTTGCGATGGATCAAGGATATCCCATTTGACCAGAATATCTCTGCTGCGGCCAACTTGAGCCCGAAGTCGGTTCAGAGATTTCCAGAACACGACCACCACCACCACTTAAGTTATACTATGTATATGATGATCCAACAAGTCACTGACAATACTGTATTTATTTGTCAATTTATCCTTGCAATCTTTCCAAATTGTATCGGTCCGTTGACTTCAAATCAAGCTTTAGTAAATCGTCTCTATAAATAAACCCGTTACGGTTTTGTTCCACAAGTGTAAGCTTCGGCTCGTGCACTTCAACTTGTCAGTATTATTTGCTTGTTTTTAACATCCGTTGGAACTAAAAGATGTCTGTTGTATCATCCTTGTCCTTTGCTCAAGCTGGCTGATTTTTGTTTTTATTTTTTTATTATCGTTAGGCACGCGTTTGACCGCTATCTCACTTGACGGTAAGCGATGATGGGGTCGATGATGGAGTACGCTTGCCTAGAAGTAACTTGTTCATTCTTGACTTAAAGATCGCTAGGCTGTAGCGGATTCTTATTGGTAGGATACACTGGTGTACCATATTACATTACGTTTTCAAATATTAAATCTTTATCATGATAATCGTTAGTCTCTTTCAAACCAACACTATCAAATTAAATAATTAACAATTGATTAATTATCTTCAGCATATTTTTGTTATCTTCATCTTAATGTGTTTTCTTGAATGAAAATATTTAACGCTTTCACTTGACTCTCAACTTTCGATACAACTTACCGGCTTTACTTGAACTACGTATATTTTAATATGTTTATGGAATTGCTTTTTGGTTAGTCATGGTAAATATTCTTCTGAGTATTAAGAATGATTAGTTCCTTCTTCTTATACACATATAGGTACTATGTTTTATGCCTCTGTTGAATCAATGAAGTCATTCGGATTTCTTCGAAGTTTAGAAATGAACTCGCTAAAGCTACAGTTTCCCATATGAGCAAGTTAGATAGGATCTTAGAAAACTATTTCCATATCAAAGTTAGATAATATTCGAACCACAACGCGGGTTTCAAGTTACGACAACTTTTTTTATTACTTTACACCCCTTAAAGATGGACTGTGTTTGTGTCACAGATGTCGGTGGGATAAAATTTCTTATTTAGCCTGTTGAAATGGTAGTTCCCTTCTTCAAGTCATCATTGATAATTCCATAACGCCTAAAGATAATTATAATTAACATTTATTATCAACTAATGTCTTAACCAAGCGCCAGACATAATACAATCACCAATAAAACATTCACTAGTAAAAGCCACTATTAAGGCCAAGTAAAAAGTCCAAAACCCACCGATCAATCATCAACGTCTGCAACACCAGGCTGAACGCTCATCGTCACATGGTAGAAAAAAAAAGAAACAAAAAAAAGCTAAAAGCTCTCGAGGATCGGATTCCCGAAGCAACCGGTTTTGAGTCTCACGAACCTTGAATGAACGTACGAAAGTATTCGTTGGCGGCCTCAAAAGGTTATGATTTTCGAACGCTTTTTTTAGGGTTCCGTGCCTCAAAAGGAAAAAACGGATCCCTTATAAGATCACATTGTTGTCTGTCTGTCAAGACTCTTTATCTCGGGAACGCATGGAGGTATCGAGTTAAAATTAAAACCATATACTCAAGTCCGCGGTCCCTTGAAGCTGGGAAAAAATTAAACTTCTAAGTTAATGAAAAAAAGATATGGTCGTTTATATCGCAAAAAAACGTATATTTCGACCGACACCCTCAAGGGAATCAAAATTCATAGGGTACTTCCCGGTGATCCAGAATCCCGAAATTTGGCATAAAGCAAGGTATTATATCAAAGATATAGGAATAAATCTGAAAACAGGAAATTTGTTGCTAGATACGTCACAAAAAAAAATCTTTTTTGCGATTCGGAAAAATTTTCGACACCATTCGGGATTATGCAGTTAATATTCCTTTTGTAATTCAATTTGATGCTGTCTGAAGACGCAGCTTTGGAAGGCCTCCCTCAAGGTGGACCGATGACTCGATGAGGATCGCGGCAATATGATAGATTCGAGATCCGGTCGTTGTGGCGATACTTGAGGGAGGCCTACGTCCAGTAGTTGACGTCTTTCGGCTTAAATGGAGATTATGATGTTCCCAGTATTGTTTCTCCCACTTCAGCTTTCATTTTTAGCTTAGCTACCTACCCCAACTTCAGATAAAGAGACTGTGACCTTTCGTAGAGCAACTTAATTGCCCGTCTTATCTCCTTCCAGCCTTATCTAGAAGGTTAATTACCAACGATAAAGTGTCTTGTAATTTGTAACAGAAGCCGGTTCTGTGCGTGCTTTTAAAGGAATCAATGTTTTGAAGTATTTAGGCTCTTTAGGGTTTGGCGTGTGAGATTTGAATAATCGTGAATAGTGACTGGCCTGTTGGTCTAGTGGTTAGTGGCCCTGACTGCTATGCCGGTGGTCGTGGGTTCGATTCCCACCCGGTACAAATGTTCGTGTGATGAGCACGATCATTTGTTCTGTGTCTGGGTGTAATTTATCTACCTTATGTATTTAGAAACATATAAGTATGTTTATCAGTTGTCTAGTACTCATAACACAAGCTCTGCTTAGCTTGAGGCTAGACGGCGTTGTGTGATAGTTTGGAATATAAAAAATAATAATAATAATATAGTAGGTTAGTACTAAGTTTTGATTTCGTCTGGAATGCTGTGGAAGTAGGACAAGTAATGACAATCATCCTTCAGCTTTATAGCGAGAGATTCATTGTTGAGGGCATTGAGGCACCATTATTAATTAGTGTCAACTATTATTTGTCTCGAGCGCATACGTTACTGTGCCGACGAGGATTGTGCAGTCTGTGCCCACAGATGATTAAGTTACAGTCTGTTGTTGAACATAAGAGATACGTGCGATACGTCAGACTCGTGCTTTCAGAGTGTTGATGGGTATGCGAGCCAAATACATTAAAAAAAACAGATATTTAGTACCTACTATATAAGTTACATTGGAAACTTTGCTGTTGTAATTAAAAAAAACTGGGCAAGTGCGAGTCGGACTTGCGCACTGAGGGTTTCGTACAAACTTACCTACATACGAATATGCGAATAGTTCAATTCCCGAATGGAGTCTCGGAAGATTTTTCGAATCGCACAAAAATATTTTTTTTGTGACGTAACAACTAATGTTTCAGTATTCAGATGATCTTGCTTTATGCTAAATTTCAGGATTCTGAGTCAACGGGAAGTACCCTATGAATTTTGATTCCTTTGAGTGCCGAAATGCACGTTTTTTGCAACATAAACGGCCGTATCTTTTTTTTTTCGTTAACTTAGATGTTTGATTTTTTCACAGCTTCAAGGGACTGCAGATCTTAGTGTATCGGCCATCGTAGGCGCAGGCTTGCGGACGGCGAGCAATGGGTGGCTCGCCGTCCGACCGTCCGGTAACCGTCCGGACCGAGCCCAAGTCGTCGACGGCGCGTGCTGTTCCACGCGCGCCTCAAGGAGATGTCAGCAACTGTAGGGGCCTAGCAGGGTCGAAGCCTACTGGGGCCAAGGGTCTGATTCTGAAAGGAAGACTCGGCCCTGGTACGAAAGGCAACGAAGGAACAGGAGTGGGTTTTTAGTCAGTAAAAGTCTGACACTATCTCCCGCCCCGCCCAAGGGCGGGGGATGTCATAAGATGATTTTCCCAACGAAAAAAAAAAAAAAAAAGATTTTAGTGTATGGTTTTAATTTCAAATCGATATCTCCACGCGTTTCCGAGATGAAGGGTCTTGACAGACAGACAGCCAGACGGACGGACAACAAAGTAATCCTATAAGGGTTCCGTTTTTTCCCTTTTGAGGTACGGAACCCTAAAAATGATTATACTTTCTACCAAAAAAAAAGACCAATTATGGTCTTATTTTTCTACGTTATTGTAGATATCAAAAGGTGCTGTCCTCCAAAGCGTGAACGGCTATTAGATTACAAATTTCTTATCATTCCTATAACTTGTTTGTATGACTAAACCGATTTGGTTCCTGATATCTCGCAATTTAATCGATAAAATTGCTTGTTCTTATCTCTCTTTGCGACAGGTATACATATTAAGGAGGTCACCAAGTATCTTTATAACACTATCTAAGTTTGAATTGATCTTCGAATCTATTTCATTCGTTACTCCAATGTGGTTTTTGTTACCTTTTTCTTCTCTAACTTAACATACTTTTGTAATACGAAAAGTATTATCTTCAACCTGATAAAATTCATCTGTAGATGTTTTAACAATTTCTCGATACTTATCTTTGAATAGGTATAGCATGTGATGGCTTCACGTGGTCTTACTGTAAATAATCGCATGGACTTAAATGGTCAATTTGAAAAGAAGAATAACATGAATATAAAGCTTCGTTTACTGTCGTAATAGGTTGTAGAACCTTGGATTTTCTAGATTTTGACGTAAACTATCATAGATTTTCTCAGGGAGAAAAACGGAGTCATCATCCATATTGTTAAAATATTTGGATAATTAATATACTACAAAGATAAAGAAATTTTAAACTAGTTAACCCAGGTACATATTTTAGCTCGCCGTCCGACCGTCCGGTAACCGTCCGGACCGAGTCCAAGTCGTCGACGGCGCGTACTGTTTCACGCTCGCTTCAAGGAGATGTCAGCAAAGCGTAGGGGCCCAGCAGGGTCGTAGCCTACTGGGGCCAAGGGTCTGCTTCCGAAAGGAAGACTCGGTTCTGGTACGAAGGCAACGAAGGAACAGGAGTGTATTTTTAGTCAGTAAAAGTCTGACACGCCCTTCCACTCCACCCAAGGGCGGGGGATGTCATTGCATGATTTTCCGAACTACAAAAAAAGTTCATATTTTCATATTAAATATTTACTGTGTACAGGCCCACAATTGGACCTAGTAAAAGTCATCTCACTGCAGTTTCCTTTCCTTGAAATCTTAGATTCCCTGGAGCCATGATAAATTATAACACACTAAGATAAGCAAGTAAAATTACCCTGATTTCCTCGACATATGGCATCTCTGTGTCACATTCTACAGGAACCACTAGACCTATTAGTCTGGCTAACTCGCCCATTCACAAAGATAAGAGCATCCTGACAGGATATCTTAGTCTACGGAGCTGCTTCAGACTGATTTGTGTAAACTGTTGCAGCTGGTTTATTGGTCGATGCGTGCGTTTTGTCGTATGTGACATTGTTCTTACATCATAAGTAATGCATTATCTGTGTTACCTGTGTCACCTGTATTCTGTGTGTTGTAGGTTTATCTATTGTTCTTTGTTTGTCTTACTTATTGCGATCGCAAATGAGGGTGACAAGTGACTTAATCACTGGTACCAGTTAGGGTGCGGGATTGTTTGAAAAATACACACTTCTAGGCAAATGTGCTTCATCGTCGTCGACCACATCATCGCTTACCATCAGGTGAGATAGTGGTCAAGCGCGAGCCTACCAATAATTGAAAATTTGAATAAATATCTACCTGCACTAACGGGGTTTATAAAAATGTAATTTAGGTCATACCTATAAACAAGCTTTTATTTAGTTACAACTGTTCCGATGTTTGTCTGTAATCAAATCTTCCAAATTAAATTTGATCCACTTCCCGGTTACCGATTGAGCTGAAATTTTGCATGCATGTGTAAGTCAGATGATAATGCAAAATTGCTGATCTGATGATGGAACCGGAAGGTGGCCATAGTAACTCTGTAGTTAAACGACACAACCCCGTCGAGTTTGGACTCGTTCGATCCGTCTTGACGAGTACTTTGGTGCTAGATGGTAACCAGGGTCTGATGATGGAGCTGGAACATGGCCATAGGAACTCGGTAATAAGCGCAATAAGATAACCCTATCGTGTTTGAGCTTTTTGGAATAGTGTTATATAGGTATATACCGCGCTACAAAAACCTTGCTTTGAAAAATTATTTTAATTGAAAACTTGTTTTACGTGGGAGTAGTCATTACATCTCCTGATCTGAGTAGAGCGAGAGGGAGTTACAGACTTTTACTGACTAAAACCCGCAGTGTTCCTTCAATTGCTTTTTACGAGGACCAAAGAAAATCCTGCAAAGAATCCGCAGCATTATAGATCGTCATCGTCATTCCAGCTGAAACATGTCCACTGTTGGACATGGCCGCCCAAAGTGTCGCATTAACGATCGGTCCTGTGCGTCTCGCATCCATCGGATTCCCGCGACCCTCACCAGGTCATCGGTCTACATAGTGGGAGGCCTTCGTCATAGATATTCATATCTAAAGTTAATAAACATAATAAAACGATAGATCCACTACAGCTAGCGTTGCCAGACGTCCGGATAAAGCCGGACAGGGTCAGGCTTTTTAGTTGCGTGTCCAGCCAAATTAGGTGGAGTCCGGCCTTTTTTTTTTAGATTTGTCATTTTTTCTACTTTATCTTGTATCGCTAGCGTAAGCGGACCGCACTAGCAAAACCGCAATAGCAGCCAATTTTATAGTTCTTTCATTAGAGTTAAAAATAATAAAAAAGTCGAAATTAACTTAAAAAAAAATGTCGGCCATTTTACTCAAATGTCCGGCTAAATTGGCTGGTCTGTCCGGCTTTTCGGTTTGAAGACCTGGCAACCCTAACTACAGCCTAATATTTTGGTGCGATAAAGTTTCTTCTCATTAAGCAGCCATCATTATAAAAAACTTAGCCCGAGGCGACATCCGTACGATCAAAAGTGATTTCTTTTTCAATCATACTTCCAGTCGGTCACGTGAATATAATCGATTTGTAGTTGCACATGATTTGTGTTCTACTTGTTACTAATAATGTTACTAAATGAATTTATTGATGAATCATTAGATACAAAGTGGCTTCACGTACCTACCTTGCTATCAAGTTATCGATTGAATTTGATTTTTTTATTTATTGAAGCTTTATGCACTAGTAAATAGTGTACAAAGACGGACTTAATGCTATAGGCATTTTCTACCAGTCGATGCTCGATGTTGACGATAGGCGAGTGAAAAAGGACCCTCTTTAAATGATATCGGAATATAAACGAAGTAAAAAATAGTTAAACATATCGCAAATCAACTGTGTGTATACCATTTGGTCGTATCGCATCCGATAGACGGCGATTAGATAGTATTTGCCAAACTACTCTAGGTTTGCTCGCGATACACGCTTGACATATCTATTTATTTTTTCTAGATACTTTTATATATGACGCCAAAAAACTAAGGGCGGAATTCACCAATAAAACTAATCGCGTTGTAACGTTTGGCTCATATAATCGCGTTTAGTCGCTGTCACTAGTGTCACTTGTCTGTATTTTTCTTTTGTTGTATTTTTACAAGTGACACTAGTGACAGCGGCTAAACGCGATTATGCGAGCCAAACGTTAAAAAGCGATTAGTTTTATTGGTGAATTCCGCCCTTAGTCGTCAAACACGTATGTAGTTTAAGTTAGACACTACACCATTATAGATGTTACTATTTTGAATTATCTTCAATAATTCGTTGGAATATTTTTTTCTATATCTACTAATATTATAAACAGGAAAGATCAGAGAATCAACGTAACCTAACCGTGTTTGGGATTATTAGAATTCCCATGAGATGCACTCTGGCTATAAGGTACCATCGAGCTAATCTGGTGATGGATGGTACGCATGAAAACTCCGTAATAAAACAATGTATCCTAGCCGTGGCTTGGCTTATTGGAATTGTCATGCAATGTTTTAATGAAATTCTGTAGGTACCTTACTATACATAGAGGTTGTATAATTTAAGTTTGACTGAGGGGTACTTTTTAGTTTTGGTACCGCAACAAAAAAGTGTAAAATAAAGAACTTTTTACAAAAAAAAAATACAACCGACTTCAATGTAAAAAAAGCTAAACTTAGTAACTTTAATTTCGAATTTCGATGTTATTAAAGAAGAGACAATTATAGACTTATATTAGACTATTATAGAAACACCGACTTCCGAAATTGAAGTAATTTTACACTTTTTAGCGTTTTTAGGGTTCGGTACCTCAAAAGGAAAAAACGGAACTCTTATAGGATCACTTTGTTGTCCGTCTGTCTGTCTGTCTGTCTGTCAAGACCCTTTATCTCGGGATCGCGTAGAGGTATCGAGTTGAAATTAAAACCATAGGTATACATACGAGTACTCAGGTCTGCGGTCCCTTGAAACTGTGAAAAAGTCAAACTTATATTATTATGATAACGAAAAAAAATAAAGATACGGCCGTTTATATCGCAAAAAAACGTATATTCCGACATTCTCAAGGAAATCAAAATTCATCATCCCATTGACCCAGAATCCTGACATTTAGCATAAAGCAAGATCTTATAGCACAGATATAGGAATAAATCGGAAAAATCTTCTAAACTCCATTCGGGAATTGTATTATTTACATAGGTAAGTTTGTACGGAACCCTCAGTACGCGAGTCCGACTCGCACTTGCCCAGTTTTTTTTATATTGAAGTCGGTTGTACAATACGTTCCAATTAAGAATAGGAATGATTGGCATGTTGTGACGTCACGTCATACTGTCAAATCGCAAGAAATTGGGCAAAATTGAAGAACTTACAGATGAGCAAAATTGAAGAACTAAATTCTGATTAAACTTTTTTCTTTCACAGTTCGTAAATAAATTAAATTTTAAAAATTTCTTGTTTTGCTCACCATAATAATTCTTCGATTTGACAGTATGCCGTGACGTCACAACATGGCAATCGATCCTATTCTTATTTGGAACGCATTGTATTTTTTTTGTTCATTGTAATTAATAATTAATGTGAACTATGTAATTGACTAATATTTTATTTTAATGTATTTGAATGTTATACAAACGTAGTTTTAAGTTTCACTTACTAACATAATATGGACATTGGAATTAGTCTGAAATAAAGTTTTTTTATTTTTTTTTTATTTAATAAACTAAAAAACTACTGAACCAATTATAAAAACTCTTTCACCAGTAGAATGCTACTGTAACTGAGTGACATAGGCATTTATGTAATATTTTTTTCTACTATTAAGTACTCAGGCTTGCAAGTTTTACAGGGTGGGAAATCATAAAATAACTTCTCCCGCTCTAGGTGGAGCGCGAGGGTGACAAACTTTTCTGAATAAAACCCACCTGTGTTCTTTCAGTTACCTTTTGCGTTCCAGGACACTTTTTTTCGAAAAATTGCCGCACCTGAGGTGGTTTTACAGCCTAGGTTGGTCAACCTGAGCATTGCCTCTTTCATTGACCTTTAATTCTATTCATAGATTCTTTATCAACCTTTATCTCTTTAACACGTCTGATAACATTTTTCTTCATCCTTGTGTATTGTAACCTACATACAAACGTCTCTTTGAACATTATCAATGATAAACAGGTTACCTACTTATTTTTTTTTACTCTTTGATAGCGATATACACATGTGTGCAAAAAAATCGACCCACTCCTCGCACTTCCATTTGAAACAAGATAACTTAAAATGTAAAAAGAAAAATACTGTTTTGATACACAATGACATGGTTTTATAATTGTTTCTCTAATTACCATGGTATATGAAAGGTTAATGCAAGTTTGCACAAATCATTCTTTCAGTCTAGAGCAGTACAATCCATACGAAAATTGAAAGTGCAAACTAAAGCCTCGCTTGGCCATAATCGGCCGTTAATTATGGAGCTGCTGCAGGTGTAAGTGACCTTTTGGACCTTATGAAGTCGCTGCTGTTCTTGAAGATCAGTAGTGTCGTTTTCGCAAAAATGTTTACGACATAAAGCGCTTCTCGCATTCTCATCAGACACGATTTCTTCCAAAACCGGGTCTTACAACTTAAGTTTAAGTTAATCTAAGGTTAAGTTAGGTATATCTGTCTAGCTGATAATTGACTTCAAGCAAAAGGTTTAGCTACGACAAGGTAGCTCAAGGGCCCTTTTAGGTAGCGACTTCCGATCGAACAGTATCCATGTCCACAACAAAAATGTAATTAAACTTAAGTTAAGCGAAAAATAAACGAAAAGATAAAATAAAATAATATTTGAATCAACTTTACGTGAAAACAAAGCCTGATGAATCTTGTTAAAAACTTTTATCATAATTATTTTTAAATAATATTACCTATTCATTTTCTCAACTCGAAATAATCAACCAATATATTAAATTAAATTGTTGGAAATATCGACTCACAAGTAGAAAACGGGGTGTGCCGATTTTATTGCACGCAAGTATAGTCCAACATTTATAACATCATAATTATTAAAATATTGATATGATTTCATCATTTTCTCACGTGTCAATAAGTATTTGCATATTTTATGTGTGAAGAGAAATATTAAAACAGTGATTCGTTCATTATTACGGCCGTAATTCAATAACGCCAAGGCCTCACACTGTGATGGTGCTTACCGCCCAGTACCGTTAAAGCAGATCTTACAGTCAATTAAACTTTAACGATGCAGCTTACGCAACATGTTCCGAAAACGGCGAAAACGATGGAACAAGTTACACCCTGTCACCATGCAAGCTTTGCAGAAGACCAATTCTCGTTACTTACAATGCGTGGACATCCTGCACACGCTGTTGTTGCATACGAGACCCATAAGGAAGAAGATTCGGATGCTATTATTCTATATTAGCTCACACAGAAAACAGAATACTGTCCCAGCAGCTGATAAGTAGCTAATAAAGACTGAATCACATTGCACTCAATGTAAATCCTGATTTCAAACCACTGATTATGGTTATACAGTCACCTTAGTAATACCTAGTAATTTATCGAATTAGCTTCTTTCGCACTATGTTGGGGTCTAAATATCACTATTTCACATAAAGCGGCTGCCTTTCTGACCTCCCTAACCCAATTACTAGTTGACGTTATCAACGACATATCAACTTTGCAGACTGCTGATTCGATCTTCTGAAGACATTCCTCTGATGTGGTCCCATCCCCTCTCTTTCTCTCGGATGTGAATCGTCAGTTGTCAAGCTGCGTCCGCGCAGGAATTTGTTTGCCCTTTGCTTGACGCCGCATTCCTTTGAGGATAGGGTTGGCACGTGGGCGTCTTTCATCTTCTCGATAATTTTATGATGGTGTTTGAAAAGCTGTTAAAGGCCTTCTAATGACCAAGTTAGACATAACTGAATATTTAAAATGTATGGGTCGTAAACATTGGTATGCGTTTATGATTAATTTGAAGTTTTCCATATAAATAGTAAAGATATGTATAGGCATATGGGATTTTCTTTATGGCCTGCTGGGTTAATTATGAAATGTGTTAATGCTAATGCTGTCTGAATTAATTTAGAGTCTTTGAATTTATTGTGGTTTCTTGCGTAACATCTCTCATTCCCCTTGCATTTCTCCGTTGGTTCTTCTATTTTATTTATTTATAAATAAGTAAGAGTATGCGGCGCCCCTGTCTCTAGACTCGTTCCGATATGGGAGAGGGAGGATGTGGTATGAATGTGTAAATATTGTGAAAAAAAACTTCTCATCATTAAAAATATTGTTGGAGTAGGTCGCTTGGGGAATTTTTAGGGGTGCTGTGTTCGCGTTCCACAGAAAGTTGATGGTTTTTTCGACATGTCGGCATTCTTGTTTCGGTGTATGTAAATGAGCTGAATTCAAGTTTTTGAAGCTTGTTTTATTAATTTATTTTGGGGTAGACTTTTGAGTAATGTTTGAGGGTTATACAGTAGGTATTTTTTTTTGGATTAATGTCATGTGAACCAATTACTTACCTGATTTTTGAAGTAGGTACCTACTTCCCTACTTCAAGATTCACGTGATCACTTTATTTTAGTTTTCAGTTCTACAGAGGCGCCACGGCGTCCTTTCTTACCTTTATTTTCGTTTTTCTTTTTTTATGTTATGTAGTTTTATTAATGGTGTAAATCAGATCTTTTTAACATTATTATTTTTTAACTAATCCTTTTATTGTAATTTCAGTCATATTAGTTTCCCGTTTTGTTCCTAGTTTTTAAGTACTCAATATTCGTATACAATTTTAATTGTTCTTGAATAAATAAATCTTGAAAATCTTGAAACCGCCTGAAGCAGATTCTCACCGGAGACGGTTGTTTTGGGAGGTTACTGTGTCGGATTCGGTGGGAAGAATCGCCTGGGTGTTGTCTACAGTATGGGAATGTCATTTGAAGAATTCCTACGTAAATTAAAAAGACACGTGATACATTATTGGCTATCTTAATTTACCTTTATCGCGGGACTCGCCTACTTATATTCAGCATCCATTTGTTATATGTAACATCATCAACAGTTATGTATTTTATTTAGGTACGTGTAAGACATGCATGAACACAATATGCATTTATGCACATACTCAAGTACATCCGTAGTGTTTTTATTCATAAATACATAAACGCCACGAGGGTAGACAGAAACTAAAACGCAATGTTCCAAGATCCTTGCCTTATCTACATTTAAGCTGACTTCTAGGTATCTTCAGTTTCTGTCTTGACTGAAGCTGAAGCATTTCTCGAATTTTAATTGAATACTTAGGTATACATACATACAAGGGATGAAACGCGTGTTACTAAAAGAGTTATGAAGATACATGTGATGAGCGCAGTGGTGACCGAGTGGTAACGGCCCCGACTTACGAGTTGTAGGTCGCGGGTTTAAACCCAGCCAGGCACAATACTTTGTGTAATTTATTTCATCACCACTGCTCTCAAAACGGTGAAGGAAAACATCGTGAGGAAACCTGTCCTAGAACCAAAAATTCAAAGACATGTGAAATTCACCAACCCGCACTGGTCCCGCGTGGTGGATTACAGCCCATTACCTCTCCTAGAGAATGGAGGCCTGAGTCCCAGCAGTGGGAACATTAAAAAGGCTGATTATGCTTTATGCTTATATGGATGGATGGGCAGGGAGATGGAGGCCAAAGAAAAGATGGATTGAACGAGGAATGATATGAAGGAAAATATTGATTTTTCTTTTCTTTTTATCTACAATATTTTCATATAAGTAGTAAAATGTTTGTTCACAAAACATAATATCTATGAAATTGAAACCAATGATTTAAATATTGACCAATTTATAATACAAATACTTCGACCAGTTTCTAATTTGCTATGCAGCCGCGGTTAATTCCTTTTTAGACACAGACTCGTTTCGGTATTACCAAAGTTATCTATATATATAAAAGAAAGTCGTGTTAGTTACTTCACTTATAACTCAAGAACGGCTGAACCGATTTAGCTGAAAATTGGCAGGGAGGTAGCTTAGAACCAGGAGACGGACATAGGATACTTTACTTTACTTTTTTTTTTTTTTTTTTTTTTTAGAGTAGGGTAGAGTAGGGTAGAGTAGGGTAGAGTAGGGTAGAGTAGGGTAGAGTAGGGTAGAGTAGGGTAGAGTAGGGTAGAGTAGGGTAGAGTAGGGTAGAGTAGGGTAGAGTAGGGTAGAGTAGGGTAGAGTAGGGTAGAGTAGGGTAGAGTAGGGTAGAGTAGGGTAGAGTAGGGTAGAGTAGGGTAGAGTAGGGTAGAGTAGGGTAGAGTAGGGTAGAGTAGGGTAGAGTAGGGTAGAGTAGGGTAGAGTAGGGTAGAGTAGGGTAGAGTAGGGTAGAGTAGGGTAGAGTAGGGTAGTGTAGGGTAGAGTTGGGTAGAGTTGGATATAGTAGTCAGTTGACGGGAGCGAAGCCGCGGGCAAAAGCTAGTTATGAATAGAGATAAGGTTATAACCAAATTAATTGTCAGTTGGCAACATTGTATTGTTTCTTATCCTGTCATGTTGGCTGCTTGTAGCTGAATAACCGTTTCGCTAGTAGGCTTATTAGGCTTATCGTGGCCTTATCTTCTTTAAATAAAAGGAGAAACTGACTGACTGACATATCAACCCACAGCCGAAACTACTGGGACTAGGGGAGTGAAATTTTGCACGAAGTATCATTTTATGACGTAGACGAGCACTAAAAAAGGATTTTACAAAATTCACTCTCTAAGGGGATGAAGCTGGGGTCCAAAGTTGGTATGGAGAAACCTACATTTACGCGAGCAAAGCCGCGGGCACAAGCTAGTCTATATATATAAAAGCAGAAACTGACTGACTGACATATCAACGCACAGCCGAAACTACTGCGTAAAATTTTGCACAAGGTTTCCTTTTATGACGTAGGCGAGCACTAAGAGAGGATTTTTAAAAATTTACCCCCTAATGGGAGAAATGGGTGTCCAAAGTTTGTATAGCGAAACCTATCATCATGCGGGCGAAGACGCTGGCAGAAACTTGTATATATATATGTAGACATTATTAATGTTGGAGGGACAGAATTTACTTAACACTTTGGGCAGCTACTAACAAGTATGATGGTTGTATGATCCTAAGTCATCATCGTCTGTTCTAGTACGATATTACTTGGGGTCGGCGTAATGGTTTTTTCTTCTGTTCTGTCCTGTCACCCGTCATGGGCCCCGACTTACGAGTTGTAGGTCGCGGGTTCAAACCCAGCCAGGCGCATTACTTTGTGTAATTTATTTCATCGCCACTGCTCTCAAAACGGTGAAGGAAAACATCGTGAGGAAACCGGCATGTCCTAGAGCCAAAAATTCGAAGACATGTGACATCCACCAACCCGCACTGGGCCCGCGTGGTGGATTACGGCCCAGTCCCTCTCCTAGAGAGGCCTGAGTCCCAACAGTGGGAACATTATAAGGCCGACTATGACCCGTCATGGTATTACTAACTCCCTTTTCTGTCTTATCACTCCTCACACAATCCATCCATCTTTTCTTTGGCTTCTCTGTCACTCTTCAAACATCCACATATATTGCTCATACTTAACTCTTTTAGTAACATGGGCTTTATCTCTTCTCTTCACATAACAATAAGGATAATGCAAACATTTATATATTTTTTCTTGTTTAAATAATGTGCTTTCGTCATAGGCAATAGCTTCCACGTCTTCAACCAACTTACAATGTGGGTACAGTCTGGACAAAGAGCAGTCTTTAAGTTCGTGACTTGTTCGGTCATATCAAAATGTTATCAATTCATTCGTCATCTCGTTAACCTTTGAAAAAATAACTACGGAATTCAGTATCTAGTCTTTTTTTTTTCTCGGTGGGTAAATCATCCAATGATATTCCCCGCTCTTGAGCAGAGCGCGAGGTAGTGTCAGGCTTTTACTGACTAAAAACTCACTCCTGTTCCTTCGTTGCCTTTTATACCAGGACCTTGGCCCCAGTAGGCTTCGACCCTGCTGGGCCCCTACGGTTAGCTGACATCTCCCTGAGGCGCGCGTGGAACAGTACGCGCCGTCGACGACTTGGGCTCGGTCCGGACGGTTACGGCTCGCTGTCCGCAAGCCCTCAGTATCTTGTCTAGCTTACCATTGATGCTATAGCTGTTATTGTAAGTAGATACATGGTGACTGTATTAAAAGAGTTCTTCTTGAAATTATTCTCTTACCAGCTGCTGCCATTGGCTTCGACCGCGTGTGAGTAGATAATTATCCCAAGGGAACATACTCCTGGGATAAAAAGTATCCTAAGTGCAGGACATAGGATACTTATGGAAAGAAAGAAGAAAGAAAGAAAAATATTTTATTTGGCACGCATGGATACACACACTGTAAAAACATAATTTAAGACAACAAAGAAAAAAACACACAATGTGTGTCACACGGCTGCGCCAAACAGGTCCTGTTCAGCAAAAATGCCAGACAACTAAATGGTAGTCAGTGGTAGTTGCCTGACGCTGGTTTTCAACTGAAACTTATTGAGAGTGAACGGCAGTTATTTACTTATTAGTATTATGTGTAAGGTAAATAAATATAAGTATATATAAATGTTAATGTGTGATAAATGATAAATAATAAACAGGTGTTTAGCGTTAACAAAAAAAAATAAATAGAAATAAAAAATGTCACAAAATTTGACATGGTCTACTCGTGTGCCTGGAATTTTATCTAAATTGAACACTCGCGTATGTGTGACTGTGTGCTTACACAGTCACAAACTTTTGCCTTTATAATATTAGTGTGATGCGATAGGTGAGGGGTCATCCATAAATAACGACACACTTTAAGAACAGGGGAGAGGGTCGACGAAGAGTGATATTGTGGGACAAAGGATGGGGGGACTGGAGGAGTCGTGACGTCACGTTTCCAATATATACATATATCCAAGTATTAAAGATGTTTCCAACTCTATATTTTATGAAATTACCTATTGAAATTTTTCTCAAACGTTTGATTTGATGGCGATTTTATTAAAAATATCTATATATGTATATAAAAGAAAGTCGTGTTAGTGACACTATTTATAACTCAAGCACGGCTGAACCGATTTGGCTGAAAGTTGGTGGGGAGGTAGCTTAGAACCAGGAGACGGACATAGGATACTTTTTTTATTTTGAGTAGGGTAGAGTAGGGTACAGTAGAGTAGAGTAGGATATAGTAGTCAGTTGACGGGAGCGAAGCCGCGGGCAAAAGCTAGTTTTATATAGAAATAAGACTACCGTGTTAACAGTAAAATGACTTAGTCACTTATACAAACATTAATTCAATTCAATTCAAAATACTTTATTTCATATAGACTTATATGGGCTTTTATAAAACATCAAAGCTAGTGTACGAACTCACTATGAAAATAGGACAAGTCCGTTAATAAGGTAATTTAATATAATAATAAATTAGATACAGTTTCTACCCGCGCCGCTGGGATTCCGATCCCGATTTCCAGGCAGGGTCGAAGCCTACTGGGGCCATGGGTGATGCGAAAGAGATAACCGCCGGGGCCCTGGAAAAAAAATGGCAAAGAAAACAGGAGTGGGTTTTTAGTCAGTAAAAGTCTGACACTATCTCTCGCTCCGCCTAAGAGCGCGGGATGTCATTAGATGATTTTCCCACCCGAAAAAAAAAAAACCTAGTTTGGGGACCACCATCCAAATATATGTATAATTACTAATTAGTTACAGACGATATTAATTATTATGTAATAGTTTTAAGGTATTCTTTATTTATTGTAACAATGAACAATAAACATTATTCTTAATTTATTGATGAATGACCTCTAATTGACTGCGCTTAAGAACTGAAAAAACGTCCAAGCTGAGATTCATTTCCATACAACCGCTCTTATCTGATTATGGCTTTTTTTAAATATTAAATTAAAACGTCAATTTGTGTATAACTAATCCAGTAAAGACCTCTGAAAATCTGTTATTTTGCGTGAACTTTGACCCTTCAAAATGGACTCATTAATCTATATGTATATGTTGTGGCCAGATCTTACAATTGATCACTTCATGATATGGCCAACTAAAACTGGCCAGATCATTTAAACGTTAACATTTGATGATATGTCGATCCTCGTTTGGCCATACCATTGATGTAGGATTTCAATGATAATTATATAAAGGTCTAAAGGAAGTAGGCCAAACCGAGATTAAAATATCATCAAACTTTAACGTTTAAAACGATCTGGCCAGTTTTACTTGGCCATATCATGAAGTGACCAATTTCTATGATTTGGCCACGATATTAATAAAAGCGAAATACCACTCACTGATTAGTCACGAAATCTCAGAAATTATAACACTTACAAACTTAAAATTTTTGTTTGTTACATTCGCTAAGAACGGATTTTACGAAACTCCAACCCTAAGAAGTTTTTTTTTTTAGGTGGGAAAATCATCTAAAGACAAATCCCGCTCTTGGGCGGAGCGAGAGATAGTGTCAGACTTTTACTGACTAAAAACCCACTCCTGTTCCTTCTTTGCCTTCATCCCGGTGCTCCGGGCTTCGCTTTCACACTACCCGTGGCCCCAGTAGGCTTTGGCCCTGCTGGGCCCCTACGATTTGCTGACATCTCCCTGAGGCGCGCGTGGAACAATACGCGCCGTCGACGACTTGGGCTCGGTCCGGACAGTAACCGGACGGTCGGACGGCGAGCCACCCATTACTCGCCGTCCGCAAGCCCGCGCCTACGGTGGCCGGAAATCGGGATCGGAATCTCGGCGGCGGTTAGGGCGTGAGGACCGTTGCCTCACGCGATCGGCCACCTCCTTTGCTAGCATTAATGCTTCGTAGAAGGAGGCGACCGCCTGCCACTCCTCCTCACTCCGGACCATGGCCTGTACCAATGCCCGGCGCAACAGATCACTGCCGCCGATCGGCCCCACGAGGACACGGCGTTGCTCTGCCCAGGCGGGGCACACCTCTACCGTATGCTTCACCGTGTCCTCCGGACGGTCCACACAATGGCGGCACCCAGGCGTTTCTTCCGCACGAATTCGGTGCAGGAACCTCCCGAACTTACCATGTCCGGTGAGGACCTGCGTCAAGCGGTAGGTAAGGACGCCATGTGGTCTTTCCAGCCACTCCTCAAAGAGGGGACTTACCGCACCCCTAAGGGGGTAAAACAGGGGTCCAAAGTTTGTATGGAAAAACCGACTTTCACGCGGACGAAGCTGCTGGCAGAAGCTAGTTAAAAATATAAAAAAATATGACGAAAATTTTTTTCCAAAAACTTTTAAGATTAAAAAAAAAATGTTTTGTGAAATATTCTAGTAAATGACGAAATGCCAATAGAATGTTCAGGCGTTATCTCTCTTTTTTCACTTTGTCTCATTATTAAATATTGCATTGGATTGCGTTGAATGAAATAACAAGCTTTTTTTTAATCATGCACGATTCACGTTGACGATAGAGGGAAAGGTCTCAACAAAGGCACACACTCGCGTTTATTCCGCCGGGTCGCACTTCCACGACCAAATACTCCATCTCGTTAGCTCTTCTGTCACCTATGGGGATTGAAGACCTAAACGAGATGCGAGTACCCAGTCGCAAACACACGACCCTAGCGAATAGGACGCGGAAACCCTCGTCGGACAAACCCGACACAAGCGGTCAAAGGGTTAAGTTCTAAACAAGGAATGAATAGTGCCTAGGTACATATCAACAAATTAACCAACATCAAATTCATTGGTTTCAATTAAACTAGAGGTCGATTGACCACGATACTAGTAATTGTATTGTCGATATATTTTGCCCGTTACATTTGAATAATACGATCTAGCCCGGGGCGGACATGTTTAATCGACTGTCAATCATAGTGGTTGGGCAATGACAGTTTAGGTATTGTGTTTGTATCAGGTAGCTTTAATACCGTATCATTTTGAAGATAATTCGTGTGTAGGATCGCTATAATTTTGTACCTACAGCAGAGGTCTATTGAACGTTTGCACCTTTTCTGTATTGTTTGGATAGCAACGGGTAACTTACCTTCCAACAGTCTGGTAAAGACCAAATCCGAGTCGACAGTGAGTTGGTTTTTTTTTGTGTGTGGCCTCTCGCAGGTCAACATAGGAGGTTGTCGGCTGCTTAACCGGACTTGCCTGTGGTGGCCTTAATTCGAAAATCAAAGCGTCCAGCCAGGGCTTACTTAACTTATTAACGGGAAATTTTAGACTACAGGCTCAGCGATGCGGGCTGGCTCGAGCAAGGGAAGGGATGGCGAGGACGGATGGACGGCGGACTGTATCTGTGTTTGCGAACTGTACTGGTTTCCTTACGGCTCTCTTGGAGCAGGGTAATGGGGTCGTCGGGGGTGACGAGAGTATGCCTAGGACGGCGAATCTTGGAGACGCGGGAGGGTTCGTATCGGGCGGCCGATGCGATTAGGGGGTTGTAATACTTGCCGTGTTAAACGCGCGCCTCAAAGAGAGGTCAGCAGAATGGATGGGACCCACTAGGACCGATGCCTAATAAGGCGGCGGAGTCTAGGAAAGAGTTATCGTGGTCCTGGAACGCAAAGGGCAACTGAAGGAACACAAAGGTTTATAATAGATAGTAAAAGTCTGACTCTGATTCCACCCAGAGCAAGAGAGAGAAGTTATTTGATGATTTCCCCACCTCAAAAAAAGACATATGCAGCGTTGAATTCGACTTAAAATTGCTGTTACTACGGAACCCTCAGTGCGCGAGTCCGACTCGCACTTGCCCGACTCGCACTTGCCCAGTTTTTGTTTATAGTTTCAATTTGTTACAGGTATCAAATACAAGCTATCGTGGCGTAAGAATCAGTTGATTTCAGTTCGTGCCTAAACTGGGGCTGTATCGAAATCATTTGTCGCTTTAAATGGCCGTTCTCAATTCAACTGAAAACAGCTGCGCCATCCCAATAGTTTAGTACAACGAGAGCATATTTGCAACTAAAAACCGGTGTCCTAATTCCAACAACTTATATACAACATATACTTTTGTTATGTAGTACTTTGGTACAGCTTATCAAGTGCAGAATGGTTCCAGACCCAAGATTCAAAGCATTTAAATATTTCAAATGAACCATTTACAGGCTCTTTTGAATTGTCCAGAAGTCAGTAAAAAAATAATGCTAATTGCACATTCCAAAACTTAGATTTCTATACTTAGAGAATAATTTGCGATAAACTCCATGGACGGACACTTTTCTTTTAATTCATGTTTTGTATTACAAATATCTCGGTTACATATTTCTTGTCGCTACTATTATAGTCTAACTATGTAAATAAAGTAAAAAATCTAAATATAGAAATTAAAATATTAAAATAATGTTCTAAAATAGAAACATCGTGCCATATGTATCTGTAGGTCCATTTCAACACGTAATCAAGAGATAGATTGATACAATGCGTTCTAAATAAGAATAGGATCGATTGCCATGTTGTGACATCATGTCGTACTGTCAAATCGCAAGAAATTAGGAAAATTTGAAGAACTTAGAGATGAGCAAAATTTAAGAACTGGATTCTTATTAAACTTTTATCGTTCACAGTTTGTAAATAAACAAATTTTTTTTTGTTTGCCTTCGATAATAATTCTTCGATTTGACAATATGACGTGACGTCACCACATGGCAATCGATCCTATTTTTATTTGGAACGCATTGTACAATTGCATTCCCGATTCGACCGCAGCCATGGCTAAAAAAAGAAAAAAATAACTATGACGAGATTCCAAAACCATATTATATGTTTGTCATCGTTATGGTTAAAAAGTTGTAAGGTTGGAATGTGGCCGTGCTAATGAAAGGTGGAGAAGCGCGCGGCCACGGAGATCATTTAAAACTAAGCGTTGCACGAGACCTGAAAGGTAAATAATTGAGAGATCCTGTACATTATACTATAGTTATCCGTTTGATAGCTGTTGGTTCTCCTACGATTAAATAAATCCAGACTTTAGAATTGCTTCTGTAAATATTACAGTCAATTCCAAAGCATGCTTTTTCATGTGTTTGGCAGACAGGCAGACAGCCTACGTCCCCAAGTGATGGGAATTAAGTTCCCGCCGGTAATAGATTCTGCGACATACAGGAGATTACAACTACGTTGCCGACTAAAGAGATAAAGTTGAAGACTTACTCGTCATCGTTTCCCTAGCCTTTTTCCAACTAGCTTGGGGTCGGGGTCCAGTCTACCCGGATACGGTTGAATACCCATGTTTTTACATGGAGTGACTGCCTATCAGATCTCCACTATCTACTTGGTAATGGGCAACACGAGACTCTTTGAATAGACTGATAGACTTGTTGGCATCTGACGTCAAAGATCTACGAATGACAACCGGGATCAACAGCTTTACGTGGTTTCCGAGGCATGGGGGTGTTAATACTGTCCTAGATAAACTAAGAAAAGTACATAATTATGAACTGAAAAATTCACATTGCTGGTAGATACTTGCCAGGTTTCGAGGGGCGGGTGCTTAAAATAGTAATCCTCCCGAACGAATTTCGATCACGGTGGTCAATTTAACTGAGATTAACCAAGTACGTAGGAGATATTATAGTGTAAAAGTACAGATACCGGCACGGATCTTGAGCGCTAACTTCTACAGTTCTACTTGCGCAGAAGCACGCAGAAGTGAAATATCGGTTCTCTTTAGTGGTATGAAAAGAGATGCGGGGGCGGGGAGTGCAATCCTTGTACAGTGATTGGCTCGCCGATGTGTACGATGCGCAAAGAGATCCCCGCTCTTTCGCCGAGCGCTCAAGATTCGTGCCGCTATCTGTACGTGCGCAAACACAGGTACACACTCTGTTCCTTCACTCTCATAGTCAGTCCGATGGGACGGCCATCTGACACGACTGGAGAGAGGGCAGAACCAACGGCCTTACGTGCTATTCGAGGCACGGGGTTATCATTCCGCCAACATCCACATTTCGAGCAACTACAGAGTAATTCCTAATGGAAAAACTTAATAGCACTTTTTGCCCGACCTGGGAATCAATCCCAGGACCCTACGCTCAGCAGTTGCGCTTGGACCATGAAACCAACGAGGTAGTCTGCGTGCTTGAAATATAAATGGTGAAAACTACATGAAGATCCGTTCAGTAAATTTGATCGCGATCATACAAACAGACAGACGCTGTGGAGGACTTTGTTTTATAATATGAAAGGATTGTATTTGATAAGAGGCTAAATAGTCCAATGTTTCATCAGAAGAGCCGCTATGCTGCTGTTCTGTCAGAAGCAGTCGACAATAGGTATTGTGTATAACTTTTCTCCTTCACATAGAGCTGCTATAAACTAGGTATGTTCTGTGACTCTGTTCTCGAGAACAGATTGCGGTTAGAGCCCCAGTAAGCGATATATTCTCCGCTCTCAATACGAATCTGGATTTATTATCAAACGTGCGGTTTTCTCACGCCATGGTCGTGTTTTGCTCGTATGCTATTGATTTGAATTCTCTACGTGATATTGAAAAACATGGTTAGATTTGCCAAACGATGTAAGTGAGCTGTGGTTTTTGTTTCAAAGCGATAAGTGGTGAACTTTGTCCGGTAGGAACATTGAAATTTAAAAATACATAATAGATAAGTAATTGAATAGTGTAATTTTAAGATAAGAGGCAAATATTTAGATAAAATGTTTGTTCTATCATTATTCGTAATAGTAATTGGTCGATGCGTTACTGGCATTGAATAGTGGTTTTTTCACCCGCGTCTTTGGTTACTGTTCTGCTCATATTAGTCACAGCGTGATGTTATATAGCCTACGGGCGATAAATAGGCTATCTAATACTGTAAGAAATTTTCAATTCAGGTAGGTATGGTTCCTGAGATATACTATCATACTCGAACAAACAATTGATTTGTATTTGTTAAAACTAATAAACAGCCGTTACTGTTACTACGGGAAAAAAGAAAGAAATAAATCTCCTTTGACTCACAACGTTTAAGCTAAGACTAACTGCAAAAATATCAACTTACCAAAACTGAAACTTACCTACCTACATCCTATTCCTCGTGGGGGAGATCGGCGGCAGCGATCTCTCGCGCCGGGCCTTGGTACTGGTCAGAGGCAAGGAGGAGTGGCAGGCGGTCGCCTCCTTCTGCGAAGCAGTAATGTTAACAAAGGAGGAGGCCGCACATGCACGCGCGACGGCGCGGCCCTCACGCCCCAGCCGCCGGGATCCCGATCCCGATTTCCGGCCACCGTAGTGCGTACTGTTCCACGCGCGCCTTAAGGAGATGTCAGCAAACCGTAGGGGCCCAGCAGGGTCGATGCCTACTGGGGCCAAGGGTCTGCTTCTGAAAGGAAGACTCGGCCCTGGAATAAAAGGCAGCTAAGGAACAGGAGTGGGTTTTAGTCAGTAAAAGTCTGATACGCCGTCCTGCCCCACCCAAGGGGATAATGGGATACCTACATCCTATCGACGTCTATATTACTTAAGTTTAAGTCAGCCTTGAAATAAAAATTACCAAAAGTAGTTATTCCAATATTTATAAACATAATTATGTAAGTACTAAAAACATCTTAATTAGTCTAAGTCTGCGCTATCAAAACAGCAGTCGGTAAACCGTTCGTTTTTAATGACCACTTAATGCTCTCCAAATGGACAAAACCAAATGGAATGGTCAAGCAAAATGATTACATATACTTACATCCAGTTTATCTAGACCTCTCATACTTTTGTTTCGCTAACAATTACTAGTCCTATTAATTTGATTATGTATCGTTATCGCCTTTGCTTCCACTGTAAGCGGGTTCTCTAGAAAGTGTTTTGACTACTTAGTGAGCGATTTATTTGCTATAGAATATAAAGTTTATGAGTTTAATAGTCTCAGATAATCTCCGAAACCACTCAGTGGGTTGTTCAATCTTGGTGTTTGTTGATTTTTCTACGTTGGTATGTTGCTTTAGACAGAATTTGTGAATATTTTTGGATGTTGAACTCTGCCATGAATAGGGTTACCATATGACAGCCGTTTGCCGCATTTGACAGGCATTTTAAGATTTAGACAGGTGTGCGGCCGGCATTGGTCTGAGACAGGCATTTTTAAATTTCTTCATTTTCAAATTTCGCGCGCATCGCGGATCTGTAGAATTTCTCTCTAAGCTGAATATCAGTGTTGACGACGTGAATCTGTTTGACGAATACGAAGTTCTAAAAGAATATTGTAGAACTTTAGATAACATTTTTTTTTCTGAAAGCTTAACTACACAGTGGTGCAATTTTCTCAAAAGTAGAGAAGTGAATGGTGACATTACAGAATTCATGAAAATCTGCCAGTTTGTGTTCTCTATTTTGGCACACAATGCGAACGTAGAACGTACGTTTTCTCTCGTTAACGCCCAGTGGAATAAAGAAAGAAATCGGCTGACAATTGAATCAGTGAAAGTAATATTGATTACACAGGAAAATTACAAAACTGTATCTTGTGAAGATTTTTACGTTTATATATTAGAAAAGAAAGAACTATTAAAAAAAATAATGTCCTCTGACAAATATCAGTAATAAATTAAATATCCTTCTTCATTTTTATCTGTTGGCTTTTACTTATTACCTACAGCGTTTTGCTTTAGACAGGCATTTTTCTGAAAATTCAGGCATTTTAGGTTCCATAGACAGGCATCCCTCTATTTACATATGGTAACCCTAGCCATGAACGCTTAAAAATGTCTACGGAAAAACCATTCTTATTTACAGGAAGTTATAGAAATACAGTATCTATGTTTCTTTCTTCGACTTCGTGAGCTCCTTGCTAGTCCTGAGTTGAGCTACACGAATACTGACAAATGCTTGCACTGACTGACCAGGTTCAATCTAATCTGAGTGGTTCTTTCTTCAAAGACCATCTCAGATATTAATCTACGGCGGTCGCCTTCTTCTGAGAAGCAGTAATGCTAGCGAAGGAGACGGCCGCACGTGTGAGGGAACGGACATCCTTACGCCTCAGCTGCCGAGATCCCGACCTCGACTACCAGCCACAGTAGGCGTGGGCTTGCGGACGACGAGCAATGAGTAGCTGGCACTGTCCGGCCGTCCGGTAAACGTCCGTACCGAGCCCGAGTCGTTGACGGCGCGTAGTGTTCCAAGCGCACCTCAAAAAGATGTCAGCAAACCGGCAGGGCCAAATCGTACCAACCCATGGCCCTACCATGGGTTGATTTCTGAAAGGGAAACCCGTAGTTCTAAAACGCAAAGGATAACTTGAGTAACAAAAGTGTGCTTTTAGTCAGTAAAAGTCTTACACGCTCTCCTGCTCCGCTCTAGAGCGAGAGAAGTCATTAGATGATTACACACCTCAAAAAAAAAAACCCGAGCAAGTGCGAGTCGGATTCACGCACAAATTTACAGTTTTCAGATTTTTTCCTATGCTTGTGCTATAAGACCTTGCTTCATGATAAATTTCCGGATTCTAGGTCAACGGGAAGTACCCTATGAATTTTGATTCCCTTGTGAGTGTCGAAATACACGTTTTTTGCGACATAAACGGCCATATATTTTTTTTCATAAACTCGGAAGTTTAATTTTTTCACAGCTCCAAGGGACCGCAGACCTGAGTATATAGTTTTAATTTCAACTCGATACCTTCACGCGTTCCTGAGATAAAGGGTCTTGACAGACAGATAGACAGACAGACGGACAACAAAGTGATCCTATAAGGGTTCCGTTTTTTTCCATTTGAGGTACCTACGGAAACCTAAAAACGATGCGAGTCCTACTTCGCTGCCAGTCGCACCCCTGCCTTTCACAAGATAAAGGCCTGTACAGACGGTCTCTAGGTTATCGCTGGACTGATATCAACCGTCCGGTGCCAGCGAGCACGAGCGATGACCTCAACTTATCATTTGTTTCGCTTTGATTTACTTGTTATTATTACGTTACATTTTATTCGCCATTTTGCGCTTCGGGTGGGAATGTTAAGTGTAGGTATTGAGATAAGGTGTCTTGGGGTCTAAGTACAATGTAGTCTTTGTTGATTTCGTTTCAGTTTTAGTAGCTGTTTTTCCGTGAAAGCTGTTTTAGATTACTTTCCGTGGGGGCCAGCAGGGTGAAAGCCTACTGGGGCCATGGGTTGTGCGAAAGGCAAGGCAAAAAAGGAAAATCACAGTGGGTTTTAATCATTAAAAGTCTGACACGCTTTTACGCTCCGTCCAAGAGCAGGAGAAGTGATTTGATGATTTCCCACCTAAAAAAAATTACTTAACCAGTAACATAAAGTAACTATCAGTGATAAATACAGTGCTGTTGTTTGAAATTGTTCAAGAGTTACTACGGTAACTTTACTACCTACCTACCTAACGTACTTCATAATTTGTAGGTAGTCACCCCTACAATGACAATAAAGCTAAAACGTTTAGCGTTGCTTTATAGAATGTATCGCTACGATAATCCGGCTGAACGTGATGTCGTTGCATTACATTACAGTGACGTTTTTCAATCCGGCGCGCCTTCTTGTAATACGGTGTGTTATACCTGCCATATGGCTGCAACATCTATATAGTATAAAAAGAAGCTTTCCGCGTCACTCTGTTTCTCCTCTAAACTACGCAACGGATTTTGATGCGGTTTTCACTGATAGAAAGAGAAATAAATGAGAAAGGTTTGTGTGTATAATTTTCTACCGTTTGAAGCCGAGGCGGGGTACTAGTTAATAATATTTGCGTCTAGGATGTAGGCGTCATTCATCATCATCATCATAATTTCAGCCGAAAGACGTCCACTGTTTGACATAGTCCTCCCTCAAGTGTCACGTCGCCACAACGACTGGCCCTGTGCTTCTCGCACCCATTGAGATCCCGCGACCGTCACCAGGTCATCGGTCCACCTTGTGGGAGCCTTCCAATGCTGCGTCTTCCGGTACGTGGAACGTACGTTCACTTCCATAACCTTTCGGCCCCATCGACCATCTGTTCTGCGAGCAATATGCCATAGCCACTGCCACATAAGTCTGGTAATTCTTCGGGCTATGTCGGTGACCTTGGTTTTCCTGATATCTTCATTATTATCTGAAACGTTATCGTTGATATATTATCACTTTGTCTAGACTAAACCGTCTACTTTTTTTTTTATAAAATCTATTACAACAGATTGTGTTTCTGTGTGTGTGTTTTATTAAATTAAATTATATAAGGAACGAAACAACTTCTTCTTCTTCTTTTCGTGTCGATGTACTCTAACACTTTTTTTTTCTGACCAGTATTTGGCAATCTCTACGGCTCTGTTATTGGCCTCGTATAGATCCTGAAAACTGCAGGTGGTTGTGCAGGATGAACAGCATAGCAGATGACGCATGTCCTGTGCAGCGGCTCCACACTGGCACTGTGTTAGAGATGGGTCGAGGAAGCCCCATTTGGCCAAATTGTTTTTACAGCGGCCACCATGGGTCCGCAGTCGGAAACGAAACAACTGAGTCCAAAATATATATCTGCCTTGTATAACCTGTCCCAATAACTGACCACTATCTATCGATCACTTTAATTGTCAATGTTGATGATTTAAATAATAATTAATTGATAAATTATTTAAAGAAATAACACGTGGACAGTGGTCAACAAACCCAAAAAATGTGTAAAAAAAGAAACAAAAAATAACGTTTGCATAAAATTTGTTAACACGCGCATATTTAATACAGGTGGGTATTTTCCAAATCCTGTCTGCAGTCAGTCTACAAAATGAATAAATTTCTTCTATACAAAAACTAACACTTGCCAGCGACGACGCGACAAAAATTTCATATAAACTTTAACACCCCATAAACCGTATTTTGAGGGTTGTTTTGAAAAACTAATAATGACAGTGTTTACTATTTATTTTGATTTGAATTTCTGCCAAGTTTCAAGTTTATTAACCCAAGAAATTAGGTTCTCCGATACAAACTTTAACACCCCTTAATTCGTTGTGTAGGGGTAGTTTTGAAAAAGGAATAATGAAAACCTTTTTATTTATGGGCCGGTATTCACTCCCTAAGAAGTCGATTTATGCTAAGTTTCAAGTATATGGGCTCAAGGAATAAAATTTTGCATACAAATGATCTTTAAGTCAAGAGTGAATAGGTTACTTCTAGGTAAGCGCGCTCCATCGTCGACCGCATCGTCGCTTTCTATCAGGTGAGATGTCAAGCGCGATCCTACCAAGAAAAAATGAATTTTCCTCTTTTTAACCCCCTTAAAAGTTGAACATTATTAAAGGCAGTCTTGTGCAAATTTTCACGATCCTAGTTCCAGCAGTTTCGGATGTGCGTTGATATGTCTGTCAGTGTGTCAGTGTCCGTCAGTTTCTCCTTTTATATATATATTGAAGATACTAAATCTAGATCTGTCTCAAACCTGTATCTAAACCTGTTCCAAACCAAAATTTATATATATATATATATAGAAGATCCTAAATCTAGACCTGTCTCAAATCTAGGTGTAATACGCACAGGTGTCTTTGAATTTATTATCATTCAATTAAAATGTTTGACAGCTCCATAAATTGTCCGAAGTGGTTGACATATGATGCCATTTGGAGTTCCGGTTCATTCATCCTGAAATGAGAAAAAACGTGTTAAAACATTTCAGCCGAAGCTTTCCCTAAGTATAGCTACAATGACCGGTCCTGTGCGTCTCGCATCCATCAGATTCCCATGACCCTCACCAGATCGTCGGTCCAAATTGTGGGAAGCCTTCCAACGCTGCATCTTCTGGTACATGGTCGTCACTCCAGAAAATTTCGACCTCATCGACCATCTGTTCTGCAAGCAATGTGCAAAATTCCAATATTGTCAAACAACGCTGTCAAATTGTTGGAACGGAATGCGTTGTAAAATGTTGGGGGCAAGTTATGGGACACTGGGTAACGTTGCAGCTTAACCGCAAAATGCTCTAAAACACAACGAGGCTTTACAAATAAAGATACACATCAATTAAAAACAAAATCAACATACAGAAAAGAGTATAACATTAAAACTACTTGATAATGGATACTCAATTTATTCAACAGTCTGAACCTTTTTTGCATAATAACATGGCAACACTCTTAACAACAAGATACTCATGATTTGTTTTTAATGATCACAGACAAGGTCGGATAAGGAAAATATAAGATACCTCTGTCTATGGTAGCTAATTATGTAAACCATAGATGTAAACTATGTAAAGATATCGTCGCTTGCTTGCTCGTAAATCTACACTAATATTATAAAAAGGAAAAGTTTGTTTTTTTTGTTTGTAGGAGGTAATCTCTGAAAGTACTGGTCCGATTGCTAAAATTTTTTCAGCGATAGAAAGCTGCTTTATTCCTGAGTGACATGGGCTATATTTTATGTACGCGGGCGAAGCCGCGGACAAAAGCTAGTATGTAATATGCAATTAAAACAGTGTTTTGATAGCTTAAGACGGCCTTCCCGATTCGTCTATCTTCAACCTGAGCATGGTTTAAAAGCGTGTTGCTTCATCCAACGCAATGTTTGATGAAGAGGCATCGCGAAATGAGATAACGCCTGAAAGCTCTGTTGGTATTCGGTAATTCTGTTTTTCCCTCGTATATTTCACAAAACTTGTTCAGGAAATTCGTGTTTTTTTTAAAAGAATTTGGAAAAAAATATTCGTCATTCAGAATCTCGTTTAAGTGTTGTACATTATGAAGGGCCAAAGTTCACGCAAAATAACGGATTTTCAGAGGTCTTTACTGGATTATATTTTACACAAATTTATGTTTTGATTTCAATAGAAACCTAGATAATCATAATATCCACAAGATGTCTGTGTTTCCAAAATATTCAGGGAAACATGTATAATAACGTCATAACCGTCACGTAAGAGCGATTGTGGGGAAATGTATCTTGGGTTGGAGGCACTTAAGCATCATTACCATTCATCGTCTTTCTGCTCATGTCTCATGTTACTTGTGGTCGGTGCAACAATATTTTTTGACGTGACAACGTCTTATTATTCGATGGAGCCGGCTGCACGCACGAAAAAGTATGACGCATGCGGCGTTACCTCGCTCTGAGGCGTTCCATTTAAGGCTTGAAGTGCAAGCGAGAGCGCATTCGGCCTCCGCGTTCGGCAGTGTTCGACATCTGTCGCTCTCCTACTTGAGTGAGCGATGCGTCTGCGTCGTGACAACTGCTATAGAATGCAACACACACACACACACAACAACAACACACAACAATTGACATGTTTTCGTCAAGTATATAGTGCAGTGAAAAGTGAATGTCGTGTTAATTGTTTATTTGTATTTATGCGAACAAATAAATGTAACACGTTGTCACGTTCAACTATCGTCAGTAAACCGACTTGACAGACAACCGATTTTTTACATTCTTTTTATAATATTAGCGTAGATTTTAGCTTGACGATCGATAATAATAATTAGACCCAAATCCCTTATTCAATTTACAAATCAAGCGCCCACGTGCCTCCACAAAATTTTGATGTCACTTTATTTAAAGGTCGTTGCTATGACATCATGAATATAGAAATTGAATATTTAATGTAACGGTGACGTCATCCCGACCTTATCATGTTCAGTAGAAATAAAAATGTCCTAAAAACAAATGAAGGTAGATTATAATTAATGGATATTTATTATTGACTAGCTGACCCGGCGAACTTCGTACCGCCTAATAGTAAGGATAACGCCATCTACTGGCAGTACCAGAACAGCATAATTCATTTTATAATGACATTTTGATTAGAGATAGCGTTGTATTCATAATTTTTTTTTCGTGATTTTTTCCATTTCTTCTCACCGGTTAAACCTTCATTTCAAAACCAAAATTAGCCAAATCGGTCCAGCCGTTCTGGAGTTTTAGCGAGACTAACAAACAGCTATTCGTTTTTTTTCTAAATAGATATGTAGTTAAGTTGATGAAAATAGCTTTAAAGAATTTATTTTATGATTAAGTGCAAGCTAAGTAATTAAAGCTTTCTATTTGTAAACATTCTTCTTCTTCTTCCTTCCCTGGTCCCTGATCCTGTCTGGGGTTGGGTCTCCTCACTTTCCGCACCAAGTGGGTCTAACTTGGGTCTAACTTGGGTTGTTAATTTTGGCAACTGGGCTTTCTTGAGGTCCCTCTCTATATTTGACCACCAAATAGGTCGATGCCTCTACCTCCATATATTATGTAAACATTACGATGCAATAATGTTATGGTGGCGTAAAAAAAATATTTGAATAATAATGTTTACTATCCTTTTCTTAATATACTCGAAAGATGTGTTTCAGTAATTGTGCTCTTAGGTAATTTACAGTTACTGTAATTCCTGTAAACAGTAACTGTAAATTTCAGTCAAGTGGTAGCAAGGGGTTCGGATCATTAAATACATTATACATTTAATGGTTAGAAAGAGAGAGACCATAGTGCTGAAGAAGGATATATTTGTTTTTGTTTTACTCCAACAGATAGTATAATGAGTTATTATTAGAAAACTAGCTTCTGCCTGCGGCTTCACCCGCGTGCTAGTAGGTTTCTCCATACAAACTTTAGACCCTCGTTTCAACCCCTTTAAAGGTTGAACTCCCGAAAACTGCATCTTAGTGCTTACCTACGTCATAAAACGAAACCTTGTGCAAATTTTCATGATCCTAGTCCCAGTAGTTTCGGCTGTGCGTTGATATGTCAGTCAGTCAGTTTCTCCTTTGGATAGATAGATAGATAGATAGATATATTCTTTATTGTACACCAAAAAACAAATTACATTAGGAATTTCCAAAATAAATAACGTTTATTGATAGTATCAAGCTCATAATCTTTTAATACTCGTACCTTTAAAAAAATCTCGTGTTAGTGTTAGGTATCAAACTTTTCCGAAACGGCTAGACCGATTTTCATGATTTTTAGGGTTCCGTACCTCAAAAGGAAAAAACGGAACCCTTATAGGATCACTTTGTTGTCCGTCCGTCTGTCTATCTGTCTGTCAAGACCCTTTATCTTGGGAATGCGTGGAGTTATCGAGTTGAAATTAAAACCACATACTCAGGCCTGCGATCCCTTGAAGCAGTGAAAAAATCTAACTTCTAAGTTAACGAACAAAAAAAGATACGGCCGTTTATGTACCAAAAAACGTGTGTTTCGACACTCTCAAGTGAATCAAAATTCATAGGGTACCTCCCGTTGACCTAGAGTCCTGAAACTTGGCATGAAGCAAGGTCTCATAGCACAAGTATAGGAAAAAATCTGAAAACTGTAAATATGTAGTTACCACATAAAAAAAACACTTTTTGCGATTCGAAAAAATCTTTGTAACTTAATTCGGGAATTGAACTGTTTTCATAGTTAAGTTTGTACGGAACCCTCAGGGCGCGAGTCCGATTCTTACTTGCCCGCTTTTTTTTTTGTGTAGATTTCCTAAGGTTAAGAATAGGTTTTAGGCTATTTTTTATACTCCTAGGTGATAAAATCTACTATCACGACCTACGTGATAGTAGATTTTATAATGATGAATGATGAATACGCTTGCAGCACCTAGTAATATACAACTTCTTCATTAATATAAACACAAATACCGCATAATAAATTTTCAAGTCCTTATCACTCACTAGACACAAATGCTACCATTTTAATGACATGAAAACCATTTGTTATTGTATGTAAACCATTGTTGAAAATGTTTCCAATGTTTTGATACACGAACTACAAACATTCCTCACTTGTGTCGCGACTTGCGTGGGGATGACGTCACAATGCTGGCAACAGAATTGCGGGCACGAAACGAGCGAGGGAAACAAAACCGTATTCTCAAGTCTGCGGTCCCTTGAAGCTGTGAAAAAATAAAAAAAAAGATACGGCCGTTTATGGTGCAAAAAACGTACATTTCAACACTCTAAAAGGAATCAAAATTCATAGGGTACTTCCCGTTGACCCAGAATCCTGAAATTTGGCATAAAGTAAGGTCTTATAGTACAGATATAGGAATAAATCGGAAAAAAGTAATTTTGTAGTTACGTCACAAAAAATCTTTTTTTACAATTCGGAAAAATCTTCGTAAACAGTTCGATTCGGGAATCGAACTGTTTTCATAGGTAAGTTTGTGTGGAACCCTCAGTCCGCGAGTTCGACTCGCACTTGCCCTGTTTTTTTTTTACTTTCGCGGGTTACCGGCGATTTCGCCTTAAGACGTCGTTAAGCAACAAACGACAGGATTTAGATAAATTAAAGATGAATTTAGAATCTCTAGGCTCAGTGGCGTGGGCTGGCTCGAAGAAGGGCCGATGCGCTTCAAGCAAGGCAATGCCGACGCGACAAAATCTTAGTCGCCCACCTCGGCCTACACATTTTACCGCTCCGCTCGTTTCGTGCCCACAAACTGAGTCATCCCGCTTGACCGGTCACACAGACGATTAAAAAAGATAAAAATATCGTCTAAACTGGCCACGTGTGGACACGGCCGTTAAGATTTTGTTAGAAGCGTGGGCGTTTGTGTACTTCGGCGTATTATTTATTACTGGATCGTATTAAAATTGTACGTCTTTATGTATCTATTTGAAGACGGTAATTAATCGATTCGGGTTCGGTTGGTTCGGTAATAATCGGTGTTTTCAGCTTCTTTGTAGTTCACAAAGACAGAGATATCCGGACTGGATTATTTATTGGTCTTCTCTATCGTTCATCGAGCAGTGGTGGCCGAGTGGTAACAGTCCCGATCTACGAGTTGTAGGTTGCGGGATTAAATCAGCCAGGGGCATTACTTTGTGTAATTTATTTCATCACCACTGCTTTCAAAACGGTGAAGGAAAACATCGTGAAGAAACCGGCATGTCCTAGAACCAAAAATTCGAAGACATGTGACATCCACCAACCCGCACTGGGCCCGCGTGGCGGATTACGGCCCATTCCCTCTCCTAGAGAGGAGGCCTGAGTCCCAACAGTGGGAACATTATAACGTCGACTATGCTATGCTATGCTTCTCTATCGGGTCACCACGAGCGTTGTGGATAACTAGGTCATACAGTTAATGGGGATACCTAACTGGGTGCACTAGCGTAGCTACGAAAGAGCTGGACGGGACAGTGCCCTGGGGCCCCCAAACTCGGAGGGCCCCCAAAACCTGATTACCAAACCTCATAAAGAACTTGCAAAAAAAAAATTCCCGCCTTCGAAATCTAAATAAAATGGAATGCAACACTACTCATGGCAAATCGTTTTAGTCAGTAAAAGTCTGATACGCCCTCGCTCTCCGCCCTAGAGCATGAGAAATCATTGGATGAATTCACACCTGAAAAAAAAATACATGTAAGGAATATAGTATCTACCTGTTCTGAAACTTAACTATTCATTCGAATATTCATAAAATGAGGTAATACAAGGAAATAATCCTCATAATGGTAACGATTGCACGAATGAAACGGTAACTATATCACACGATTGAACTGAAATGAGGAAGTGCTCCACAATTTGTGCGAGGTGAGGAGATTGTGGCTCGTTCTGAAACTGGGAAATAGAGAATATTATGAATTTATATGAGAATTTAAAACATAGATAGTAGAAAGAAAAAAAAGAAAATACTTACTACTAAAAAAATATTTCCGTCCTAAATATATATATATATAGGTAGGAACGGACCGCCATTTGATTATATTATACACAAATTGGTTACATCAGTTAACTAAGACACTAAAAAAACAGTATTATCTATCTCTGGTTCCCACGCTAGGATACCTTGTGTCGTGAGGCCGTGGTGCCGTAAATTAATTAATTGAAATAATGCAGTTTTTGTATTTTCTTTGTAACAGAATTTAAAATAAAATAAACAAAATAAAGATAGCTACTTAAAACAAAATGGAAATAATTCTACCCATAGATTTAAGTTTTGGTGTATCATCATCATTTCAGCCAATAGACGTCCACTGCTGGACATAGGCCTCCCCCAAATGTCGCCACAATTAACGGTCCTGTGCGTCTCGCATCCATTGGATTCCCGCAACCTTCACCAGGTCATCGGTCCACCTTGTAGGGGGCCTTCCAACACTGCGTCTTCCGGTACGCAGTCATCACTCCAGAAACTTTCGTCCCCAACGTCCATCTGTTCTGCGAGCAATGTGCCCTGCCCATTGCTACTTAAGTTTGGCGCTTTTTCGTGCTATGTCGAATAGTTTGGTGTATAATAAATCGGGTAAGTTACATTAAGTATCTGGGAGTGCAGATCGACGACTGTTTAACCTTTAGTACTCACACTGAAACACTTACAACACGGTTACGCAGGTTAATCTATGTTTTTAAGAACCTCCGTTACGTTGCTGATTTGAAGGTGATTAAACTTGTGTATCTAGCACTCTGCCAATCCCTTATCCAATATTGTATAGTTGCATGGGGTGGTTCAGGAAGGTCCCACATGTTGAAAGTAGAACGTGCCCAAAGGGCACTGCTGAAAGTTGGTTGGCAGTTACCCTATCGCTTTCCTACCACAGACCTTTACAAAACTTGTAAGGTTCTGACTGTTCGTAAATTATATATACTTAATCTTTTAATGACAACCCACGGCCACACTCCCTACGACCCTTCTTTAATCTCCCAACGACGTAAGCATTCGGTCTGTCCCTCGATTCGTACAAATTGTGCTTGCTTCGACCCAACGCTTTTTTTTTTTTTTTTTTTTTTTTAATTGTTATAAACTAGTGCTTGACTGCGATTCCACCTGATGGTAAGTGGTAATGCAATCGTTGATGGTGAGGCGCACTAATTTATTGAGAGCCTATTCACTCTAGCCTTGAAGAGACCCAAATTATAATCGGACGGGAAAATCGCAGCAGGCAAATTATTCCAGTCCCTCGATGTACGCGGTATAAACGACGAGGCAAAACGCTTGGTCCGGACCGTAGAGGTTTCAACAACGTAAGGGTGGATACTCGCCGTTCGTCGGCTTGTCCGATGGTAGAAATGAGATGGTGGAATCAAGTCATGCAATTCCTGCGCACACTCTCCAAAATGAATTCTGTAAAACACCGAAAGGCTGGCTACCCTACGCCTGTGCTCAAGACTTTGTAGATTGGAATTAACCAGATCTGGATCACCAATTAGCCTCTTTGCACGCCTTTCCACCGAGTCCAAAGCTGCCAGGTGGCATTTTGCAGCACCAGCCCATATGTGGCTGCAGTACTCCACACACGAACGGACCTGTGCTTTGTATAACATTAAAAGCTGCCCTGGTGTGAAGTACCGCCGGACCTTTGCAAGTACGCCGAGTTTCCTAGCAGCTACCTAGCTAGCTTCTTCCGCTTCCTTAGCAGTCATGTGTACAATAACACTAACAAAATTTTAAACATATACCCCTTGTGTAAATCCAAATGTAAAGCAAAAATAATAAATTGGCTTCTTGATTTAGATTATTCTGAGACAGAAAATATTTTAGCTGTTTTAAAATAAATTATATAGTAAATTTGTAGACAACATTACACACCACAATCACTCTAACAAACAAACTTTCAGACACACACACAACACACACCATACACTACACACTCACAGACACACCATTTTTTTAGCATCTTTAGCATCTTTCATGTTTTATTTTTTAAATATAAATATTACTCTCTGTACGTGAAGGCTTTGATGTTTACAAATTAGTACTTTATAGTATTGTTTTAAGAGGGTGAGAGCCTGGAGATCTGTCATACAGGTCTCGAACCCACTACAGACTCCAGCTCTCACAAAGGTTACAAATTTGATTGAAATAATATGTTATGAACCAATGTCTGTACCTTTTGAGAGAAATAAATCGATATTATTATTATTAATAAAATTTAGTCTATACTATTTTTTTAACTTTCAGGTATATTCTTTGGTAGCAAGCCAGCTGCCATCAACCTTATTGTAATCATTAACGTTTATCCATTAGCTGTAACACCTTATTGAATAAATTTGAATATCCACAATCCTCCAGCCCCTAAAGTGGTTGTTATATCAATATCTTGGATGGTTTTCAACCGAAAAAATAATATCCTCATCTTCAAGTTTATCAAAAACAATATATTCATGCCCTTGATTCTTCACAGCGGTTGCTGCACTTTCGATAGATCAAAAAACCTTTACCCTTTTCGCTTCTTAGCAACGTATAAAGTATCCAGCAGAAACACTTCCATAAATCTCTACGTCTAGGGCAATTTATCTCAAAATAATAGGTAACACATTTACCTAAGTAGATGCTACAGCTTGGGTGTACCCAAGTTATATATTCTCCAATTATTTTACCAACAATGATACTATATTTCGGTGCGATATATCAGTGAACATTAATGCAGTCCTTAGTCGGGGAATGAAGTAGGTCAACTCAGAAGGTCCGTTCAATCTGAACAGTATAGCATATATTTCTTTTAAATTTAGAATTCATATTATGTATTTTTTTTTCATTTCTATACAAATCTTTTTGTACTCTGCACCGTTCCGGCGTCTATGCCGACACCACCACCGGCCCACACTGAAAACCGAAGAATACAGGTGAAGCTGAAGGATACAGGTGTGGTTTTAGTCAGTAAAAGTCTGACACTCTGACACTCCCGCTCCACCCAGAGCGCGAGAAGTCATTTTGATGATTTCCCACTTTAAAAAAAAAAACAAAAAACATTGAAAACCAGCGCATAGCAGCAGATAAGAGCTCATCGCATTATGCGTGAGGCCGCAGCTTTATGCTGAGCGTTCGGCCGTTTTGTGCGGATGTGACGCATATCTTCCCTATCAATTGATTATGTTTGTTAGCTAGTTTTAAGGTTGCGTCATTTCGCGTGAATAAACTGTTTTTCTTGTCTTTTCTTTCTTTCACCAAATATTATAGAAACCCGAATAGCAGATGATAAAGAGTTAAATACAAACTATGGGACTACTTACATAGTCCATTTTTTTCTTAGTGGGAAATCTTTACATAACGCCTCT
Organism: Mythimna impura; assembly: GCA_905147345.3. NCBI lineage: Eukaryota > Metazoa > Arthropoda > Insecta > Lepidoptera > Noctuidae > Mythimna > Mythimna impura. The sequence continues at coordinate 3,221,527 of LR990349.1, forward strand.
CACTACACACACACACACCTATCTGTGTTCCTTCAGTTGCCATTTGCCTTCCAGGGCCGCAATTTACGTAGTCCAATTTGCTGTTCAAACTTATTTAGTCGATTCTTGTCAAGCTGCTCCGTGATTGGTTGATAGATAGATATTTGTGTATCTACTTATACTTTTCTTCTTTATATGTATTTCTGTCCACCTTTCAAAGGTTGACCTTAGCTCTGCATATACTCTGCAGTCCATCTCGTTGTTGACTGCAATGCGTAGTGTACTTTTCTCTAGTTCTTACATATTCTATCTAGCCTGTACTGCTGTGATACTGTTGGGCAAACGCTGCCCCCCCCCATTTCTTCCGTTGTTCCCAGCTCTGGGCTACTTCTTGCCAATTCCTAATCAATCAATCAATTTTATTTGCATAAAACATGGTGTACAAAGATGTTTTGTCAGAAATCATTAGAGCATACACGTTTTGCTTATATCACAGCATGCTAAGGAAGACATCTAAGTTCTTACTTTGGTAAGCGAAACGAAAATGAATGAAACGATTCTCTAAAGAATCAAAAGGCTTGGGATTGACCATAAGACATATCGGTAGCGGAACTCAATGCCATACATTTTGGACTATACACTTTAGAAGTTTTGACAATTAGAATTTGACATAATCAAGGGCCTCTTATTTTTTAATAATAGCCTCTCGAGATTCTTTACCGAGTCCTGTTTGCGTGATTCTAGTCCAGCGGAGTGCTAATTCTGGTCGAATAGCTTCTCCAACTTCGGTATTTTCCTCTCCTTCAGTTCCCAGAGCTTGTAGGAGTTCGTCGGGCAGACTGTCTTCTGAAAATTTCAAATAAAGGATATAGACATGTCTATCCGCTAGAACTTCAAGTTATCCTTCTGTTACCTCCTGTCCCATGACGATATACTTGTATAGTTTCGACCTCGTTACATTAAACATACGCTCTCCGCTCCTCTGGCTAAATATCATGGGTTCAGATCTAGCGGGTATTGATGGAGTGTTGTTATTGCGAAGCGCTCAGCTTTACATATGTATTAGGCAGTACTACTTGTTGGTTGGTTGCAGGAAATGTAAGAATAAGGAAGAAGGGATTTTGTTTCTTGGAAGTTTGTTTATGAGATGAGTGAATGAGATTTGTATGAGTACTTGACAGATCTACTTAGTCTGATTGGTTTTTATTGTTTTGGGCTTTTGATACGTGATGAGAGATCACTCTTATATATTTAACAAAGTAGGTTTTTTGCACACATTGAATGCCAACTACGAGCTACGATTTCTTCTCAGATGCCACATACGAGATATGTCGTTTTTTTTATTATTGATAGGCTCGCGTTTGACCACTATCTCACCTGATGGTAAGCGATGATGTGGCCGACGATGGAGCACGCTTGCCTAGAAGTAACCTATTGACTCTTGACTTAAAGACCCTTATGTTGTAGCTATCAGGAAACACAGACTCCGGCAGGGAATTCCATTCCTTAGCTGTACGCATAATGCATGTGTTCCCAAAATGCTTTGTACGTATGGGTGGGATGTCCACCGTCGAAGGTCCTCTATGGCCCTAGATGACCTCTAATCCTGTTCTTGTCCCATATTACTTGGGGTCGGCGCAACACGTTTTTTTTCTTCCAGCCTGTCAGCAGTCACGTTATCACTGACTCCCTTTTCTTTCATATCACTCCTCACACAATCCATCTATCTTTTCTTTGGCCTACTTCTCTACCATCCACATGTATATTCATAATTCGTTTAGTAACCATACAGTTCATCCCTCCTCTTCAGATGGCCTCTATTGATATTGCTGGTGCGTAACTGCGTACATATCTCGTTTACGATGTATCTCGTATATAGGCACTGTCAGTTAACTTTAGTACCTACCTAATAAAGAAGTCAGCTACGAGATTTCTCGTATAGGCTGACGATTTATGATGAGAACTGAATTTGTCTCCTTGAAATTCTTTGCATTCAATATGGCTGGGCGCAAGAGTGGACTATGGCTTTTTTTTCAGGTGGGAACTCATCTAATGACTTCTCTAGCCCTTGGGCGTAGCGAGAGGGCGTGTCAGACTTTTATTGACTAAAACCCACTCCTGTTCCTTATTTCCCTTCGTTCCAGGGCCACGGTGTTCTCTTTCGCACAACCCATGGCCTCAGTAGGCTTCGACTCTGCTGGGCCCCTACGGTTTTGCTGACATCTTCTCGAGGCGCGCGTGGAACACTACAGGCCTTCGACGACTTGGGCTCTGTCCGGACGGTTACCGGACGGTTGGACGGCGTCCCATTAATCGCCGTCCGCAAGCCCACGCCTACGGTGTGTTAACTAAGACTAGGTTCAGATGAACACTTATATGATAATTGTTTTTACTACTTGTCTAAATTCATTGTTTTCTGACTTATTCAATTCAATTCAATTCACTATTCAAATGGTTAGCTGCAACATCAACATATGCTGGTATTAGTGGAACATTGCATAGGAGGCACAGCTAGGGCGGCAGGTTATCGGGAGCATAGGTTAGCAAAGTAATGAGGGTCGACCTCTGCGAATAGAATAGCGATTCTTCTTAAATGGTACAGATTTAGGAGTGTGCAATTATTGGGCAATGTTTGGAGTGTATTTTCTTTTGCTGTTTATATCTCTACAATACCTTAGTATTGTAGACACTCTCTAGGATTTTTTTTTATTGTGTGGCGTGATTTGGCAGGGTCTTTCACGGAATGAAAAAATGGGGGTGGTTTTAAGAAAATAAGAATTTCATACTCCCAGGGAGTATGGAATTCTTATTCCCAAATGTTCAGGCGGCTTTTGAGAGGTTTCCCTAAGATAACAAGAAAAGCAATAGTATAGATCCTAAATTCCTGATCTCTCTACTATTTCTTTAAGTTTAGGGCTTATTTGAAAGTCACCGCAGTCCTGGAAGGCAAAGTGAATGAAAGCACTCGGGTGGATTTAAGTCAGCCCGATCCAAAAATATTAATAGAAATTGCACGGCGGGGACTTTCACGAAGAGAAAAAAAAACGTAGAAAAAAAAATCATGATGACTATTATCCTAGGTTATTCCCAAATAACTTTATAAATTACTCGGATTGATACTTCGGTTCCTTTCAAAACCCTCCCTAAACCCTCTTAGCCTTATCACTGATTGACTAATCAACTGTGGCCTGCAGTTACTTATCATTCCAGATTCCGGACTTACCAAGATTACAATTTCCGGGCTCGTCTCTGATAGCTATAACTGACTTCACTAAAAAAAAAACACTAAAAGGATCAAATAACTTTAATTTCGGAAGTTGGTGTTTCTCGGTATTGTTTGTTTCACATTTAAGACCGACTTCCGAAATTAAAGTTATTTTGATCCTTTTAGTGTTTTTTTTTAGTGAAGTCGGTAAACCTATTATTTTTTGTAAAAAGTTTTTTATAATCACACTTTTTTGTTGTGATACACTTATAACCAGAGTGCCTTACATATAATTCTACATTGTAGAAAAGCGAAACCAATATACGGAAGGAGTTGACTGTGATCCACCACGCGGGCTCAATGTGCATTGGTGTCTTCGAATCATCAAATTTTTGGTTCTAGGTTTTTCTAGATAGACTCTCCAACTTTGAGACTGAATACCGGCTACCTTGGTTAAACTATAGCTGTCAAATGCGGGTAGCTATACTTATTCAGTCTTGCTAGAAAGTCAGAACATCTAATCATTAGTCTATCCAAGAAGTATCGTGTTTCCCAGTATCTGGGTTGTATAGGTCTGATAGGCTGTCGCTTCATGTAAAACACTGGCCGCGGTGGCCTTTTGCACGAAATTTTATTCCACACATAACGTCATCAAGTATATATTAACCCACATTGTGATATCCTATCAATTTCCTATTAAGCTCCAACTGTAATTTTTTTTATGGTTTACAATAAAGAGTATATCTACTCGTATATAGGGTGACTGGAAATTAGTGTACGATACTTAAACACGTGATTGTGCTCATGATAACAAACAATTTTTATCATGGGAGCAAAGCCGAAATCGCGAAAAAAATATCAGCTGTTCAGTACATTAGGCAAACATAAATATTGTACTGAATAGCTGATATTTTTTCGCGATTTCAGGTTAAAAGTTGTTGGTTATCATGAGCACAATCACGTGTTTAAGTATCGTACACTAATTGCCAGTCACCCTATATATCTATCACACACATGCTTACATAAAAACAAACAATAATAATGGCAATATTATTTACACTGTTTCAAAGTTCGAGCGCTCTGCTCTGCGCTGCTCTCGAGAAGTAGCAGTAGTAGTAGTAGTATTCAAGCCGGTTTTTTCACGACCTTACCGTTTTACAAGCAGTGATGATGGTAACAGACATTATCACATAAACAATATAAAAAATATCATAAAACAACAAGCAACGATTGCATCACTGATTACCATCAGCTGGGATCGCAGTCAAGCACTAGTTTATATCAAATTAAAAAAAAAAAACTCGCACAACTGTCTTTATAACTTCGACACAAAACTTCACTGACCCATATAACCCAGCACATAATTCACAACACCGAAATAAAAACGTAAATTGAATTCACCAATACATCACGAAAGCGTTCAGTCCGTTCGGTTGGCTGAAACACATGCAAATGGATAGATTACACCACGCTTCAACGTTGCAGAATGTTATTTGCAACGCCAGCAGTTATATGCAATCAATTGTTAAAAAAATATTTTATGGGTTTTGGGTATGTTTGTTCGTTGGTAAAACGAATGGGGATAGGCTAATTGCTTGTAGTCGAAAAACAGTTAATATAGGAGTTTTTAAAATTTACATTTTTCATGTGTCATTTCATCATCTTCCTGCTCTTGTCTCATGTTACGGGATAAGTTCGATTCGTTTTCCTCTGTCAATAGATATGCTATCTATCATTCACATAAATATACCTCCGCATATCTTCCACTTCGGCTACATTCATTTTTTTTTTTAGGTGGGAAAATCGTCTAATGACAAATCTGGCTCTTGGGTGGAGCGGGAGATAGTGATAGCGGCAGACTTTTACTGACTAAAAACCCACTCCTGTTCCTTCGTTGCCTTCGTCCCAGGGCCCCGGGTTTCGTTTTCACACTACCCATGGCCCCAGTAGGCTTCGACCCTGCTGGGCCCATACGTCGGCTACATTCATCAATATTTCTTCACACGAGTTAGTATAAATCTCGACATAAGAACCATTTGGTCTGATAACCATTGTTGCAACTCTTCAGGAGAGCAAAAAAAACATTGAAAGTGAATTGTTTTACCGTTTTGAAGATTGAGGAGTCCACCGCTATAATTTATTGAAAATTAATTAGGTATTTGGAGATTTGAAGCATGTTGATTTGCAAACGCTCGGAAATATATATATTTTACTACTCGCAATAGACCTAATTTCAGCGATCTCGGTGCATATATGTTTATGTTGTTATCAGACCATTTCGTTCAAATACTGAAATACAGAAAGTAAAATAATCCACAATATATGTATATGTATACGAGTTCCACATTTATATGTTCATAACAGACTTCATGATTCGGGGTATTGATGATTTCAAAAGCTACATTTAAAACACGGAACTTATGGCCAAAATTAGTTTAATAATTATGTGCACAGTTTATTGACTGGACTGACCTTATGTTCATGTTTTGTCTCGGTTTAATTCTGCGACGATAATCGTAATTTCTCTCTTCCTGTCCTTCCTGTAAAATTTCTCAGTTATGACTTAAAACATAAAGACTCATGGTGATATAAGACAAGATGGTTCTGATGTCGAGATATACACCCCTATTTTTTAATTTTTACAAAAAATATGGGGCTCTATACGTACTCGTTACTGATCATATTTGTGTAGTAAAAAGTAAAAAAAAGAAATTCCAAAATTGACCACGAAAATTTGTCATAATTGTTAAATTCATAATTGAATCAATCATTCATAACAATTGCTATTAGAAAATGCTACGCGCAGTGTTTTATCGCCATTCATTCATTCATAATAATCAATAGCCTGTATATTATTTCCATAAATTGAGTGACATTTTGGGATATAAACAAACGCTCATAACTTTGTTGTTTATGAATATTATTTATTGAGACTTTACTTAAATAATAACAAGACCTTTTCTAATAAGCCCTTTAAGTATTTGTACTAATTAAAAATTAGTAGTGTATATTAGTTAAGCTGGACTGAATACAACACTGGTACACTGTAACACAAGGTATAGCATAATCAGCCTTTTAATGTTCCCACTGCTGGGACTCAGGCCTCCTAGGAGAGGGAATGGGCCGTAATCCACCACGTGGGCCCAGTGTGGGTTGATGAATGTCACATGTCTTTGAATTTTTGGTTCTAGGTCATGTCGGTTTCCTCACGATGTTTTCCTTCACCGTTTTGAGAGCAGTGGTGATAAAATAAACTACACAAAGTTTCGCCTGGTTGGGTTTGAACCCGCGCTCTACAACTCGTAAGTTGGGCTTGTTGGCGGGGCTGTTACCACTCGGCCACCACTGCTCTATCTACACAAGGTATAGATACTGCAAAGTCTTTGTAAAACCTATATCAAGAGTTATATACTAGTATATCTCCTCCAATCAATATCGTTTTCCTCAGAATACTCAGACTTTTTATAGGTTTTGTGTTGTTCCGTCTCAAATCCACGTGCCATCGATTTGTTTGCAATTTGTGTCTTAATTTATCGGCATGACCTTTTAGAATAGACATTATGATTAGGATTTTGAACTCTTAGCTTAGATAAGATCAGGATTTTGTGTTAATTTAATTAGTCATTTCTTATATAGAAAAATTCTTTTTGGCATTAACAACCCGGAGTTTATTTTGTGTGGGGTTAATAGTAATAGGTTTACTTCTGCTATTAATGAACTGCTAATTTGGGTGTTCTACTCCTAATATACCTCTTTAACTGCTTTGTTGGTCTCGTGTTCAAAAGCCTGACTGCTGAGCGTGAGGTAGGGAAATCGAATACCGGGTCGGGCAAAAACTGCTATTGGATTTTCACGTTTAGGATTACCTATTCTGTAACAGCCGAAAGAAAGAATGAAAGGATAAAGAACCACCCTTATTTTCTTTATATTTTTTTATATTTTTTGCACCTGCCATATTTTCTCTTCACCACCCTAGGTTAACTGGTAGAGAATGCCTAAGGCATTAAGTCCGCCTTTGTACTTTTGGACTTACTTCTGCTATTAATGAACTGCTAATTTGGGTGTTCTACTCCTAATATACCTCTTTAACTGCTTTGTTGGTATCGTAATCACAAGTTTAAGTGCTGAGTGAGAGTTCCTTGGTTCGAATACCGGGTCGGGCAAAAACTGCTATTGAATTTTCCCGTTTAGGATTACTCTGTAACGGCCGAAAGAGAGAGAGAGAGAAAGAAAGAGTTTGAAAGTAGGTGTGACACCCCCGTGTCTCGATGAGCACGTAAAGCTGTTGGTCCTGCGCCTTTTCTCCCCCTGGTAGTGTGGGATTGCCGTCATCGAAATATGATCGTAAAGAAACAGAGAGTATACCTATGTGTGCGCCGCGCGTGCTTATGCACTATCTTCTGCGCTCTTGGAAGAAGTCAGTCAGTCAGAAAAATGATAGTTATTACACATTCCAAACCTTAGATCTCTATGGAGAAGAATGTGCAAGAAACTCCATGAATACTCTTTTAAATCAAATTTGTAATCAAATTACTTAATATCAATTAAAAATTCATTTCAAGTTCACGAACAAACCACCTATAAATAATAACATTAGGATGGAAAACAAATCGACCACATTCACATCGCCTGGTCACCTTCAATGTGTGATAGAACAAACATAAACATTGTGTTGCCAAGGTGAGGCATGTTTCAGTGGAAACTTAGACTTATTCATATGAACTGACAATATTTACCTAACATAACATTAGGCCCGAATTCCAAGAAGAGTTAAACGGTAAACGTGTATCACAATAATATTATAAAGAAGAAAGTTCGTGTATGTCTGTGTGTGTGTCTGTTGCTTCTTTATGCTCGAACGGCTGAACGGATTTGGATGGAATTTAGCACACGGGTAGACCACGTCCCGGATTAGCACGTAGGATACTTTAGGTCTCGGGAGTATTTTCCCTTGCGTCAATTTTCCACTTTGACGCGGACGAAGCCACCGGTAGCAACTAGTAATTTAATAAAGGCGAAAGTTAGTGTGTCCCTGCCGGAGTCTGTGTTTCCTGATAGCTATAACCTAAGGGACTTTAAATTAAGAGTTTATAGGTTACTTCTAGGAAAGCATGCTCCATCACCGGCCACATCATCGCTTACCATCAGGTGAGATAGTGGTAAGACGCGACCCTAAGAATAATACAAAAAAAAACAGGGCAAGTGCGCTGAGGGTTCCGTACAAACTTACCTATGAAAACAGTTCTATTCCCGAATTGAGTCTCGAAGATTTTTCTGAATCGCAATTTTTTTTTTGTTATGCCGTAACAACAAATTTACAGTTTTCAGATTTATGAATTTCAGGATTCTAGTTCAACGGGAAGTACCCTATGAATTTTGATTCCCTTGAGAGTGTCGATATACACGTTTTTTGGGACATAAACGGCTGCATCTTTTTTTTTCGTTAACTCAGAAGTTTGATTTTTTCACAGCTTCAAGGGACTGCAGATCTTAGTGTATGGTTTTAATTTCAAATCGATACCTCCACGCGTTCCAGAGATAAAGGGTCTTGACAGATAGACAGACAGACAGACGGACGGACAACAAAGTGATCCTATAAGGGTTAAGATTTTTCCTTTTGAGGTACGGAACCCTAAAAAAAATACGGATTTAGATGAAACACATTGGTACATGGCACATGTCCTGGATGAGTACATAGGATACTTTTTATCCCGAGTGTGTTCCCTTGGGCAAATTTTTTACTACCACGCAGACGAAGCTTCTGGCAACAGCTAGTAATTACTACTGATAATATCCTTTCCAATACACTTACTCGACAACCCGCTCTTATCCCACCGCTTTTAGGCACGCAATATACAGTTTTCCGCACTAGTACAGAAAAGTGCCCGTGCTCTATCAGGTAGAGCGCGCGTCGACCCCCACGAGTCGTCGGTCAACCCCCGTTTATTCATTTCTTCGTAAGTGTATTGAAAAAAAGTCGTTTGGTACACGTGAAAATTTGTCACTGCAGTCCTCGGCTCCATAACATAACACACTCGCCTACGGCTCGTGCGAATTCCGCCTCGGTCGCAATGACAAACCTTCTGCACTTGTATCAAAATGTACTATTTCCGTTTTCAATCGAACTCAGCTGCCTATACAACGCTGCCATATGTCTATTCCGCTATTTTTTTTTTTGGCTTCTCTCTAGTTTCGGCCATACAAAGCCACTGACGGGTGCATGGCTTCAAGTGGCATTGAACTTGTTTTTGGGGTTCCGTACCTCAAAAGGAAAAAACGGAACCCTTATAGGATCACTTTGTTGTCCATCCGTCTGTCTGTCTGTCTGTCTGTCGGTCAAGACCCTTTATCTCGGGAACGCGTGGAGGTATCGAGTTGAAATTAAAACTATATACTCAAGTCTACGGTCCTTTGAAGCTGTAAAAAAAAAATTCTGAGTAAACAAAAAAAAAGATACGGCCGTTTCTGTTGCAAAAAACCTGTATTTCGACACTCTCAAGGGAATCAAAATTCATAGGGTAGGTACTTCCCGTTGACCTAGAATCATGAAATTTAAAATGAAGCAGTCTTATAGCACAAGTATAGAAAAAAATCTGAAAACTGTTAATTTGTAGTTACGTCATAAAAAAAATATTTTTATGCTATTCGGAAAAATCTTCGTAACTCAATTCGGGAATCGAACTGTTTTCATAGAGAAGTTTATACGGAACCCTCAGTGCGCGAGACCGATTCGCACTTGCCCTGTTTTTTTTTTTTAACAAGCATCCTCGAACTCGAACTCACTCGCAGAAATGTAGACCAAACTGGCTTGGCACCTGCCCCGCTATATTTAAACGTAAACGGTCCCATCCGCTAATATGGACACGTTGAGACATGACATGTGAAACAAGTTGTGTACGGGACTGACGAGTTGGTCCGTACTTTGTCTTGAACTGACAAAGGAATATCAAACTGCACTTCTCTCCTCACTGCAGTCTTTAAATGCCAGCTTAATAGTCTGAGATATAGGTACTTAGTTAAAAGTTAACTATGCGTGGGAATCCACCCTACGAAATTAATTTCGGAGAGAAACACCGACTTCCGATATTGAATTTATTTGCATTTTTTTACATTGAAGTCGGTTGTATGTTATTTCTGTAAAAAGTTTTTTGTTCTTATTTTACACTTTTTAGTTGTTCCCCACCCTTCAGTCAATCTTAATCAATAGAATATGATCATTAAAGTCATTTTCAACAAAGTGGTGCAGTTGATGACGTCAAATTTATGATTGAACAAAAATAAATTCCATCACAGAACTTATTAGTCGTTTTTTGCGGTCGGGTTTTAGACACTGTCAACTTTTTTTTCGAATTCTCTATAAAATATAGAAGTTGGCAGTGGTTTCGTCACAGCGCTAATTTGTTTCCTTATTGTTTGTTTGCACCAATTATTTCAATGGATTCGTGTGTTCTTCTTTTTATTTATTTTTCTTTACGTTGTAGTTTGAGTAAATATGAGTATATATATATATTATATATAGTGTATTTGTAGTTTATAGGTATGTGTTTTCATAAAGAATTTAATAATATGTAATGGTAATATTGCACCTACCACAAATTGTCTCTGCATCACCCAAAGGTTGACTGGTAGAAAATGACTTAAGGCATCAAGTCCGCCTCTGTACTCCTTTGTGCATAAAGAATAAATAAATAAATATAGGTACCTACGACTATAACATCTCTACACTACCGCTTCTACTACAACTAACTCAGCTATGTCGACTACTTTGTGCATATTTGTCAATGTGTTATGTTTTTTTTGTTCATTATTATTTTTATTTTTTTTTGGTTTTAATGGTTTATTATTATGTTATTTCTTTAGTTTGTTTATTAAGTTGTATTTTAGTTCATAAGATGAAAATTTGCTAGCCGTTCAACGTCTCGTCGACGACGGCTGGGCGCTGAAAATTAGCGCTGTGGCTATGTTTAAAACATGAGCCCCAGCATTTTGCTGAGCGCTGGCCGTTTTGCGCGGATGTGTCGCATAACTCACCCTATTGTATAGATTTGTTATAATGTTATATTTTTTTAAGTTATGTGCCATATTTGTCGTAAATAAACTCTTTCTCTCTTTCTATGTTCAATCCAAACATAGTGAAGTATGACAACATTTTGCATCATACAATATGTTAATAGGTCATCGTAACTTAAAACACTATTTGAAAAAACAAAATGATTAAATCTCAAACAACTATACACATACGGTACCTGCATTCTAATAAAAAAATCACCACAAACAGCGTACAATCAAAGCTAAAATTACATAAAAAAACAATATCACACAACCTAAGAAATAAAAATAAATTACAACGAAGACAAGCTCGGACAAACTACGGTAAAAAAACCATATTGTTCGAAGGAGCACAGCTGTTTAACGACCTACCAAATGACGTAAAAGATTGTGATAATATTAACAGATTTAAACTAAAACTGAGAAATTACGTTTATGAAATGTAGCCATACCGCATAGGTATTAAATGTCAGCAATTACACACTTCCCATAGCTATAGGTATATTTGTTTTGTATAACTTCACCAACACGCATCAGAGGCAAAATGTATTTATTTAGATATAAACAATTACTTTGTATCTCATTGTAAGTGAACCTATGTATTGTTCTTATGAGAATAAATTCTTTAAACCGAACTTATAACCGTAATAAACATTGGACAATAAATCATGCAAGTCTGATTGTGAAAGCTTTAGGACCGGATGTTTGGAGTACCTTTGGTAATGACTACATCCAGCAGTTGACGGAATCTAGTACACAGAATATACACAGCAGAGTGATAAAGTTATTTTGTTGCAAAAGGTTTTTTCTTTCATTAGGTATAGATAGGTTCGCGTTTGATCTCACCTGATGGTAAGCGATGATGTGGTCGTCGTTGCCTTGAAGTAACCTGCCCCCCTAGCCAAGTTACTATCGTTTCGTTTGCGGCGAACGCTTCGAGTAGGCCACGCCTCCGATTCCTTTATTCTGACCACGTGACTGAGCGTTGAAACGACGTCAGAACAAAGGAATCGGAGGCGTGGCCTACTCGAGGCGTTCGACGCAAACGTAACGTTCGTAACTTGGCTAGGGGGGTTTGTTCACCACTCTTTACTTATGTGTTCAGGATGCTGTTGGGGTTGCTTATATATACTGCAGTACATCAGACATGTTCTCATTGGCGCGTGTGGATGATTGTCACCCAATGATAAGGAAGAAGGCTGCCTGGCTAAGCAGATTTAGAACCAGCTCTAATGGCATTCTTCGAATCTTAACCGATAAGCATGGTGCGCCGGTGATCAATCACTCTGGTTGCGATTGCTGGTGCGGCAGTAGGTTAAGTTTTTTTAAAGATTTTTAAGTACAAGATTCAAAGATTCAAAAGCATTTATTTCAAATAAACCACTTTTGAAATGTCAAGAAGTCAGTGAGTCAGAAAAAAAAAAGATGCTAATTGCACATTCCAAAGCGTAGATCTCTATGGAGAAGAATGTGCAAGAAACTCCATGGACACTCTTTTCAATCAGGTTTTGCAATTACAAATATTTCTGTTAAAAAAAACGTTACATTGTTACATGTTTCTTGTCGCTATCATGTGAGTACTTATTACTAACCCTTTAGTTGATAAGTTTTTACTAACAATTGGACCACTGTTGTCTTTTAAATAGCATAGCAAAGCATAGTCGGCCTTATAATATTCCCACTGCTGGGACTCAGGCCTCCTCTCTAGGAAAGGGAACGGGCTGTAATCCACCACGCGGGCCCAGTGGGGGTTGGTGGATATCACAAATGTCTTCGAATTTTTGGTTCTAGGACATGCCGGTTTCCTCACGATGTTTTCCTTCACCGTTTTGAACAGTAGTGATGAAATAAATAACACAAAGTAATGCGCTTTGCTGGGTTTCAACCCGCGACCTACAACTCGGTAAGTCGGGGCTGTTACCACTCGGCCACCACTGCTCACTGTCTTTTAAATAAATATTTTTGTTATTTTAGCCATCTAGATTGTAACGATCAGGAATCACAGATTCTGGAAGGGCAGTCCACTCCTTAACTGTACGCATAATAAATGTGTTCCGAAAACAACGTAACAGTGAACTTAAATTCAACGATATGCAAGTGGCCTAATTAATTTTGTCTAGTTGTTAAATGTAACTTCGTCAGACATAGTTTGTGCTCATAAATGTATGATATCATTTTTGTGCAGTTAATTACCGGAATTGTTAGTTGAAATATGTAACATTGTATTTATATATTATAACCATTTTTGGAAGTTCTTTTATTTGGGTCAAGATTAATGTTTCAATGATAGAAAAGACTCAGTGTTGATTTAGAGAAGTAGGTAACAAGACGGTTTTGGTAATTGGTAAGGTTTATTGTCTCGTTGTGGCGACACTTGGGGGAGGCCTATGTCCAACAGTGGACGTCTTTCGGCTGAAATGATAATGATGACTGTCTCGTTTAAGAGCAGTGGTGGCCCAGTGATAAACTCTGATTTGGAGTGATACGTCGTGGGATTAAAAACAGACAGGCGGGTTACTTTGTGTTATTTATTTCATCACCACTATTGTCAAAACGGTAAAAGAAAAAAGCAGGTATGTCCGAAAACTAAAAATTTGAAGACATGTGATATTTACCAAACCGCACTGAGCGCCCGTGGTAGATTAGGGCCCCTTACCTTTATTGGAGAGGAGGCCTGAGTCACAGTAGTAGGAACATTATTAGGATGATTATGCTACTGTCTCGTAGGTGAAGTGGAATGCGCGACTGCTGATCATGAGTTCATTTCCGATCGGATCCCAGGGTTTAATCGTCATGTTTACGATTCTGGGATTTTAGAGGAGATAATATTAACCCTATACTACTTACTTCTGCGAACTTTAGGCTTTTTTTTTTTTTTTGGTGGTAGAATAGTGGTAGGTGGGAAAATCATCCAATGACATCCCCCGCTCCTGGGTGGAACGCAAGGGCGTGTCAGATTTTTACTGACCAAAAACCCACTCCTGTTCCTTCGTTGCCTTTTGTACTAGGGCCGAGTTTTCCTTTCAGAAGCAGACTCTTGGCCCCAGTAGGCTTCGACACGAACTTTAGGCTACCTACTTATTCCGATTTTTGGTAATGAACTACAGCGATCAGCTCCTTACGCGTTCCATTTTACGACCTCTAAGCGAACAGCCCCCTTAAGTCAAGTTGCAACCGTTTAGTTTCGATTCTCTTTTCGTTGATCGCCTCGAGTTGACCACGCCTCCTATTCCTTTGTGCTGACCACGTGACTGAGCGTTGAGATGACGTCAGAAAAAAAAAAAAAAAAAAGGAATAGGATGCGTGGCCAACTCGAGGCGATCAACGAAAAGAGAATGGAAACGAAACGGTTGTAACTTGGCTAGGGGGGCTGGAGGAATGGAGCTATATAAGGAGTATAGCTCCATCTCTTTCTCGTTTAGACACCTTATGGTGAGGCCCCAGGTAAATATGAGCTACTTGGTAACGTGGTAGCGAATCTGATTGTTCATGGTACGTCGACCATAGATTTACATATCACCGTCGTGAAGCCTACATTATTGACCTCATTAATTTGACAGGTGTTGGCCATACGAAATAGAGTATTAATGTTAATTATTTTGTAGGTCTAGTACACACGTACTACACGTGTAACATAGATTACGCCAAAGCTTGTGTGGCTTCTAATACTAGATTTGTTAACGCGGACCGCGTCTGGGGTTTACCTGTACCTAAATATCAGGAAAATACGCCTAAATGCACTGTCGAAATGAAAAAAGAAGACGTATATTTATCATACTAATATCACCAAGGTGAAAATTTGCATGACTGAACGGATGTAACTGACTTGTTCCTTTAATATTAGGAGCTCCTGATATAGCTTTCCCTGGGTTTTTTGTATATCAATGCTTTCCCTCGAATAAATAATATAAGTTTCTGACTACTGGGGGAGCAGTTATTAACTTTATTAATTTCAAGTAGAATTGTAGAAAATGGAGCAGGAATAGGATGAACAATATATCCACCTCTTTCATCTAATATCGCACTTGGTAGTAGTTCTGTAGATTTAGATATTTTTTCCCTTCATCTTGCAGGAATCTCCTCTATTTTAGGAGGTATTAATTGAAATTTGGCACTTAGATGAACTATATCCTGGGATAACATAATTATTCCGGGGGTATGTTTCCTTGGGATAATTAACTTTTATGTGGGTAAAGTCACTGTGCTATTGCAAACATATTTACCCACGTTTTTAGTTACTGCTCCGCTGCCGTGGATCATAGTGTGATGTCATATATCCTGTACTATGTCATGAATCTGGCTATTCCATACAAAATATATTTTCCAATCCGACTGGTAGTTCCAGATATTAGAGCGTTTAAACAAAAATTAAATAATCCGCTTTATATTAAGTTATATAGCTAGATGTAGATTGATGTACTGTACAAAAGATGATGTCTAAAAAGGAGGTGAGAAGCATGGAAGAAAAGGGCACGTTATTCCAACATCAGCTAGACGCGCTTAAGTCAATTGAGAAGCGAGCCAAGAAAATAATTGGTTATGATACACTCGTTGAGTTGAAGTTCAAAGTCTTGAGCATCGATGCCGAATCGCTAGTCTGTCGGTTTTCTACAGGTTGCATTTCGGGGAGTATGCTTCGGGGTTGCATTATTTAATTCCGCCAAACCCGTTCCATCATCGGACCACCAGACGTACCGCGATGCACCACCGGTACATTCAGATATCCACTACATTTCACAATTTAACATTACTTAAGGCCCTATTACACTACTCGATATTCAGACAGTCTTAGTCAATGTCGCGTAGTGTAATAAGGGTTAGACCGGTTTTACTCGGAAAAAAAGAAAGTCAAAAAATAAGACAGTCTGAATACCGTGTGCTAAATATCGCGTAGTGTAATAGGCCCTCTATGCGTACCTACAGCTAAGGAGTGGAATTCCTTGCTGTCTACTTTAAGTTAAGATTGAATAGGTTACTTCTAGGCAAGCGTGATCCATCGTCGAAAACATCGTCGCCACAAAACAAACACCAAATTAATCGAAATAAAGCCAAGAAAACCATGAGATACATAACTGTATAGAAACATACATATTTATAAAAACTGATGCAATAAGAACAAAATACCTAGCATAAGTATTTAAAACGAATTTCGAAATACAAATGTTCACCAAAAGATGTCATCTGGCCAATTAACAGATTAACTTACCTGAAAAGGAGATAAGCATATTCAACAAATAATTTTCATTCCAATACTACCATCATTAAGTAATCAGAACTCATATCCTTTTTAATAAAAACAATCACACCAATTGAGCAACCACGGCATCCAAACGAGTTATTAAGGCAGGTTGACATAAAATTAATTTGAAAAAACTAATTAATACAGAACGCGATTGCGTTACAGAAAACCGCGTACTTCTTTAGCAATTCGTGAAACGTCCTCTTCACGGTCCGCTTGCTATTAGGCGAATAAAGCGATCTTTTATTTGTAATGGCCGTGCTGTTATAAATATTAACCATTTACTAGGTTTAGTAGCAAACTGGTATATTATTAGCGTTAAATTGTTTAGAAAGTTGTCTTTAATTTTGATTTATGACAGTTCGACATCACAGTGTGTTACGTGATTATAAACATCATTGTTTGCGTCAATTTGCCTTGTCGTTTTGTTAATGAAACTTTTTATATTTTTGATTTTCGAGTTTGTTTCTGTATTTCTTCTTAGAGTAGTTAAGAAACACCGGCCTCATCTAGTTAATGTATCTATAAATTGATGATTGGCGTGTAAAATAGTTATTTTAATAAAACAAATATCATTTATTACTTGGCCTTGAATATTTACAACAAAGAATCTCTAGCAACTGACTGAACTGCAGTCGACGAGAATCTCAAAAATGGTATCATCGGTTATTTGAGCAAACGTTCTATCATTCCATGTATGGTTGGATCCCATCGTATCGAGTTTTGGGGTGTGAAATTAGATCCTTTGTACAGACCTAAATCCTTCAACCTAATTTGGAAGCCCGTTGATTGCAATCGTAGTCCCACGCAGTATACTGGTATATAGATATCTCTATAGACATGTATAGCCTGTATAGCTTGTTTGTCTTCAACAAGATGCAATTACCATAATTTTGGAGCCTATAAATTCCCCATAATAGTTCCCTGAGTTTCTATAACTCCAGTTACCACGATTTATTACCGCTGAATCGCTTTGGGCATTCAACAGTATCGAGGTGGTACTAACGGTCCTTATTTACGTTGACATGTTATTACTAAAATAGGTTTCAATTAGTACTAAATGCTCGAGGACTTTCGTCACCTCGTTAGAGATAAAGGCATTTATGAAAGATACTTTCGTTATTGTAGCTGAATCAAAATTGTTCTAGAATGTTTATACATAAAACATGATGAAGACAGAAATAGTTCTAGGTTGTCCATTCCTAAAATTATTGTTAGTTTCAATTTGGATAATGTAAGTAATTTCCTTTAGGTTCATAACGACAATGTGTCGTCTGACCGTGTTTTGAATTGACTTTCATCATTAGGAAATAATTTTTCCTTTACAACCGTGAAAATGAATGGATGACCGTGAAAGAAACATGTCTTAATGTTACTGCAAGAGACTTGCACAAACCACAAACATTTGTGGAATGCATAATTTTTCGGCAATTAATTCCATGGTTACTGCATCAAATGCATTTGCATTGGTCCCGTCACAAATCGTGCTGTGACCGAGTCGTCTTCAGTCTCTGTGAGTTAAGACACCAATTATGGAGCAATGCTAACGATCTCACTAATTGGTCCCTACGAGCCTTTATCTTTATGATCGATACCATGAACTGATGGTCGTGACAAATCGTGGAACTGTTTTAACTGTTCCTCTTTGAGTTCAATGGAAGGATTGAACTATTATGAAACATCCCTTTAATTGATATCAATCATCATTTCTACGGTACTCTACTAAGTTTTAAACATAGCAGTATCAGCCACCTCTAAAATATTTTGAGACTCTTCGGGTCTATGTCCAACTTTCCAATTTATGCTATCTTCGTCCCAAATACTGGTCTGTGCTCCCAACTGACCTACTACTACTCGGATTTGCGACCTTAGATAATGGTATCTACCAGTTTTGCTGATTCAGCCATGAGTGTGAACTAGGCCGTTTGGAAACGCTGGCAATATATTCAATCTTTGTATTACAACAATACGGGCGGGACTGTGTTTCTCAGAAGAATATTAAAGGAACGAAGGTTGAATAGAGGATCTTTAGGATTTACCTTGAAAATTTTGTTCTTTTAGATGAAAAATAAGGTCAGACAAGTGTAGCATAACAATGTAGGTATTTTCTTTACCTAGTGTTTTATTCACTTTATACAAAACCCTGATACGAAATCAGTTTTTATGGACTTAGGTACTCGTAGACCAACCACGTCTTCTTCGTTTACCGTCAGGCTTGTGGTCAAGCCTATTTGATAACTATAAAACAACTAAAAAAACTCCCATGACAATCGCCTCCCAACATAACGGTCCCAATAATTTCCATTTTTCACTACACCGGTATTTCAACGGTAGTAGACGAAGACACAATGACAGATTACACGACCATAAACAAGATAGACCTTTTGTTGCCAACAAAGATGGCTGCCGGCAAAATGGCGGGACGTTACCGATACGAAATTGGCGGTAATTGACGCCTTTGTCGGCGTATAGGGCTGCTGTGTTATCCCGGACTCCGGAGCTTCTTAAAGTGTCTCATCATTTAATGATACTTTAATTTACTGTGATATATTTGGGACGTGATATTCAAGAAAAAACTCCATATCTCAGTGTCATGGTGTGCCGCTGTGCGTTGTTATTTTTTCTTTCTTTGCTTTGTAGGTTTTTTACTTGCTTCAAATCAGGTTTTTGAATAGGCAGAAATTATTAAATGCTATGAGTTATTGCGTTACCACGCGCTATGTTTTGTAAAAAAAATCTTTACAATATTGATGAAGTAATGGATTTGATACAAACAGTCGAATTTTTTCATATGATAGTTGATACAGTCTAGGTATTTGGTCCGTGGAGTGCAAACGATGTGTACCAACTCCAAAATATTCAAACGTATGTTTTTTTTAATTTCAATGTGGATTTTATTTCTTCTATTAGTGTCTAAAGAAGATAATTAAATCATGTTATAGTACAAAATATATAAGATACCTATAAAAATAATATATCTCTTTGAGTAACGCTATCTTTATAAACATGTAGGTATGTATAGTAAACTATTTACTTTTTGTTTTATCAGCATAAATTCTTTGTAAACTTTTTGCGATGTGTCATCGGCTAATAGCAAATTTAAATAAAGATGGCCGCCAACCTACTCTATCACGATAAAGAACTACAAATAGTATATCGGTTTAAAATATTATTTGTAATATATTTAAAACTAACAAGCTCTAATAAATAAAGTCGTAAAAGCTGTCTGTTTGTCAGAAAATCTATTAAAAAAAAGGTAATTGCAAGGCCTGTATTAGTAGACGGTCTTTCTGATCTGAAGTGCCGACAATTATTATAATAGACGTTTTAATAATTTGATTTGTTTAAATTAACTCAATACGTCTGCCAAAGGATAGGGTTTTTTGCTCCATAGACTAGAGAGTGTTAAAGTTTTTTTGCCTAAATGATTGACCTTCTTGGGTGGTCGTTGGTTATGGTCAAATAGTTTTTTTTTACGTGAACATCAAATTACTTAAATAGTTATGTTACGATAATCAACATAACGTGAGTTTTTTTTTTCTCAAATGTAGTTCATGACCTTGCGTAACACGTCTTACCTGAAGGTAAAAAAAAGTAAAAAAACTAAAACCCGACTACGACAAAAAAAACGACGAAACTAAAAGTATGAAACAAGATTTCCAGGATGCTGAAATAAACAAGGTAAAAAGAAAAGCCGCAGTCACACGTTATAGGTAACAACCGAAACACTTTAATAACGTGTGACTACGGCTTTTCTTTTTACCAAACACGGCGTATTTATCTCCATTTTTATTTTTTACACATTACTGTTTGTCCGCTAGAGGGCGCCATATCAAGTTTTGTGACACGTCACGTAACCTATGTTCAGCGGACAATTAAGACGGTTCTAACGATACCTCATACGTCGAGTTCCGTTATGTAGATTAGGAGCTATGTGGGAACAGATGAAGAAACTCACACATACATATATACAGCCTGTCAAAATCATAACTCTCCGTAGTCGGGTAATAAAAATAGTTACATCTTCTTTTGAATATTTAAGAATTTATTAATACTTAAAAATAAATTACCCCGTTTAATCTGTAATATATATATATAAATCTCGTGCGTCGAAATCGAACTGCTCCGAAACGGTTCGTCCGATTTTTATGTTTTTTTTTTTTTTGTGTATCTGGTATATGTATCTGGTAGGTCTGAAAATGGGTCGTAGACTATTTTTTTACTCCTGGCCATTATTTCGAGCCATCCTTACAAATGGTTCGAAATAATTTATATGGCAAAACATCGTTTGCTGGCTCAGCTAGTATAAGATACTCGTATATGTAAGTGGCATTAACTTGTCTTCTACCGACCCCTTTTTTTTGGAGTATGAAATTTTCAAATACTTAACTCATCCCACACGGTGGAGCGAGAGGGAGTGGCAGACTTTTATTGGTTAAAACCCACACGTGTTCCTTCCATTGCCCTTTCACTTTCAGGGTCACGGTAAATCATTCGAACAATCTCGTAGCCTAATTGATCAACTTCTTGACAATCCAAAAGTGCCTGTAATGCTAGAACTACACTGCGCACACGTGTGCCACACACGCCGATCTGGGCGCTTCGGTCTCCATACATTTTATATGGAAACTAGACTTGTAGAGCTACATTTGATCCACGGCACGCGACGCCCACGCGACGTCGTTCTACGTACAAATCAGGCGTGTTACACGTGTGCGTCGGTCTAATGTAGTTCTAGCTTAAACGTTTTATCATCATCATTTCAGCCGAAAGACGCGGGTGCCCAAAGTGGAATACCTCGGCCTCCCCAAGTGTCGCCACAATGAACGGTCCTGTGCGTCTCGCATCCATCAGAATAAACGTTTTAGTTAGAAATAATTGAGTTAGAACTCAGGTGTAATTTTTTACCAAAGTTTTTTTCTTCTAAATCTTAGTTCAAGGTCATTCAACCGTGAAAATACGATTCGACCTCACGCAAGATTATTACGGAACGGGATTTTACGGGTTTTAAGTTTTAGGAGCAAAAACTAAACTTACATCACAATAACTACGCTGAGCGTGAACACTAAAGTTAACAAGAACTTTGTAACTGATAAAATACTTGGTATATTGCTTTGTTCGACTATGCTGACACTTTAAGATAGACGGGGAACCAGCTAGTGATTTTTGAAGCAATTTGAATATAGTGCCATCTATAGCCCGATTTCGCCACAGCGGCCATAGACATCTTTCCTTATCGCAATTTCAACGTTCAAATTCAAGTTTAAAATCTTTTTATTTCACATGGGCACTTATGAAACGTCAGAAGCTACTGCACAGTTCCCATTGCTCGTTTTCTGTGGAGAAGAACTAGTAAGAAAATCCATGGTTACTATTAAAAAAAAACTGAGCAAGTGCGAGTCGGACTCGCGCCCTGAGGGTTCTGTACAAACTTACCTGATGTAAACAGTTCAATTCCCGAATGGAGTCTCGGAGATTTATTCGAATCGCAATTTTTTTTTTTGTTTGACGTAACAACAAATTTACAGTTTTCAGATTTATTCCTATACCTGTGCTATAAGACCTTGCTTTATGCCAAATTTCAGGATTCTGGGTCAACGTGAAGTACCCTATGGATTTTAATTTCCTGGAGAGTGTCGAAACATACGTTTTTGTGAGACATAAACGGCCGTATAATTTTTTTTCGTTAACTTAGAAATTTGTTTTTTTTTTCACAGCTTCAAGAGACCACAAACTTAAATATATGGTTTTAATTTCAAGTACTCAATACCTCCAAAGAAAGAAAGAAAATAAAAAATAATTTGGCACACGTATACGTACACGTATTACGGGCCCATCGCTCGATCGGCATGCATCAGACATGACCCACTTAAGCAGCCTTCTGAATGACATTGCAAATGACCATATAAAAAGCCTTTGGTACTCCCATGTTTCCAAAAAAACCGTAACCAACATAAAACGTCAACTGTCAGTTCAATACAGCACGGTTCATACAGTTTGCTGGACCCAATATTACACGATAGCCCTATTCAGTTAGTCCGTCTATATCGGTCCGTTTTGTAATTATTTTCAATTAATATTGTTAATTGACGTAAAGTGTGGTCGCCATTATCAGAACCATACAATTGAAAACCGTGGGCAGTTTTGATGATAATTACAAAGCTCTATTTTTAATCTGTGTAGTCCTCCTTAGTCCATTCTTAGAGCAATGTCCTCTAAAGTTAATGATTGGCGAAGTCGCCGAGTTCATGTTACTAATCTAGTTTTATTTATTTATTTATTTATTTAATGCTTTATGCACACAAAAAGTACAGAGGCGGACTTAATGCCTTAGGCATTTTCTACCAGTCAACCTTTGGGTGATGCAGAGAAAAGTAGTTTTATTCTAGTTTTGTGTTTTTTATTTATTTATCAATACGTTTTTTCCGTGTTTTCTATTAACGTTGAGATAGGTAGGTGTATTATCGTTATTATCAGGTAACCAAACGTGATATTGGCATAAACAAAACAAATTCTATAAACTATTAGGACAGTTAGCAAGCATCTACACGTACCTATGGTACGTAGTACGTACCTACCTCTGTTTGTAATATCAAAATGACTTTTACTGAAAGCATATGAAAGTATATTCGATACCTATAACGAATATGCAATTTTTTTTAAATAAAATCTCTGTTTGTTCCGGCTAATTTCCAAAATGGCTGGGCTGATTTTAACGGGACTTTAACTGTTGTATAGCTGATAACTGAAACAATTAGGGTGTAAGTCAAAAGTTTTTATTTCACATAGGCCTACATGGGCACTTATAAAACGAAAAAACGACGCAAAAAAACTTCTTGGAATTGTTACTAAATGGTATTGTGGTGTTTTACGAGTCTGAATTGGATGGAGTCACGGGCCCCGCTAGTTTTAAACGAAACTAGACTAAATGTGTCCGAATCACCAATATATTCAGTGTTCCACCATGGAAAATCTGCCAATTTTAAAACTTCCAGCCACCTAAGCTTTTGCCACTTTGCCTCATCATCATCATCATCATTTCAGCCGAAAGACGTCCAATGCTGGACATAGACCTCCCCCAAGTGTCGCCACAATGAACGGTCCTGTGCGTCTCGCATCCATCGGACTCCCGCAACCGTTACCAAGTCATCGATCCACCTTGTAGGAGGCCTTCCAACGCTACGTCTTCCGGTACGTGGTCGCCATTCCAGAACCTTTCAGGCCTAACGGCCATCCGTTCTGCGAGCAATGTGCCCTGCCCATTGCCACTTAAGTTTGGCAATTCTTCGTTCTATGTCTGTAACCTTGGTTCTCCTGCGGATATCTTCATTCCTGTATTCCACTTTGCCTGATTTCATTAAAATACAACAACAGACAGAATACACACCTGGCTGCTCCCACATATTTATGCAGTGGTCCTACTTTCCACGAAGTCCAAACAAATGAAAGAGAATGCACTAATTGCGTCAATTCTAAATACTAATTTTAATAGCAATTAAGGGACACTCTATTGTCGCAAAATGTTTGCGTGCGTGCAGCATGGCACTACTCGCTGCGGTACTTATACACAGCTGTCATCGTTGTATTCAATACTGGCGTGTTCTGTAATTACATACCTAGTACTTATGTCACGCTATTAGGCCGTAACAGTTCTTTATTGTCCGCTCATTGTTTGATGATACCTACTCTGTTTTTTTATCCTGTGTGATAGTGTAGGTACCTATCCTATCATGATTTTTTGTTTTGGTGGAAAATCATCAAATAGGACGGAAGAACTGGAACAATTTGCTACCTGCTGCGGTTTTCCTGTTCAACTATAATTTAGGTGTCTTCTAGGCTAGAGTGAATAGGCTCTTTAAAAAAACTTTTTACAAAAAAAAATACAACCGACTTCAAAGTAAAATAAAACACTGAAAAGTGCAAAATAACTTTAATTTCGGAAGTCGGTGTTTCTATAATAGTTTTGTCTCTTCGTTATTTAACACCGACTTCCGAAATTAAAGTTATTTTGCACTTTTCAGTGTTTTATTTTACTTTGAAGTCGGTTGTATTTTTTTTTGTAAAAAGTTTTTTATTTTACACTTTTTAGTTATGGTACCACCACTAAAAAGTACCCCTCAGCCAAACTTAAATACCTTATAGCTAGAGTGCATCTCATGACAATTCTAATAATCCCAAACACGGTTAGATTACATTAATTTATTACAGAGTTCCGGTGCCTAACTTTAGGCTTCATCATCAGATCAGTTCGATATATTCCCCTTCTACTTTCAGTCAGTCATCGACTACACGTATAAACAAAGAAATTTTACTTGTTACGATGGTTCTGCTGTGATCCTATGAGGAGTTCTGTTCCATATCTTCGAAGTTCATGATCAGATCATAACAATATTTCTATGGGACCAACTCGGACCTACCAATCAAAAAAAAAAATTTCAAAATCGGTCCACAGTTGACCGAGAAATCGGTGAACATACATAAAAAAAAAAAACATACATTCAACCGAACATATAACCTCCTCCTTTTTGAAGTCGGTTAATAAACTAGTGCGCTTCACCATCAATGATGGCATCACTGCTTACCATCAGGTGGGATCGCAGTCTAGCACTGGTTTATATCAATTAAAAAATAATAATAATAATTTCTCCCGCTCTTGTTGGGGCGTAAATAACTCGCTGAAACTTAAACACACCTGTGTTCCTTCAGTTACCCTTTGCGTTCCAGCCACTGCCATTATTTCGAACAATGTTAAAAAACTGGTCAAGTGCGAGACGGACTCGCGCACGAAGGGTTCCGTACCGTCCAAAGTAAAAAAAAAAGTCACGTTTGTTGTTGTATGGAAGCACCACTTAATTTTTTTTTGTTTTAGCGGCTACATAAATACATCCATCATCTGTGAAAATTTCAACTGTCTAGCTATCACGGTTCTTGAGATACAGCCATGTGACAGATAGACGGAAGGCGGAGTCATAGCAATAGAGTCTCGTTTTTACTTTTTAGGTACGGAACCCTACGCATGTTTGCAAAGAAATAAATTATTTGAAGACTAAAACTAGAAGAGAGTGGAGGTGGAGTAGGTGTAGCCATAAGATAAAATGTGTATCGTACTACATTGTATACCTAAATCCCGTACGAATTTATGCTATCAACATAACACTCGGAAACATCCGGTGGTGTACATGGGCTTAATGACTGATACGATTATCGGTACCGGGAATTTGTAGCAAGCATTGTGTAGCAGTAATCGACATTGGGTTGTTGAATCCATAGGTGATGTGATGACTGTATGTTGTGGATGCAGGGGTCTTACTTAAGTGTCAAAATGTCAGTCGTGCGACCGAGAAAAATGGATAGATATATACACCCTATACAACATAAGTTTTAGTATCATCATCATCATCATCATTTCAGCCGAAAGACGTCCACTGCAGGACATAGGCCTCCCCCAAGCGTCTCCACAACGACCGATCCTGTGCGTCTCGCATCCACCGCACTCCCGCGACTCTCACCAGGTCGTCAGTCCACCTTGTGGGAGGCCTTCCGACGCTGCGCCTTCCGGTGCGCGGTCGCCACTCTAGAACCTTTCGGCCCCATCGACCATCCGTTCTACGAGCAATGTGCCCTGCCCACTGCCACTTTAGTTTGGCGATTCTTCGGGCTATGTCGGCGACCTTGGTTCTCCTGCGGATATCTTCATTCTATAAGCGATCACGCAAGGAAACTCCGAGCATAGCCCTTTCCATTGCCCTTTGGGTGACTGTAAGCCTTCTGATGGGCCTCATCAGAAGTTTTAGTATATGCCGAAAAAAAAGAAGTCACACGGTGCCAGATCAGGGCTGTAAGGAGGGTGCCCCAAGACTCTGACCGGTGAGGTGATCAGGAAGTCCCTCGTTTTGAGCGCTGAGTGCACGGGCGCGTTGTCCGCGAAGCTCGGTGTTTGGTCGCTTGTTGCTCATTGCAGGCATTTTTGGTATACGTTTCTGCGTTGAAACTGCTTTGGTCTCGTAATGGAATTGAAATCAGATACCCCGTCAAAGTGAAGAAACTAGCGATCAAAATTTTCCCTGCGCTTCTCGATCGCTTCACTTTCGTAAACGTTGGTTCGTTTTGAAACAGCCAAACTGTCGACTGACGCTTCGTTTCTGGATTGTATTCATAGATCCAGGATTTTTCACATGTCACAATGTCGTAAACCTGCCGAGACGAACCAGCTTCAAATTTTTGAATCATATCACGGCATGTGGAGTGGCCACATGGGCCTGCTTCTGAGCTTCGGTGAGGGTGTGCGGCACCTAGCGGCAAACTATCCTCCTCACGCGAAGGTGCTCGTGTAGAATCTTGTGAACGCTTCTCGAACCAATCTGCAGTGTTTGCTGAATCTCTTCGTAAGTAATTCGCCTATTTTCTTGAATTAATGCTAGCACACATTCTTCCGTGACAGCCGTCGTAGAACGACCACTCTTTTGTTCATCCCCCAAAGTAAGGCGACCGCGCTTGAACTCGCTATACCAGCAGTAGACGGTTGCTTTTGAGGGTCTTTCATCCATAAAGGCAATTTGAAGTCGATCAAATGACTCATCAGGTTTTCGGCCATATTTAAAATCGTAGAAAATCATCCATTCTTAAATAGAAAGAAAGAAAAAGAATTTACTTGGTACAGCACAAGGCAAAAACACAATATAGGTAAACACGAAACAAAAATAAAAACAAGAAGCAAAAAAAAAATAAGACACGATAATTTGATTTTTGAAATTAAAAATTCGAACAATGGTATTTTCACTTTTAAATAACCAATCTTTTCAAAACAATTACAAGTGGCCAGTGCCACAGACATGAAAACTTTTTTTCGCAAAACTTTCTGAGTGGCCTAGTACAAATGTCAAAACGGGTCTTTTATTTTTTGTCAACCTTAGTAGAATGTTACTTACTTTATCACTGAATGACATGGACATATATTTCCTACTATTGCGCTGGCGAAGCCGCTAGCAGAAGCTAATTATATGATTAAACGAACTTACCTTAAGTGAAGTTCTATCATAATTATACGAGGCTCCTTCTCCGAGACAGATTTACGAGTAGTAACGCGGTAATTGTACCAGCGCAGTCACAATTTCAAAGCTAAAAAAATAAATAAAAATAAAATTTGTTCTCTCGTCGAGCAACACTGTGTGAATATGTCATTTCGTTTAAAGCTAGTTAACTTAAACAACCCTATTTAAGGGAGGACTTTAGTAGGGATGGGTTGGGAGACTCTGTCTCGGAGAAGGAGCCTCGTATAATTATGATAGAACTTCACTTAAGGTAAGTTCGTTTAATCATATAATTATACTTACTCCTTCTCCGAGACAGATTTACGAGTAGATGTTTGAAGTCAGGCAGGGTTGTTATAAGTTAATAAATACTTGGTAGTAAAAATAGTAAATTATTTATTAAGATCAAAAAAATATCTGCATAACAATAATCAATCTGCAACTTATCAGATTGGTTTACAAAATCAAGTTAGGTAATTTACAGTGTTACATATTACATCACTGAAAGCAGTTGGATCTTGAATAACTGGCCTATTATAATGTCTAGCAAAGGTAGCTGAATTCCGGGACCACCCAGCTGTTCTTTGTATTTGGTCTATACTGATACCAGATCTTTTAGCAGCTGACGTGGAAGCATGTCTGGTGCTGTGTGCTGTGAAGGTATTTACATCAATTCCAGACTCATGTAAAGTCGTCTTTATCCATCTGCTTATAGTTTGAGTTGAGGCACTAATGTGTGGTTTTTTATAGGTTAGTATTAACCTGTCAGTACCACTTCTAAGTAGTTTTGTCCTATTAATATAACATTTGACGGTAGAAACTGGACAAATCTCAATTCTACTTTCAAAGGATTTAAGGTGTAGTACTGGCTGAAGGTTGCCTGTTCTTGAGGTTTTTATTATGTCTGGAATATATATCTGAATTCCATCACTTATGACTTTAATATTTTTAATATTAATTAAAGCTAGGGTTTGCACTCTATGTCCTGTGGTGAGGGCAAGAATAGTTACCACTTTCTTTGTTAGTTTTTCCAGGCTTATGTCTTCATTGGGAAAAAGAGTTGCCAAGTATGTTAATACAACCCCAGGGTCCCAAGTGAAATTGTACTTTGGGGTAGGTGGTTTCGTACGGTATACTCCACGCATGAATCGTTTGATTCTTTCGTCAGAACCGACTTTAGAACTAATTAACAGTGAAAGGGCTGATCTGGCAGTATTTATTGTACCATAAGATGCCCCTGATTCAAAGGATTCACTTAAAAATTTTAAAATATAGGGAATTGAGGCTTCATAGGTGTCTATGTTATATTTCTGACAAAATAACCACCAAGATTTTAAGGGCGAGTCATACTGTTTCATGGAATTCTTGGATAGTGAATTTAACATGACTTGGAGGGCCGAATTTGGTGTGCCTCTTCTTACATATGCCTCGCTGAGAGCAGCCCTGCAGCCAGGGTAAGTTGGTGGTGAAGGGGGTGACTTTCTCTGAAAGGAGAGGATAACAACTTAATATTTGGTTCAAAGATTAATATTTCTTTGATTAATAACGATTCCAGTAGTGGAAACCATGGTTGAGATGGCCAATATGGAAAAACTATGATGCCTGTTGCCTTATCTGTCTTGATTTTATGAAGGCATTTTAATATTAGTGAGAATGGAGGGAATGCATAAAAAAAGTAATGAGTCCAGTTGAGAGTGAATGCATCAACTTGGAAGGCATCAGGATCACATTTCCATGATACAAACTTTCCACATTTACTGTTTATTCTAGAAGCAAACAAATCGATGTCCGGCTCCCCAAACCAATATACTATCTTACTATAAGCTGATTGAGAAAGTTCCCATTCAATGTTGATTTTTCTTGATTCTCTGTCAGCTTCATAATTTTCTTTGGTATTAATATAAGATGCATAGATCCATATATTTCTTTCTTCGCACCATTGCCATATCTCTCTAGTAATGTTATTTAAGTGGGGAAACTGAACTCCCCCCATTTTGTTAATATATGCCACTGCAGTAGTATTATCCACTCTTAATAGCACCTCACAGTCATGCAAATCTTTTGCAAAACATTGGAGCCCAAAGAAAGCGGCTTTTAACTCTAAATAATTTATATGGTAATTTTTTTCTAAATCTGACCATGGACCGGAGGCTTTATTCAGTTCACACACAGCTCCCCAACCCGTAGTGGAGGCATCTGTTAGTATTTCTGTTTTAAATTTATATTGTTTTATTCGATTACATTTATCTAAATTCTTACTCCACCAGTCTAATTCTGGGTGAACTAAACTTCTAAGAGGCATTATTGCATCATAATTATCATTTGACTTTATTAACCCTAAATATCTCTCTCTCTCCAAAATCTTGGTATATGCCCAGCCATATGGGATGGCTGGACAAATTGAACTTAATGTTCCTAACAATTGAGAGAATTCTCTGATTTGACATTGAGTTTTTACTTGATAGGTTTTGATTTTGTCTAGTATTGCAATTTGTTTTTGTTGGGGGACCGCTAAGGTAAGATTTTTTGATTCCAAAATAAAACCTAAATACTGACATGATTGACTTGGTTTAAGGTGACTCTTTTCAAGATTGATGACAAACCCCAAATCTTGTAAAAGAGTAATTGCAAATTTTACATTTTTCTCACATTGTCTCATTGATTTATGGAAATAAAGACTGTCATCTAAATAACATGTCATAATGATGTTATTGATTCTCAGGTAAGTGCAAACTGGTTTTAGTAGTTTTGTAAAAACAAATGGTGCAGTACATAACCCATAGGGTAGAGCATTAAATTCAAATAAGTGGCCATCAAAAGTAAATCTTAAATATTTTTTATAATTATCTGCTATTGGTACTGAAAAATAGGCTTCCTTTAAATCTATAGAGGACATAAAGCAATTTTTAGATATAAGTTTGCAAGCTGTTCTTATGTCTTCTAATTTGAAATGTTCTGTATCTATAAAACTATTAAGTTTTTTCAAATTCAATATAAATCTATTTGAGCCGTTGGGTTTAGGAACTAAAAATATTGGTGATGTAAATTGATTTGAGCAGAAGGTACATTCTGAGACTGTGCCTAAAGTAATTAGTTTTTCAATTTCTAGCTTAATTAACTCTTTTTCTTTCTGTGACCAATGTTGTAGTGCGGCTTGGTAGAGAGGTGGGGTCTCCCTGAATGGAATCTCATAACCTTCTATCCATTTTAGAAGTACTGGGTCACTAGTTATTTCACACCAGTAGTTCCTGTAGTACTTGATTCTACCTGCATGTACCTGAGGGTCTATCTGCGGTATCT
This sequence comes from Mythimna impura, assembly GCA_905147345.3. Taxonomy (NCBI): domain Eukaryota; kingdom Metazoa; phylum Arthropoda; class Insecta; order Lepidoptera; family Noctuidae; genus Mythimna; species Mythimna impura. The sequence goes on from LR990349.1 coordinate 3,252,329, forward strand.
GGGCTTGGAGCTGGATGGAGCTGTCTTCTGGGTCCTCCAGCGTGCTTGGTCCGGGCGTGGTTGTCTCTGATGCTGGTGTTGTTGAGGCTGATGTTGGTGTTGTTGAGGCTGTGGCCCGCCGCGAGCACGTTGCTGTTGTTGGTATTGCGGCGGGCCTCTCCAGTTTACCTGTTTCTTTTGAGGTTTGAGGGTTTTCTTTTCTGTTGTTCTTATCATCGAGCCTGCCTTTTGAATTGCTTGTGCAGCCCTAATTTTTTCAGAGCAGTCTGTCCCGAACAGTGTTTCATCCGGTGTTGCTGTCCGTACAGCATCTTGCACCACTTTATTTACGCCAGCCAATGCAAAAAATCGTCTAGAGGACGAGTCCTGATAAAAGATCTCAGCAGCTAGTTTTGCTGCATCACTAATTTCCTCAACAAGGACTTTGCTGTTGATGTTACCCATCAGTACCTTGCTCAGTGATTTTCCAAGGCAAGTCATGAGTTTTCCTGTAAGGTTTTGTCGATGACTGATCCTTTTATCCCTTTTGAGAGTTGGGTCTGAAAGGGAGGCTGATATCTCCGCATTCATTAAAGGGGCTACTGACCGTGGAAAATTGATGGGTGTGGGATATTTTTTAATAATAGCCTCTCGTGATTCTTTGCCCAGTCCTGTTTGCGTGATTTTAGTCCAGCGGAGTGCTAATTCTGGTCGAATAGCTTCTCCAACTTCGGTATTTTCCTCTCCTTCAGTTCCCAGAGCTTGTAGGAGTTCGTCGGGCAGACTGTCTTCTGAAAATTTCAAATAAAGGATATAGACATGTCTATCCACTTAGTGATAGCTCTAAGTCAATAGTATTCCAGTGTGGAAATATATTTTTAGGCATTGTCTACCCGCAGTGTGATAGCGCTTGCCATAAATTTTGTGAGTTTTAACACAGTGTCCACCCGCACGTGGTGGCGCTTAAGTGTTCTTAACATATATCCCTCTGATGCACCCTTAACACAGTGTCCACCCGCACGTGGTGGCGCTTAAGGGTTCTTAACATATATCCCTCTGATGCACCCAGGCGTTTGAAGAACTGACATTGTAAGCGTAGGAACATTGTTCATATATGGATAACTAAAGGAGTTTCATTGCATGTTTTACAGACCTGTATGTTCTTGTTCTGGATCATTTTGAGTGGGTGTAGTTAGGGCAGATGGCGACGGTGCTTCGCTTATTTGAGCAACCGGAGGCAGCAGTGCCGGTGGCGAAGGTGATGGAGACCGCGCCGGCGGCGGTGAGCATGGCGGTGAAGAGTCTTCTGAACTTGTTTCAACCGGCATTTTTTCTAATTTTCTTTGTAATTTTCGTATTTTTTTTCTAATATAATCCTGGTCTTTATTCTTCCGTTTACCCATTCTAATTTCAATAAATCCCCAATAATCACAGCAAGAAGATCAAATTGTCAACAATCGCGAGAAAACCGTTAAGTGGATGAAACAAAGAGCAAAGAGTATCTGACGCCACGCTAACTTTATACCAAAGAGTATGTGACGCCAATGTACCGCTCTAGATTGTATGAAAAAAATTGAACATAGATACAAAAATAGAAGTTTCAAAGTCTCGAGTGGGTTTGTCAATGGCCCGGAGATACCGGATGGCGTCCTTTGACATAGAAAAAGACGAACAAAACTTTTTATAGTATTTTTAGGTTGTAACTTTTATTATTAGGAATTCTTTACAGAATTCTTAAATAAGTTCAAGTCTTACCTTATTGATGCTTCCGTAGATTGATCTTTCTTAATTTTTTCAGTAATTAGATACATACCTGCTTTCTTCATAAACAAAAAACATTTGTAAACAAACTCACACCGGCACCCGAGTTTACGTCTTATTTCGATAAATAATTGTTCAAACACATCATATGTTGTGTGTATACTCATGGTAATCAATTTTAATATTGTTTTAAACCTTATTAACTAGAAAATTCAATAAAACTTGTATTTTGTCGAGAGAACGTAGTGACAGCGCTAAGCACAAAAACACGTAATGACATATTCACACAGTGTTGCTCGACGAGAGAACAAATTTTATTTTTATTTATTTTTTTAGCTTTGAAATTGTGACTGCGCTGGTACAATTACCGCGTTACTACTCGTAAATCTGTCTCGGAGAAGGAGTAAGTATAATTTAGATTTATCTTGGTGTTAGGAGTATCCAGGCTTGCGGGAATGTTCGAAGGACACATCGCAGCAGCATCGCAGGCTTGGAGCGCAAAGGGCAACAGAAGGAACACAGTTTTAGTCAGTAATAGTCTGATACAATCTAATCTAATCAGTCCATTAGTCTTGGTGTGCCGTGATGTCGCCTTGCATTCAATAGGACCCAATAAGTGTTTCTTTTAGCCCACAGCTCATTACATGTCGGATGAGTCGGTCACAAACAAAAAAAAAAAAAACAGTGAAGTGCGAGTCGGACTCACGCACCGACTTAGTAAACAGTTCGATTCGCGAATCGATTCTCGAAGATTCTTACCAATTACAAAAAAGTAATTATTTTGTAATGTGTTGTACCTATTTAAGACTTTTTTTTTTCGTTGGGAAAATTATCTTATGACATCCCCCACCCTTGGGCGGGGCGGGAGATAGTGTCAGACTTTTACTGACTAAAAACCCACTCCTGTTCCTTCGTTGCCTTCGTCCCAGGGCCCCGGGTTTCGTTTTCACACTACCCTTGGCCCCAGTAGGTTTCGACCCTGCTGGGCCCCTACGATTGCTGACATCTCCCTGAGGCGCGCGTGGAACAATACGCGCCGTCGACGACTACAAATTTTCAGTTTTTAGACTTTTTTTTACTTGTGCTTGCTTTCTGCTTCTTGCCAAACTTCTGGATTCCAGGTCAACGTGAAATACCCTAAGCGGAGCATAAACGGCTTTGTCTTTTGAGTAAGTTGACTAAGAGATTTGATTTTTTCACTGCTGCTTGGGATAGCAGATCTCATTATTCGATATTAATTTCAGCTTGTTACCTCTACGCATTCCTGAGAAAAAGGGTCTTTACAGACGGACAACAAAGTGATCCTAGTTTTTGCCGACTCAGGCTACGGAACCTTAATAAAGGATACTGTAGTCACTGAATGATTAGACAGTTAGATAAACACGCGTAACCTTGGTAAAGAACTTACTACAACTTCCTCAACATAACAAGATTAAACTGATAGTAAACGCTAAAAAAGAAATGGCAGATCGCCAACTCTCTGTCAACTAATACTCCATAAACAATAGATTAACCCAGTCTCCCACCATTGAGCATTAATAAAAACTATTCTCATTAATGAATAATATTCACAGTGCAATGTCCTCCGATAATGTGCTGTTTATTCTGTGGTTTTAATAAAATTTACCGCATACGACGCGACGGTTCGTGTCGATAATTGTTGCCATATAATGATTTTACATAGAGCGACTAATTGCAGTATAAGTGTCTTTATGGCCATTCAATTTTTTTTTTCTAGTGTTTGGACCCGCTTTGTCCTATGCATTTTGACATAGGCATTAGTTGCTAGTATTTGGTAATTATCATGTTATTTACTCTTTAGCTGGAAAGGTTGTTTACGATTTTCGATAAAGGTAGGATTTATAATCACAGTATCTAAAGCTAATGAAATAGTTTTGATATTTGTATTTTCTGTACCTCTTAAGCCTTTCGTAATAAAAAGAATTTCCATCTAGTTCTATCTATAGCAGATGTACTGCATTGTGTTAATTTCCATGTAAAATACGAATGCATTAGGTACGACCGTTCGTCATAATTTTTTTTTAAAGAGTAACCATGGAGTTGCTCGCTTGTTCTTCTCCATATGAAACGACCAATTGGAAGCGTCTGTCTTAAAATCACCCAAAGGGCAATGGAAAGGGCTATTTTCGAAGTTTCCTTGCGTGATCGAATCAGGAATGTGGATATCCGTAGGAGAACCAAGGTCCGACCACGGACCGACATAGCACGAAAAATAGCCAAACTTAAGTGGCAATGGGCTGGGCACATTGCTCGCAGAACGGATGGCCGTTGCGGCCGAAAGGTTCTGGAATGGCGACCACGTACCGGAAGACGTAGCGTTGAAAGGCCTACTATTGGGTGGGCCGATGACCTGGTAAGGGTTGCGGGAATCCGATGGATGCGAGACGCACAGGACCGTTGGTTGGGGCGACACTTGGGGGAGGCCTATGTCCAACAGTGGACGTCTTTCGGCTAAAATGATGACTGACTAGCTTCTGACGTATTATAAGTGCCCATTTATTTATTTAATTAGACAACCAATTACAGTAACTAAACAAAAAATGTGATATAAAATGATTTGGAGTTTGAGTTTGACGAAAAGTCTTGATGCTGCTTATAAAATAGAGGTGAATATTTAAAAGATCTCAAATCCATCCCCAAACTTGCTAAAGCATGTGACGTGAAGATGAAAATCAGAAAGATACGAGACAGCTTTTAAAATAAAGAATCAACTAATGATACTTCCACAAATACTCAAATTCCAGCAGTCTTCATTCCATTATGCCGTAATTTCTTAGTGAAGTAACAAGTTTGTAACGATAACACAAGTTCCAGACTTATTATTCATCAAAGTTGAGCGTTGTTTATCATGATAATGCAGGTGAGAAGTTGCTCCGAACTCGGAACAGGTGCTGCAAATCGCAGTAATGCAATAGCGAACTATAGAACTAATCCATTATACTTTGTTGATTCTTGGCGTCCGCTCAGATACGCTCCGATAAAGGTGTTGAGAATAAGTTAGGTGGTTTTATTGAGATCGATGTTATTTTTTTGGTCAAGGTTTTCGTGGAAAATTGAGGTGTTGCTTTAAGCATATATTTGGAGCAAATATTGATAGGCATTGTTAGTTAATTATCACACGTTCATATATGCTATAGCTAATGTACAAAGCATGGACAAAAAGTTAAATTTTGGATGATGGGCCTGGAGTTCTAAGATATAGGCTTAGGTTTAGTTTTGGCTGCAGATCTCCCACAAATTACAAATTCATCTATTTTTTGCTATTGTTTTTCTGCCAAATATACTAGATGTCTGAAGTGTAATTTGTGGAGATAAATAAACTTTACTTGATTTTTTTTTTAGTCTTGATGCCGTGTTGCTAGCCTATCGGTTTTCTATCGTTTAGGTACATTTCGGAAAGTGTGCGTCGGAATTACACAATTTAATTCCGTCAAACCCGTGTTATCATCTTCACTCAGAGCATTAATACTTACGGCGTTGCGCTACTGGTACGTGGTGGATATCTCACACATTCATTGTGCGTACAGCTAAGGAGAGGATTTTCCTACCAGAGTCTGTCTTTCGTGACAACTTTTCTTCTCATCTTATCTTTAAGTCAAGAGAGAATATGTTACTTCAAGATAAGCGTGCTCCAGCCTCGACCACATTATCGCTTACCATCAGGTTAGAGCAGTGGTGACCGAGTGGTAACGGCCACGACTTACGAGTTATAAGGTCGTGGGTTCAAACCCAGCCAGGCGCATTACTTTGTGTAATTTATTTCATCACCACTGCTCTTAAAACGGTGAAGGAAAACATCGTGAGGAAACCGGCATGTCCTAGAACCAAAAATTCGAAGACATGTGACATCCACCAACCCACACTGGGCCCGCGTGGTGGATTACGGCCCATTCCCTCTCCTAGAGAGGAGGCCTGAGTCTCAGCTGTGAGAACATTATAAGGCCGACTATGCTATGCTATCAGGTAAGATACTGATCAAACGAGAGCCTATCAATAATTAAATATATATATATATCAAAAGATTATAAAAGGCATCTGAAGACTGCAGTTCTGATAGATGATGAAACAGATTTCCCAAGCTAATAAAACGAACTTCGTTTTGTTAACATTCATTAAGTAAAATTTTGAAGATTATACAGGTTTATAAGCATGGTTGTTTGTATGCTTTTTATTTTATTTTTATTTTTATTTTTTATTTTTATTTTTTATTTTATAAATAAACAATATCATAATATATATTCTATAACTTTCTCTTTATTCTGTTGAAATCGAATCAGTCGTCATCTATCAGCCCTGCAATTAAATAAACGATACTTATAGATACTAGTGGTGTCACTGGCCCGACAACAATCTACCAATAAATTCATAGATTTCTATCAAACTAGGCTTCAAACCTCACCGCATCATACTTCGACGCCTGTCATTAAAAACTCTGACTACCCACATAGGATAATTTCAATGAATAAATCAATAATGTCGTGCCGAAAGCTGGTTTTCCCTCAGGGCAATAAACTTGTTTATCGTGTGCGGTAGAATATCTGTTATTGTTTCACCAAATGTTGTATTGTTTGGAAAATAGAGTATTGTTTTCATGTGTATGTGGGAAGATTGGTTGTAGTGGGGTAGAAGACGTGGTCGTTTCGTCTGATCATTTTAAAAACCATTCTGTTGATCTTTAAGAAATGCATTTCTGTCCTTATCACATTAATATACCAAGGTTACCGACATAGCACGAAGAATCGCCAAACTAAAGTGGCAATGGGCAGGGCACATTGCTGGCAGAACAGATGGCCGTTGGGGCCGAAAGGTTCTGGAATGGCGACCGCGCACCGGAAGACGTAGCGTTGGAAGGCCTCCTACAAGGTGGACCGATAAATGATAAATGATAAATGATAAATGATATTTATTTTGTAAATAGGTTTAAAAAACACTTTTACACGTCAATTTTTTTTTTCGTCATTTTTAAACTAGATGAGGCCGGTGTTTCCTAGCTGACTACCCTGAGAAGAAACACCGAAACAAACTCAGGGGTCAAAGTCTCTTTTAAAGTCCATACAGTAAATATGTAATGGTCAAATCACATGAGAACCATGCAGATTTGTCTGAAATGGTCTTTTGAAGAAAGAACCATACAGATTTGAGTGGACCTGTCCAGTCAGTGCAAGCATTTGTCAGTATTCGTAAAGCTCAACTCAGGACTACTAAGGAGCTCAACGACTTGACGAACAATACCAAGGAAAGGACATTTGGTTAGGCCGCAGAAAATACTCAAATTGCCAGACACATCAAAAATTACTGAAAAGGAAAAAAAAAAAAAAAACAATCAACATAGTCCTCACGTTCACAATAATAAAAGGAAAAATATAGGTAGTTTACAAAATGTAATACTTTAGCAAAGTAAACATTTTTGTCAAAAATTAATAGAAGAAGAAAAAAAAAAAAAGTTAAATTGCAAAGTAAAAATAATCTACAATATCGAATTGTAATAAATAATAAAAAGCACAATTGAAATAAAAACAAAAGAAAAAATAATAATAATAAGACAACAGTTGCAGTGCGTACCTACTGGAGCAGGTCAATCCCAAGCCTTTTGGTCCTCAACATAGTCCTTTATGATGACTTGGTAACGATTGCGGGAGTCCGATGGATGCGAGACGCACAGGACCGTTCATTGTGGCGACACTTGGGAGAGGCCTATGTCCAGCAGTGGACGTCTTTCGGCTGAAATGATGATGATTATGATGAAAGACAATAATTTATATTAGCTTCTGCCAACGGCTTCACCCGCGTAAAAGTAGTTTTCTTCATACAAACTTCCAACCCCCGTTTTACCCCCTTAGAGGTGGAGTTTCGTAAAATCCGTTCTTAGCGGATGTCTACACCCTATAAGGAACCTACCTGCCAAATTTTAAGTTTCTGAGATATACATATATAGATGTATATTTGTTTTGGTTGTTACAATTTTACGCTTGAACAGCAGAACGGATTTGGATATAATTTCTTGGAATGGTACATAGGATACTTTTTATCTCGGAAGTATATTCCTTTGGGATTATTTTCTTCTTTCACGTGGGCGAAGCTTCTGAAAGCATCTAGTAATCTATAAATACTAAGGGACTAGGAAGTCCCTTAGTCCGTAGTCCGTAGTCCCGAAATCAGGAGAATTCGGATTCTTTGTTCTTACCTAACAATGTCATAATAGTCAAAAGAGGAATACGTAGTCTCGATATCTAACACAGGGATTGATATATGTATCTTTTTTTACGAGGAAGATCATCAAATGACTTCTTCGACAGGTGAAGTGGGAGGAAGTGTGCGATTTGTACTGGCTAAAACCCATATTGTTGCTTCAGTTGCCCTTTGTGAGGGCCACGGTAAATCTTTCGATCGACGGCAATTAAACTCAACGAACAAAAAAAATATTATATAAACTACTGCTTGACTGCGATCCCACCTGATAGTAAGCAGTGATGCAGTTGTTGATGGTGAATCGCACTAGTTTATTTAGAGCCTTATCACTCTAGCCTGGAAGACACCAAAATTATAATCGGATGTAAAGACTGCAGCAGGCAAATTGTTCTAATCCTTCGATGTACGCGGTGTAAACGACGAGGCGAAACGAAACATATAACTAATCTTTTAACCTTATGATCGAAGGTGGTAGCTATTATCACAGATTATATAAAAATTTTTAGATCAATGACACAATTTGAGTGCTAAATATAATTTGAGTCATGAATTCAAATTCAGTCTGGCTTGGATTCATGACGCATCATGTGGCCAGGCATGCATGTGTGATGGCCGCTGGATTGATGACTTGATGTTCTAAATAAAATATTGTAAGCAACATTATTATAGTCATTCCTAATTCTGTCCCATAAATGAGCCCCTATAAGCGGTTCAAAAACTATGCGTGAAAAAAAAAAATGTTATCCAAACGATTTATCAATAAATTTACAAAAATAGAATATTAATTGTGAAAATATTATCAAAGGTGGAAAAGCAAACAACTACCTCGTTTGCTTTTCTACCAAATTTAAACAAATATATCTGCCTCTGTCCTAAGACGTTGTTTTCTATGGCGGCTGTACGGGTGTCATGACCTTTAACGTCAAAGACCATGGACTTCTCTTTCATAATAGCAGCTTTGAAGCTTTATATCTTCGTTGTTGATGAAAATATATTTTTTAGGGTTTCGTACCTCAAAAGGAAAAAAACGGAACCCTTATAGGATCCCTCTCCTAGAGAGGAGGCCTTGGGCACGCCATAACTATGGCGGTAAGTCCCCTCTTTGAGGAGTGGCTGGAAAGGCAACACGGCGTCCTTACCTTCCGCATGACGCAGGTCCTCACTGGACATGGTGAGTTCGGCAAGTTCCTGCACCGGATTCGTGCGGAAGAAACGCCCGGGTGTCACCATTGTGTGGACCGCCCGAAGGACATGGTGGAGCATACAGTAGAGGTGTGTCCCGCCTTGGCAGAGCACCGCCGTGTCCTCGTAGGGGCGATCGGTGGCAGCGACCTCTCGCGCCGGGGCTTGGTACAGGCCATGGTCCGGAGCGAGGAGGAGTGGCAGGCGGTCGCTTCCTTTTGCGAAGCAGTAATGCTAGGAAAGGAGGAGACCGCACGTGCACGCGCGAGGCAATGGCCCCCGCGCCCCTGCCGCTGGGATTGCGATCCCGATTTCCGGCCACCGTAGGCGCGGGCTTGCGGACGGCGAGCAATAGGTAGCTCGCCGTCCGACCGTCCAGTAACCGTCCGGACCGAGCCCAAGTCGTCGACGGCGCGTAGTGTTCCACACGCGCCTCAAGGAGATGTCAGCAACCATAGGGACCCAGCACGGTCGAAGCCTACTGGGGCCAAGGGTCTGATTTAGAAAGGAAGACTCGGCCCTGGTATGAAAGGCAACGAAGAAACAAGAGTGGGTTTTCAGTCAGTAAAAGTCGGACACTATCTCGCGCTCCGCCCAAGAGCGGGGGATGTCATTGGATGATTTTCCCAGCGAAAAAAAAAGAGGAGACCTGAGTCCCAACAGTGGGAACTGTAAATCTGTAGTTATGTCGCAAAAAAAAAAACTGATTCGGAAAAACCTTTGTAAGTCAGTTCGGGAATTGAACTGTTTTCATAGGTAAGTTTGTACCGAAACCTCAGTGCGCAAGTCTGACTCGCACTTGCCCGGTTTTTTCATAGAAGTTTACCATAGCTAAGAAAAACATGCATATTGCCTATTCTAAAACAAACGGTTCAACTTTGTCTCTAAAATCGGTGTTTTTATCTACCAAACCTTTAGATATTAGATATATAAACTGCAACACAAAGGTAAATCGTAAAAGCAGCTCTTTATAATGTCACATTGTTTCATTCCAGAAGTATTCATTCTGTGCTAATCACTGGTCTCCCTCGTAGGAGTCCCCCTTTACGAAGACAATGTAAGGCCATAGGGGGATAATTGCTATAATCACACTTTTTGGGCATGTCGATAAATGTAGTGTGATGGTTCTATTATCACCAATCATTATTTTGATTGAAAATTTCTAATCCGAATACTCATTTTTAGGGTTCGTACCTCTGTCGGTAAATAAGGAACCCATATACGATCACTTTATTGTCAGTCTGTCCGTTTGTTAAGTCCCTTTTTATTAGACACGCGTGGAGATATCAAGTTGAAATTAATAAGAAATACTTAGGTCTGTTACCTCTTGGAGTAGTGAAAAAATCAAACTGCTGAATGAACGCAATTTAAAGATAGTGCTGTTTATGCTACGTTTAGGTGTATATTTTGACACTTGCACTCTCGTTGACCTAGAATCCTGTTTGGCAAGAAGCAAGGAGACACCACAAATACGGGAAAATCTCTGAAAGCCGTGTAGTTACACCACAAAGTAATTAATCAATCTTTTGCGATTTGAAAAAAAAAAATCGAGTCTCAATTCGGGAATTAAACTACTTACAGAAGTAAGCTTGTACTGAGCCAATGGTGTGCTAGTCCGATTCGCACTTGACGGTTTTTTATTGTCATTGATAAGTTCGCGTTTGACTGTCTCATCTGATAGTGATGATTACATTTTTTCTTGGTCTTTGAGACAAGTCTATAACGCTCTAATCTTAAGTGACATTAAATACATTACGCATAAAAAAGTGGTCCTAATACCTACCTAATCTGAAAATTATGGTACGAAAAAGACTAAAGCAGTCTTGGCAAAGTAATCTTTGGGTCTAATGTGAATATTCATGCTCGACAAAATCGTATCTACCTTCTCGGCTTCAGCGAAACCATCTGGTTCGTGAAATTAACTTACGCTGTATAAAATCAATGTTTTTAATAGGATTTGTCAAAAGGGAAGGTCTGTGATAGAGTTACTTTACTTAATAATTATACTCTATTGTTCTAAGTATAATTTTATATTATTTATATGGGACAGAGTATTTTTATATTATAGATCAGTCATACTCAACGTTTTTTCTTCTCGGGGCACATTTATTGTTTCTACCATTATTACGATGGGCCGCATTCTTACAGTAAAATAAAACTACATTCATTAGTATCTATATGAATAGTATTTTTAACAAATGGACAATTTTCTATAAAATTGCTACATGCTGTGGCATAGTTCAACTTCTTTTTTTGTTAGCGGGTCCATCATTGATTCATACATCGTCAAGGAGTGACTAGGTAAGCAGATTTCCGTACAATAAAACTGCTACCGAGATCTAAAATAAAATAGATATAAAATTATACTTTTTTATTTTTTTATTTTATTTGATATAAATTAGTGCTTGACTACGATCCCACCTGATGGTAAGCAGTGATGCAATCGTATACTATCCATATTGTGCTAGACTACAGGGCCATTCAGAAATGCTTGACGGGCCACATGCGGCCCGCGGGTCGCAGGGTGGGTATAACTGTTATATATACAGGGTCTGGCTCTTCAGTTTTTCTTGTTGATTTTTATAATATAATCTAGTGTTTGAATGCGATCCCACCTGATGGTAAGCAGTGATGCAATCGTTGATGGTGAATCGCACTAGTTTATTAAAGCCTCTTCACTTTAGCCTTGATGACACCTAAATTATAATCGGACGGGAAGACCGCTACATCAACAATTCTTGATCTTATGTCTGGTTACATTTCATTCCTTTGGCATTTTGGATAATTTGTATTTTGTAGTCACTAATTTACTCAAAGACTGCGTCTTCTAAACTCATATCAATTACTAATCTTAATTCTTTATTGTACAGCAAAACTTAGCATAGTACACAATTATGAAAGGAAGTATTTCTTAATTTTTCTCTTTAAGACATCCAGAGATCTGATTGACCCATGATAAAGAATTCTTGAACTCGCCTTAGGAATACTTGACATGCATTAATGTTTCTGGTTCCAAAAGATGGTTGGCCAACTCGGGACTACTCACATAAACACCACATTTAGGTCGGGCTCCGTAATTGCAGTATGATGTTACTATTTGTTCACAGGTGGCCCTCTGCCCTTCCCCCAGAACCTATTACTCCTTAGTTGCCTTTTACGAGACCCTTGGGGAGACACGGGCCGACCATTGCTGGATTGATGGGCTTATTGCAGGCAACGGTCAACATTAAATATACATTAATTTATTAGGAAGACTTCGTAATTTTATCTTTGTTTTTGTTTTAGGTTCTCACGTTTTCGTTTAAAACGTGTGCTTACCAAGATTTTGCTGGTATATAATTTTGCGTTACATCATGTTATGAGTTTAAGTTCATTGTCATAAGCCTGGGAGTTCTTAGTCGAATACAATCATCTATTATGATATCAAGTCACGATGTTTAAATTTCAATTGTGACTTCAATGACATCATTAAGAAGATCGATGTTAGAAGTAACGCTATCAGTAATCAATAGGCATCTCATTGAATTGGTTTCACTGGGCAAATATTTCGTGTTATGACGTCAAATACTAACATGGCCAACACTTAGACTAAAAATATTAGTTCAGGGTCCAAATGTATGTTAATGTTATTTATCCATGTAATACCACTGCTGACGCAGTAAAGTCCATGGCTACGATTACAAACACCTTTGAACAATATTGCTTCTGTATTTATATTTACATTTCCCACATTTTGGAATCACTTGTTCTGTCCGTTCGATTATGTCATACATCGGACATAACATGGGAACCCACGTCAATGGCAGTGGAACAATGGGCATGACCTTCGCGTTGGGACAATTAAAACTGTCCAACTGAGCCATTGGCTGCACGTGACAGATTGACAGCACCATGACTCGTGGAATCATGGGCTTTTGTGAAATTATGAGCGTTGCTTTCATGTTTTATTTCCTTTACCGTTTCGAAATAAAATATGTGTTTTCGACTGTTTTTGATACGTAAATTCGTTCCCATGCGGCCTCTTTAGTCAGTTCGTGGCTGATTCGATTTCCATATTTCCCATATTAGGATTATTGATATATATTTTGTGGTTGGGATAGCCTTAGTAGCTGTGAAGTATCTGTTAGTTAGTTTGATTCATAAATACCTACACAACAAAAGATTGGCCACCAATCAAATGAAAGTAGGTACACTTTGACTACCATCCTGGGTAATGAAATTCTGTCTCCGTCTACCACTTTGGGAAATACCGGTATGACGTGTACTTCAATTACGTCAACTAAAAATTTTACTTATGCCAAGCGTAAGCAGTATTTTACTCGTATCCTTCTATTTTTGGCAATATTGTAATTTTGTCAGGAAGTGAACGGTTTTGCTTGACATTGATTTTAAAGGTTACGGTTGTGTTGTTGAGGTTAATGTTTAAAGACGAATCATTCATAATGCTCATATTATTGTTGCCTAACTTGTGTATAATTATAGTATGTAAATTACTTTTATCTTTACTAAGATGGTGCTCTTTTGCAATAAGTCTAACCTAGAAACCTAAGAACACTTAATTTAGATGAAAATATTCGTAATACAATTTTGAATGAATTTATTTATAACTTTTGGCTTGATACCAGCACTTGGAAGTTTTAATGTCAAAACTAAAATAAATCTCGAAAACTCAGGACATTTGGAAGAACATTCTTTAGTAAAGTATAACTTATTACTTTTAGAAGCTTCTAATATCCAACCTTCCTTTATTATTACCAACATCTTCTGTAAGCAAATACTTCAATATTTCTCAAATATGTTTAAGTGGTTTTATAGCTATATTCACTGTACCGTGCAAAGCATTACAAAGCGTTGCGTTAGTGATTCTATGGTTGGGTGATTAATTGCTTAATTGACTATTTATTTATATCATATAGGCAGGACAGGCCTGTTGGTCTAGTTGTCAGTGGCCCTGATTGCTATGCCGGAGGTCGTGGGTTCGATTCCCACCCAGGACAAATGTTTGTTTGATGAGCACGATCATTTGTTCTGTGTCTGGGTGTAATATATAAATATGTTTATCAGTCGTCTAGTACTCATATCACAAGCTCTGCTTAGTTTGGGATTAGATGGCGTTGTGTGAAAGTTGTGGAATATTATTATCATATCCCACACTGAGTTTTAATCACAAGTTTTTTGATTATATGTTTTTGCTGATAGCTACAAACTGGGGATCTTTAAGTCAAGAGTGAATAGTTACTTCTAGGCAAGCGTGCTCCATCGTAGACCATATAGTCGCTTTCCATCAGGTGATATAGTGGTCAAGCGCGAGCCTATCAACTATAAAAAAAAATTACCAGGTATACTCAATATGTTAGGACATTCTGATGTGTAGGTTTTATGGCCTAATAATAATAATAATTTATTATCAGGCATCTTGGTACCTTAAAGACTAACATATATATATAGAGTAAAATACACCTTTTCGTTAGTAAATAAGACTTAGGACTATGTTAGTAACACTTCACATTACACTAAGTTCACTTCGTGCTGTTCTGTGGCACCTGTTTTATCACCACGCCCTGCGGCCAAAAGTCTTCTTTCAACATGTGGGGCAGAAAGTGTTCGGAACTCGCACCACGAACGCTTTAAAATTGACGTTATACGGTGCGACTGCAACAGCTGTACCCTCAGTGCGTACTTCGTCTTTTGACGCACGTACTCCACGATTTCTTTCAGACTTTTGGTGTGATAAACCTAATGATTGTGCCCTTTAGGACGCCTTACTTAACTTCTTAATACCAAATATGTAAACGGCAATTTTTCAAACATGATAAACTAAAATGTTCTCAGTCTAAATAAGCCAGCACACAATGCCAAGAACTAAAGTAAATTTCCCTTTTTTTAAGCTTAATTTTCTTAAATTTTTGAATAGCCAGCTTATTTGGCAGCCAGCCAGTTTTTTCAATACATTAGTCCCGTTTATAACTTTACACACTTTACACATGGTAGCATTACTCTCCATTTTTTTTTAAAGGGTTAATCCATATCAATAACCTTTTCATTTACTAAAAATTAACGGCAGTAGCGTAGCTAGACATGGGCGAAGTGGGCCCTCGCCCACTGCCTCGCATCCAAAGGGGCCTCACATAAACGAGGGCTCTTTAAGAACGAAGTTTTATTTTTTGTAATTGATAGGCTCGCGTTTGACCACTATTTTACCTGATCGTAAGCGACGATGTGGTCGAACACTTGGTTGCGACAGTTGCTGTCTCGTTTTCGGATTTATGAAAGAAAAAGGCCTCGCTGATGTGCCTTCGCCCACGTCTAAATTAGTCCACGTTACGCCTCTGGTTAACGGTAAGAGACAAAAGTATAAAAGAAATCTATGGCTAGTTGATTGTGCTTATTGAATTATTCAGTCATTGACCGTTATTAAGGCTTTGTTAGCCAAAGTTTTCGACGTCCATTTTGTTCGTATATTTGTGCTCTACTTATTAAAGTAGAAACGTGGCTAATATGCCAGCGGGAGGTTGAAACCTGTCATAACTTATGCATTGTTGCAATCTGTGGAGTGAAACATGTTATGGTTACATTTGAGTCATGCCTTTGTTTCTGGGGTTATGTGCAGGTGAAATTTTTTGTTGCATAAAAGGAAAAGTGGGTGTTTTAATTTTTTATTAGATTAAATATCTTCCGAGTGAGCAGTGGTGGCCGAGTGGTAACGGCCCCGACTTACGAGGTGTAGGTCGCGGGTTCAAACCCAGCCAGGCGCATTACTTTGTGTAATTTATTTCATCACCACTGCTCTCACAACGGTGAAGGAAAACATCGTGAGGAAATCGGCATGTCCTAGAACCAAAAATTCGAAGACATGTGACATCCACCAACCCGCACTGGGCCCGCGTGGTGGATTACGGCCCATTCCCTCTCCTAGAGAGGAGGCCTGAGTCCCAGCAGTGGGAACATTATAAGGCCGACTATGCTATGCTATGCTAAATATCTTCCTGGTGAGGGTTGGGAGAATTCGAAGGATGCGAGACGCCCAAGACCGATCGTTATGGCGACACTTATGAGAGGCCTATGTCCAACTATGGACGTCTGTCGGCTGATTTGATGATGATGATGAAATATCTTCCCGGTTAAGTCTTTGTCACTACTTCTTTCGCCAGTCCGATCCTTCCAGTTCTGGCGAAATCTGCCCAGTATGGACAGGTCCAGGTGCCTTTGCCCAGGTGTGCATTAGCTTGCTCAAATGATCAGGTCACGTCAGCGGCTCACACAGAAACTGCTCTGGGCAAGTGTCGCCACGCAGTGAGTTCCTGCTGAGTGAAAGCACCGTTGAGTCCGGTCTAGAAAGAGGTGGCGAGATGATCTAGATGCATACCACGAGGGAGAAGAATGTCTAGAAGGACTTGGGTATTCTCAATTATCTGGGTATCACCCTTAGCCAAGCAGTTGGACAGTAAGTAATACCTAGGAAAAAAATGTAAGTTACATTACGCTCCCTACAAAAACATAGCATAGATCGACCAAACAATACATTCCTTATAGATCCGCCATGTTTTTTCAACAGTCTCCTGCTAACCCTGAACCAAACAACTCCGTTTTCGCTTCAAAACACATTCTCATAAAACACAGACATTATCCAGCTTCCGTACAAAGATCTTAAGATCAGTAGGTCCTTTCAAAAAACGTATAAACAAGGATTGAAGGAGCACCTTCATTGTCCGAGATCGTAATATCGTTGGTCTTTTGAGGAGGGAAAGGAAATGCTTTGTCCTGCCACTAATTAAACCCTCTCGGCTTGTCGCGGCGACGACGAACTTGCCGAGACGCGCTAAAGGGTTGGGCAGACGGGCTGCAGAAAAAAATACGGGCAACTCAGTGTGAAAAAGTCTTAAAGTCTTTTTTCGGGGCGACAGTTTCCGAAACCAGGTTCGGTTTTAAAAAGGGTTGTCAGTTTACATGTGTAGCGACATCTATGGCGTCACATAGGAACTAATCCTGCATCGCGCAATCAAAGTTCTCCGCGCGATTAGAACATATAGAACAGCTCGAAATCATCTATCGGGCAGCTGCCCACCAGACATAACACCCGTCTGGTTGAAGGATCCTCCCTTTTCAACGGAGGTATGTGGGGCTTTACTCTCTGTTCCACATACCCCCAAACTGGTGACCCTCGACAATGAACGTCAGCGCAGCCTTCGTGCAGCTACTACTTCGTGACGTCGAGCAGCGAGCCATACAGCCAGCACCCACGGCTTTAAAAGGGTATCCTGACCACCAGCATGCCTACCTGGTCATACCTGGTCATCACCTTCAGCCTCATCAGCGACCTTGGCGAAGCACACTGCACCTTTGGCCAGTCATATGAAGAGCCACGAAGAACCTCTCCTGGTCGACGCCAGCAGTCAAGCCACTACGTCGCACAGCACCGCTCCGACTTACTGGAGCTAGCAGCATCATCCCGACTCACTGGGACATCATCACCCCGACTCACTGGGGCATCATCCCGACTCACTGGGACAGCAACACCCCGACTCACTGGGGCATCACCGCAGACAGTTCCGACTCACCGAGAACTATGCGGCATTCGGTTCCGACCCACTGGAACCAACCTACCACTGGCCTGGCACGCATCAAGAAACATCAAGAACCATCGATCTCCGATCTCCGGAGGGGAGTGATGTGACATCTATGGCGTCACATAGGAACTAATCCTGCATCGCGCAATCAAAGTTCTCCGCGCGATTAGAACATATAGAACAGCCCGAAATCATCTATCGGGCAGTAGCCCACCAGATATAACACCCGTCTGGTTGGAGGATCCTCCCTTTTCAACGGAGGTATGTGGGGCTTTACTCTCTGTTCCACCTACCTCCAAACATGTTATCCCCTAGTATCGGATTCCCACAACCTTCACCAGGTCATCGGTCCACCTTGTAGGGGGCCTTCCAACACTGCGTCTCCCGGTTCGTGGTCGCCACTCCAGTATTGCATATGTATCATCAGGTGAACCACGTGCTTATTTTCATAAAAAAATAATGGAAAAAATGTGTATGAAATACAATGAGCTTCTGATAAAAAAAAATATCTGTCTAATTAGACCGGGCTTGATCTTTCGTAATATCCTATTAAATGAGCATTACACAATAACTTCTTTATGTTCTGATTAATTAGTGAAGGCTTTGGTTTGTAGGGTTTTAATACGAAGCATTAAAACCGTAACAAGCTGTCGGGTCTGCTTGGGAAGCAGACAACATATTTCAAAAGAACTCGCTTGCTTCTTGTAGGAGTTTCAAAAAGCGAGTGTTTGTTTTGGTAACGTTTATGTCACGAGTGTCAATTGTTAATCTGCGATATGTCAATTGGCAATACAAACGAGAGATTATTGATTATAAATTCCGTAATTGATATCGTACTTTATCTTTGAGACGTAAGGTTTATTTTTCAGTGTGCAGGATAATAACAAAATACAGTTAAGACCCTTAACGGATATAAAAATATTTATTAGGTTTCACTTATTAGGTAATGTAATTTATGTTTGAACAAAACAAGTTTACGGATTATTTCGCGGTCTTTGACTTTGCTAATTAGCGTCATTTCAAGGTAAACCGCAAAATCTTATTAACTCACTAACTCACTACTTTATGAGTGACTGAAACGTTGCCAATGAAATTGACTCATGACCCTTTTATGTTTCCTTGAAATCTCTAAACAACAACATTAGTAACTGAAAATTGACTAAATAATTGCATTTATGATGAGGTTAACCGCAGATTTGTGTGGCGCAATGTTAAAATAATGTTAATGTACATTTTCGTGCTGAACTGGTGTTTATTTGAAAATTTGCCTACTTTGCTTTGCTGACTGGATTTATTAACTGAATGTAATAATTCAAAGAATTTAATTGGAGCAGCATTTATATGTTCGGTTAGTTATTTAATGATATCACCAACAACTATTCATCTATAGAAGATTTAAGGTGTTTTTAACCATAATCATTCTTCAATAAAAAAGGTTAAAATAAATTATCTGACGATACTACATCTAATGATGGCAATTGACAAAAATATCATATCGTTATTTCAATAAAATAAAATAATAATAATATTTCTATTTTTTATCCTGCCATAAGATTAAGTAAGTTATTTATAAGGCGGAACTTTATCAGAATGAACCCATCAATTTAATGAAATCCCGCCAACTAATTTCGATAAAACAAAAATCTTAACTCGCAATTTCAAACCGCAGCTGATTACGAGCGAAACTCTGCAGAGATGATGAGCAAAGGGAGGGGTCCCTTCGCTCATCACCTCAGCAGAGTTTCGCTAACTTCGTTCGCACCTATTAATAAAGCGCGCAATTTTAGTGTCCCTCCTGTTGCCGGTCTACACACACAAATTCTTCCCTCTGGCTATGTTCCAAAACAACTGACGCTTGTTTCAACGGTATCTACAGGGTTTTAGATGTGTTATTTACTTTAGTTATTACATTGAAGATGAATTAACTACTGGTAGTTAAAATGTGGAGTTTTATTTTATGATAGTTCAGTGACCTCGACTAGGAACGTCGGGATATTAGGGAAATAAATGAAATAGCAATAATAATGTTATACAACTTTCACACAACACCATCTAGTCCCAAACTAAGCAGAGCTTGTGCTATGAGTATGTACTAGACAATTGATAAACTAAGTTATATATTTCTAAATACATACATAAATTCCTTGCCGGAGTCTGTGTTTCCAGATAGCTACAACTTAGGGGTCTTTAAGTCAAGAGTGAATAGGCTAGTTCTAGGCAAGCGTGCTCCATCGTCGACCACATCATCGCTTACCATCAGGTGAGATGGTGGTCAAACGCGAGCCTATCATTAATAAAAAATAAAAATAAAATATTATAGACAAATTACACCCAGACACAACAAATGAATATGCTCCTCACACAAACGTTTGTCTTGTGTGGGAATCGAACCCACGACCTCCGTCATAGTAGTCAGGGCCACTTACCACTAGACCAACAGGCTAGTCTTATAGTTTCTCGTCTGCATTGGCTTAGAGAATTTTCAGTGTGAATAAAACCATTCATTCATTAAGTTGTTGTGTGTGTGTGTGTGAAGTAACAGGAAAATTTAACTTACACTAATAGGTACTAACAATATTATCTAACTTCTAAATAAAATGATATTCAATAAATGGGATCGACAAAAACCTTATTTAGAAATACCGGATTTAAATATCAATACTTACCATAATCTAATACAAATATACGAGTATTATAATACAGTTAAATGTCGCCACAATGAACGGTCCTGTGCGTCTCGCATCCATCGGATTCCCGCAACCTTCACCAGGTCATCGGTTTACCTTGTAGGGGGCCTTCCAACACTGCGTCTTCCGGTACGCGGTCGCCACTCCAGAACCTTTCGGCCTCAACGGCCATCTGTTCTGCGAGCAATTTGCCCTGCCCATTGCCACTTTTAAGTTTGGCGATTCTTCGTGCGTGCATGTTTGGGGGAGGTCTATGTCCAGCAGTGGACGTCTATCGGCTGAAATGATGATGATGAAAGTTAAATGGAACATAGATCTCTATCATGTCGATTTAAAGGTATCTATAAATTCTATACAATATTGAACAATTCTTTATGAGACAGTGTAAGCACAAAGCTTAATAAAATAAGAGGTCTTTTGACCACAATCTTATTAAAAACGATAGAGCCTTCTTAGGAAACGAATCCTTTTAACTATGGACATTATGTTAATAACATAACATATAATTCTTTAAGATAACAGAACCACTCCATCACAATATGTAAAATAGTTTTTTAATGAGACGCTAATACTAAAGTGTAATAATTTGCCTTTATATTTATCATCATTGAATTATTACCGAGATTCTGAAGATAAGGATATCATACAATATTAAATCCGTATTCATTTGAGTAAATATTTTCTCATATACCAGAATGTTAAGATGGATGTGTGGTGTGACGAGAATGGATAAAGTGAGAAATGAGTATATTAGGGGAAGTTTGAAAGTGGCGCCAGTGACTGAAAAGTTGAAAGGGAATCGTTTGTCTTGGTATGGTCATGTGAAGAGGAAAGATGAAACGCATGTTACTAAAAGAGTTATGAGTTTACATATGGATGGATGGAGAGGGAGAGGGAGACCAAAGAAAAGATGGATGGATTGTGTGAAGAGTGATATGAAAGAAAAGGAAGTTAGTGATAGTATGACGAGTGACAGGGCAGAATGGAAGAAAAAAACGTGTTGCGCCGACCCCAAATAACACGGGACAAGGGCAGGAAGATGATGATGAAGATACCAGAAATATTTGAGTGGAACACAGGTCAAGTACAGAGAACTCTGTCAAACAGAATATTATGAATTATTTTTGTTTGAACGCAAAAAATCATGCAACGGTCTGCGTAGACGCACAGAATTGGCGCCAGTTATTACTCACACATAAAATAGCGGCACGCTATTGGTGGAAATATGTAAACACGTACTGTTTGTAAGGTCGCTTACATACAGACGTTGCGCCTGAGTCACACTTCGTTGTATGAAATTGCGAATTAAGTAAACGTAGTGTGAATGGAAATTTTATACGGGTACAAAGCGTGTACGATAGGATATCCATCGTTAATGGCAAAATAAATTAGACAATTATTGAAAAACCTTCGTAAGAGCAGTTAATGGTTTTTTTTTAGGTGGGATATTGTCCAATGACTTTTCCATCTCTAGGGTGGAGCGAGAGACATACCTATCAGACTTTTAATGACTAAAACTACACCTTTGCGTTTTAGGACCACGGGTTTCCTGACAAATCTAGCTCTTGGGCGGAGCGTGAGATAGTGTCAGACTTTTACTGACTAAAAACCCACTCCTGTTCCTTCTTTGCCTTCGTCTTAGGGCTCCGGGTTTCACTTTCACACTACCCGTGGCCCCAGTAGGCTTCGACCCTGCTGGGCCCCTACGATTTGCTGGCATCTCCCTGAGGCGCGCGTGGAACAATACGCGCCGTCAACGACTCGGACGGTTACCGGACGGTCGGACGGCGACCTACCCATTGCTCGCCGAAAACTACGTCATCTTTTCGTTTTAGGACCACGGGTTTCCTTTTCAGAAATTCCCAGTGGCTCAGGAAGGCATCGGCCCTGCTGGGTTCCTACGGTTTTGCTGACAACTCTTTGAGTCGCGCGTGGAACACCAGGCGCCGTCAACTACTCGGCCTTTCTCCTTACCGAACGGGCAGACGGCGAGCAACCAATTACTCGTCGTCCACAAGCCCGCGCCAAGCGAAGTTAATGGTGACTTTGCAAATGAAATCTTAAACCCGGAACCACAAAAAAATCACGTGATCAAAGAGCAAATATAAACGTTCTCTTAGTACTAAAGATTCGACCTTGTGAGGCAAGCGTGAGTAACGCCGGTCGTCAAACCTCCGACCGAATATTTTCTAAACATTTTTAGAGCTTCGTGTAATCGTGTCATTGATACTTTGCTATTAATAACTGACATTGCTACTATTTAAGTGAATTATCGTGTTTTAGAAAAGCTCTTCTTAGAAGACAAACTGTCTGGTTTTGTTTTAAATACCTAGTAGTATAGTAATGAATGGAATGTTGAGAAGCGACACATCACCAGATTTCTGCAGCTGTTTTTCTAGGGTTCCGAACCAAAAGGGTAAAAATGTGCCCCTATTGATAAGACTCCACTGTCTACTCTAGACAAGCTGTCTGGGGCCCAAGTCTGTTATTTTTATAAATTCGTCATTCTAACAGGATCCCATTGTCATTTTGCTAAAAGTTCAAAAGTTCAAGTTCAAGTTGAAGTCTGCTAAATTCATAATGGTCGATCAATGATCGACCATTATGAATTTAGCAGACTCGTAATAGAATTGTGGTAGAATGACAATGTCGAGTTGTCTCATAACAAATTAAAAGCAATGACTGCACAACGATGTTCTAATGGTAGGACACTGATCAAAGGAACTGTCAAAATTTTAGCAGATTACAGCATAAGAACGTCAGACATTCATTTGTATTATGTACGAGATTACTATTCTATACCATTTCTTTCAATGGAGTGTCAGTGGTTGACCATTGGAAAGTCATAATGACGCCATTATATTAGTAGATTACCCAACTTGTCAAAATCAACAATTATGAAGTCAATGATAGACCATTCTGACACTATTGTAATAGCAGACATGAGGCCCTGGTCTGGTAGTCTATTCAATATAATGAATTATGGAGTGTCGGGAAGAGACACGTCACCAAGTTTTTGCAGCTGTTTTTTAGGGTCTCGTACCCAAAGAGTAGCATTAGCCTATTGCTATCACTCCGCTCGTCTGTCACCAGGCTTGTATCTCATGAACCGTAATAGCTAGATGGTAGAATTTTTAACAAAAAAAGAAAAACCGGCCAAGCGCGAGTCTAACTCGTACTTGGCCGGTTTTTTTTCCGCTGTTGTGTTACCCAACATCAGGTTTAACAGCTCTTCACTCTCTTATTATAAGGGGCAGTTCAACTATACATACACATAAGCTTGGAACATGTATAAAGCACGAACTAAAAGTGTAAACTGTTTTACAGAAAACCAAACATTACTTCAATTATCCACAAAGTTGGTAAAAGCCAGTAACTTATTTATCAATGGACATATGATAAAGTTGGCCATGTAAAAGTAAGGGTAATATTTATAATAATACGTTTCATTCAGTTCAACGTTTGTTTTCAACAGATTTAATGGAGCCATGTTTTTCCTTATTGTTGTAAAGTGATATGAAATGTGTTTGTTGGCTATGGATTGTTCAAACTCAATTAAGGTAAATGGGTTAGTGTCGAAGTTTGAAATTAAATTTAACTTTAATATTAGGTTAGAGATAATAATAGGCACAATGAAAACGAATAAAGAGCCAATAGGTTACTTTTAGGCAAACGTGCTCCACATCGCTTACCATCGGGTAAGATAGGGATCGAACGCGAACCTATCAATAATAAAAAAAAGTTTTTTTAGGATAAAATTTCTGATAAAAACTTCAAATGTATCAAGTAATTTTGTGGCCGAGAAAAATTAACCCCCAAACCAGTGGCTCCCCTTGCGTGGAACTATTACTTCCCTCTTTATAAATTATAACCTGGATATAAGCTGTTCTGGTACCAAATTTTATCTTAATCCATTGACACGTTTGAGTATGAAGGAGTAACAAACACACACACATACTTAAGTACACACAATCGTTTTTCTTTATAATATTAATGTGATAGGAACTATGGCAGTTATGGTGTAAGAGCTAGCTACCCTAGGGAAGACCGAGAAATTAAAATTTTCTTAAATTTTGCGTTTTGCAAGTCAGTCAAATTGTACGTTGATTAAAATATGATTCGCGGGTGTAATACGTTTATAATATGTAAGGAATTTTATTTGTTAAAGTCATCGTTATTACTCTCTCAGTTCATCTTACCATGTTGAATGACTTTTTCGTGAAATAACCAAAATCATATTTTGATCAGTATACAACTTGACTCTGATTTGCAAAATAAAAATAAAAAAACTTAAGAAAATTTGAATTTCGCAGGCTATCTTTGATCTTACTTAGCTGAATAAGAACAGTAGGTACAAATGATCTAACCTAGTAAAGACCTCTGTAAAAATACATCTATCTATAGAGACCTTACACATTAATCGAGATTCTGAGTGACAAAATTTTTTTTCTAAAAACTTTTAAGGTACAAGTCTTGTGAAATATATGAGTAAATGAACGCTCTGTTGGCATTCGGCAATTCAATATTGCCGAATGCCAACGGAGCGTTCAGGCGTTGTTACTCTTCTTTCGCGTTGCCTCTTTGCACCTAATGTTTGATACATTGCGTTGGATAAAACAACAAGCTTTTAAACCATGTTCACGTTGACGATAGACAGCTCGAGAAGGGCCCTATTAATGCCGAGATGTGACTGGACAATATAAGAAAATGTCGCAAGCGTGACTTCCAAAGTGATAAAGTACCTTGTAAATAGCTCATATCAGGTATCTATATGAAGCATGGAATTTAAATTAGGCATCAAGATGTAATCTTATTTCATACTGATACGTAGTCCCTTCCTTGTACGCAGTAGCTCCAATCAGAACCTTGTTGTAAAATTAGCTAATAATTCATAGATAACACTCGTGATACCAGAAGAATTAGAAATGAGTCCATAAATTCGATTCGGGGCTCTTCCTCAGAATTTATCTGGCATATTTACGAGCAAGATAACTAAAATGTCGAATATTTTACGATGCCTGTATCAAAACTATTCGTGAACATATCTGTTAGATTAATAAGCCCATTCGATTTCTTCTTATCTTATATTTTTATCGGAAATGTTCGTTCCATTGGTGACGTTGCTATGGTAGTTATTTTGTTTGTTTTAATTGCTGTTAGCGTTTAATTATGTAAGTAAATGTATTTATTACTGATTGCTACTGTAGAAGCTCGCGTGGTAACATAGATTTGCCTTTGTTTATTTTTCTTGACCTCGCATAAATCTGCATATTTCACGTCAAAATTGTAAAAACCCATTAAGCAGTACTAATGCATTTCTAGTATACCTTAGCAATACTGAACTATGTGATAATATAACTTTACTTATCTTTCTATCTTGAGAAAGAAGTATTTCTGTATTCCCTTTATTACTATTTCTATTATTGAACCTTTTTATATCTAAAATATTTTGTATAGACTATGTTTCTACAACATCATCACCTCTTTTATCATTGACTCTCATCAATCTCCCCAGCCTTTTCCTAGCTATGTTGAGGTCAACTTCTAGTCTAAACAAATGCAGCTGTTTACCAATATTTCACATGGAGCGACTGCCTATCCAACCTTCAGAACCCAGTAACTTGATAATACGATATCCCTTGGTAAGACTGGTGTTACATGTTCTGGTTTCTGACTATCCGTAACGACTGTTAAAAATGTTCAAATGACAGCCGAGTCCAAAGGCTTAGTGTGCTTTTCGAGGCACGGAGCAAAACTTGGTTTGGAATGGATGATTACCCATCCACGGACAGACCTCGCCAAGCATAGCTTCACCTGGAAGTTCGACTCAACTGGCTGTTATTATTTAGCTACGGGTCCCTCAATGACTTACATATTATTACTTTTAGTGCCAGTACTGATAAGTTTATCATTCCGAACTCAATTTGAAATACTATTCACGATTTTTTTATTTAAATGGTGCTATTAATCGTAAGGCTCTCCGAAATCCGGATGAGCGTGATTATTTTTCACATTATGGTCTATCTTCATTAAATATCTAAGTAGGTTAAATGGTTATAACGCTTTTCATTGCAATACTTATCAGTATCGCCATTAAGAAGTGTAACATGATCATCTGTATATCTTTTTATATTGACAGGTCTATGTTTTTCATTATCTTTATTCATATATTCAGAATAAATTATTTTATTCGTTAAATTCTTTACTAACACCTTAACACTTATACTTTGTTTAGTTTTGGCGTGTCAAACTCGTAATCTTTGCGTTGAAGCTGCCGATCATTCTTGCGTAATTTGAGATATTATCTGTTTTGTTTACATATTTTGTGTCCCACCCCTGGGTATAGGCCTTCCTCTTTTTCTTCTAAATCCCTCTGGTCAAATTTACCCCGTGAACGTAACCAGATCGTCACACCAAAATCGCCCCGGTTGACGCTGATGACGACATCCTTCCTCAGGCATCCGATGAGTGACGATCTTCGCCATTCTGTCCGGGCGCGTTCGTGCGACGTGATCAGCCCACTCCCACTTCATCCGGGTTGTTTTTCCTCCAACATATGTTACTTGAGTTATGGAGGATATGATGGTTTTTCTAACACGATCTATTCGCTTAACATCTATTATGCTGTGCTCCATTGTACGCTGATGTATCTTGATTTTGGACTTTGGTTGTTCAATAAGTAACCAACTTGGTACACCGTGGGTTATAACGGGTAGGATGCACATTTCAATGAGTTAAAGTTATCCATACAAATATTATAAATGTGAAAGTAACTCTGTCTGTCTGTTTCACGAACGGTACAGAGTAGGCTTCAACCCCAACTCCAAGGAAGGACATAGACTACTAATTAGACTATTGACTGGCCTGTTGGTCTAGTGGTTAGTGGCCCTGACTGCTATGCCGGAGGTCGTGGGTTCGATTCCCACCCAGGACAAATGTTTGTGTGATGAGCACGATCATTTGTTCTGTGTCTGGGTGTAATTTATCTATAATTATGTATGTATTTAAAAATATTTAAGAATGTTTATCAGTTGTCTAGTACTCATAACACAAGCTCTGCTTAGCTTGGGACTAGACGGCGTTGTGTGATAGTTGTGTGAATATTATTATTATTATATTATATATTATATTATAATTTAATCTGGTTTCGACTTTGCAACCGCAATAACCGATATTTACGCAGACAAAGCCGCTGGCAGAAGCTAGTATGTTCTATAAGTTAAAAAATTTAGGAACTACTTTCATTTTAATTGCCTCATTGTTTTACCGGTTGACTCGATGTATCGTTAATGTAATATATATTCAATTAAAAATAATCACTACAGCATAAGAAACACAGGTTGTGGTGATTTCTAATTCCATCTCGTGGAATTTATAAGACCCATCTAATTTAATTATACGTCTCCTTAATTGAAAGATTTAAGTATAAGAACGTATATTTTAAACTAAATTATCGTATTTACTACAAGAATACTAGTACTTAGTTGAATCACCATCCATTTTCATAAAGGAAATGCTTCTTCGTTGGTATTTTAATTAATAAACGCATGATTCCTTAGTAAACTGTCTTTTAACGAGATAAGATGTATCTGCTCCATAAATTTTCTATCATTGGGAAGGGTTATAATCTGAGTTGGGAGATTTAAAATGTTTAAATTTAAAAAAGGGTTTACTTTTAAATTCTCTTTAATAATTTCTCTAAAAGGATAAGCTTGTGATTATGAATATTTAATTGGAGGCTCTTGCAATTTTTTATTCTCAACATCCTTCTTTTTGTAGACTTATTAATGTCATTTTACTTAGGCATAGAATTACCATTTTCTACTTTTAATAATCTTACCATCAAACAGCACTAATCAATATCTTAAATACTTTTGTTCTAGAACATTTGATGTCATTTTGGTCACTAGTAAGTTTATTTTTACTTATAAACTTTATTAAAAAAAACTTAAATAACTAACGAAATATCTAAAAGTATATCGTCAAAAAAATCTTGCTCATCGCTGTCGACAGTGTGCTCAAGAGACATAGCCACGTCGTATAACAATCCCTAATCTCTGGCTGAGATCTTTGATTACTTGTTGTAACCTATACTTGATATGCATCTCAGGATTATTCAAAACACACCCTCGTATAGCCGTTCACCTTTCGTACTAAAAGACTCTATAATGTCCGCCATCTATATTGGTACTATGGTCCGCAGTGAATCTCCATTAATATGCGTTTGACACGCGGTAATGTGACCGTGCCCTATATCATTATCGGCTATGTTGAAGCTCTCATATCTATATATCAACCTTATAGCACGGACGTGGTCGAAGAATGTTTCGGTTTATTTGTTTTGATGTAAAAGGTTGGAATTCATTATGAATATTATAATATGCCGAAAGACGTCCACTGTTGGACATAGGCCTCCTCCAAGTGTGTGATTGTTAAGGCCTTTGTTACGTATTTTATCTTCATCCGTTCTGCTTGCTATGAAATATTTTTGGAACAAGAGTTTTCGATACCAATATTTTCCCGTTTTGGAAGCAGTTCCAATTAGAGTGACCTGATTTTCAGCTGTCGTTTTTTTGCAGACAAAACAATGTACCTAAATCAAAAAGTCTTAGGTAAACACGAGATAATTTGGACATCGGTAGTCACTTAAGTACAGATATATGTGGGAAGTGCTGAATATTTAACAAGGGACGTCGGTCCGGTCGCCGTGTCCGGCCACACGGTTCACAAAAACCCTACAGGAATCTTAGCTTCTTATTTTTTATTAATGATACGAATGAATGATACGTTTTCGTTTCCTTTTTATTTTATTGTTTTATTCAAGAGGTACAGAAATACTGCAGCTATTTTTGGCCATAGAAGTTATGTTGGAGTATTTTTCTCGTTTTCTCTCGTCTCGTGTTTTGACATAAAAATTCGGACGAACAACGCAAGGCACTATTTTTTGTTGAGGTGGGAAATCAATAACTTACTTCTGCCTGTGCAGCGGAGGGCGTGTCTGACTTTTGGCTAAAACTTACGTGTGACCTGTGTGTGTATTCAGTTGCCTTTTATGTTCCAGAGTCACGATAACTCTTTTGAACACTCCCGCAGTCCGACGTAAGACACAATGCATTTTTGGGTCTCGACGTGATTTTGTTGTCAAAATCATGGTCCTCGCCTTTTCCTAACTGGCTTTGGGTCGACTTCCAGTCTAATCAGATTTGGCTAAATACCCGTGTTTTATTGTCAAAATATATTTCCTAAATTATTCCTCTAGATTCCTCTAAATTTTAAATTCTTAATATACCAATATCCAACAATAATTTTGTATTCATCGTTGCACCTATTTTTCCAAAAGTCAGACAATTCTCATAGCTTCAAAACACAAATACATACATAATATTTCTGACCACAGCATTAACGTATTGCAATTCAGCATAGCAATATCCACCTGACAGGTTACTATCCCGTCGCCTGCATATAAGTCACCTGACTTACGAACAATGACATATATCACACTGATCCTACGATGTAATATCAGAAGTGAGAATTGTGTTATATATTCAAGCGGTCCTAGCTGCTATTAATATTTGTGAAGCACTGGTCGGCTCCAGTGACATAATAGATTGGGTTTCAAAAGGTGGTTCTTGATAATCATTGAATGAACAGAAGCGTCCAGCTGGGTAGTAGTTAGTATCATGCTGCGATTACAGGTGTATAGTGTCGAATGTGACGATTGTTACTCATTATATCTACAGCTTACGTTCACTGCTCAGTCGCAAGAAAAAATAGTGTACAAAGACTTTTTTCACAAATGAAATTGGATGCGGAATTGAGTTATCTATGGAAAAAAAAAGACATGCTGCGCTGACCCCATTCAAATTGGGATAAGGGCACGAGAATGACGGTAAAATTCGATGAAAAAATAGGTGTCATGACGCAGCTTGGGACCTATAGGATCGCATATAGGTATTCAGCTGTGGACTGCGATATAATTGATTGACATAGGTACGCTAAGGATTCAAAACAGTCAGACAACAGCCTATCTTAAAAAAGATGCAAACGGATTTGACCTACTTATATTATAATTCTTACACCCAGCATTTTCAGAATTCCTCAAGGTAATCTATGCGGTCGTAACAAAGCATATCTGCAGCTATTAATAACTGCTGTATCTAAATATCTATATATAAAGGTTATTACTCATAAATGATCGGGACTGAGTCGCCTTGGCCAGTGATTACGATTTATTATTTGAAAGGATGCTGCGTTTAGATTAGGATCAGGATATGCCTTTGCTGTGCACTGTTTTCTAATGGTACCTATTGTGTTTTAATGCAACAAAAGGTTGTATTTTTTAACCACATGGGCAGAATTTCTACAAATATCAAAATTGGTGTTGAAAGTTTGCAAGTTGTTAATGGTGTGGATCAATCTGTTTGACTTATCATTGTTAACATCTGATTTTTATACTGAAATGAGTATGAGTAGCATAATAGTGGGCAGGACACATTGCTCGCAGAACAGATGGTCGATGGGGACAAAAGGTTCTGGAGTGGCGACCACGTACCAGAAGACACAGCGTTGGAAGGCCTCCCACAAGGTAAACCGATGACCTAGTAGGGGTCGACGGAATCCAATGGTTGCGAGACGCGCTGGACCGGTCGTTATGGCGACACTTGGGGGAGGCCTATGTCCATCAGTGGACGTCTTTCGACAGAAATGATGATGATGATGATGATAAAGAATATGAATATACACACATATATGAAGACTGATTTAACATACAAAAGGAAATTAATACTACTAGAATACAATATACTTAGTGCTATTACCCTCTGTAGCTATACAATCCAAGCCTTTCTGCGCTAAACAAGCTCCCAATACTATAGGTATTGTTTAATTAAATCCACGATTGTTTACAGCTAGTAATTACGCGTCCTAGATCAGCATAGCAACAGCTGTTACCGACTTAATGCTCACAATTATCGTTTCGAGCATTGCTTGTAATTTCCCACGCGATGGTAACTGTGCCAATTGACCCTTGTACTTGACTGTCAGTGTGATTATTGTATTTCTTGATTGCGAATTTGTTAATGTCAATATATTTTGTGATTGTTTTAGAATTATTTTATTTGTTGTTATTTTGTTGCGTTGTTGACTAATGTGAGTTGTCGTTTTACACTTATTGAGAGACAGCGTCGAAAGAATCAGAAGCATAGTTTTCAGATTACTTTTTAATAACTTATCTTACTCTCAATGTGAAAAGCAACCACCCATTATTTTTATAACCCAACCACAAGTTTGGTTTTATCGCATTCTATTGGGTTACTGATATAAATTCTCCCTGAATCTATTTTATTAAGATTATTATGTTCACCAACCTGCAAAACGCGTGTAATGGAAATCTTGGCGATGATATTTAGTATCTCTAAACCATTGTTATGGTCGTCGAAAGGTCACGTGCAATATAATCTGCTTACTACGAAATCTATACGTAAGCTTTGTTAGTTAATAATAAATAATGGCAAAGAGTTTTCCCAATATTCATCAAGTTACATCATTAATGACACACATTTTGCACTCTCTATGAGAAACATTTGGCTTTTTCTTACAAACCTGCAAATCATTGATTATCACGCGATTACACCCATCAATTGGACGGCAGAACCTCACTAACCTGTACTTAATGGTACTCAAATAGTACCTTAAGTGCTCAGAAGCAATAAACAGAAATATTCAATCATGTTATTAGCAGTCGTAAAGCCTAGCATAACGTCTAGGTCGTATGACTTATGATAAACTGAGTCAATGACATTATATGCGTTCACGATCTGCTGCAATCCTTTGCATTCAACAAACATAATTTTGAACTTTATTAAACGCATCTCAAAGCTTAAATTTGAATATTCGAGTCCTCTATTAGTTGTAATCACGCCTTTGTATTCATGTCCATTGAGTGCTCACATTACTGCACGAAGTCTATCTTTCTTTGTTGACATGAGACGTCCTCCATCCCTTTCTAATGCACGATTACCTTGCATCAGTCTATCTCCTTCTGCCGTTGCATTCTTTACAGGTCTTTAGTTGTCCGTACGACTGTTCGTCTTGTTTTCATCACCATTGAAAAGTTATTCAATTGTGGACAATGAGATCTCCTTTCTAGAGAGCAATGCTTTTTGTTTTTACATTTAAACCTTTTTTCTGTTTTTGTGGGCGTGAGTACCGGTTGTAATTTGAGCAAGTTGTTTGATTGTTAGATATAGGTGGAATTCCGTGGGTGTTGGTACAAGTAATAGAGAAGCTAGGTATCTACCGAAGTCATGTCAGAACCGGTGTTCATGTATATTTTGTTACCTTGTTTGTTACGGACATTAGACAGGAGTTCGTAGTAAAGTACATATACTTTACTTGCGTTATAGACAGACAATGATATGTGTAATGTCTGTGACGCCATATTACGCAAAGAGCTTCAATGCCGTTTACAGGTTGTATAACCTAAAAGCGGAGCATGTGGGCTGTAAGTGCTAATTTGTGAGTAACATTACTCTTATCTTCTGTAACTGTTGGTAGCGTAGATATGGAAGTGTTTCTACGAATTCAAACCGTCGAAATCGTACTTCATATTCGCGAACTACATTTACGTCATCATGTAGATCAACAGCTTGCTCTAGTTCATAAAAACTTTCAATAATCTTTGTTCTTTTTACTTCAAATTCTAAGTATATGTGCTATAGATCGTTCTCAATATAGAGATTTGCCTTGACAACCCTTAAAGAATACGAGCCTCATTTTGCACAATACTGTACAAAGCAACACGATTAACCTCACTTATCTGCGATACCGTCCCCTCTAAATGACTCGTACGAAACAAGGGTTACATGAGAACTTGGAACTAAGAAGGAAAGGATGTGACATGAGATTAGTAGTAAGTTTGAGGAATGTTCGTGGGTGAGAAAATGCAGAGTGTGGACATAAATTAAATATGTTTATTTGTGACGAGATAATACACATACATTAACTCTTTAAGTTGGAATCTACAGAATGCTACCTAAATATTACTTCGTTTAAGTTCATACATGTGGTTATTAAAATCATTCTTGTAAATTGTAATTAATAAGCAGGGGTGGCCCAGGGGTATCGGCCCCAACTTACAAGTTTTAGTTCACGCCTTCGCGGGTTCTAACTGAGGCGGGCGCTTTACTCTGTGTAATTTATTTCAACACCACTGCTTTTAAAACTTTAAAGGAAAACATCGTGAGGACACAAGCATGTCCAAAAGAAAGCACATAAAAAACCCGCACTGGTTCAGCGTGTTGGATCACAGACCATTCTCTCACCTAGAGAGGAGGGCTGAGTTCTAGATGATGTTTCCACTGAACATTATAAGGGTGATTATTTATGTATGTCGTGACTTTTGATGACAAATAAGTAAGGCAAGAAACAACCCCAAAAGATATTTTGTATTGTAACGGGGCAAAATTTTAATATTTATTGAATGCCAAAATAACAATACGTTATCGTACCAGAGATTTCGAAACAACATCTATACTGCATCGCATTTTGGTCTACGAGAAACACATTCGATAGTAGTAGCACATTTCGAAACTAGAAATCGTGAGATCGCGCATTTTAATGTTCGGGGTTGAGCATTCGATCGTTACAAGCAGCTAGGTAGGTTGTTAGACGTACGGTATAGCTTAACAATAATGTTAAAACTACGTATATAAAGCTTTATTCGATCAGACTTGATAGCAGAAAACTTGCAACAAGAATTCTTACGGAGTGCTCTTTGAGAAGCTTACAAAAATTCCTTCTTGTAATTGCCAGAATATTCTAATCTGGGTTGTCGGCTCTAGTGATTGGGTTACTGGCGGGCTTTCTCTGCCTTTCTTTTGTTAATTCTGATTAAACTTTACCATCTAGCCGATATTGGTATGGTAGAGGGACGATCTTCGCAGGATGGTTTCGCAGCTGGACAAAAGATGCCAAGAATCGAGACAAATGGCCGCGATTGGAGTGGTTTATGTCCTGCAATGGAAAGCTGTAAGCTGTTGTTGATGATGATTAACCGTTAACATTTTTTTTTGAGGTGGAACATCAAATACCTTCTTCCGCTCTACGTGGAGCGAGAGGGAGTGTCAAACTTTTACTGACTAAACCCACACGTGTTCTTTCAGTGCCCTTTGCGTTCAAGAGCCGCGGTAACTCTTTCAAACAATCCCGCGACCCTGGCAAAGTTTGTAGTTACCATTAGCCAAAAATGTTTATGGCAATGATTGTCAGGATTTCAAAATTAGAACATTTATAATTTTGTCTTGTTTCTTGAATCTCAATTAAAATTAAAAGTCAAGAATGTTCTCTTTGTAAAACAGTAAATTTAATCTATCCCACGCCCTACAAACGCCTACATACCATTTCTAGATCAATAAACACATCCTTTGCTTCTAAACTCCTAGTCTTTAAACAAGGTATTAGCGACAACAGACAGGGGTGGAGCTATTGTCACTACACCTAGATCCTTCTAGGCGACTTGTTTTGTAAATATCGCTTTAAGGACTCATGGCGGGGGGTTTAGTTGGGGGTGTAAAGTTATGTTGGAGTGTGAGTAAGTACAGTCTATAAACGTAGGTAGCAGTGTCTGTAATGTTTGCCATTTTCAAAATGGTATTTCAGAAGGTTTTTTTTATTGTTGATAGGTTCACGTTTGAGCGCTTTCTTACATGATGGAAAGCGGCGATGCGTTCAGCGAGAGCTTTTTGTCAACATAATATAATTATGTAATTATATTATCTTCAGGATTATCTGATGTGCTCATCCATTGGCACCTTTTGCAAAAGTTCTATAACTACATATTGTCTGTCTATCAACTTCTGAGAATTAGATATCGTCGGCTTTATCCCTACGTTAAATTTTCTGTTCATAAATATGTCATTTAGAAACCAATCTGCATGAATCAGAGTGTGAAATCACGCATCCCTTCACTTCGTAACTGAATTTATTTCATATCTCATCAAGGCTCAAGCCTATGCAATATGAAATTTTCGAAGGGAGTGCGAAATCAGTGCACGATTTTCACATCTCAAAAATACATTAAAATATAACAAATGAGTGTTCAGAATCTCCTGACGATAGCTGCAACCCTTACAACAGTCCCCAACGAATGCAATATTACCTTGTCTTTGTAAATTTATTATTATTATACAACATTGCATTTTGAGGGTTGAAATCGCATAGTGCATTTGATGGCAGCTGCTTCTGCGTCCAGTGTGGGGTAGAAATTATAAACAATCCGAATGAAAACAAACCTTAAATCTTTCTCAACAAAGTCCAATTTCATGTGTAAGCAATCAAAATCCCATAGGCACATATGGGATGCCCACCCTCAAAATTAGATTTAGGCAGAAAAA
Organism: Mythimna impura; assembly: GCA_905147345.3. Lineage (NCBI taxonomy): Eukaryota > Metazoa > Arthropoda > Insecta > Lepidoptera > Noctuidae > Mythimna > Mythimna impura. The sequence continues at coordinate 3,288,107 of LR990349.1, forward strand.
ATTACTTAATGGGGTGTTTTCTGTATGAACGGCGAGAGAAGACGGTGTCGTATTTTTTCTAAATCTGTCCGTATTCGTGTATCCACGTTGATATATGAGGATCTGGGGGATTTCAGGGCAGATTAGTTTTACCCGAATTTGCTGTGGATTGAAATACATTGTGTAGATGTTAGTGATATATTAATATTTTATTACCTAGTAAAATAGGTAATGGTAAAGTTATTGAGCAGAGTTAGTTTGAGTCAGTAAAATGTTCATTAGCTTTAATAAATCTTTATGAGGAAAAAAATTAAATGACTGAAATTATGAGGCAAGAAACGTACGGAAAACAAAGTTTGTTTACAATAATTCGTATTAAGGTACGACTATTATATCCGATCATCATTTCAACCAAAAGACGTCCATTGCTGGACATATAGGCCTCCTCCAAGTGTCGCCGCAATGACCAGTCTTGTGTCTCGCATCCATCGGATTCCCACGATCGTAGGAACACTGATGTATTTTTGTCGGTAAAAGTCTGACACTTCCTCTCATTGCATCCAGATCAGGAAAGGTTATTTAATGATTGACCCTCAAAAGAAAAGAAAAAGGTGTAATGATGTGATTTATAGATTCTAAAGTATTCAGAAAGCATACACTTTCTTCAAACAACGCAAATAACATAGTAGGAATCTAAACAACTTGAATAATGACTGTGCTGAGTTCGAGAGCTGTTGATTTGCAACGATTCAATTGGACTTGTGGGAATATCATTGGCAATCGTGACTCATAATAGCTGCCTGGTTATCTTTTAATACATGAAATAGTCTTGGAATCACTGGCTATAGAGGCTATAATAATGATTTTATAGTGAGAATATTACCATATGGTTCTTTGCCCATTCAAGGTCAGTTTTGCATTGATAATTTTCTTGGTATTGTTTATTTCTTTAAGCGGTACCAAGGACAGTATATAGGTAAGGGCTGACGCCATCTTGTTTCCCAATCTATGAAAAAATACATCAATGCTAGCCGACTCGTCAAACGTTGCTCTGCCATATAGATAATTATCAAAGAAATCGTGATTGAAAAATTGAGGATGATGGAAGGAGTGTAAAGATACTTTATAACTTAACTAGCTGAGCCGGCAAACGTTGTTCTGCCATATAAATAAAAAAAAAAAAAAAAATAGATGTTGGCCGATTCTCAGACCTACTCAATATGCTCACAAAATTTCATGAGAATCGGTCGAGCCGTTTCGGAGGAGTTCAAGTTCGAACACCGTGACACGAGAATTTTATATATTAGATTAATTTAAATATTTCGGAGTAATTCGATAACAGACACTGTGACACGAGATTTTTATATATTAAGTAGATTCTGTTGTGTAAAAGGGATCAAAGTTGTGCTATAGACAACAGAAAGACAGAAATATTCACTCTATATTGAGTTATTTTATTGTCTACCAAAAATAGTTTCTTAACATCAACATACTGGGCGTGTCACAAGTCGAAGGTCGATACAGCCAGCGTAGACGCGGGTTTGCCGACGACGATTATGGGTCATGGCTCACCGTCCGGCCGCCCGGTAAGGACCTATTCCAAGCCATCGACGGCGCGTAATGTTCCGCGTGCGCATCAAAGAGTTGTCATTAATACCGCAGGGGCCTAGTAAGGCCGCGGTCCTTAGCGGGCGATTTCTGAAAAGTATACCGTGGTTCTGGAACGCAAATGGCAACTGAAGGAAACAGAAGGGTTTTAGACAGTAAAAGTCTGAGATACCCTCTCACTTCACCCTAGAATGGGAAAAGTCATTGCAAGATTCCCCACCTTACAGCAACTTAAGGGGTGACTAGACAGTTGCAAACTAGCGTTCCAACCAAGGTCATCTTGGTTTATTTGTTTGGTTAGTGTTGCGGCTACATGGATGTAAACCATGCGCCAACACGTTCAGTGGTTGGGAAAACGCGCCGCCCAGCCAAGGGCGTTAAAGGTCACGTTTTACAACTACTGTCTACACGGATTGAAACTAGCAAAGTCACCTTGGTTGGGACGTTGGTTTGCAACCATCTGGTCACCCCTTAACTATGACATTAAACTTATCCATTTCCCAAAACACAAAGACTCACTATCCTTTTGTATTTAACGGTATTATAGAGACGTTTATTACCAAATAGTATCAGAGAATTAAATTGCCAAAACGAAAGCTGTAGAAAGTAGAAATTCGTATCTGCTCTCAAAGCCCCCAATGTAAGAATTAATTCCCATTGTGTGATCCGTGGCCTGTGGTGAAAAGGGGCGAGATTATACTCATTTTACCGTGAACAGTTTTAATCCTGAGTTTTAACAGTAGAACTCGGTTTAATAAGGAAAATACTTCCTGAAATAAATATACCAGACTTGCTTCAGTGATTTCACCCGCGTGAAATTGAAAAATATCCTCAAGTAAAGAAAGAAAGAAGAAAGAAAAACGGTTTATTCGCGCGAAATGACGCAATCTTAAAACTAGTAAACAAACATTGTCAATTGATAGGGAAGATATGCGTCACATCCGCGCAAAACGGCCTAACAGCATAAAGCAAACAACATAACAACACATAGTAACATATTATAGTAGGCACTCCCGGGATAAAATGTATCCTACAAGCATGACAGAACTTGGTCTATTCGAGTGCCAATTTTCATCCAAATCTGTTCAGTCCTTTGGATGTGAAAGAGTAACAAACAAACTTTCGCCTTCATGATAATAGCTTTGTCTGTTTGCCTAAAAATATTGGACTTTGTTTCTTTTTCGTGAAGATATTCCTGTCTGTCGCTATTCAAAGCCTCTAAGTAAGTGGTGTGGGTTTCATTACGTCAGGTAGTTCAATACATTATTTGGCAAAAAATACAGGTAGCAAATATGTCTTGACGTCACGTCAGGCGTTTTGTAAACATTCATTGTATATACAGCTAAGGAGCGGAATTCCCTATCGGAGTCTGTTTCCTGATAGCTACAACTTGGGGTTCTTTAAGTCAAGAGTGAATAAGTTTCTTCTAGGCAAGCGTGCTCCACCGACCGCATCATCGCTTACCATACCATCAGGTGAGATAGTGGTCAAACGTGTGCCTGTCACACTAATATTACAAAGGCTAAAGTTTGTTAGTGCATCTGTATGTTTGTTACTTCTTCACACTCAAACAGCTGAACGGATTTCGATGAAACTTTGTACACGGGTAGAACATGTCCTGCAGCATCACCTTTTACCCCGGGACTATGTTGTAACTATGTAAATAGTTCAATTCCTGAATGGAGTCTCAAAGATTTTTCCGAATCGCAAAACATTTTTTTTTTCTGTGACGTAACAACAAATTTACTGTTTTCAGATTTATTCGTATACCTGTGTTATAAGACCTTGCTTCATTCTAAATTTCAGGATTCTGGGTCAACGGGAAGTACCCTATGAATTTTGATTCACTAGAGTGTCAAAATATACGTTGTTTTGCGACATAAACGGCTGTTCTTCTTCTCTTTTTATCTTTTTTTCCGTTAACTTAGAAGTTTGATTTGTTCAGAGCGCCAAGGGACCGCAGACTTGAGTATATGGTTTTAATTTCAACTCAATACCTGTATCTATGCGTTCCCGAGATAAAGGGTCTTGACAGACAGAGAGACGGACAACAAAGTGATACTATAAGGGATCCGTTTTTTTCCTTTTGTGGTACGGAACCCTAAAAAGATCTAATCAACTGGCGTTGGTCAAGTTGCTTCTCTCGTTACTAAGTTCTCACTCGTTTCTAAGGTAATTTCCAAGCCATTCATTAACTAACTCACAACCAATTCATACCAAACAACATATATTCACGAATTCACTTCGAATTAACAGGAGTATTCCTGTAGACATCGCCGTGTCACCGCAGGCGTCAGCGGGAGCCGCAACAATGCGCGGTAATCTATTTGCACAGAACGTCAACCGTACAATACCATGAACTCTCACAAAAGGGTGTTTACTTAAAACCCCTTTCACACCTCCATTGTTCATTGACCACTCACCAAAGACCCCAGAGTTTACTTAAAAATTTACCTCTAAACTCTTCAGCCAACACGAATCGGAGCGGCGCGGTAGATCAACTCAAAATGGCCGCCGCGCTCTGAATGGCCGTAATGCTGAATCGAGTGGTCCTTGCGTAGTGTGCAGGAATTTTAAACATACGACGCTGATAATATATTCGAATGCGACGAGATTTGTATGTTTTGAGGATGCTTATTATCAAGAGTGTATGAGTGGGGTTTTAAAAGCCTTGGGATTTTTGGGTGTTCTTAGCAGGGTGTTTGAATATGATTGTGTCAGGAGATTGTATGCATACGAAGTGTGAGAGGGGATTGAAAGGATTGAGGAACCCACTTTTCCTAACTGTCACCACATGAGGTCCAAACGACCTCATGTGGTGACAGCTAGGAAAAGTGGGTGTTTTTTTTTAGGTGGAAAGTCATCTAATGACAAATCCCGCTCTTGGGCGGAACGGTAGATAGTGTCAGACTTTACTGACTAAAAACCCACTCCTGTTCCTTCTGTGCCTCCGTCCCAGGGCCCCGGGTTTAGGAAAAGTGGGTTGAGAAAACTAGAGCAATGTAAAACACAAACATCTTATTACAAAAAATACAACCGACTTCAATGTAAAAAAATACACTAAAAAGTGTAAAATAACTTTAGGTTGACTGGAAGGAAATGTCTAAGGCATTCAGTCCGCCTCTATATTTTTGTGTGCATTTGATAAATAAATAATTTCGGAAGTCGGTGTTCTTATCATAGTTTTGTCTTTTTGTTATTTTACACAAATTTCCGAAGTTAAAGTTATTTTACACTTTATAGTGTTTTGTTTTATATTGAAGTCGGTTGTATTTGTTTTTGTAAAAAGTTTTTTATTTTACACTTTTTGGCTGTGGCTCAGCCAAACTTAAATGCCTTACACCTTTCGGCAACATTATCAAATCAGTTCGATGCTACATTATAGCCAGAGTACATCTTATGACAATTCTAATCATCCCAAACACGGCTACATACAGCCAAACATCTAACCTCCTTCTATTTGAAATCGGTTAAAAATGTAAATGTCGACAGTTCTAGTTATTCCGTTATACTTTTGACAGGTTTTCTTGTCTACAGCTTTTGTAGTGAAAGTACTCGTATCGTTACTTGAATCTAAATCAAGCATCATAACAAATTCTAACAATATAATCTTCTCGAAACTAAACCCTGTGATATCGTTTGATGTTAGCCCCCACCTAATCCCGTGCCCCCCTTAGTAAACTCATCACATAAATAAACAATAGCTTGAGACGTTTTAAAACTTTGATATGAACATTAAACCAACACATACAAACACCAAAACATCTATTGGCAGACAACAAGAGCACTTTCATAAACTTACGCACTCCCAACAGCTGTTACACCCATCTAACTTGACAAGATCCCTCTCTCTTTTACAAACTCCCTTCTTGCACCCGATTTTAGGAGGATAAAGACGGGAAAGGAAGGCCTAGTTGGTCTGGTCCTTAGATACAAGGGTCGTTGAAGGGGCGCCTTTGTCCCACGTGTGGGACCCCACGCATCGCGACAAGTGATTTAGTAGTTGTTACAAAAAACTTTGGTTTTGAAGATAGTTACCGGCGTGTATGTGAGAGATAAGTACTATCGATTTTTCGAGGGTAGTTTTGCTACTTGTGTGCAAAAACTTGTAGGTGCTTCAGTTTGGCGGTGTGTATCTGATAATATACAGAATGATTTTTCGAGTAGGCGTGTATGGAAAACCGTTAACTGGAAGGAATATCTAAAAATACTTAGAGAGAGCAGCGGCCCCGACTTACGAGTTGCAGGTCGCGGGTTCAAAGCCAGCCAGGCGCATTACTTTGTGTAATTTATTTCATCACCACTGCTGGAAAACATCGTGAGGAAACCAGCATGTCCTAGAACCAAAAATTCGAAGATGACATCCACCAACCCGCACTGGGCCCGCGTGGTGGATTACGGCCCATTCCCTCTCCTAGAGAAGAGCAACAGCTTATAAAATGAGCTTCTGTAATGAACTCTGTGTTCCCAGTATTATAAAACTAACTGTCTCCACCACTAACAAAATCAATAACATTATAATACGGACACCGAATGTTAATCAATATGTCAACACACGCTGTCAACGTGTCATCATGGCGACGTTGGAATGCCGAGTGTTCTCAGAATACTGTGGCATCAGCCTTGAATACTATGTTTAATGTTTACTTGAAGTTACGACCAATGTTTGAATGGCTTCGGTACTAAATTTGTGGGTAATTGGAGTTTTAGACATTTGCGATGACTCACTAGATAAGAATCACATTTATTTATTTTATTACCGACTTCTGCGGCGTTCGCTTGTAACACGGGAATGGTCCTAATGAAACTTACTACCTTAAAAAGTGGTGTTCAAAGTTGTGATTTTATTTTATGTAATTGTATCCGAACTTATGGACTTTAATTACTTTAATTCTTTATTGTACACAAAAACATAATATATGGAGATGCAGACATTTCATGTACAAAGACGAGCTTAACTCACGCAGTTCGCTTCCTTGGTTTATTAACAGTAGCAGAGATATTTGGGAATGTTTCATATATCCGGGGTCTAGCAACGAAAGGAATGTTTTGTTGGTGACAAAGTCGAACTGAGGGCAACTGAAGAAGCAAGGGTGGGTTTTGGTCAGTAAAAGTCTGACACGCCCTCTCGTTTCACCCTAGAGCTGAAGAAGTCATTAGATAATTTCCCCCACCTGCCAAAAAAAGTAGAAAGGAGATGGCGGAATCAAGTCATGCAATTCCCGCGCACACTCTCCAAAATGCAACCTGTAAAATACCGAAAGGCTGGCTACCCTGCGCCTGTGCTCGAGGCTTTGTAGATTGGATTTAACCAAATCTGGATCCCCAATTAGCCTCTTCGCACGCCATTTCATCGAGTCCAAAGCTGCTAGATGGCATGATGATGAATAATTCGAAAAAATACACTAAAGTAGAGGAGAATAGTAGGGAGCAGTGGTGACTGAGTGGTAACGGCCCCGACTTACGAGTTGTAGGTCGTGGGTAAAAACCCAGCCAAGCGCATTACTTTGTGTAATTTATTTCATCACCACTGCTCTCAAAACGGTGAAGGAAAACATCGTCAGGAAACCGGCATGTCCTAGAACCAAAAATTCGAAGACATGTGACATTCACCAACCCGCACTAGGCCCGCCCGCATTCCCTCTCCTAGAGAGAAGGCCTGAGTCCCAGCAGTGGGAACATTAAAAGGCTGATTATGCTATTATGCTATATATACACAAAAGCAGGGCTCTTCCAGTTTACACCATTTTAAGGATCTTCAACGCACCTTCACTAGTTACTTAGGACGCCTACCGAACGTAAATGATGAATACATAACACATTCATCTATCCAACTCGCGCTAATGCTGTTGTATGCAAATGATAACACAACCAATTTGGGTAGGTAATTAAGTCTGTTCAAATTTTACGTCCGTGTAGCTGAATTTAATTACTTGGGTGTTACATCGGCGGATTTGGCGCAGGGCGTCAACGGTGGCGCCGGCTTTATGCCTGTAGGTAGGAATAACAGGCTGCTGTTATATGGTAGTGTAATGTCAAACGAAAATATGTGACTATATGTGGCAATATATTGACTGGTAGAAAATGCCTTAAGTCTGCCTCTGTACTTTTGTATTCATAAAGAATTTCATAAATATAGATAATCTGGAAATCTCTGAACCCACTGCGGGCTCAGGTTGGCCGCTGCAAAGATAATCTGGCCAAATGGGGTACCCTTAACCCATCGCAAACACAGTGCTAGTATGCAGCCCCTTCCAAGGATATGCGTCACGTCCTTTCCTGCCCTGCTTGTACAATAACCAGACCTTCCACGACTTATGCGAGGTCAACGACAGAGCTGTCCAGGTGGCTAAACATTGCTCAGACCAAATTTGAGTCAGATTTTTTTTTATTTGTTATAAACTAGTGCTTGACTGCGATTCCACCAGATGGTAAGTAGTGACGTTATCGTTGATGGTGAGGCGCACTAATTTATTAAGAGCCTATTCACTCTAGCCTTAAAGACACCTAAATTATAATCGGACGGGAAGACCGCAGCAGGCAAGTTGTTCCAGTCCTTCGATGTACGCGGTATAAATGACGAGGCGAAACGCTTGGTGCGGACCGTAGAGGTTTCAACAACGTAAGCGTGGATACTCGTCGTTAGTCGGGTTGTCCGATGGTAGAAATAAGATGGTGGAATCAGATCATGTAATTCCCGCGCACACTCTCCAAAATGCATCCTGTAAAACACCGAGAGGCTGTCTACTCTACGCCTGTGTTCAAGGCTTTCAAAGAAAGATCGACAAGAAAGAAGAAGAAGAATCTAGCGACCTGCCCCAGCTTGGCACGGGTGGTTTAAATCCTTGAAATTCTCGGTTGTTGTCTACTATAATACCTATGCATGTTAAATACATGTAAACTTTTCTCATTAATCACTTTGTCTATTAATGAAAACCGCATACAGTGTTCAGTAGTTTTTGAGTTTATCGCGAACAGACTGACAGATCCGGTGGGGGACCTTGCTTTACAAAATGTATGGATACGTGAGGATAAGGAAATTGGCGGTTTTTTCGTTGAAAGCGATCTGTTAAGGACTACTTGTGAATGGAATTGACAGAAAAATGTGAAAGGTGGATGTTACCTATCTACTTCTCTGGATATTCAAGCTATATCTATCATTAAATTGGTTATAGTAGCCAATGGGTTGCTACTGATATTTACACTTTTCAAATGTTTCTAAAAGTCGAAGTCGTCGGGCTCAAAAGAAACACAGATACTGACTGTTATGAATCGTGATCTGTTGTTACGTTGCGCCATATACATCCACAGTTTTATTTAATTGAATTATTTTTTTGAGTCCATCTCAAACAATTTTTTTTCTGACCTGTGTTTGGCAACCTGTACAGCTCTGTTATTATCCTCGTAAAGATCCTAAAAAGTGCAGGATGGGCAGCATAGCAGGTGACACATGTCCTGTGCAGCGGCTCCACACTGGCACTGTGTTAGAGATGGGTCGAGGAAGCCCCAACACTGCTCACTATTAATTAACCTACCCATTGTTCCAAATGCATATCTCGTATTCCTGCTACACTCCGGTGTGACCGTCGGCACACAAGGCCCTAAGCGATCGTCTTCAAGTCTGCAGTTAAATCCATGTGCTAACTTAAACCTCGTTTGACAACGGATTAGTTGACGTGCAGTTTGTATCATCACTGCCTCCTTAAGCGTCCTTGTAATGAGACTTAATGGTGCAATTTATGATGCAACTTTGTGAATTTACTGAGAATGAAAAAATGTTATGAAAGGTTTTAATTTTGTTATAAATTGTATGTCTAACTTAAAAATATCGTTATATTAATTAGTGTACGTTGATTAACTGTTGTAATACTAGCAATATTATCAATAACTGATCGCTCGTTATCTAAGGCTCTTGCTGTTCATTAAAATTATTGCTAATAGAAAATTAAAGCTATGAAAATGCGTCTTCACATCATCGTCGCTTTGTCACGTGTCACTTCTGGATGTTTTCTTCTGTGTTTTATCTTCTTCCAAAGCTGAGAGATTGTTTCATTTGAAAGAGTTACCGCGGCCCTGGAATGGAATCATTATCATCATCATCATCATCATCATTTCAGCCGAAAGACGTCCACTGCTGGACATAGGCCTCCCCCAAGTGTAGCCACAATGAACGGTCCTGTGCGTCTCGCATCCATCGGACTCCCGCAACCGTTACCAAGTCATCGTTCCACCTGTCACCTGTCGGTCGATGGAACGCCATACGCAATATTATTTATTTATTTAAACTTCATGTACAGTGGTGGTACATAGGCGGACTTAATGACACAAGGCATTCTCTACCAGTCAACCATTGGGTTTAAAAAGACAACAATGTAGTAAAAGATATTTGAAATAGAATGTAGTATCGTTAAATTAAGTTGCATAAAATAATAAAATAATATAATAAACTAATAAATACTGTGATAAATATGAAATCATTATAATTAAGAGAACTTAACATATAACAATTATGACGAAGACCGAACTAAGGTTGAGTGAGAGGACTATTAATAATGGAACAAAAACCCAATCCTGCAAATAACACAAATTGTCGCTTACGCTGTTCTTCCTGAAAAGGTTCGAAATGTAGATTTTAGTCAGTAAAAGTCTGACACTACCTCTAGTTCCACCTACAGCGAGAGAAGTTACATGACGATTTAGCACTTAAAAAAAAAACTTTTTCTTCTCTATATCATTTTTTTTTAATCAAGTCTACATATTATGTCTTATAACGTAATACCATGTAAAAGTAGGTACTTAAACTATTATAATTAATTAGAACCTACAAATTCATTGCTCTTGTCCCGCGTTAATTAGGGTCGGCTAAACACGTTTTTTTCTTCCATTCTGTTCTATCACCAGTCAAGCTATCACTAACTCCCTTTACTTTTATATCACTCCTCACACAATCCATAGACCTTTTCTTTGGCCTCCCTCTCCCTCTCCATCCATCCACATATATACCCATAAAGCTAGAACTACATTAGACCGACGCACAAGTGTAACACGCCTGATTTGTACGTAGAACGACGTCGCGTGGCGTGGATCAAGTGTAGCTCTACAAGTCTAGTTTCCATATAAAATATATGGAGACCGACGCGTCCGGATCGGCGTGTGTGGCACACGTGGGCGCAATGTAGTTCTAGCTTAGCTTAAGCTAGAGACTAGACTTGTAGAGCTACACTTGATCCACGCCACGCGACGTTGTTCTACGTACAAATCAGGCGTGTTACACGTGTGCGTTGGTCTAATGTAGTTCTAGCTTTACTCTTTTAGTAATGCGTTTTAATTAGTATCTACGTAGTACCTAACATAATAGATATCTAACAACGCAGCATATGAAGTCTTAACCGGCTGTTTTAATCCTAAATCCTCGTCCTAACTTCTGCCCGTTTTAGTTGCTCGTTAGACAACCAGCTTAGCTGCCGGAGACTTTGTATAATTAAGCAAGTTAGCGCCCTCCGGCGTCGCTCGTGGTCCTGTTTACTTTTATACTTTGTGGTAAGTACAGCGAGTGGTATGTAGTGATAGGTTATACACGGTCTGTGTTACGGAAGGATAAGATTAAGGTGAATGTGCGCCAAGAAAGTCCGTAAAATTGCATTTTGCAGATCAGTGCCTAGCTGTATGGTGATTAAAATGCAATTATCGGCCGTAATACGTATTTAATTATGGGATTATAGTCATTAAATTCACCAAAATAACCCTCTTAGTTCAGCTAATTCGATTGAATAACTTGTTCTCAATATTTCTTATTATAGAATAGTCTTTTATTTAGTACGAAGTAAACTCGGATCTATCAAGTTGTAGGTGTGTTTAAAATGGACCCTCACGAATAATCAGGTGTATTTCGGTGCGATTTGGGAGAGCTCTATTTCCATGTTCAGTTGTGGCCGGCTTCATCACCTACCCTCTAATTTAAAACTTCCGATAAGGTCTTATTTTAAAAAAGGAGCTATGCACCAGTCCAATTTCCCTTCAACAACTCGCCAAGCAATTTCTACCCGCAAAACTTCACTTTTTTAATTCCAAAGAGACTGTCTCTCAGGTTGTGCAGAATTAAATCCGTACGCCAAGTTCGTACACTCGGCTTAGGCCCACAGCGTGTATAATTAAATGCGATGACACCCCTAGGCGCTAGAGCTAGTAGGCAGGATTTGTATTAACACCTTCGTGTTTTGGCAGAATAGAGGATTAGCGGCCATGTTTGAATGTATTCTGGTACGTAATTGAGGTTCGAGATTGGTGTGGGATGAGATTTGGAGATTCTGTACTGTTTGGCGAGATTTCTGCTAGAGCCGATGAGAGTTTTTAGTTTTTCTTTAATCTACTAATTAACTCTAAAATGTAGGATATTGCTCCGAGTCTTAAAGATATTAAAAACAATTTTTTGACAAACAGCCAGATCTTTGAAAGTCGTTACAGTTAGTCAGACGCTAGATAGTCTGACCACATCGCCCGGAGGACACGGTGGGTGGGGCACACGGTAGAGGTGTGACCCGCTTGGGCAGAGCACCGCCGTGTCCTCGTGGGGGAGATCGGCGGCAACGATACCGCGCGCCGGGCCTTGGTAGAGACCATGGTCCAAAGCGAGGAGGAGTGGCAGGCGGTCGCCTCCTTCTGCGAAGCAGTAATGTTAGCAAAGGAGGAGGCCGCACCGCACGTGCACGCGCGAGGTAGCGGCCTTCACGCCCCAGCCGCCGGGATTCCGATCCCGATTTCCGGCCACCGTAAGATCTAGCTCTAGATCTAGCCGTTCGATCGTCCGTTAACTGTCCAGTCCAGACCGTGCTCAAGTCGTTGACGGCGCGTACTGTTCCAAGCGCGCCTCAAGATGTTAGCCAACCGTAGGGGCCCAGCAGGGTGGAAGCCTACTGGGGCCAAGGGTCTGTTTCTGAAAGGAAGACTCGGCCCTGGTATAAAAGGCAACGAAGGAACAGGAGTGGGTTTTTAGTCAGTAAAAGTCTGACACATCCTCTTGCTCTGCCCAAGAGCGGGGAATGTCATTGGATGATTTTCCCACCAAAAAAAAAACTAGGCTGTTGAAGTCTAATAGGCAGTCCATCTACAACATTGAATATCCAAGATCATGTATCCATGTTGATTGAATACCATATAACCTCCACAACCCAGTTACTGAGCAAAATTAGTAAGCACATTCTTTATTACCAAGAGAACCAAGGTTACCGATATAGTACCACAGAATAAGAAATGAAGAATCGCTAAACTTAAGTGGTAATGGGCAGGGTATATTGCTCGCAGAACGGATGGCCGTTGGGGCCGAAAGGTTCTGGAATGGTGACCACGTATCGGAAGACGTAGCGTTGGAAGGCCTCCTACAAGGTGGACCGATGACCTGGTAAGGGTTGCGGGAATCCGACGGATGCGAGACGCACAGGGCCGTTCATTGTGGCGACACTTGGGGGAGGCCATGTCCAACAGTGGACGTCTTTCGGCTGAAATGATGATGATGTTGATTCTTTATTAGAAAATTTTCCAAATTTTTTAAGATGCCTGCATTCTTTCGTCATTCAAAATAACGAAGACTTAAAAAAGGCTTATTCCATTTCTCACACTTCCATACTTAAAAGCAAAACAAGCTCAGACTCGTCTGCCGGTACTTTCCGAGAACCATGCATGAGTCAATGTTTACGTGACGTCACCGTCCCTGATAACGTGAGTAATGATAAGACTGAGTCAGCTTTCAACGTTTCATTAGACATTCGTTGTCGATATGTTCATTGTGTTTTGTTTATAACAGATTATAACTACATTAGTACCTATACTTAAAAAAAAAAACCTGGCAACTGTTGGCATTCAGTAATTCCGTGATTTACTCGAATATTTCACAAAACTTGTTCCAGGAAATACGTGTTTTTTTTAAACCCTTAAAAGTTATTCAGAAAAATTGTTGTCATTCAGAATATCGATTAAATGGGCAAGGCTCCTATGTACCTATGTACTTTTTTATATTTTTAATGACGGCTAAGTACAACCCGGGGAAACTTTCCACGGGTAGTGTGAAATTGAAACCCGGGGCCCTGGGACGATGGCAAGGAAGGAACAGGAGTGGGTTTTTAGTCAGTAAAAGTCTGACACTATTTTCCGCTCCGCCCAAGAGCGAGATTTGTCATAAGATGATTTTCTCACCTAAAAAAAAAAAGGCAAGAGTGAATAGGTTATTTCTAGGTAAGCGCGCACCGTCGTCGACCGCATCGTCGCTTTCCATCAGGTGAGATAGCGGCCAAGCGCGAACCCATCAAGAACAAAAAAAAATATGAGCACATTATGGAAGGCCAAAGTTCACGTAAATAGCAGATTTTCAGAGGTCTTTACTTACTAGATTAGTTTTTCACAAATTTATGTGTTGATTTCTATAGAAGTCTAGACAATAGCTGTGTATCCAAAATATCTAGGGAAAATATCTTCGAGACTCCCATTCGGGAATTGAACTATTCACATAGGTAAGTTTGTACGGAACTCTCAGTGCTCAAGTCCGACTCGCATTTGCCCAGTTTTTTTTTTTTAATTAACATTGAATAAAAACATTTACGTCAACAATTTTTATGCGTTTTAGGTATTTATTTGTTTGCAGTCGTATCTATAAGGCCAAAGTGCAACTGAGGGATATTTTAGTCCATACGAAGTCGTTTGATGACCAATAACATTATATTTCATTTTTATTTTACAGTAATCGTGGCTTTGCGAGCACGTGCCTCTGAAACAATTGGCTGTTATACGAAAATATATCAATGAACCAAATTGTTTATTTGTACAATAACTACAGATATAAAATGTTGGACTAATATATAATTGTATAAGGTATAGGTACTGTATCATAACCTAATCGGGCGAGCAATCCCGTACTCTGTTGCTCTGTTAAATAAAACCAAATGTTTATGGTAATCGTGGCTTTGCGAGCACGTGCTTATAAAACAATTGATTGATAGCATAGCATAGCATAGTCGGCCTTATAATGTTCCCACTGCTGGGACTCAGGCCTCCTCTCTAGGAGAGGGAATGGGCCGTAATCCACCACGCGGGCCCGGGTATGTCCTAGAACCGAAAATTCGAATACATGTGACATCCACCAACCCATTGATCGATATAATAAAAAAAATCTATCCTTCAATCAATTAATCAACTAGTGCGCCTCACCATCAATGATTGCATCACTGCTTGCCATCAGGTCGGATCGCAGTCAAGCACTGCTTTATATCAATAAAAAAAAAAACTAATTATTTATTTATACAATACAGATATAAAAGGTTGTTGTACTAATGTATAATTTCAGGTATACTCGGGCAAGCAATGCATACTCTACGCTTTTACGGTTAAACTACTGAAACAATTTTGATAACATTTTGTAAGGAATAAGATGAATAAGGACATAGGCTATTTTTTTAATCTTTTCAACTTCGACTTCGCGTCCGCGATAACCAACGTAGACAACCTGTTAAAGTGGGTTTTAGTAACCAATTTCTTTTTTGGGAGTGAGAAATTGGCACATAACTTCTCTCGCTCACAGAGGGAGTGTCACACTGCTACGGACTAAATCCCACCAATATCTTCCACCAGATCTGCGACAGGATAGTTCGGTGAGAGACAGAATATCATGGTTAGGTCCCGTAACTAGGTTGCAGACAGCAGATGGCTGTCGTTCCGTGTAAAATATTTATATCCCACCACATTTGGCTTGACCGGAAGGAGCAGAATATAGCTTGGACATAGACATATCCGCGATGTATTCTGGGCTTAATGGCATTTAGATTTGTCATGCTGATAGGTGTTTACTCAGATCGCTACTGGTAATTGTAACTGGTAGGTATCAAGGCAACATCTTTGTTTTGTGATAGGCAAAATAAATACCGACGCTTGAAAGGCAAAAATTACTAAGCGACATTGAGTACCTACACTTTATAGGAGAGCGATTTAAAGTTAAAATGTTTAGAAAAAAATTAGTAAAAAATTACGAAATAGTCGGATTTAGATGTTATTAACATCATGGTAATAGTATCTAAATCCGACTTTTTTTAACTAACCATTTTTTTTCTAATTTTTTTTTTTATCACAAATCGCTCTTCTGTGCAGTTTACTCAATGTTGGTTAGTAATTTTTTTTCCGTTCAAGCGTCGATATGTAGGTAGATTTACGCACTGCGAGATAGGTTGAAAGAGTTACCGCGGTCCTGCATTGCAATAGGTAACTGAAGAAACACAGGTAGGTTTTAGTCAGTAAAATTCCGACCCTTCCTCTCGCTCCACCTAGAGAGGGGTAATGACTGATGATATCCAACCTAAAACAGTGACATAATTACTAAGTTAGATTCGTAGTCATTATATCGTCATCTCTTTAGCCTTTTCTAAAGTGGGTTAGAGGTCGGTTACTATCTCTTGCTAGCTTCAGCTTCAGTAAACTCTGATATTGAAAAAAACTCAGTTATTTTTAGTATTTCTCTGTTTTACGAAATCTTTGACAATTTCTCTAGCTATTAGTCCAAAAGTACCTACCGTTGTAAATGTTATAATTCAACCCAAAATTGGTACAGTTCACACTGAACACTTCAAAACAACACCACGGTGTGAATTGTCACATCCTGCTTTTCTCAGAGCGCACAATAAATTATTACGCACAAGTGAATTCGATACAATCAATACTATATTATGCTTTAACTCCACTCCAACCTGCACACGTGCGCGGTGTAAAAATAGGGTGCTTTAGTAATCACCATTATCACAAGCGAATGGTGATCGAATATGATGTTCTTAGTACATGGATGGACAGTTTTTGTTCATTTGATTAGATATAATCTCTTGTTTTATGTTAGGGTCGCATGTTAGTACCCAAAGAGAGTATATAAAACCGTGTAAGAAAATAAAACAGACACATTTACAGACATTGCTTGAATATAGGTTGTAGGAGAGATAGAGATATGAAAATAATGTTTAATTGGTACCAAAGTGAAAAAAATAATGAAGGTAAATAAATATGCGAACATGTTTAATTACAAAAGCAGTACATTTGAAAGTAGTGTGTGGTCAAGTGAAGAGGACGGATGAAATGCATGTTGCTAAAAGAGTATACTCATATATGTAGATGGAGAGGGAGGCCAAAGAAAAGATGGATGGATTGTGTGAGGAGTGATATGAAAGAAAAAAAAACGTGTTGCGCCAACCCCAAGTAACACGAGACAAGGGCAGGAAGATGATGATCATTTAAAAACAAAAATATTGAGGAAGATAATGCGTCACCGGTATTCCTGCAAATTATACTTGCTTACCGTATCTACCTACTTCTTACGATGTATGTCTAAATTGCCTTCTCCATCCTTATCTTACGGCTAAAGATCACGATTGTCTATGCTATGCAGCCTTTCGTGCTGCAGATCATTAGTTGCATGTTTCTTCATAACGTCCTAATTGCACCTTTCCGCAGCATTCATGTACCATCATGATGGAACTTTATACCTGAAGAGAACTTCATAAATTAGTTAGTCTCAAATCTTGAGCGGTACTGCTGGTCAAGAGTTCCTAGATGCGAATTTAGGTTCAGCAAAAATGTTTTTCGGTCTGAAATTTTTCAATAGCTGCTCAGTCTGGATTTCTGTCTCTTTGACGGATATATGCTCGACCCCTAATGCATACGTCTGTAACATAATTGTGAGAATAATGTAGACTGTTTTTATTACAGATAGGCTTACGCTTGACCACTATGTCACCTGAAAGTACCCAAGCGATGATGTGGTCGATGATAAAGCATGCTGGTTTATAGAAGTAGCCTATTCACTCATGTCTTGTAGCTTATTGTACTTGTACTTATCAGGAAACTCAGACTCCGGCCGGCAATTCCGCTCTTGAGCTGTATGCACAATGAATGAGTTGCCAAAAGGTGGCTCATCGCCGTCTGGTGATAGAACATGCTTGGTGAAATTAAGTTATGCAGTTTCAATGCACACTCCGAAATGCAACAGATAGAAAACCAACAGACTAGCACACCTCTAGTTGATCTAGTTACACCTCTCTGAACCCCTCTAGATATACAAAGGTGGTGTTATGTAATTTAGTGATACAAAGATTCTTAAATATTTGTTGGACATGTAATATTATGTTCAGACACAACTTGAGGATCTTCGAGATCTCCATCTACTTACTGGAACAATAAGACTGCCAAACATAATCAATAGAATTAAGCTGTAAACTGCTCTAAACCCCAGAGCACATGTGGTTCAAAGGGTGCAGTTCAAATAGGAGCTACGATTAAGCACCCCGGCGGCGCCTTTGATTCCACTACAACGTTGTAATCGGGGTAACGTTCTCACGGCAACACGCGATTTTGGGCTGTGGTCAGAGTGACAGCGAATTGGTATAGGCGATGATGAAACTGAAACTGACCACTTAATTCACCAGAGAGATGCGAGGGAAGAGTTATCGAGACAAAAATAGAGCTCCAACAAATAATTCATAACTAATATCGTCATCTTGTCCGTAACCCAATTTCTCTGTAGTCAGCACAAAATGTTTCCTTTCATATTTCTCTATTCGTCATCTCAATAACCACGTTCTTTATGGACTAAGGCCACATTTATAAAACTATTTATCCATGTGTTTGGATTAAACTCATTAGCAGCCCAATGAAGAATGATTAATTTTTTTTTCTCCGGACAAAGGGCAGATGTGGGAAGTAAAGTACAGATAAATTATTATTTGTAGGAGTTTTTGACCTATAGATAGCCGAATGTTATGAATAAGACGTATGTTATATAGAATTTAGAATCTGCTAATAAGCGTATTATGGTTATCGCGTTTTCATTGATAAGGCTTTATAATCTTTTATTTAAACTGTTTACATAGCCTGGGTGATTTCCTTTCGTCCCTCATTTTATTAAATAAATGAATGTACAGGTTTATTCATCTCTGTTATTTTCACAATGACAGCGAGACACTGAATCACCAATCACTCATCGCACCGCTAAAAATAGCGGTCTCCCAAGTTGAGCCACAAGAACTGTATTTTATCTGACATTTATGGCACCAGTTTTATCTGTATTAATTATGTTGATGTACTTAATCAATAAATGACTTAAATTACATAAAATAATGCCTAACCCTACAGAAAAATCTGTACGTGTTTAAAAATTGGTAGAACTTAGATTCAATTTTGTTCGATCGCTCTCAGTGAAACCACAGCTCACTGCGGCATTGAAGATTTGAAAGAAGGGTAAGTTTTTTATAATATTTAATTTTATACTAAAAGCCCATTTTTGTTCGACGTGTTGTTTGTTATTAAACATGACTATGAGAAATAGGTTTATTGAGATAACATTCTTGCCTATTTAATGTGTGGTTTCCTTTCCGTTAAATAAATTTATTGTTTTGTGGTTGACCTTTATCTATACAGAGCAAAGGTGACATTGGATAGTTCAATGACTGCTTATATTCTTTGTCTGCAGCGTTTTCTCTTTAGTAGTTATGTTTTATTAGTTAAAAATCGCAAATATTCCAAGTATCTCATTCAGCTTCTAATTAGCGAACGTGAATAACACATCCTTCCTTTCGAGTATCTTAATTTTTCTTAATAATTTTAATGAAAATTTATAATAGATATGTACGTGTTAGTAATCTGGGAACTAATTTATAAATAGGTATAAATAATTAAATTACATAATATAATTAAACAAAACCATAAATAATGAATGATAACGTAATTTAATTATCCACATAAATCATCGACATATTTCCTGATATATTTATAGCCCAAAAGAATTTTTACCCATCGTTGTCCTCATAAATTGTTCATGTATATGGCGAGTAATTTCTTTGTTCCTGTCCGTCCCCTCGGTAATACTTCCATTGTTTGTGGATGAATCTCGACTTATTTTTATATTTTGTTCTACATTAATATTTTTTTTCTGCATTCATTCGTATGTTCTTTCAACATATTTCTATTTAATTATGTGTGTTGAGTTTTTTATGGGTCCTTTTGGGCCATGGTTTATCCTGTGTGGTAGCCCGAGTTTTTATTTATTTCTCTGTGGGATTTTTGTTTCGTCTATCACCTTTTTAGGGTTCCGTACCTCATAAGGAAAAAACGGACCCCTTATTGGATCACTTTGTTGTCCATTTATCTGTCTGTTTGTCAAGACCCTTTATCTCAGGAACGCGTGAAGATATCTGGTTGAAATTAAAACCGTATACTCAAGTCTGCGGTCCCTTGAAGCTGTGAAAAAATCAAACTTCTAAGTTAACGAAGGAAAAGGATACGGCAGTTTATGTCGCAAAAAACGTATATTTCGACACTCTCACTCTCAAAGGAATCAAAATTCATAGAGTACTTTCCGTTGACCCAGAATCCTGAAATTTGGCATGAAGTAAGGTCTTATAGCACAGATATAGGAATAAATCTGAAAAAGTAAATTTGTTGTTACGTGAAAAAAAAAAGTGCGATTCGGAAAAATCTTCGAGACTCCATTCGAGAATTGAACTATTTACATGAGGTAAGTTTGTACGGACTCGCACTTGACCAGTTTTTTTTATTTTTGATAGGCTATATACCGTCACTATGTCAATGTTGATGTGGTCGACGATGAAACATGTTAGCTCTACCTAACCTTACTGCTTGATGATAGAACCAGTCTCATTGGTGCTTGGTTTTTAATAAATTTTGAATAGTTTGATATTTACAAGCATATATTTAAGTTCTCACAAAAGTATTGCTAGTGCAATTATTATCAACTTGTAACTAATTACATCCACCGTTCTATTAGAAACGTTATCTCCCATCTGCTCAAAAATATCGTTGATGCATTGTTGCAGGTAAGAAGAGGCAAAGAAATTAATTTAAAAATTGTTTATTACTCTATCATATTATCTAATGAGAGATCCGTGTTTCGTACTAGACGCTAACAAATCGATGTACAGAGAACAATTTAGATAAGAAATTGCGATTGTCAGACTATCTCACATTGAGACTACACATTAATATTCCTGGCAACATCAAAGGCAAATGCTGCGAGTGTTATACAAAAAAGTGAGTCATTACAAACTATTAAAACATCATTGTACTGTCACGCCGCAAATTAATCCCATCAATACGTTATTCACAAAAATCAAAAGATCTGTAAGAATAAGAATACTTTTTATTGGAACGAGGAAGGAAGTATTGTCATCTCCCTCTAACATCACGAGGGCCGCTTATTGCGTGAAGTCCATTCATTTAAAATCACAGCGTGAAATGAAACACGCACCACAACTAGTGACATCTATTAGCCGTTACTTGAAAGACGTACTACTGTTAACAATATTGTTATACTTCAACGACGAAAACCGCCTTTATTGCTACGAATTAAAGGTGCTGTCAATGTTAAACTAATACCATTTACCACGGTTGACTGTACATCCCTTTCGTTCCCTCAATAAGGAGTCGGCAGCATAACGTCACTCGCGCGCATCTGGCAAATCTTTTAGATGTTTCTCATCAAATGTCAACCATATTCTCTAAGCAATAGGAGCGTGTATTCATTATTTCAATCTGGAAAAGATTCCGGCTTTATTTATGTCTGTCGTGACTGCACTGCTTATACTTCAGCAGTATCTTCAACTACATACAATTTCTTTCCGTTTGCATATTTGATTGTATCAAGTAAATTATTGATCGGATGTTTCTGTGCATTATTTTAATGTTGGTTGGAGTTAGTATTTACATCTACAGAAGTTTTTTTAAACATTTTTTCATCTCTTTATTTCGTGATGAACCAGCGTTTGACCTCAGTATCGCCTGATGGAAAGCGATGGACAAGGTCAACAATCGAAAGATCGTGCTTAGAAGAAGCCTGTTCACTCTTACTTTGAACGTGTCATCTTAAGTACCCAAACTATAAACAAAAATATTTTCTACAAACCCCAAAGATATTATTTTCATAAATCTCCATAAATTTCTCATTATTCTCAATGTTCGTTTTTTAAGAATAAAAAATTAGACATGCAGGCAGCGTCGGGTAATCCTCTAATATTAGGTACACTATGATATCTCCGTTTTGGATTTGTTGTGTTGAAATGAGATACACGATCACCATATCCATTATAAATCCAACTTAAACTGTTCTAGCTAGGGTTGATTTTTGTTTGGATGTATTGAAAGTCGTGGGTATACCCTCGGGGTGAAGGTATCGCTGGACGGGCATTGTGTAACGCCACAGGAGAGCAAATATGCCGTTATTCTGACCGATTTCATTGGAATACTGTTTCTAAATCGTGCGACTGTTTGGCCTGTGCTCTGTCGAAAGTTACCGTCTTCGTAAGTCAAGTTATTGTTCCTTGAAGTTGAATCATGAGCTACTGTTATACTCTGCGGGCCATTTGTTTTGTCCTCTTTATTAGTAGTAAATGTCAATAGTCACATTTGTATTGTGTTTTAAATAGCGGGCCTATATTTTATTAGAACCTTACTCAGAAACCCTTCTTGTCTCTGTATCCATCTGCCTGCATTCGTTATCAAGGATCAATTTTACACGAATATTGACTTCAGTATCAGACAATGGATAATTACAGATTCATTCTGGTCAGCCCTATCATTACAAAGTATCCGCTTGCTCCAAAGGCGTCTTACTCGACCATTTTAGACAGACACATGAACCCTCATATAGCGAACAAAATAAAGGCGTAGAAGAAGTAGAATAATGGAACATAAGAGATCAGGTAACCCTGGTTGGTCCAAATGTTATAGTTAACGGTTTTGGAATTCTCTTGGCGATCGCGAAGGCCTACGGGTCAGGTTTGCATAAGCCCTGCGTTGACCTTTCGTAAGATAAACATGAAAAGGTCAGTATAATGTCTGTTATAGCACAACCCCATTCTGTTGTTGCAATTTGTTTGTAAATTATGACTTTTGATATCGCTTTTGTAAGGTGGGTTTAGGTTGGACCTTGTTAAGGGCAAGTAGAGGATTTCAAATATCTCAATCTATTCGCATTTTCAACTAACCCGTTTGTTCCAATTTTATTTTATTCAATAAAGGCAAATGGTTAAAGAATATCAAATTAAACTTACGGGGTGATAAAAATCAAATCAATTACAACTTTCATCAGACATGCTATCTGCAAAAATTAAAGTGGTCCAATGAATAAAGTTTTGACAAAGAGATCTCGGAAAAAAGTTGAAGAAGTCAAATGAAATAAGTTTGGGGACCATTGGTCTGTTAGCTAACAGTTTCGTGATTGAAATTTCAGATTCGATGCTGAGAAATTAAATTATTTTAAATTATTCGAGCTTCTAGGTTTCTAAGAACTGGCTACGTAAGATTGGCATCTACATCTGTTTTGCATGTCTACATTGCAAATGGAAAACATATAGATTAAGGATAGTTGTCTTTAAGTTACTGTTAGTATCATGTAGAAGCAATGAACTCACAGTAAAGATGTCATCAAGGGTCCTATTAGTTTTAATTCCATTCTACTCTCTGCAGCCATCTTGCTCTGCGAGAACCTTACTACATCAAACATTTAAACCTTGCATAGGAATGCCTGCATATGCGTCATTTTCCGTCTAGACTCTCATGCATCCAATTACTATTTTAATTGGTAGACATTGTAAACAAATCCTGTGTCTAGTCAGCTCCACAAATCACCGCATGCATCGCTAAATTCAATGTATGAAACATAGGAAATGATGAAACGCTTATGAATAATTGAAAGGACCATTGTCTGCGACACAAACACTAGTAAATATTTGTGGTTTTCCTCCTGTCCCGGTTTCAGGAGTACATTCAACTTTGTACTGCAGATACACTTAATGCAGACGTCATTGAATGTGCTTATTCATGTTTCTACGTGATGGCAAAACGTATTCTTCATGAATTTCGTCTGTAGGACTCGGTAGGACCCTGCGAGTAGATATGTGGACCAAGGATCGGTCGACAGAATGTCTTGAGAGGTAGACGCTTCAAACAATCAAGATAAGAATTAGAAACTGCCAGAAATCACGTACCCATAGTGGACCATATGGACCATATCGTGTTCAATTTCCCATGTGTACCTATTACTAAAACATTTTGTTTGCGTTGCTGGATCCGGTTCAAGGAATAGGGCCCAGGTAGTTAAAGCTAATAGGAAGGAAGGAAAGGGACGAAATCGTAAAAAGGTTGTTAAAAAAATGTTTAACGTTTACATTGCCCATGTTTAGGAAGTTGTCCAAATAACATTAAGATTTTGAAGGGACTTTATAACGTAACAAGCTTCAATAACTTATTACAAGTACATACCCACTTCAAACCTTTGCTGGTACTAGTAATTTCGGATGCAAATAAAATTCTAACATCAGATTGGAAAAGAGTAATTGGATGGCTTGATTTGAAATCCTTCGTTACTCGTGATTGGACCAATAAAAGTCTGTTTATTTGGAAATGGAAACTATGGAATGTGCTGTTTGGCAAATAACGATGGCGTATGAGGACATATTGGTCACTCGGGTATAGCGTTGTTGAATTCAATCAATATTAGAACTAATTAAAATCCGGAATCATTCTGAAGTTATTCCAAATTCAGTACGCATATAAACGGTTCCTTAGTTTATATCAATAATGCCAAACTTGCTATATTTAGAACCAAATATGCGGTATATTTGGTTCTAAATATAGCAACAACGCGTCAATATATCACATGGGTGGCGTATTACTTCTTACACTTCTTACTAATGGCCCTTCTGACGTCAAGGCCAAGCCCTTTTTTTTACTAAGGACTAAAACGCAATAGATGTTTGACCAAATGGTTTTGTCGATGATTAAAAGTAACAAGGAAATGATGCTAATAAGGAAATGATCGATTGAACTGTTTAATAAAATAATAAACGATGAGCTTGCAGAGATGGCAGTAGATGCAATATTGGCGGATATTCAATTATCGATACTAGGGCTGTGAAAAGATATTATAAGATTGTAGAAAGTGATAATAGATTTGAATCTATAATTGCTCGTGCGTATTCATGAGATTTGCAGGTAACAGTTGAACACAAAAAGAGCAGAGAGACAGGTGAGACCATTGGAGTCTTACATCTGATTACATTGATTGAAAAGTATAACATGGCGTAAATATAGAAATAAAATTGTCACCTAGGCTAAAAATCAATTGAGGTAACCTACATATCAAATCCTTTACACCATTCCACACATTTCACATTCGCACTCGACACTGGAAATCATGATAAACTGTCAATTCGACCAAAAATCGTCTAGCTAAACCCTTAGGGTAATATTTGTAGAATCCACGACGGAATAACTTATGGGCGATGGCCGACTTAGCTTCGGAATGAATTCCTTTTCAAATATTACTCTGGAAATGTGGTGTTGGACAAATAAAACCTTTCGGTGTCCCGGATTGAAGATTAATGGTGTTGGAGGAGATTAATTTGGGTGCTATCTTGCGTTGGGGTCAGGTCGAAAAGTGATAGTACTACGGTGTTCGATTTGATTGATCGTCGTGTACAATAATTAGGTTCAATTAATTGATTATGTTTGCTAGATTACGGAGTATAAATTTGATGATTGGTATTCTGATTGATTTATTTGTCTTTCGCATTATTACATTAATCTTTCTGTTATTACTTTTCTTTTTATTTTTAGAATGAGGTATATTTTATCTAGAGTAAAAGCTTATCCGGTATGTAATCTATATGTTAGGATATGATAGTTATCTCCATAAGCGTGCCTGTGGATACTATCCCTGTATGTACCCTACCAAGTTTCTTTTAGCTTGTGTAGGGTATAACTGAACCGAGGTCAGAAGAAAAAATAACCAACTGTTAACCACGTGAAAATCAATCTAGAGAAACGAACCGAGCTGTCTCAACTTTGTGCCCTTGTTAAATATAGCCGCATCAGCAGCTATAGGTTATTCGCTGTGGCTGCGAGTCACACTGCTGCGCGAGCCCTGTCCTGGGTTATTTCCTGAGTACCCCAATCTCCGAGGCCGTCCCGGAGTACCCCGATTTTTATCTTGATAAACTCAATTAAAAGTCAGTTTAGCTTCTATGTAATCAAATTAATTAATCTCTATATATATATATATATAAAAGGAGAAACTGACTGACTGGCATATCAACGCACAGCCGAAACTACTGGGACTAGGACCGTAAAATTATAAGGGAATGAAATGGGGGTCCAAAGTTTGTGTGGAGAAACCTTCTTTTAAACGGGCGAAGCCGCTGGCAGAAGCTAGTATAATTATATATGTAAATTAAATAATGTAATCATATATTTATCGTATTCGGGGTACTCCAGTACGGGTGCCTCGGAGATTGGGGTACTCAGGGAATAACCCGACACGGGCAGGTTAGATTAAAAAGCCTACGTGATAAATTTTTTTATGACCACCCGGAAATAAGAGAAGATAGTAATAAATAAGACATAAATAGGCGGATAGCCGTTTTTGTTAAAGCAAAACAAATGAATAAAAGAAACTGAGGCTTTTAAATCATCTGGTCGCGTTAATTTTTCTTTTGGGTTAGGTATAATAATTATGAAAGACAACTAGTCTAAAGATAAAAATTGTACTTATTGTTCTTTTGAGTGACTAAAGGCATGTTAATTGTCATCTGATCCAACAATGGTTTCTGTAAACCATAGTTCGATAATAAAGTTTATAGTAAATTATTAGTAATTGTGGTTTTTTCATTGTTATTGGTTTCCTATTGTTTAATAAAAGTGGTTAAAGTGAGACCATACCTATTGTGTGTTACACTTCTTTGTTGTACCTATTTTGTGTACTCGTACTAACACAGGGGTTAGATATTGGATTGTTACGTCACCAGCAGCTAGGGTCAACATGTCCGCTCTTGCCAGGGGTTCGCACGTGACTATCTCCTCTCCTCCACTGCCCGTGCACCCAAGCACGGTAATATTATCTATACAGTATTGTAACTCGACCGTATCTTTGAAATAAATGCCTACAGCCGCGCGGTACGTAAACATGCGATAGGGCTGCCCGCACTATGGCTGCCTGCCTCCAGCATTTTAATTACATTTGCCTACTTTGTGTTTCCATTTAGTTTTGTGATTGTAAATATACTTTTTTATATAAACAAATAAAATACTTTGTGAATTGAATAGGAAATGTTCAATATTTGCGACCGAAAAATATTTGCGCCACGACTGAGACGTCCTACGAAATGCTTTATTATTAAATTTTAAAGTACAAAAATCCGCATTCTAAAGCTTAATTAAAAATTGTTTTGGGAAACATGGACAAGGTGGAGAAAAAGGAATATCTTTTACTTGGTTATAGATACCTGCAGCTACTTTACAATTTATATGTTTGGTTTTAAATGAAGCAATATTTATGTGAATGAAAAACAGCACAATATATCCTACTCGTCATATTAAATATATAAATATGTACTTGAACTTATTTTTATTGAAAAAATCGCGCGGCACAGACGCGACTGTCTGCATCCCGAGCGCACCCCGAGATCGAGGCGCGTAGGTATAGCTCGCGTTTCGTCCGTTTGTATGAAGTTGGAATACTGTATAGATAATATTACCGTGACCCAAGGCAAGGTACAAACACTACACTACTTTATTATGAAATATCAAATTGATCATACTTCTTCATAGAAATAAAATTTATGCTAGGTTCAAAAGTCACTGCTTTAGGCTATTGTCTTATTATGTACTACGTGTACTACCTACTGGTATAGAACCATGTTATCTTTTTTGATGTCCAGATTCATTTAAAAATTTGGTGTGACTATTCTTGTGTTATCACTTCTCTTCGTTTCTTTAAGGTTTAATTTGTTCGGAATCATAGATTGTTTTTTGAATGATGATTATGATGGTCTTCTTCTTCTTCTTTTCGTGTCGATGTACTCTAATTTTTTTATGACCAGTATTTGGCAACCTCTACGGCTCTGTTATTGGCCTCGTATAGATCCTGAAAACTGCAGGTGGTTGTGCAGGATGGACATCATAGCAAATGACGCATGTCCTGTGCAGCGGCTCCACACTGGCACTTTGTTAGAGATGGGTCGAGGAAGCCCCATTTGGCCAAATTGTTTTTACAGCGGCCAACCTGGGTCCGCAGTCGGTTAAGAGATTTCCAGATTGACCACTGCAATTCGCGTCCAGGGGGGAGATGTTCTGACGGGGTGATGAAATGTGTAGGAGTTGGGTGCTTCTGCTTAAATTATGATGGTGTTCTCTAAATTATGATGGTGAGTAAGAACAAAACTTATTAAAATGTGGCCTAAATGACTCATAAGCAATTCTCAACTTGTTTATATACACACAACACACGCCATAACCTGTATGGACGAAGGCTTGTTTTCACTAATTATGGTAATTAGCATAATTCCTATCTGTCAATCTGTCACTGCAAGCCGAGTATTGAACAAGATAATTGAATTTATGTAATTGAACCAACAGTAATGGATTAATTCCATTAAGTTTTGGAATTGAAATGAAAATTAAAAGATTTCGTTCTCTTGTTAAGCCAAAGTAAATTGATTTAACTAGATTTCATCCATTCAAACTTAAAATACAGATGAGACTAAGTCTTATCAATGTCAAATCAGTACCTATTTAAAATTGGTATTTTATGTTAACCTCTAAATATGATGAACTCGTGTGAGAATATTTAGCAGTCTAGGAGCCTTAGATAATATCCATATAATATAGCCTTACATAATATCTATCCACCATCCGATCCCACCTATACGCACAAAACGTTTTCCGAACACATTCATAGTGCGTACAGCTAAGGAGTGGAATTCCTTGCCGGAATCTGTTTTTCCTGATGGCTACAACCCGGGAATCTTTAAGTCAAGAGTGAATAGGTTACTTCTAGGTAAGCGCGTTCCATCGTCGACCGCATCGTCGCTTTCCATCAGGTGAGTTAGCGGTCAAGCGCGAACCTATCAAGAAAAAAAAAAAAAAAAAAAAATCTATTAATACTGTAATATGGAAATATTGTAACATCAACCACTTTTTTTAAAAGAGTAACCAAGGAGTTTCTTGTCGGTTCTTCTCCATAGGAAACGACCAATTTGGAACCGTGCGCTAGCTTCTGGCGTTTTGTAAGTGTCCATGTAGGCCTATGTGAAATAAAAATATTTAGAATTTAGAATTTTTAAGACTGACACTGCTTGTCTGTATTACTAAGAACCTTACGAAAAATTGTACCACACCTTATCAACAAAAACAAAAAAAAAACTATCCACTACTAATAGCTTATCGGAAAACTCTTAAGACTGACTCAAAACTTAAAAATCATAGTTCGGGCTTTTGCAGCAACAGTTAAATCTGTTGCATTTTAAAAATAAGAATTTGTAGACCAGTGTTTTCTAAGTTCATACCACAATTCAATCAACCTGCTGCACACGTGCAGTCACGGCTGAAAGGTCAACTTACTCCGCAAAGGAATAAGAGCGTAAAGATATGTGTAAAAAGTAAATACTATGAGTTAATTACCCGTGACCGACGCCCACTACCATGACCTGTGAGTTTTTGCGTCATGAATGAAGAATATGGTATTGTGTTGGTGAGTTACTAGTTTTACGCTAGCTGTTGGCATTGTGACGTGGGCTGTGAGATTGTTCAAGAGTTATTGCGGCCATGGAAAGCAAAGGCAACCGAATGAATAGGGTTGGGGTTTAGTCAGTAAAAGTCTGAATAAAACGCCATAATTATGGTGGTAAGTCTCCTCTTTGAGGAGTGGCTGGAAGTCAACACGGTGTCCTTGCCTTCCGCATGACGCAGGTCCTCACCGGACATGGTAACTTCGGGAGGTTCCTGCACAGGATTCGTGCGGAAGAAACGCCCGGGTGACACCATTGTGTGGACCGCCCGGAGGACACTGGAGCATACGGTAGAGGTGTGCCCTGCCTGGGCAGAGCACCACCGTGTCCTAGTGGTCGGCGGCAGCGATCTCTCGCGCCAGGCCTTGATACAGGCCATGTTCTGGAGCGAGGAGGAGTGGCAGGCGGCCCCCAGCAGAGCAATGGGGCGCGCCCCATTGCTCTGCTGCTCGTCGTCCGACCGTCCGGTAACCGTCCGTACCGAATCCAAGTCGTCGACGGCGCGTAGTGTTCCACGTGCGCCTCAAGGAGATGTCAGCAACCGTAAGGGCCCAGCAGGGTCAAAGCCTACTGGGGCCATGGGTGATGCGGAAGAGATCCCCGGGGCCCTGGAACAATGGCAAAAAAGGAACAGGAGTGGGTTTTTAGTCAGTAAAAGTCTTACACGCCCTCGCGCACCGCCCAAGAGCGGGGGATGTCATTAGATGATTTCCCCAAAAAAAAAACCTATCAAAGAGCGAAAGTGTGTCTCTCGTTCATGTGTGATTTCCCAACTTTGAGAAAAAGTATTTTTATATTTTGATGTCCTTAATGAGTCTTGAGACCCCCAGGCAGTAGATAAAGACAGACTCTGGCTGAGAATTTCATTTCTAAGTTGTGTGTACAGTACATACTATTACAAAATATTTTATGCGTATGGATCTACCTCACCCGATGGTAAGCGATGATGTGGCCGACAATGGAGCAAGCTTATCTTGAAGTACCTATTCTCTCTTGATTTAAAAACCACTAGGTCTTAGGGGCTAAGATCGTGAGAGATGGAAATCCTTGGCGCAGCCACATCTATAACTAAACCTGTACATACATAACAGTAACTTAAAGAATAAAATATAGGTACTTATTCTAAGCTGGGTGAGACGCACCGAACCTAAGAAATGTCTATTTGACCGCGTGCAGTATCCACCGCTCCAAGATCGGAGAGTCCCACCTGCCAGCCAGCGTTCTGAGAATGGTGTTGGGGCTGGCGCGTACTCGGCATAGCAAAGAGACACACCTTTTGCGCGCACTAGAAATTAAACATAATTATGAAACCTTGTAAATCATATTTTTACTAGTCTTATTTTAATTATTTGTAACCTGTACCTATGCATTAATTGGGAAATGAAAGTCGTTTTTTATTATAGGTGGAACGTCCACCATATTATATACAGACCTAGCGTTGAACTGGCCACAAATTATCAAAAAACTTAAACATCGACTCTAAAAGAAGAAATAGCGAACGTTGGTATTATGCACAAATTTTAAAACATTCGTCGGAATTGATACCATCTCAATATCTTTTTTCATTGATATATTTTTTCCGTATCGTTGTATTTATCGTGTTGCTATTGCAGCAATAGTGAAAATGCTTTCACTGTTAGCTAAGCTGTATTTCCTGGTGCCAATCGATGTAGTTTTTGTATGTTTTCACTTTTTCTCGGCGTGAGAATTAGATACACTAACCGTTAATCCACTTGTTAAAGCGGCATTGTGTTTTTGTTGGGCGTGGCGATTATACGCCTTTTTATTTCTGATAGGCAAAATAGATATGTAGGTAGATTTACGCACTGCGGATTTGGGTTGTTCGAAAGAGTTATCGTGGCCCTGAGCGTAAAGGGCAACTGAAGAAACACAGGTAAGTTTTATTTAGTAAAAGTCTGATACGGGCCCTGTTGTGAACTTTTTTTTGGGTGGGAAAATCATCTAATGACATCGCTCTTGGGCTCGCTCCGGACGGTTACCGGACGGTCGGACGGCGAGCTGCCCATTGCTCTCCGTCCACAAGCCCGTGCCTGCGGTGGCTGGAAATCGGGATCGGAATCCCGGCGGCTGGGGCGCGACGGCCATTGCCTCGCGGGTGCGGCCGCCTCGTTTGCTAGCATTACTGCTTCGCAGAAGGAGGCTTCGGACCATGGCCTGTACCAAGGCCTGGCGCGAGAGATCGCTGCCGCCGATCGCCCCCACGAGAACACGGCGGGCCCTGTTGTGACCTTCACCTAGAGGGGTGGAAGCTATTTGATGATGTGCCTGCTCAAAAAAAGGTAGATTTCGCAGCGTAGTACCTACCT
The DNA here is from genome assembly GCA_905147345.3 of Mythimna impura. Lineage (NCBI taxonomy): Eukaryota > Metazoa > Arthropoda > Insecta > Lepidoptera > Noctuidae > Mythimna > Mythimna impura. The sequence goes on from LR990349.1 coordinate 3,319,617, forward strand.
ATAAATCGATCTTAGCAATACATTTCTTCAAGTAGTCTATTTACTCTTAACGCTTCGAGGAATGCAGGCTAATGTTATGAACAATTTGCCTGCTGCGGTCTTCCCGTCCAACTATAATGTAGGTGTCTTCAAGGTTAGAGTGAATAGGCTCTTAATAAACTAGTGCGCCTTACCATCCATGATTGCATCACTGCTTACCATCAGGTGGGATCGCAGTCAAGCACTGGTCTATACCAACTAAAAAAAAAGTATTTCGCCAATACGTACTCTTTATGAAAATGTACTCAAAAAGGTTCTCAGTTCCTTCAAATCACTGGTACTTCCCACCAAACAATTCGGAGAAAACACAAATCTGTTTGGGTCACCTAAAGCCGATCTCCAACCAATAATATTCGGCCTATTAATTATTCTGTGACCTAGCTTCCAAGACCGTCGCCACAATGCTTGGCACTGAAAACATACCTTATTCGGTTTATGCTAAGAACGACACGACGAAATAGACCGTGACTGATATCTGCTGTCATGACCTATGAGTTTTCTTGAACACGTCGACGAGAAGCAGACAATATGGAGACGCGTGATGGATATTATTCAAAGGGAAAGACATTTTCGACAAATTTGTTGTATTTACATGTTGGGTTCGCTTGCTATTTGATTTTAAAGGTTGTTAGCAGAAGTGTCATCATCTACTACTAGTGGACCAACCTGGTGCATCAACGATTGCACCATCAGTTGGGATCGCAGTCAAGCACCAGTATATAACATTAAAAAAAAAATAGTTTTGCTCGTAAAAACTAATGTAAGAAAACTATCTATGTCTTTTTTTTACTTGGGAAATCATCAAATAACTTGAGTGTCAGACTTTTACTGATAAAACCCACAGTATTTCTTCAGTTGCCCTTTTTGCGAGGATGAGGTACGGTATCGCCATCAATAGCCCTGCCAGGTGTCAGCCCTGACTGGCCCCGTTAATTTTGCTGACATCTCCCTAAGGTGCGCGTGGAACACAACGCACCGTCGACCCGGGCTTGCTTCTTAACAGACGGCCGGACGGCGAGCAACTCTTTGCTCGCCATTCACAAGCTTGCGCTTACGATGATCGGAAATCATCCTGCGACTCCCGATACCTCGACAGCGGGGGTCGGGGTGCAAGACTTGTTTCCGCCTCACGGTTTCGGCCGCCTCCTTTGCTTCTATTTATTGCTTGGATTTCTAGTGCATGTCTAGTTTCTTATATCGACCTCCAGGTTTACCGAAACCTCAACAACAGGCCCTCAACTGGGTTCAGATAAAATCCATGTACCGACATGGATTTTATCTGAACCCAGTTGAGGGCCTGAACATTAAATTAAACGAGTAGATGTAGCAATTAGCTGCGACAAAAAAAAAAAAACACGTATTTATGATCGATACCACATTTTCACGTAAATTTTTCATCAATTTAAACTAGACCAGGTCTGTGTTTCCTAACTGACTACTCTGAGAAGAAACACCAAAACAAACTACTGTGTCGTATTGTCGTTTTGACGTGGGAATTCATCAAATAACTTCCCCCGCTCTAGGATGGAACGAGAGGTCATGTCAGATTTTTACTGACTAAACCCACCTGTATCCTTCAGTTGCAATTTGCATTGCAGAACCACAGGAAATCTCAAAAATACCCACAGCTTTAGACTAGATGTGCCCTGACAATATCATATTTTGATTTACACTTCATCTCGTTTCCATTTACCTTCATTACCAAGCAAGCATCATTCAGCCTACCTAATCATCTCAAGAGCGTCTGAATGTTCTGCAGTAGCTTCATCTCTCAGACACATATTATCATTGTCAAGGATGCGGTAATAATATATGGGAGGGCACGACCAGAGGTTGTAGTATGTTAATTACTAAATTATTAGCTAGCCATATTATTCTGTATAATACCCAAAGGGCAATGGAAAGGGCTATGCTCGGAGTTTCCTTGCGTGATCGAATCAGAAATGAAGATATCCGCAGGAGAACCAAGGTTGCCGACATAGCACGAAGAACACAAAAACTTAAGTGGCAATGGACAGAGCACGTTTAAAGTCAAAGTCAAATGTTTTTATTTCACATAGGCCTACATGGGCACTTATAAAACTTCAGAAGCTAGTGAACAGATGGCCGTTGGGGCCGAAAGGTTCTCGAGTGGCGATCGCGTACCGGAAAACGCAGCGTTGGAAGGCCTCCTACAAGTTAGACCGATTGACTTCTCATTGAGGCGTGCGTGGAACACTGCACGTTATCGACGACTCGGGTTCGGTCCGTATGGTTACCGGACGGCCGGACGGCGAGCTATCCATTGCTCGCCGTCCGCAAGCCCAATTAAATAAGGTGTAAGATGTTATTAAAGAGTACAATGACTAAGATTGTGCGTAGTAAATAATTAATAACTGCGTCATTTACTTGGTCATCTAGATAAAGCGTGGCAGTGACTAAATCTTAATAATAATAATTACTTGTGTGTAAATATTCTAACTCAGTACTGACGCATGATTACGTGATTTAAACGGAACTTAGTTTCCTTTGGAGAATTAATAAACCTATGACTAAGATATTGTACTGACATTTTTCTGTGTTTTGGGCTCCAATAACACAGTACTTAGACTCTCTAGAAGTCTAGACAAAGCAACATTATATTGGATAGCGATGACGATGGATGATAAAAGATTTTGTTTTGGTTTTTTTTTTTAGTGGGAAATCATCCAATGTCATCTCCTGCCCTTTCGTGTCAGACTTTTACTGACTAAAATCCACCCCTGTTCTTTGCCCTCGTTCCAGAGCCCCGGGGTCTTCTTTCGCATCACCCATGGCCCCAGTAGGCTTCGACCTTGCTTGGCCCCTACGGTTGCTGACATCACCTTGAGGCGCGCGTAGAACACTACGCGCCGTCGACGACTTAGGCTCGGTTCGGACGGTTACCGGACGGTCGGAAGGCGAGCTACCCATTGCTCGCCGTCCGCAAGCCCGCGCCTACGGTGGCCGGAAATCGGGATAAGAATCCCGGCTGCTGGGGCGCGAGGGCCATTGCCTCGCGCGTGCGGCCGCCTCCTTTGCTAGCATTACTGCTTCGCAGAAGGAGGCGACCGCCTGCCACTCCTATCTCAAATAAGGGTTGACTGTTCAAAAGCGTCACCGTGGCCCTGGAACGGAAAAGGCAACTGAAGGAACACAAGTTTTAATCAGTAAAAGTCTGACGCTGTCTCTCACTCCATCCAGAGCAAGAAAAGTTACTTTTTTTAAAATTTATATTAACCAGTGTTTGACTGCGATCCCACCTGATGGTAATGCAGAGATGCAATCATTGATGGTGAGGCGCACTAGTTTATTAAGAGCCTATTCACTCTAGCCTTGAAGACACCTAAATTATAGTTGGACGGGAAGACCGCAGCAGGCAAATTGTTCCAGTTCTTCGATGTACGCGGTATAAACGACGAAGCGAAATGGTTAGTCCGGACCGTTGAAGTTTCAACAACGTAAGGGTGGATACTCGCCGTACGTGTGTACTTGATGATTGCACACTCACACCACACACTAAGAAAAAGGGGGATTAACCACAATTGTAATGGTTATGTCACATTACTGTATTAATTCTAAAAATTTAGAACTTTTTTGACAAACGATATCGCTGATAGAACATAGCTTTGTCCGGAACCATTTAAATCTGCAGTTTTACAATATATTTATTTGGTGCAATGAATGCGAGAGATATACGTTCCATTGCAGGATTAAGTAATAATCTGCTGCCGCGACAAATCACAACACGGCGAACTGAGCAGCAGCGGGATCTCATAGTGGTATGGAGACAGCTACTCTCGCAACCCAGCGCACGCTACAATTGTAGTGATAAGTCTCCTCTTATAAGAGTATAGCGTTATGTTTCACGCGTGCCTAAAAAAGAAAGGATATTGTAATAAACTATCCTAGCGCCAACAAAAAACACTAGCGATATTTACTACACCATTAAAACATTTCTTATATAACAAATATTCGAAATGCAGCAATTATTTTATGGCGTGTGCCTTTTATAATGACTTCTAATGAAATCGCGATTATTCCCGTTAGGCTGAGTCACAGAACAGGGAACGCTGTGCCGGCAGCGAATGCGAACGCCATTGAAAGAAAAAAAGAAAGAAAGAAAAAGAGTTTATTTACGACAAACATGTCGTATACCTTAAAAAATAAAAACAAATAACAATAACGACTCTATATAATAAGTAGTATATAATATATGCGTCACATCCGCGCAAAACGGCCAGCGCTCAGCAAAATGCTAGGGCTCGTAACACAGCCACAGCGCTAATTTTCAGCGCCAGCCGTCGTCAACGTTGAGACGTTGATCGTGTAGCAAGGATTACATAGTATATAATTAAAATCACTGAATAAAAAAACCAAAGACATAAATAATAATAAACGTAAAGAGGTACAAAAATAATAATAAATAAAAACAACAAAACACAGTTGGCAAATAAGCCAATGCTTATGCGTAGTGGATTATTATAGTCGAACGATGAATGAATGAACGATAATGAACTTAAAACTACAATTGTCAATGCGCAGTCACAAAGTCACATTTTGAGTCTGTGGTAACAAAAAAGATGGCTGGTCCATTGCTTATAATATTCTTTATATCATAGCTGCTGTGGGTCACTGTCGGTCAGATCTGTCACGGGCCTACAATTTCGGTTCTTTATATATTTAATTTGGGGGGCAATCATCCAATAACTTCTCCGGGTCTGGGGGAGCAAGAGGTAGTGTCACATTATTACTGACTAAAACCCAGCCATGTTCCTTCAATTATCCTTTCCGTTTCAGCACCGCGGTGATAATTTTATGGGGGAAGCCCGAGTCCACCGTTGACGTCTTCCGCTTGAAATGATAAAAATGAAAAGTTGAACTCTCTCCCTGACACGTCTAAATGAATGAAAATTAAATTAATAGAATAAACTTCAGTGTGCAACAAAATAGTAACATAATTTTACAGAAACTTAAATCTATGGGTACAATAGCGGTACGTGTCAGCATTATCGCTGACAGCAATGTCGACCAGACAACCTTAAAATTGACAAAAAATAAAAGGCCCGTTTTGACATCTGTCAAAAAGAATACAATATATTCCATCATGTTATTTAACGCGCCATAAAAATGAATGTATTTTTTTAAAATTCTCTATGTAATTATTTTTTTGTTTCTTTCATTTTCGTTCCAAGTTACATTCTTGGGTATTTCTCAAAGTCAAAACGAGTATTTTACTATTTAACGAGTTTAGGATGGACTATAAGAACTTAGAGAATTAGAACTCTGAGAGCAGTGGTGACCGAGTGGTAACGGCCCCGACTTACGAGCTGAAGGTCGCGGATTCAAAACCCATCCAGGCGCATTACTTTGTGTAATTTGTTTCATCACCACCACTCTCAAAACGGTGAAGGAAAACATCGTGAGGAAACCGCATGTCCTAGAACCGAAAATTCGAAGACATGTGACATCCATCAACCCGCACTGGGCCCGGGTGGTGGATTACGGCCCCTCTCCTAGAGAGGAGGCCTGAGTCCCAACAGTGGGAACATTATAAGGCCGACTATGCTATGCTATAAGAACTTACACTAAAAAAGGAAGTAGTAGGGGGGCTTAGTTTTGACAGCAGTGTCCACAACGGCTTGTCTTTGCTCTATGGACTCAGTGCACGCAAGCTTATTGCGCTTTTTATCGTACCTACCTACGCCTTCCAGGAAATAACATTCTTTGTGCTGGATACCCGTGTGTCGGTGGCTTGCGAATGACGTTTCGTTTGTAAACCTTTTGTGCAGGATTTGTTTGTGGAAAGTTTAATTTATGTAGCTTTACGTATGCAGCCTGAGGAGTAATATCCACCAAGGGGTAAAAGGATGGCGTATAATTTAACTGTTGGTAATTTCTCTCTCTTTGTTTAGTTTACTGTTTGGTGTTTTCTATGTTGTTTTATTTTGATAGTAGGTACTGTAGGGCTTTGGTCAAAGATGCTCTGAAATCTATATACATATATAAAAGAAGAAACTGCCTGACTAATATATCAACGCACAGTTGAAACTACTGGGACTAGGAACGTGCAATTTTACACAAGGTTTCCTTTTATAACGTAGGCGAGCACTAAGAGAGGAATTTCCAAAATTCACCCTCTAAAGTGATGAAACGGGGGTCCAAAGTTTATATAGAGAAACCTATTTTCACGCGAGCAAAGCCGCTGTCAGTACCCAGTCTTCTAATATATAAAAATCTCGTGTCTCAGTGTTTGTTACCGAATTATTATTAACTATGTATATTAGTAGGTCTGAGAATTGGTCGTAGGCTATTTTTACCCTCCTACCCCATTTTTAGGGGTCTCTAGCCAAATGGCAAAAACTAAAACCTTATGGATTCGTCATGTCTGTCTGTCTGTCCGTCCGTATGTCACAGCCACTTTTTTCCGAAACTATAAGAAGAAAAAACAATAAATATTGGGGGTAACTCGAAATTTTTTTTTCATCAAACCCAGTGTGGCGTATCTATGGATAGGTCTTCAAAAATGATATTGAGGTTTCTAATATATTTTTTTTCTAAACTGAATAGTTGGCGTGAGAGACACTTCCAAAATGGTAAAATGTGTGCCCCCCCCTGTAACTTCTAAAATAAGAGAATGATAAAACTAAAAAAATTGCATGATGTACATTACCATGCAAAATTCTACCGAAAATTGGTTTGAACGAGATCTAGTGAGTAGTTTTTTTTTAATACGTCATAAATCGTAAACCGCAATTTACCTTTCAAGTTTGTACGGAACCCTCAGTGCGCGAGTCCGACTCGCACTTGAACTAGTTTTTTTCTTTGATAATTTATATGGCAGAACAACGTTTGCTAGGTCAGTTAGTAATATCTATATAATAGTATTGTTCTCTTGAGTGTTCAATTTATATTTTTATTATTGATAGATTTTTTTTTTGATTATTGGTTTCGACCACTATCTCACATGTATGTGGTCAACGATTGGGCATGCTTACCTAGAAGTAAACTATTCACTTTTGACTTAAAGATTGACACAGATTCCGGCAGGGAATTCCGCGTACACATACATCCCAATAAACCATACAGTTTGACAGGACTGGGGATTTGTCTTCAAGAACCCGCACAATCAGCAGTTTCATTATCACTAAACAAATGAGGCAATTGCCCACGTTGTACTCGTTATTAGAATACTAGCAGCTGGGCTAGTGCTTCACCCACGAAAGTAGAAAATAGTCCCAAGGTAACATGTTTCCAGGATAAAAAGGTTTGTCCTGAATTTAATTTTGATCGAACGACTAATAATAGCTGAATTGGTAACGCGTAACATCAGGGTACTTAGTAAAATTTTCAATTAAGTTTCTTCTAGAAGAGCTTATAGATAATTTGATGTAATAAGATTTTTTGGTTGTGTTATTCTAGAACATGGTCTACGCATCTACTAAGTTTCATCAAAATCCGTTCAGCCGTTCGAGTGTGAAGACGTAACAAACATACACTAAAGGGCCTACTACACTACACGATATTCAGCACACGATATTCAGACTGTCTTATTTTTTGTTCCGAGTAAGACCGGTCTAACCTTTATTACACTACGTGACATCGACTACTGAATATCGAGTAGTGTAATAGGCTCTTTACAAACTTTCGCCTTTATAACATTACACACATACATACATACATATTCAGCCTTTTAATGTTCCCACTGTTGGGACTCAGGCCTCTCTCTAGGAGAGGGAATGGGCCGTAATCCACCACGCGGGCCCAGTGCGGGTTGGTGGATGTCACATGTCTTCGAATTTTTGGTTCTAGGACATGCCGGTTTCCTCACGATGTTTTCCTTCACCGTTTTGAGAGCAGTGGTGATGAAATAAATTACACAAAGTAATGCACCTGGCTGGGTTTGAACCTGCGACCAACAATTCTTAAGTCGGGGCCGTTACCACTCGGCCACCACTGCTCAACAAAATTAGTGTGATAATATACCCATTAATAGCTGCACAATGACTATAGCGCGTCATCAAGTCTGTCACCCGTCTCGTTATCAGAGGATTTCCTGGTGCTCTGACCCGCGATACGTTATCATTACCGCTGACAGAACAGTTACACTACACTGCGAGGAATTTGTTGGTAAATAGAGGAAGTAACGGTTGGATAGTGTTGACTTGCGATACGATAGAGACTGTTTGTTTTAGAGTGTGAGATCGGTTTCTGTGATGACTGTGTTAGTCGATGTGTGGTTTATTTACGTATCGGAGTTATTCTGGTATATACTTATTCATGATCTGTATTGTAGGTCTAGCTGGTGGTCTAAGCTACTTTTGTCTAATCAAAGAGAGAAAAACAATTATGTTTACAACACTTGTGAGATATATTGTAGAGTCAGATTCGGATTCGCGCACCATGGTCTCCCGACTAAAGTCTCGCAGATATTTTCTAATTGAAAAAAGTGTATAATTTATATTATGATGTAACTACAAGGGTTTTTGAATTCTTCCTTTACTTGTGTTATGAAAACTTGCTTCTTACTAATTTGAAGTCAACGGGAAGTAGATTTTTTTCATCTCTTACCTACTTTCTTGTGTGGTGGTGTGGGGACAATTAGTCCCCAAAAGATGACAAACTTTCTATATATGACCTGACAGCTGGTGCCCGAGTGGTAACGGCCCCGACTTACGAGTTATAGGTTGCGGATTCAAACCCAGCCAGGCACATTACTTTGTGTAATTTATTTCATCACCACAGCTATCAAAACGGTGAAGAAACACATCGTGAGGAAACCGGCATGTCCTACAACCAAAAATTCGAAGACATGTGACATTCACCAACCCGCACTGGGACCGCGTGGTGGATTACGTCCCATTCACTCTCCTAGAGAGGAGGCCTGAGTCCCAGCGGTGGGATTATTAAAAAGGCTGATTATACTACTTATTATGACCTGACAAATTCTCCCAAAAGCACTCTTAGTTAATCCTATTACAGGACAACCTAAATAAAGTAACAAATGCAGAATCTGTTGCAAACTATAAACCAGCTTCATACTCCGATATAAACCTAGAGATCTTCACGACAGCTAACATAATGTCGGCGCCAGTCGTGCCGGCGCCTCTCAAATAGATGCAAACGACTTAACGCATGTTGCAATAAAACTTGACAGTACCTATGTCACTAAGCTGTTTTTATTTTATGCTAACAGATTGTCCTAGTTCGGTTATATGTAAGGTGGGTGAAGATTTATGTGTTATGTCCTTTCGTTTTATGAGAGCCTGGTATGTAACTCGAAATTTTTTCGTATTTAAATGCTTTTTTAAGGTAGAAAATCATCCAATGACTTCTGCCGCTCTTGGACGGAGTGACGTGTCAGACTTTTACTGACTAAAACCACATATGTTCCTTCTTTGCCTTGCGGTACAGGATCCCGAATTTTTCTTTCGGAAGTCAACCCATGGCCATTATTGAGGCACGCATGGAACACTATGCGCCGTCAACGACTCGGGCTCGGTCCGGACGGTTACCGGACGGACGGACGGCGAGCTACCCATTACTCGTCGTCCGCAAACCCACGCCTACGGTGGCTGGAAATCGAGGTCCGTTCTCTCACGTGTGCGGCCGTCTCCTTTCTCGTTCACGCTGACGTTTGAAGTTGTCTATCAATTTTGTATGACTTCTACCTATAGATTTATTGCCTAATTTTGCTTGAGTGAGTTAAAGCTATTTAAAAATGATGTCATAATGCAATTTCTTACGTATTCTGGGCGCCTAGTAACAAATCAAAACATTTAAATTTACAGGGGCTTTTGAATTGTCAAAAAGTCAGTGAGTCAGAAGAGTGAAATTATTGCAGATTCTAAAGCGTAGATCTGTACGGAGAAGAACTTGCCAAAAGCATTACTAAAACTAATAAAAAACTCGGTTAAATCTCGGTCTAACTCGGTCAATGAAGCACAAACTCATATTTTTACCTCCGAAATAAGTTCCGATTAAAATTTGTCGGATCCGAAATCAGAATTGGAGGTGCAAAATCAATCAGAAGTCCCAATCTTTCGGAATCGGAATCGACCCTCCGTAACATTTCTGATAGATAGCATGACTACAAAATCTAGAGCAAAGATCTGTGATTACGATACGACTCTCCTAAAAGCGAAACTTCACAATTTTGCTTTTGGCTTGACCGGGAAAGGTTCCCGGTCAAGCCAAAAGCAAGGAGCGAGTGCCAAAATAATTTTATAATGTAATATCTCCTTTCGAAAGAAAGTTAGAAACAAATGTTACAAAAGTACGGCAACAAATAAATCCGAGTGTATCCGAGTGTCGACACTCGTGTCAGACACCGGTGCCAGCTGTTCTACGTGTTGCGAAGATATTTCCTAATTTATATGTTACTTTTCTTATGCTGTTCTGATAATAGTTCTGTGTTGTTACGTATAACATTTTTGTTTTACTGTTGGGCTTTTGGTACAGTTATATATTGTACAAGTAATACTGAAGTCTATCTGTACTAACAACACTTTTTTTACAATTTGACATAAATATTTACTTTACTAAGTATTATTACGTTTTGTGAACTATATATTTCCTTTTATTATTGTGAACATGAGGACTATGTTGATTGTTTTTTTTTCCTTTTCAGTAATTTTAACGTATGTCTGGCAATTTGAGTATTTTCTGCGGCCTACCAAAATGTCCCTTCCTTGGTATTGTTCGTCAAGTCGTTGAGCTCCTTAGTAGTCCTGAGTTGAGCTTTGCGAATACTGACAAATGCTTGCACTGACTGGACAGGTCCACTCAAATATGCATGGTTCTCACGTGATTTGACCATTACATATTTACTGTATGAACTTTAAAAGAGACTTTGACCCCTCAGTCTGTTTCAGTGTTTCTTCTCAGGGTAGTCAGCTAGGAAACACCGGCCTCATCTAGTTTAAAATGACGAAAAAAAAATAAAAATAAGTGTGGCACTCGGGGACTGCCGCGGTAAAGCTATTGCATAGCATTTTGTATCAACTTATGCAATTATAATTATTTATTTATTTTATTTATGCAGTATTTCTTTTTCTTTGATATTAATTCAAGTTACACTTTTTGAGCGTGGTGACCGATAAGAAAACAATTTTTTTTCTTTCTTGTTTACTTCATAAATTGCTACAAGTATGTTCAGTTGTTATCATAGAACATTATTATAATCTATTATAATACAAAAAGACTATTTTGTTTAACCGAGATTTGAACTCGAGGCACGATGATAACATAGGTAGAACGCTGTACCAATGCGCCACACAGGTCGTTAACGACTTTTCTAAAATAGGTGTTCGGTCTCTGTCGGCCTCCAAGCCACACCTCCGTGCGCGTCGGAGTGGGGAGCGTGAGGTATATTTTTCGTTACGGAATTTCTGGATTCGGTCCCCGCGCTCAAGGCCCGCGATAGAAGCTATGCAATAGCTTAAAAATGACGTGTAAAAGTGTTTTTTTAAACCTATTTGCAAAATAAATATTATTTATCATTTAACATTAAGAGAAAGTGCGAGGATTGCTTCACAAACACATCTATTTGAGTAGCTTCGCCTGAAAGATACTTACACTATTTCAATTGGTCAAGCTGACAATAAAATTAAACGATGTAGGTATAGTATAATTTTCCCACTGCTGGGACTTCTCTCTAGGAGAGGAAATAGGCCGTAACCCGTAATCGACCACTCAGATCCAGTGTGGGTTGGTGATGCCACCTAATCTTCCAATTTATAGTTTCAGGACATGTCTCCTCACGACGTTATTCTTAACTGTTTTGAGAGCAGTGGTGATGAAATAAATTGCGCTTGGGTTTTTGAACCCATGACGTACAAATCGTAAATCAACGCCAGAGGTATGATCAACCACACATAGTAAACTGTACAAGAAAACTTTAAGGGAGACACTAAAATATTAGGTACAGAATACACATTTCAAATATGCATCAGACATGTTCAAACATGTATCTTAAACAGTCTTCTAAGCTCTAAACTGAAATAAAATCAACCTGTTGTGCCACAGAGTATCAGATATCAAGATCGAAGCCTGGCAAGGCGTTACAAGGCAATAACGTGACGACATGGCGCCAAGTGCGACCGACAGCGTTGACAGAGCGAGATGGTTTGTCTGGGCCCCGATTTTGATCGAACGACTTATAATAGGCGGATTTGTTCTTCTTGGTCCGTAGGAATTTATTTATTTGTTTAAACTCCATGTACAGTAGTGGTACATCGGCGGACTTAATGCTACAAGGCATTCTCTACTCTCTGTTAAAAAAGACAACACTGTGGTAGGTGTGCACAATTTTCGATGTGTGTGTGTGTGTGGATTTATTTTCAAATAGGATGTTTCTTAAAAGAGCTCGATGTGGACATATAAAGATAAACACGTATTAGATGAGGAAAATATAGTATTTTTTTCTTTTCTTGACATCATTGTAATTGCTTGTCTTGGATTCAATTTTGATCAAACGACTATACGACATAGTAAAAATTAAAAACTAAGTATAATAATACAATATAAAATTTTAAACTAAAAATAACTCCTATATTGTGAATGCGTTAAGATATATGTAAACTCACATACACAAACACCCTAACCCGGAGCAACTATGTGAAGGCCATACAAATATTTGTTCACTGCGGGAATCGTACCTGCGACTCGCAACGCGGCAGCTAATCGCTCAACCATTGCGGCAGCTGTGCCAGCAATTAAATTTGAGTTAAAAATTAAAACAAGTATTTATTTTAATCGTTAACAATAACATTTCTGTATTTTCTTGTTCATCATTCATCATCATCATCATTTCAGCCGATAGATGTCCACTGCTGGACATAGGCCTCTCCCAAAAGTCGCCACAAAGAACGGTCCTGTGCGTCTCGCGTCCATCGAATTCCTGCAACCTTCACCAGGTCATCGGTCCACCTTGCAGGGGGCCTTCCAACACTGCGTCTTCCGGTACGCGTTCGCCTTTCCAGAACCTTTCGACCCCAACGGCCATCTGTTCTGCGAGCGATGTGCCCTGCCCATTGCCACTTAAGTTTGGCGATTCTTCGTGCTATGTCGGCAACCTTGGTTCTCCTGCGGATATCTTCATTTCTGATTCGATCACGCAAGGAAACTCCGAGCATAGCCCTTTCCATTGCCCTTTGGGTGACTTTAAGCCTTCTGATGAGGCCCATTGTGAGCGATCACGTTTCGGAACCATATGTCATCATCATCATTATTTTCTTGTTCGACGAAGAGATTACTAAATATTACCATAACTAAATTTTTATCTTTATTCATAATTATATTAAATTGTAGTTAGTTAAGATTACCATGATACAAAGCAGCAGTAACTGCAACAATCAAAATAAATATCGAGAAACAACTTCATACATTTCCCTCTCATTTACAAATCAAAGGAAAATGTCCAATAAAAGTCCCATTACGCAGATAATTACATTTTAAAACCATAAAATTACTTGTGATTACAGTGAAAATACATTAAATTACTTGTAATATTAACTGACGGGTGCCTTGCGCGGGCGCAGTAACTATGCTACTTTACGATTGTAATAAAGTTTAATTCTATAAACGACCACACGTGACTATCATACCTACTGTTTTAATTCAAGCAATTTTGAACCTTATTGTCAAGCTAACAAAGATATTTTCCACTTAGGAGTCCAGAACTTTTTTAGTGATTACGCCACAACCAATACTTAACTTTATTTGGAGTCAGTTAAAGTTGATTATCGTTTGTGCTATTGAAAACAGAAAGATGTAAATTTTTTGCCCTTGTTCTCGCTTTAACTGCGCTTACAGACAAACAGACAAAGAGTTTTATTCGGTGATGACTGATGAGTCTTAATGATATAATTGACGTAATCTGCCCCTCTCCTCTTTGAAGAGATGCGTTGGTAAAAGGTTATGATGACTCAATTATTATAATTAAGCTTCCATAGTGTTTGTTCATGCAAAAAGTTTACTCCTAAAGCATGTCAAGAATCTCCTCTTTGGGCGTGGCTATGATGTGCATTGTTACATCTGTTATTTTTGTCATAAAAGTGATTCGGGTTTTTTTTTAAGGTGTATTACCATCCATTGATGACCACATGCCCTCTCGCTCCGCCCTAGAGCGAGAGAGCGTGTCAGACATTTACTGAAGAGTAGTGAGAGACATTTGCGAAGAAATATAACTATTATAGAAACACAGACTTCCGAAATTAAAGTTATTTTGCACTTTTTAGTGTTTTTTTTTACATTTAAGTCAGTTTTTTTTTTAAACTTACTTATTGCATGAATACGTCTCAAAAACCGCAGAACTCCATAAACCCTTCAATTTGTTTCTGCAAAGCTAGTAAGTTGGTAAAAACATAAAGCAGAGTGTTATCAGCTGGTTGTACGAGCCAGCTCAGGGCTTGTAGCCTGTCATTCCATATGCTTTACCACCTCGACAGTACATAACAATCGTTATGTGTGGACTGCTGTAGAAAATGCTCTTTACTATGAAGAGAAACATGGATACTCGATTAGCTAAGCTTTCTTGAGTCAACCCAAAAGCATAGACATAGATTACCTAAGTAACGTATGTAGTGTTGTTGCATGCGACGTAACGGGTTGTATTTTATTTACTTATTTTAGTTAATAATCTACTAATAGACTCACCACCATATGCCAAAGAAGAATCTTTGATTTCTTTGGCCGCATTGCCAGAAAGAGAGGTGACCTGGAAAAGTTGCTACTGACAGGAAAAGTAGATGGGAAAAGACCCAGGGGTGGAGTCCGATACGTTGGTCTGACCAAATCCGTGCTACACTGGAGACCACAGTCTGCGACGCCATCCACGTCGCCGAAGATAGGACAACATGGCGAAATATACTCCACAAGAAAGTTATTCGTCGAGGTCATGACCCTCAGCATTACGCAAAGAGGAGGAGGTAGAAATATGGATGCTAAATAAATATCACTTAAAATAAAAATAAAAAGTATTATAGATTATTGACCAGGTATCGTATTTTTATATGATTATTTACGAGTTTTAAACAAGCTCCTGAAATTTTGCGCAGATTCAAAACGGCAACTTGTATAATTCTCATCCGTGCGGATTTGGGGTTGGTCACTATTGTAACATAATAAATTGAGTTGATTTTGTGCCTAATTTGTAAGTATTTGATTAGTTTCATGAGCACATATATGCCTCCAATTTTAAGTTCTCAGGCTTATTCTGTTTATAATACCGCCCAACTATCCATCTACAATCAATCAATCAATCAAATCATTTATTCGCTTACTAACGGTATAATTACACATAAATATAAAGAAACACTTCAGAATACTACAAATACTACATTAAGTCCAATAACATCAACCTCCTAAAGACAGCAACCAGTAAGATATATTTAATGTCACCAAATTCTTTGATAGCAAAAGCTTCAGCCAGCAATGAAGCCATGTTTAAAGGCTTTCAGTCCTACCATGAACGCTACCAACAGACCTCCATCTCAGATTCGGACTCCACTTACAATCAAAGTGAACCACTACAAACTGTTACTTTTAAGTGCTTTGTCGTAGCTACCTAAAGGCTAGGCCCTGCAGTGCCCTGGGGCCCCAAAGCTCGAAGGGGGCCCAAACCTGATTAACAAACCTCTTATTGTGTAACTTTTATTCATATTCGTTTATTTGCTTCTACAATGTTGGTAATTTGCTACAAACAGGCTTAGTTAGAGCTATGTATCATTGTAGACCCTGTTTGGGCACAGCAACATACGTATATTTTTAGATATTTAAAATAATTAAACATTATATTAAACTATTATTTTTATTGAACTAGTGAAAAATTCTCCCACCTTTAAAATCTAAATAAAATAGGTTGTAACATTAGTTATGGCAACTTGTTTCAGTCTGACACTACCTCCCGCTCTTTCCAGAGCAAAAGAAGTTATTTGATGATTTCCTACGTAAAAAGGGGCCCCAGTTTTTTTGTCCCGGGTCCGTCGATCATCTAGTTACGCCACTGTTTAAGTGTAGAACCTCTAGAAGTCTAGCAAATGCATTAGTATTGCCAACATTACTGAATGGTTCCGTTCAGAGTTCCATCTCATGAACCTATGCTCATTTGCTACGACTACGGAACCAGTAAAAATGTTTGCGTTTCCGCATGTGTGAAGCCAATCAGGTTGAGTATTTCATTGGGGATATGAAACCAGCGAGTGGGGCTGAAACGCTAATAGCAGACTGAGAAAGAAATGAATTGTTACTATAATTTCCTTTCAAATTCAAACGGTTTGATAATGACTGTGTTTCTAGAAAAGGAACACACAGAACCGGGAGTAAATTCGACAGAAAAAAACCGGGCATGTGCAAGTCGGACTCGAGCACTGAGGGTTCCGTATATACTTACCTAGGAAAACAGTTCAATTCTCGAATTGAGTTACAAAGATTTTTCCGAATTACAAAAAAAAAATTGTGATGTAACTATAAATTTACAGTTTTGAAATTTTTCCCTATACTTTTGCTATGAGACCTTGCTTCCTGCCAAATTTCAGGATTCTAGGTCAACGGGAAGTACCCTATGAATTTTGATTCCCTTGAGAGTGTCGAAATACTGGTTTTTTGCGACATAAACGGCCGTATCTTTTTTCTCGTTAACTCAGAAATTTGATTTTTTCTCAGCTTCAAGGGACCGCAGACCTGAGTATATGATTTTAATTTCAACTGGATACCTCCACGCGTTTCCGAGATAAAGGGTCTTGACAGACAGACAGACAGACAGACGGACAACAAAGTGATCCTATAAGGGTTCCGTATTTTCCTTTTGAGGAACGGAACCCTAAAATAGAATTTACTATAGTGACTTCTACATACTTTATTTCTCCGGCAGAATATATGCCACCCGGACATGAACTGCAGTGGCTAATCTGGAAACTTCTAAACTGATCGCGGGTTCTGGTTGGCCGATGTAGAAACAATCTGGCCAATGGAGTATCCTTGACCCATCCCAGACACAGTGGTATAGTGAATCCTGTTCACAGGATTTTCGCCATTTTCTTTTCTGCTCAGCATGCATCTGCACAATTACCTGCATCTTTCAACAATTTTTTTTAAATCGATATAAACTAGTGCTTGACTGCGATCCCACTTGATGGTAAGCAGTGATACAATTGTTGATGCTGAGGTTCACTAGTTTGTTGAAAGCCTATTCACTCTATTCTTGAAGACACCTAAATTATAATCGGACGGGAAGACCGCAGCAGGCAATTGTTCCTGTCCTTCGATGTACGTGGTATAAACGACGAGGCGAAACGCTTAGTCTGGACCGTAGAGGTTTCAACAACGTAAGGGTGGATACTCGCCGTACGTCGGGTTGTCCGATGGTGATGAAATGAGACTTACACCGACCCCATCTTTCATCAGTTGGTTGCGTGGAAGTCGCCACAGCATCTTGAGTGCTATGGCTACTTACTAGACACGATTGACCACTTATGTGGAAATTACTACAGCGAACAAAGTCACTGCTTATTAATTTTACTAGTCTATAAGATGGATCTCAGTTATCTGATTAAATAAAGTATATTATTAATTAAACAAACCAAGGACAGAGCTGTGGAGGTGGTTATATATTGTTCGGACAAAACTTGAGGTGAAACAACACGAAAGAAGAAGAATTGGTGGGTCATTTTAGGCTGATATTATGCTGATGACTTTGGCTCTTATGATTCCGGATCTCCTTGTACCTACAACAGCCCTCGCCGTACTGATTTTTTATCTCTTGAACTGTTAAAAATAATAAATAATGATAATATTTTCGTAATGCAAGCAGGAATTTATGTGTAGGTAAATGCGTGAAAATATTATTTGAAGATCTTTGTAAAGTAATGATGATTTTGTATATAAATTAAGGTGTTTTGTTTGTTTCAGGTAAGTGAATGATAATTTTAAATGATGCTACGTATAGTGTGCAGTTATTGGTAAGTACATAATGTATGTATTTAGTTTAAGTTTGGACGTCATTCCGAGTTAAACGTTTACGCACTAAAACTGATGAGTAATATTATTATCTATTTGGTCTTCCAATAAATTAATTATGGGGACATTTCATGTAAGAAGCAAAAATAAGTAAGAATTGATTCTTAAAACAATGGTCAAAAATGACCGTTCACAAAGTTTTGTCAAGTCTTCAAAAGCTCGTAACTCGGCAAATACGACTAAAAAAATATTTATATTTACTGGAAGTATAAATAACCCAAATATTTAAAAAAAATATCACGACCTCACATTTTTTCCGTTGTCCGCTTCACGTTTATTAATTTGTTACTCACAGTCATCCACGATGTGACCGTTTACAAAAAAAAAACTACTGTTAAAGACGCTATAGCTCCGCTCTTCAACACGCTGACTTGAAGACCTCGCTTTTTAAGTATCATCAGAACATTACATTTACGATCCACAAGTGATCCTTTAGTACTATACATCAGCAGTCTACAAACCTAGATTATTAGTAACACTAAGATAGTCAATCTGCATTTTTTTGAGGTGAAATGTCATTAAATAGGTATAACTTCTCCCGCTTTGGCTGTAGTGAGGGGGTGTCAGAATTTGACTGACTAAGTCCCATATATATATTCCTTCCATTTCTCTTTGCTTTCTAGGGCCACGGTAACTCCTCCGAACTTTCCCGCATTCCCTTCTCAATCTACCTAGATTGAGAAGGTAATTTAGGGTGTTTTGAAGGTAATCAAGGCTAGAGTGAATAGGCTCCTAATAAACTAGTGCGCCTCACCATCAAAGATTGCATCATTTCTTACCATCAGGTGGGATCGCAGTCAAGCACTAGTTTGTAAAAATAAAAAAAAGATCCCTATTATTTCGGGGTCACCTTCCAATCTAAGCGTTTGCGTTTGAATACCAGTATTTACATGAAGCATCTATCTATCTAACCTCCATTACCCAGTAACTAGGTAAAGCGAGGTTTTAATAAAAAAACTTTTACAAAAAAAAAATACAACCGACTTCAATTTAAAAAAAAACACTGAAAAGTGCAAAATAACTTTAATTGCGGAAGTGGGTGTTTCTATAATAGTTAACCGACTTCAAAAAAGGAGGAGGTTATCAATTCGGTTGTATTTTTTTTTTTTTTTTTCATTTTTTTTATGTTTGTTACCTCAGAACTCCGTCGTTTATGGACCGATTTGCAAAATTTTTTTTTCTCTTTATAGGATATGCTTCCAGATTGGTCCCATTTTTTTCAAAATCCAGTTCTGATGATGGATTCCATGAGGAATCGAGGGAACTCCTCAAAAATTATAGGCAACCCTATGGTAATTTTAGTATTTTCATCAAGAACTTAAGCATTTACAGTCAAAAAGTAACATTTGATGAAGTGGAACTGATGAAGAAGACCAGAAATGGTCAACGGAACTTCATACTCAAATAGATATCACAATGAAGATATAGTTAAGCGACTATGACAATACAAATAAATGAATGATTCTGAATAGTTACGTTGAAAATGGTATCATCGAAGTGATCTGATGATGATGATGGAGCCGGAAGGTAGGCACTGGAACTCCGTAATTAATCAATGTAACCTAGCCGTGTTTGGACTTATTAGAATTGTCATGAGATGCACTTTGGCTATAAGGTACTATCGAACTGATCTGATGATGGAGCCGGAAGGTAGGCACAGGAACTCCGTAATTAATCAATGTATCCTAGCCGTGTTTGGGCTTATTAGAATTGTCGTGAGATGCTCTTTGGCTATAAGGTACTATCGAACTGATCTGATGATGGAGCCGGAAGGAGGAAGGTAGACACAGGAACTTTATAATAAAACAATGTAACCTAGCAGTATTTGGGTTAATTGGAATTGTCATGAGAAATAGGCACTCTGTTTATAAGTGTATCGTAACTAAAAAGAGTGAAATAAAAACTTTTTAGAAAAAAAAAATAACCGACTTCACTAAAACAAAAACACTAAAAGGATCAAAATAACTTTAATTTCGGAAGTCGGTGTTAAATAAGAAACAAACAATACCGAGAAACACCGACATCCGAAATTAAAGTTATTTTGATCCTTTTAGTGTTTTTGTTTTAGTGAAGTCGGTTATTTTTTTTTTTAAAAAGTTTTTTTGTCTCTTCGTTATTTAACATCGACTTCCGAAATTAAAGTTATTTTGCACTTAAAATAATATTTTCAAAATTGGTCCACAATTGACCGAGAAATCGGTGAACATACATAAAAAAAAACATTCAGCCGAACATAGAACCTCCTCCTTTTTGAAGTCGGTTAAAAAACACTTTTACGCGTAATTTTTTTTCTGTTAAAACTAGATGAGGCCGCTGTTTCCTGGCTCATTACCCTAAGAAGAAACATAAGCCGACTTCGTCCACTTCTGAGCATAGGCCTCTTACATAATACCATATATATAATTTAAAGATTTTCTACCTAAAAACTGACCAACAGCATAACGTGCTTTTAGACACGGAGAAGTTTCGGCGTGTGTGATGGTCACCCATCCTTAAACCGACGTCGGTAAGCGTTGCTTAACCTCGAAGACTGTTCCGTGCGCTTGTTATTACGTATTATTTGCCGAGTTTATAACACACATACACTAGGGAACTAGGTACTCACTTTTATTCGCAAAATCCCTGTTACATGAATTTCCCTTCAGGATGTCGTCTTGAAGGCGAACTGGCTGCTAACGACGGATTTATAGAATGAAACAAATGTGATTTTGATTGCAAAGCTACATGAATTCGTGATTACTTGCTTATTCCTCAAGGATTACCTCGAAAATAGGATAAAAAGGTTATTTTAGATGGTTTCCAAGATTGCTATTTATATAATATGTTTCCGGCAAAGTAGAAAATTCGGGAAATGTATAGAATGCCAAGTCACTCTATACAATAAATTGTATTTTGTACAATATTGCATCTATCGTTTACCATTATCGAATACCCTGCATATATGCAATATGTACAATGCCTAGGCATTGTATAATATACCTAGAGATAATCAGGTAAAAAAAAATAACATATATTATTATTTTCGCTATTCTTACTTTTACCACAACCTATAACGCATAATATTAAGTAAGAGCTAAATTGCTTATTCGTCTTTTAGGCTAGATAGTTATCAATTATGAAGAAATTTGTTCTTAACAATTAAGGGAAAAAAATATAGGAAGAGTATATACTGAGTGGCTGACCACTAGACTCCTATAAATCCTAAACTAATTAGTCGGCTTTTGTTGGCGATGGTGGCACAGCTTCTTTTAAAACCTGCAGACAGAAAAAAGTCAGAAGACAGAGAACAGATAAAGAAGACAGAGTTCCGTTGAATTATCTTACCTACGACTATTTTTTTTTATTCCACAACTTTCACACACTTTGCTTATACTATGAGTACTAGACAACTGATAAACATACTTATGTATATCTAAATACATATATATTATTGACACGGAACAAATGATCGTGCTCATCACACAAATATTTGTCTTGGGTGGGAATCGAACCCACAACCCCTGGTATAGCAGTCAGGGCCACTAAACACTAGACCAAACAGACCAGTCAAATATTGTTGTAGTCAGTATTGCTAAGACATTATTGGCTCGGAATTGTAATTGTATAGAATAGCATAAGCATAGCATAATCAGCCTTTTTTTTAATGTTCCCAATGCTGGGATTCAGGCCTCCTCTCTAGGAAAGGGAATGGGCCGTAATCCACCACGCGGGCCCAGTGCGGGTTGGTGAATGTCACATGTCTTCGAATTTTTTGGTTCTAGGACATGCCGGTTTCCTCACGATGTTTTCCTTCACCGTTTTGAGAGCAGTGGTGATGAAATAAATTACACAAAGTAATGCGCCTGGCTGGGTTTGAACCCGCGACCTACAACTCGTAAGTCGGGGCTGTTACCACTTGGCCACCACTGCTCTCATAGAATGACCAGACAAAGTTTAGAATAAATAATATTTTACAAATTGCCTAAAACGTATTAGGCAATATATTTTACAGAATGCAGAATTATATAGACTGCCAGTGACATATACATAAAAAGTTTTGTTTCTCACATAATATAATAGATTTCACAGTGTATTTATTTTTAAATCGGTAGAAGGCGGGTTACATATAAGGGTGGGCGCGATTTAACCCATGATCGGAAGGATAGTTTGGATAAGTACTTGTCATGTAAATATTTTTTCCAACGGTGTTTATTTAGGGTTCCTTGTTTGCCTACGGAACCCTCATAGTTGTTATACCATGTTCGTCTGCTTTTTGCAGTTGTGGGGAATATTCGGCTATTTGTTCCTAATATGTATTCTTATTTGTAACGATAATGATTATCACCAAAATATATTTTTGAAGAAAAATTAGTAGAACATAAACCATGTGACATTCAAAAAATTATAAAAAAGTGGGAATTTCGCATGGTCAATCCTAGATATTCTGGCATTTTCATAAAATCGCTGTCATCAATATGGTGTCTAAAGAGACTTTATTTTGACTAGAGTTCAATTTTCATTACGCGTAAAGTAGAAACCCAATTAATTCTATCATGTTTTTTGTCGTCGAATAAGTCTACTTTTTATTATTGATAGGCCAAGAGCCTATGATCACAACCTTACCTGATAGTAAACTATGCTGCGGTCGACGATGGAGCACGCTTACCAAGAAGTAACATATTCAATCTTGACTTAAAAACTCCAGGCTGTACATTTTTCTTTATATCTTTTATTTATGTACATTGTATTCACATATTAGAAGCGACAAGAAATACGTAACTGAGATTCTTGTAATAAATAACATGATTTAAAAGTTTGTCCATGGAGTTTCATGCACATTCTTCTCCATGTAGATCTACGCTTTGAAATGTGCAGTTAGCATTATTTTTCTGACTTCTTGAATATTCAAAATTGCCTGCACATGGTTTTCCGTATTCCCAATATGTTTTCGCTACTTACTCCAGTTCCCTTAACTTTTTGGTGACAACGTTACCATACTAGCTTCGTCATAAATGTTAGTGATATATTTGACAGACCCGACTGCAGTGGTTCTCAGCCATTCGCGAAGAAATACAAAAAGTTGTTACTTCACTAAACTAGGTTGACACTATTTGTGCAGTAACTGTAAATAAACAGTAGGTCTTTGAGAAAGTTCGGCAACCCGCAGATTGGAATCATTTTTTCAATTGCTTGCTGTTCGCCATTGATGAAAGTATGGCAAAGTATTGCACGATCTGTGCTGGAAATTGTGGATACACTGTGTAAAAATCACTAAACTTAAGTGGTGGTAGGGCAAGGCACATTGCTTGCAGAACAGTTGGTTGATGGGGCCGAAAGGTTACAAGAAGCGTTGGAAGAGCTTCCACAAGGTGGTCAAATGACCTGGTAAGAGATCCGGAAACAGATGGATGCGAGACGCATATGACCGGTCATTGTAGCGACTTTTGGGTGACGCTTTTGTCTAGCAGTGGACGTCTTACGACTGAAGTGATGATGGTAATCGAAAATGTAATCTCAATCTAAAATATTGTAAAAATATTAAAAAAAAAACCTATTCACGTCTCTCATTATTATTAGTCAAAATATGGGTTATAGATGTGAAAGGTTGAATAATTTAGGAAGTTTTCAGCACAGTTTTTTACGTATTTACTTTTAGTTTGTAAGTAAAAACGTTTTGCAATTCAGAATAGCAAGCAGATCAAAAATTGGTTGGTTCCAGAAAAAGTGGGCATTTGCACAGTTCAATTACAGTTGGTTAGCTTACCTGCACCGGATTTAAATCACCCAATAAATAATAGTTATACAAGCAGTTGACTAAAGATTACAGAAGTGTAAACGACAGTTGGCAGGTTTCCCGATTGAGGTGGGACATTCCGCGAAACGCCAAATTTATAAATCCCGCATTATGGTATTTCTCAGTTAAACAATAAACGAAGCAATAAAAAAACTAATCATTCTTCGAATTTCAGTTTTTATTTCTTACAAAAACTTATCAATTTCAAAAAGTTAGTAAAATTCAATCTTTAAGAATCTTGTAAACTCTTGTAATTCTGTTCCGAAAACGAGCAGTTGTGAAAAAAATACAAGAGTAAGCTAGCTAGTTAATTTGTAAGCTAGTCCTAAGATTGCGTCATTTCCCGTAAATAAAATGTTTCTTTATTATTTTTGCTCTGCTTTTTCATCATCACCATCATCATCATTTCAGCCGAAAGACGTCCACTGTTGGACAAAGGCCTCCCCCAAATGTCACCATAATGACCGGTCATGTGCGTCTCGCATCCATCGGATTGCCGCGACCCTCACCATGTCATCGGTTCACCTTGTGGGAGGCCTTCCAACGCTGCGTCTTCCGGTACGTGGTCGCCATTTCAGAACTTTTCGTCTCCATCGACCATCCGTTCTGCGAGCAATGTGCCCTGCCCACTGCCACTTAAGTTTGGCGATTGTTCGGGCTATGGCTGTAAACTTGGTTCTCCAATGGATATCTTCATTACTTACGCGATCACGCCAGGAAACTCCGAGCATAGCCCTTTCCATTGCCCTTTGAGTGACTTTAAGCCTTTTGATGAGGCCCATTGTAAGCGACCACGTTTCGGAGCCATATGTCATCACTGGCAACACGCACTGGTCATAGACTTTCGTCTTGAGACACTGTGGTATATTGGACGAGAAGACACCGCGCACCTCTCTCTGCCTTTTAGTAAACTAAAATATGACAAATAACATTGCTGAAATATAAAGTATAATTTTAAATTTCTTATTTGTTCTTAATAATGGTTTTCTAATTTTTTTTGTTTTTTCAATTATATATGTACTTCTGTGAGTGTCCCGAGTTTTAATATCCTAGACTCTAGGGTACACTTACAGAAGTTAAAAAAACTTTAAAAGAAGTTAAGAAAGCTCTAGGGCCTAAAGCTATTAGAGCCGCATTTCATCGACTACAAGTCGGGCCAATAAAAGGGATACTATTCCACTGGTAATAAGAGTTAAGCCAGTAACTTGTTACTAAGATACGGCTCTATCATCTTTTACACTGCGTTGTCGTAAAATGTGGTCACTTTATGACACACGTGGTTACTACAAGTGCTTTCGCACTGAGTGTAAATCTGTTTAACCTGTGTCGGTTGAAATGTAATTTGTAAGTGCTAAAATATAGCGATGATATCAGCGTTTTATTGGCTTTACAAAAGGTTATCCAACTCACTAAGGGTGGTAATAATGGTACTTTGGCAATAATCTCGTACCACTTCATCATAAGTCGCACCTCAGCGACGGTAGGCCTGGGTCCGGGATCTTTATTTGACTAAAACCACGCAAGCTGGCAAACTTTTTTTTATATTTTTCTTCAAGCTCAATACTATATTAATTATTTTTTTTTATTTTTTTTTTATAGTGTTTAATAATTGTTACTTATAGTTTCTTTTATACATATGTATTAGTTTATTATTTTGTAAGATTATTTGTGTATTTTTTGTATGGGCCTTAGTTGCCTGATAATAAAGGATTATTATTATTATTTCATTATAAAAGTCACGTCAATACTACCAAAAAACGACACTTCTTTTTTCTATAAATTTTGAAACCTATTTTAGAACTGCATAATCCTTAAAAGTATATTTTACGAGCCAGTCCGTTAGCAATAAAAAAAAACAACTCATGCGATCTCCTTTCGATATCACAATACCAAGGTTGCGGACGATGAGCTATGGGTAGCTCGCCATCCGACCGTCCAGTAAGGGCTGAGCCTGAGTCGTCGATGTCACCGTCGCGTAATGTTAAACCATATGGACCAAAACCATATGGACCCAGGCCACCGCGTGATGAAACCGCGTCTTAGAAAGCAAAGGGCAACCGAAGGACACACGTGGGTCAAAAAGTCAGACATTCCCTCTCGCTCCATCCAGAAGCGAGAGGAGTCATTTGATGATATTCCAACAGAAAAAAAACCTTGTAGGTACCTGTGTGTTCATCACAACAAACCAATTCATAAATGTTCTAAATACTAAACCAACTCTATCTAAAACTCTTTCAGTAATAAAAAAAAACAACCTATTTTCAGTGTAAACAGTTTCAATATTAAACGAGTAATCCAGCGGACAGCCGGACGGGGATCACAAAAGGCTTGTGTCCGAAATGGCACAAGAATTCCGCACCCCGTGGGAAATAACGGCGTTTCTTTTTGTGGCCGTCGTATCGAAGATCGTATCGGCTGTCCGAGGCTTTTTGTGGGGGCTGAGTCAGGAGCGGTAGCGGGTGGTGTTCAGTGTCATTACATTAAACGATACACATCACTACGTGGGTGGGGGGCTGTAAAATGTTGCGAAAGTAATCTATTACGTCATTTATTTTTCTTAAAACAAAAGACGTTGCCCTATACTAGGAATTATTCCTTTAGCGTAGTTGCGTTCACAAACATCTAAACTCACTTGCACAAGTCACCCATACCCGGAACATGTACGAGTATGTATAGACCATACAAATATTTTTTCAATACACTTACTCAAAAACTCGCTCTTATCCTACCGCTTTTAGGCATGCAATAGACCGTTTTCCGCACTAGTGCAGAAAAGTGCGCGAGCTCTCCCCCGCCACAATGTTATTACATTTATCGTATCAGGCTGTGCGCGCGTCGATCCTCACGAGTCGCTGGTCAACCCCCGTTTATTCATTTTGTAAGTGTATTGAAAAAAGTCGTTTGATACACGCGCAAATTTGTCACTGCAGCCCTCGCCTACCGCTCGTGCGAATTCCGCCTCGGTCGCAATGGCAAACTTTCTGCACTTGTATCAAATGTACTATTTCCGTGCGGGAATCGAACCCGCGACACCACAGCACACACAATCGCTCAACCACTGCGCCAAGCATGCCGTCGTAATAGGTTTTTTATTAATTGAATAGCGTAAAAAAATAAGTCCATCTCTGAATAAAATTTATCGACTTTCAGAATCATAAGATTCAATTTGGTTTTTTCATCTAAATTATATAGAGAGATTTTTGTAATTCAATTCCCGAATAAATATTTATATGGCCTGCTGATTCCGGGTCTGGGTGTCTTGTATAACTTAAAATTATGTAATTTTTGTGTTAAAGATTCAATTCATAAAAAATCTAACTAATGTTTAAGTTAACTGCATTTTTTTTAGTTCAAAGGTCGTGGGAACTACTTTGTGATTAGAATTTCATCATTTATCATTCTTTATTACAGCCGTAAGACTGACACCGTTGGTCATAGGTCTCCCCCACATGTCGCCACAACGCCGGGATCTGAATTTAGTTAATAAAAATTATAAAATCTTTGGATACATCGATAACTTGCAGATTATGTATAGTATAATTTATTTAAATAATCTAGTTTTAAACTATCTTATCTATTGATCTCTTATCTATGATTGAACATGTGAGGTCCATTAACATTCCTAGTTTAATCTGACAAATGATAAAAAGGCGTATCAAGTTTCGGTAGATACGTTAAATACTTCATGAGATCAAAAATCTAGCCGTTAGATAACATTCCCACCCTAACTAGTTAAACTGCTTGTGACTAATTTATTTTCGCATTCTTGTTCAGTTCGTTGAACCAATGCACGTAAGTTTGACTGACTAATTAGCATTGGGTCCTTAGTTTGATCCATAGTCGGTCAAAGTGTTAGTAGGATTTACGATTAGGGATTCCTCCCTAGAATCAGAATTACTGCCCAGCTTTGGGCTTTCCAAAAATAGACTCAGATGGCGTAAATTGTAAAGAGAATAACTTCACGTCAAGAGATTCATGACTCTTAGTAACTAAGAACACTACGAGAGGAGGAAGAAAGCTTGATCCATTATCGCTTACCATCAGGTGAGATGGTGGTCAAACGCGAGCCTATCATTAATAAATAAAAATATTTTCCTGAAAGCAAGGAACAAAATCGCATGCTCGTTAAAATTGTCCAGAGTACTACTAGACTACAGATTATTCTGAATATCGGGCTAGTGAGTTTTTCACAGGTTTTTTTGTTGGTTTTGAACACCATACTTACTTTAATGCGCAAGAGTAACTGTCATATGAGCTGTCTCCGAAACTATACAATCTCTCCATCGAGATATAAGTACTGACGTACTAGAGAAGCTACGTCAAATAACTGAATTGTCCTATTTTCGTAATTTGAATCTTTAGTTCGCTGCAGCGCTAAAATAATAACAATTCGTCTAAACCGTAACTAATTTACCACAGCGCTAGATTTGCTGCGGATGTGTATTTATTCTCTGCAAAAAGGTCTTAAGCGCAATGTAAATCACGGCAATTACGCGTTTTCTTCGACAAAGTGCGGCGCGATCGCCGCAATTGAACGAGACAAAGTAGGAATTTACAGTGTCTTTTCTAGTACGTTAGTACTTATATCTCGATGAATCTCTCCCACTTCAGTCATCATCTCTCTAAATTTTTCCCAACTAGCTTGATGTCGGCTTCCATTCTAACCGGGTACGGTTATCAGACTTTCACAACCCAGTTACTGAGCAACACCATACTCCTTGAATAGCCTGATGCTCAGACTGTCTGGTGCCTGACTACCTGTAACGACTGTCAAAGATCTACGAATAACAATACAACCGATACCAATGGCTTTAAGTGCTTTCCGAGGCACGGGGTGTCAGTAATGTCCTAGATAAACTTAAAAAAGTACGTATGAATTGAAAAAATCAAATAAGTACTTGCCCGGTTGCGAATCCGCAACCTCATGCATGAGGGCCATCACGGCACTTCACTAATCGCTGGTAAATTGTTCCAAATCAACAAGAGATAGGTTACCTGTCGCTGTGAATATCGAAAGTTGTGATTCATATTTCTGTCTATATTTTTCAATAATTATGTATGTATCTATTATATAGCATAATATGTATATATCTGTGTATCTATTATAATATAATATGTTTAAGGCTACTTTTGTCACACCAATGACAGCCCCATTTCTTGTCCAGGCAATTACTGTCCATTCCAGGTTGCCTGGAAGAGATCGCGGAATGCGATAAGGCCGCCCACTGTATGTACGTATGTGTTTTAGTTTTGTTTCCTTTTATGTTTGTATTGGTGTATACAATAAAGGATATAATAAATAAATAAAAAATAAGATAGGTGTGATTTTATTATTTTATTTCTTTATTAACCTTTTGAGTGCGTAATTAGAGCCGGCGTTAATGCGGGGATCAACAGCTTACAGGATAATGATTAATGATATTTATTTTGCAAATAGGTTTACACGTAATTTTTTTCGTCAATATTTCCCATGACTTGCACCACACCCCATATTATTGTGTCGTGTTGTTATTATGACGGGCGGTGTCGGCGGACGAAATTATGCAATTTGCGGTCGATACTCCACCGCGGTGATTTAAGAAAGTGCCGCGTCAAATCGACAGAGTTTTCAATGTAACAGTATTGTAATTTGTTCTACCGATTTTGGGTACAGTTTTGTGGCGCTTAGTGAGCTTAAATTGTGTGATATGCAGAACCGTTGGTGGCAATTGGCAGTGTATATTTTGATAATTTTGTTAAACTACGGATTTGTTCGTGGGAATCCTGACAGCATAGCAGTATGGAGTCATGCTATAGCATAATCAGCCTTTTAATGTTTCCACTGCTGGGACTCAGGCCTCCTCTCTAGGACAAGGAATGGGCCGTAATCCACCACGCGGGCCCAGTGCGGGTTGGTGAATATCACATGTTTGGTTCTAGGATATGCCGGTTTCCTCACGATGTTTTCCTTCACCGTTTTGAGAGCAGTGGTGATGAAATAAATTACACAAAGTAATGCGCCTGGCTGGGTTTGAACCCGCCACCTACAACTCGTAAGTCGGGGCCGTTGCCATTCGGCCACCACTACTCTCAACACTCTGTCCAACACTTCAAAGTATCCAATATGGTCTACAAATAATAATTATCATTTTATTGCACTCTAAACCAAATGCTACATTGGCATCGCCATTACCAGAACACGTAATTCCGGTAATACACATACGTTTAGCGTTGATACATTGTATGGAACACGTAATTTCATCTTCATACATTTTATGGCGCATAAAGCCAAATTTCTGGGAGAATTGTATAATATATCGATGTTTGAATCGTTTGTAATATTATCCTGTGGGAATGAAAGGGAATTCTGAAGTGAATTGAGGATTTGAAGAGGATGTATTATTACACGGTCGAAAGAATTATTTAAGAAATTGTAATAATGAAAGCTTGCGGTTTTCAGAAAGAGTAAATCATTTAAGTACCACTTTACCATATAAGGAGACTTCGGAAGCGTCTCTTATTTTAAAGAATATTCGGAGACTAATCTCAACTTCAATCTCTAAAAAAATCTTTAATATACGACAATCACTTAGATGAGAAAATTGCGACTTGAACTTGACCGTTTATTAAGCAAGACATTTAATTCCAGGCTTTAAAACACTTCTCTTTCTACAATCAGAATTTTGTCAATCGTATTTCGAAATTCTCAAAGCCTAAAAAATCCAATCACAGGCACACAAGAGCGCCTCGAAATGACAAAAGCGAAATCACAGCCCTAAAAAAATAAACTCAATTTTGAAATTGGAACTGTTATCTTTGGACGTTACGAAATCATGTCGGGACCTGTCGGATTCGTTCGACAAGTTCAGACAAGTGAGAAAAAAAAACCTATAAATAGTCGTTGACAATGGACAGACATTGTAAAAAGGTCGGTCCGGGTCTGGCTACAAAGGGTCCTATTGTGAGATCTGTGAGGCGACGAGAGCAAAAAATAAAAGGGACTATTAAGGGATTTGAAATGGTGCCCGAGAAATTAGTAAACGGTTAAGTGGGCAACGATTTATTGGAAACACGAGTCCTAGATTTGCCATTGATTTATACTTGGTCCAAGAGCTGAAGAATAAGTGTTAACGTCTGTAATTCGCAGATTTAGGAAGAAATGTAGTTACCGTACCGTATAAACGTAGCTATAAATACTGTTAGCAAGCAGAATGAACGAGTTTATGCTCAAAGCTCACATCATCCGACTTTAGTGAAGGTTTGATGGGGGGGTGTTAGCTATCAAGGAGTGACTGAGTCATATTTTTGTGAAAAAGTTGTCAAAACATTGGCACAAGTGTATCTAGGTTTGCTGGAAGAAAACTCAACTTTGAGATAAGCTCGCCTATGTACATAGGCGAGCTTATCTCAAAGTTCATGTATGTACATATTAACTTTTTATGGTCTATAATAAAGAATTTAGCGGGAACTATATCAAACCAACGCACACGTGAGCCACGCCTGATTTCTACGTAGCGGGGCGTCGCATGGTGTGGATCTAATGTAGCTCTAAGAGTCTAGTTGCCATATAAAATGTATGGAGACCGACGCGCCCTGATCGGCGTACGTGGCCCACGTGTATCCAATTTAGTTCTACTTTTAAGATCACATTACAGTAATAAATGTTTTATGCAATAGAAAAAAAAAGATTTCTCCTTAGATAAAAATACACAAGATATGCGTTCAGTATTGTGCTTTTTGCGTTGCGTCTCAACCTCAACGGCTACATTTGATGAGGGATCACTCTAGCGTGATGAAAAGAAGAGTTTCCCAAGATTGGTA
Source organism: Mythimna impura (assembly GCA_905147345.3). Classification (NCBI taxonomy): domain Eukaryota; kingdom Metazoa; phylum Arthropoda; class Insecta; order Lepidoptera; family Noctuidae; genus Mythimna; species Mythimna impura. Next base: position 3,351,244 of record LR990349.1, read on the forward strand.
GCGCTTCTGACTACTCGAAGTTCACGGAGTGAATCGCATTCACCAATGCGTAAGCCAATCGCAACCATAGCAATATATAGCATGTAACATACTAAATGCACATCTTGAAAGTGGTATTCTCAGAATCGGCTACTGAATCGATTTTAGCTGTTTTTAAAATGGGTCATTTTTTATCCTAAAGTAATGCTTGATTATTTTTTGAAAAATGACCTATTTTGATAAATCTTGATTCCGTCACTAGAGTGTTTGTGTGTACGTGCGTAGATACCAATACCGATGAGCTACCAATATAGTGCGTCTATTCCCATATTATTTACTTGCAATTAGGATTACTAATTATTTAAAAAACACTACCTAAGTGCATTTAAGTAAAATTTCAGTGCTTGAATTATGATTGTAACTTAATTAACCGACTTCAAAAAGGAGGAGGTTATATGTTCGGCTGTATGTATTTTTATATGTTTGTTCTTTTTTAATTGGGGTGTATAAGAGTGTGCATTGTTCCATTTACATGTTGCAAAGATATGCCGAATACTATTAATAAGTTCTTTATAAGGCAGTTGGTAGGATATAACTGTACCTTAGCTCCAATGATAGATATTCCAGTCCAATAAATTGACAAACAACAACATTTAAGCCACGTTTCTTTAATCGGAAGTTCAATAAATCTATAAATAAATCGTACCCGATTAGCATCCCAGCTGTTATTCACGTCCACAGTCTTGCGTTTATTTCCAAGTAAAGGAAACGCCGTGGGGCATCACTTAGTGCTGTCTGAAACACTGAAGGTGTCTAGAAAATTTATGAGAAACTAGAAGGCTGCTCTATTAAACTAAGAAAGCTTTGGACCATGTTTGTTTTCTTTGAAAGCTTAGGAAGTGCAGGAACTTTGTTAATTAAGAATTTAATAGTGCTAGCTCCCTGTGCGGTGTTTGAGTCTTTGGTGAAAGGTGAGTGAACTATCTTGGCTGTTATTTCAAATTTTCATTAGGTCTGTTTTATCTTCTTTTGTATGAATTTATAGTTTCAAATATCTTTCTCAGACAATACTGAAAAAGTTCGTCCATAACGTGAAATATCTCTTCACTTGTCTTCTATCGTACTTACTAATGTTTTCACAGAAAAAAACAACATCGCCTGTTTTTTATACTTAAACGTAACTCTAAATTACATCTGATGGGAACTGCTTTCAAAACTAAACTCAACCGGCCGTAAGAAATATTTGCTACAGGCAAATTATTCTTAGGCAAATATTCTTTCTGAATTCAAGATCACCGTTGCATACATTCTAAACTAAACTCATCAGAGGCCTTCTTAATTCCATCTGTATATCTAATTTTACCTGGCAAATGCAATTCTGCACCGTCCTTGATAGACTTTATGTATGTGTCGTTTCTATTTTACTTTGTTATTTCTCTACCAAGTTGGACCTGTGTGTCTTCGCGATGCATATTCAAACAGTGTGCGGTCGTGAGTCCTGGCTCTAGATGTAATATTTATGTTTGCAGGTCCCTGTAGCTTTCAGCAATATCATTAATTGAGATTCTCTATTTACGTTTTACTTCAAATGTTGGAATGAGCAGTCTAACTTTTGAGTCTGTCGTATTGACAAATTGTAACAATAGTTCTTAATATAGCTAGTAATGTTCCGTCCGCCCGGATGTACGTTTTAGTATTGCCTCTCGTCGTAACTAATGCACCCTACAATACGTTTCTTTAGTCATCATAAGCAATAAACCGGCATTGTTCGAGTCACAGGTGAGTATAGGTTTCCTCACATTTGCGTCATGCTTTCCTGGTCTATTCGAGTCTCATCCAGGTATTTCCCGTAATATTGTTTAGGTTGTCATTTCAGTGTGTATCTGTAACTAGTTTTGAACCATATGTAAAACTGATAAGTGCATGCACTAGCCAATGTATATATGTTTTGTTACGGCCATAAGAATATCTAAGAATACCCTAGTGTCTCAATGGATAACAGATACAAAATTATTTATCCAACGCCATGATTTTCCAAACCGTCCCGTCCGTCCGCTAAAGTTCCAGGTTGATATTCTCTCTGTTTTACGATGGCCACTGGGAATTATAGTTACGAAATACAATTTGTACCAGCTTCCGTTGCTCCAAACTTTATCATGCATGCATTTGAAATTTGAATGCATTATGATATCCTTCCTCGTACTAGGATTTTGCTGGAATATTACTCATCTTTGCTTTAAAGAGAATGGCTATTGTTTTAAATACAAAGCTTGTTAGTTCCTTCAGCTATGTCGAGAAAAGATGTCTAAGTTTTGTTTGTTTTCTTTTTTATAGTAATCAAATAAAATCATCATCTTCCTGCTCTTGTCCCATGTTATTAGAGGTCGGCGCAATACGCTTTTTTCTTCTATTCTGTCCTGTCGACCGTAGCGCAACCGCTATCAATGACTTCCTTTCTTTTTCTTATACAAACATGATCATCATCATCATCATTTCGGCCGAAAGATGTCCACTGTTGGACATAGCATATATAGTCAGCCTTATAATGTTCCCACTGTTGGGACTCAGGCCTCCTCTCTAGGAGAGGGAAAGGGCCGTAATCCACCACGCGGGCCCAGTGCGAGTTGGTGGATGTCACATGTCTTCCAATTTTTGGTTCCAGGACATGCCGGTTTCCTCACGATGTTTTCCTTCACCGTTTTGAGAGCAGTGGTGAAATAAATTACACAAAGTAATGCGCCCGGCTGGGTTTGAACCCGCGACCTACAACTTGTAAGTCGGGGCCGCTACCACTCGGCTGGACATAGGCCTCCTCCATATGTCGCCACAATGAACTGTCCTGTGCGTCTCGCATCCATCGGATTCCAGCAACCCTTACCAGGTCAACAAACATGATCATTTTACTATATTTGTTGTATCTGGCTCTTTGCTATTTCTTCTGGGACCAAGCAATATGCCAATTTCTTTTAATAGTTCTTCATTTATTATTTCAATATAAAGAAGCCTTTACAAATCATTGTCGACTGTTTTAATAAAGACAATTACATTTAATTACAAACGTTTAATGGAAATGATAGTGCCAATTCTTTACTTCAAATAAATTCTCACGCTATCACTATATCTTTTTGCATATTTAGCTTAAGTATTACATCTTAAACGACAGATGTATTCGATGCTATCACCGACCAACACACCCACTTCCAGTCAATTAACTTCGCTGACAATAGCCTCTTGCTCGCAGATGAGAATATGATTGCTGCAGTGACGGAACTTTTTGACATCCTCTATTATGTAATGCCTGCCAAAAGATGTCGCCACTGTATTGACAGCCAGCAAGCCAAACGCCGCCGCAACGTCACGTCCCACCACGTGGTCAAAGTGGGGAGGTGACGGTTGCCGCCAAGCCAGCCAGCCAGCCAGCCAAGCCAAGCCAGCCATTATAAAAGCGAATAGCGCCCTTGCATGTGGTTCATTACTATTTTGTAAAATCAAGAAAATATAACTGATCACTGCTACCTATAGTTTTTATTTGAGCCACGCCTACCTAAGCGTTACAATTCAGAAGTGGTATCCACGCAAAATGAAACGACGAACTATTGTGAAGAAGAAGATGAAAGTGCCGATGCTGACCAAGATACGCCTTCATGCCACGCCGAAGACATCCCACCGCCAGCTAGAAAAATTTTGAAGACCCTGCTCATTTAAGAAGTAGAAAAAGCCTTTCGAGACCTGCAAAACAATGTCTCTAACCTGGTTCCACTGAAACAGCAGCGCGCGTCAGCCTTGATCCCGGAGTTTGACCCTGATACCGAAGAATGTACAATTACAGCTTGATAGAAGAAGATAGAACTGGGAGAAATCTACGGATGGGATGAAAATCAAAGTCTTTCCATTTGCAAGACAAACTGCGTGGCCAGGCAAAAACAATCGTCTCGAAGAGTATGATTTTTTCACGAGAACAGTGGAAGCAAATGCTGCTACGCGCCTTCCCGAAACACCGGAGCAAAAAACGTTGTAACACCAATGCGCCACCATGAGCTCCATGACGTCTGCCACTCTATTCCTGCAACAGTGCTCAGCGACAGCACTGGCTACCTGAAGATCATCAACACTGGAGAGAAAAAGATGTCAACTGGAAGGCTGGGACAATTTTATTGCGTGCTGAAAGCTGCCGGGATATGATTTCGGTAAGTGCCACTGTTATTAATTGTCTATTGCCTGACAAAAATTGCCTGTTACCTGCCAAAAACATTTACTGCGCCAGTATAGCCTCTTGTAATAGCCATACCATAGGAGGGACAGATTTAGATAGCACAAAAAGATAATAGAACTTCTATCACAATTTTCCGACTGTTTCGCAGCTGGCACTCAAGATCAGGATGTACCGATCTATTAAAAATGCCTATCAAGCTTACAACTGATCAGCTCGTGTTTCATCGCTCATACAGACTTTCGTATACGGAACAAGAGATTGTCAAATTCAACATTTCTGACTTGCTTAGTAGAACCGGTATTTACGCGAATTACGCGTCCCCAGTAGAGTTAAAAGAAAAACGAAGATAGCAGATTATGTGTCGACTATCATACGCTCAACGCTATTACGTTTCGCGATAGATATCCGCTGCCTAATATTAACGTCCAGGTTAGCCGGGATGAACTATTTTACCAGTTTGGACCTAGCCCAGGGTTATCGGTCAGTGGGTCGTCTTTATCACCAATTATTGAGTTCGCCAGAAGATACTCGTAAGACTGCGTTCGTAATACCACAAAGTCATTACAAATACAATCGGGTACCGTTTGACCTCGCGAATGCACCATCTGTATTTATGCGCCTGATAAATTAATAAGATCATAAACTCTATTAAAAAGTTGTTTGTTATAAAAAAAAAAAATCTGTAACTTACCTCGGTCACGAAATATCCCCAGGTAGCATTCAACCGGGTGAATTAAAGTTATCAGCAGTTTCTCAATTTCCAATACCACGTAAGTAATGTTCATTAGATCAGACAGTTTATTGGTTTATGCAGTTACTTTCATTTGCACGTCCAGTTACAGAATTTACAAAGAAATGCTATTTGAGCTTGGGACGAAACCCAGTCTAAACGTTTTAATGTAAATACAAAAACTTTGTAGTAAACCGATAATAGCCATTTACGATCCAAAACTACCTACCGAAATTCACACAAATGCTTGCAAGTTAGAAATTGCGGGTATGCTACTACAAAAACAAAACGATGACAGCTTGCACTCCGTTATGTATTTTAGCCGCGTTACTAGTCGGTAAGAATGTGTATACCACAGTTATGAACTCGAAACGTTAGCAGTCGTAGAATCTTTGCGTTGGTTTCGAGTTTACGTGTTAGGTAAAAGCCGGCCAAGTGCGAGTCGGACTCACACACGAGGTGTTCCGTACCCTCCGCAGCAAAGAACGGCAAAAAAATCACGCTTGTTGTATGGGAGCCCCCTTAAATATTTATTTTATTCTGTTTTTAATATTTTTTGTCATAGCGGCAACGGAAATGCATCATCTGCTATGTGATTTGAACTGTCTAGCTATCACGGTTCATGAGATACTGCCTGGTGACGGACGGACGGACAGTGGATTTTTCTCATAATAGGGCCCCTTTTTAGCCTTCGGTTACAGAACCATAAAAAAGTGCGGGTAGTGAAAGACTGTACGGTTGTTCGCGACACATTAACAAAACGTGACCTCATTCCCCGTATTGCCCGGTGGTGGTCACTAATTCAGGACTACGACATATTTATTGATTACTAGCTTCTGCCAGCGGCTTCGCCCGCGTGAAAGTAGGTTTCTCCATTCAAATTTTAGACCCCTGTTTCATCCCCTTAGGGGTTCTAATAATTTTGGAAAATCCTCTTAAGTGCTTGCCTATGTCATAAAAGGAAGTCCCAGTAGTTTCGGCTGTGCGTTGATATGTCAGTCAGTTTCTCCTTATATATATATATAGATGGACCCTGTGAGCAAATGCAACATAATATAGATGCGTTAAGTAGAAATACAAAACAAACTTTTAAGGTTGATCGTTAGGATGTAATAGTTTGCTGCCGTGCAAATGAGAATGAACAAAAAAAAAACCCTCGTAGCTTTGTTAAAGGACGGTTCAACGGATAGTGAAATATTAAACAATTACGCGTAGATTAATGAAAGACTTAATCGTAAAATCTTAAATGGCAATCGCTTAGTTGTTCCCGAGATTATCTAGCTACAGAAAATATACAAAACAGTAGGATATGTAGGTATAAAACGATATACAGAGACTATTAAAAATATTTTCTGGGTTTCCCAAAATGTCGCGCTTCATAAAAAAAGTATGCACAGATGCTTACGGAAAAGGTGAACATGGCAAGAGAGGGAAGGTAAATTTCACTCCATACCAAGGCCTAATGAACCGATGCGAATGGTCCATCTTGATCACTTAGGACCGTTTACTCGCACTAAAAAGGGGTATTAATACATGTTTGTTATGACCGACGCCTTCTCTAAAGTAATAGCCGAACCATCTCGTACTGTTCTATAGATGCCATTTGACTTTTTAGTCTATTTGGGTATCCTGAACGAGTAGTTTCAGGTTACCACCAAAGCTTCCACGAGCAGGTATTTTAAACGATTTGCTACTGAAAAACAATTTAGGCACATATTAAACGCTATAGCATGTCCCGGGGCAAACGGTCAGGTCGAACACACCAACCGTACAATAGTGGATGCTTAACGGACCACTGGACCCAGCGTCCCACAATTGGGATAACAGCTTATCTGATGTCATTTGGGGTGTCATTTTACGATCAATGCAAGCACAGTGTATATTAGGCCATATGATCTAATGTTCGCTCAAACTGGTAGGTTCGCGTACGACATTTCCATTCTCAATCTGGTATCAGAAACGGTTGAGTCTAGGGGTCTTAAAGCTCGCAAACGCAATCTGGTAGCTAGTTCGAAAATGAAGCGAAACTATGACGAAAAACGTAAGGATAGCACTCTCTATAAAAAAAGGTGACTATGTATTATGGCATCAAGCGCCGACTAACGGCGTTGGCCAAGTTAACTCGAAATTAGACGACTTATATTCGACCTCCTCTGTAGTTGTTAAGGTTTTAGGTAACGATCGGTATATAAGATTAGTATAAGGACTCGGGATGTAAACAGTTTACTGGCCTATAAGTATCAGCAGCCGCTATTCGTCCATATAAAAGTAGCGCCCATTTCCGACAGTGCAAGTGGTACTGATGAGCAGCTAGAAACGGAAGATCTTATAGATCTGCTTGACAGTTAATCTGGGGTCAGGGGTTCCACTGTCCCATGCTATGTTGATTGTTGACTAATTATTGTATGTGTTTCCATTGCGGGAGCAATGCTTACAGGATGGCCGAATGTAATGCCTGCCAAAAGATGTCGCCACTGTATTGACAGCCAGCAAGCCAAACGCCGCCGCAACGTCACGTCCCACCACGTGGTCAAAGTGGGGAGGTGACGGTTGCCGCCAAGCCAGCCAGCCAGCCAGCCAAGCCAAGCCAGCCATTATAAAAGCGAATAGCGCCCTTGCATGTGGTTCATTACTATTTTGTAAAATCAAGAAAATATAACTGATCACTGCTACCTATAGTTTTTATTTGAGCCACGCCTACCTAAGCGTTACAATTATTAAGTTCCGTTGTGAATGTAGTTTTAATAGATTTTTTTTTGTTAGGAATTGGCGAATGATGTCACTTGTAGCGGAAGATATTTGATTTGTTAATTATTTGCTGACTTATAGGGACATGCTAAGATCTGTATGTTGCCCAAACTTCTGTTTGTTAACCCACTCAGACTCTATTCACGTTGTTTTCGCTAGCTGATTTAAGAATCGCACTTTTATAGCTTATCGTCTTTATTTTTATATTGCCAGGTCAATGAATCAATCTATATACCAAAATTTTCCTCAACTATTTTGGGATCGGTTTCCAGTCATACCAGATGCTATCGGTATTTGTTTCTAAACTGAATTTTATCTAAATCTGTACATATAATAAACCAGTAGAAGTTTTTAGTTGTGCGCGCATCACGTAAAATGTACGAAATCGACGTAGATTTTGATTGTATGTAACTTGATTTATTAGGGTGTTTTTTTAATATCGTGCGGATTTCATCACGCATGCGGATTTGCTCCGCATGCAGAAAATTTCATAATGCAAAAAACGCGTCCCGCGTGCGTATTCCACGCATAACAATAAATACTTGTATGAATGGACGTTTGCAGGGATTACGCGTGCGGAGGAAACCCGCATGCGTGATGAAATCCGCATGATATTAAAACACCCTAACTTAGGCTTTGTTTCATCGCAATCGGTTGACTATATCAAAAGATACACATACACAGCATACACATAGGTATACATTCATTGACTGTTAGGCGGTACAAAGATCGCCGGGTTAACTAGTTTATATAATATGATTTAAAAGAGTGTCCATGGAGTTACTAGCACATTCTTCTTCATAGATATTAATTACGCTTTGAAATGTGCAATTAGCATAACTTTCCTAACTCTAATCTCTTTTCGTCTTTGATTGATTAACTGATTGATTTACATGGATCGAGCGCTTAGATTTGACCCCCTTGGTCAGCCAGAAAACCTGACACTAGTCTTTAGTGTCAGGTTTTCACTGGCTACTGATTATCCGCAACGTTTCTCAAAGAAAAACTACGCTGCGTGCTTACTGAGGTACGGAGGAATCTTGATATTTTAAAGTGATCACCCATCGATAGACTGCCTGTGATACTTAACCTTCGAGAACGATCCGTTCGGCTGTTACTACTACCTTGCGAGCCATTATATTCCCAGGTATCCTTTCAAAATACCCGATCCATTTATGTCTTGCCATCTGTGTCCCTCTCCTGCATACCTTGTCTTATAACAAAATTACTTTTTGAGTACATGACATCACCTAGATCACATAGAGTGACCGCTAGGCGCCGCTTGACCTCCGAGACCTCCTTTAGCCCGACCAAAGGAAGATACCGATATTCCATTGTTAGCTTTTGTCCCTTTTAAGGGTCCAAAGGAAACGAAAGCAATTACTCGAGGGAAATGATTGAATAATCTACACACGTTGACTTTCGGCTGCTCTCGAGTTTACGGGTTTGTTGAACCAATGGTTTTATAGTTTCCTGGTACCTTTAATGAATAAGACCGTTATTGGGATTAGTCATAGGTCCTTGGTTTTGGGCCCGATTAAATAAGTTATTGGAAAAAATACCGACGGAGATTTTGATGAGGTTGTTAAATCATTCGTGTCATGTCGTTATCTTCGTATTATGATATTTAGGATTTTTTATACAAAGGGTAAAAATGGGACCCTTTTTTTTATTAATGATAGGCTCGCGTTTGACCACCATCTCACCTGATGCTAAGCGATGATGTGGCCGACGATGGAGCGCGCTTACCTAGAAATAACCTATTCACTCTCGACTTAAAGATTCCCACGTTGTAGCCATCAGGAAACACAGATTCCGGCAAGGAATTCCACTCCTTAGCTGTACGCACAATGAATGTGTTCCCAAAACGTTTCGTGCGTATAGGTGGGATGTCCATCATGTACCGGTGGCGCATTGCCGTACACCTGGTGGTCCGATGATGGAACGGGCTAGGCGGAATTAGTCTGTATGTCACCAGATTATGTTGTGTTCTCATGAACTGTGATAGCTAGACAGTTGAAATCACAGATGATGTATATTGCCGCTATAACAACAAATACTATAAAAACAGAACAGAACAAACAAATAAAATATATATTTAAGTGGGGCTCCCATAAAACAAACGTGACTTTTTTTTTTTTGCCGTTTTTTTGCTCGATATCAATAACGGGAACAGGTAGACGCTTGAAATATTCAAAGAATATTTGGTTGTATATTCACTTTAAAAATAAATTATTAAATTAAAATGAATATAGAGATTTCTTTAGAAATAAGCACCACCTCTGTACCTATTTTTCTATTTCCTTCTTCTAATCTTTTATTTTGTGTGTGAACATAAATCGTTAAATAAATAAAAGTAAATATTTAAGGGGGCTCATGGGTGGGTCGCCGTCCGACCGTCCGGTAACCGTCCGGACCGAGCCCAAGTCGTCAATGGCGCGTACTGTTTCACGCGCGCCTCAAGGAGATGTCAGCAATTGTAGGGGCCATCAGGGTCGAAGCCTACTGGGTTCAAGGGTCTGATTCTGAAAGGAAGACTCGGCCCTGGTACGAAAGGCAACGAAGGAACAGGAGTGGGTTTTTAGTCAGTAAAAGTCTGACACTATCTCACGCTCCGCCCAAGAGCGGGGGATGTCATAAGATGATTTTCCCAACGAAAAAAAAAAAAAAAAAACGTTTTTTTGTCCGACTAGCACTTTACCAGTTTTTTTTTTTAGGTGATATATCATCCAATGATTTCTTTCACTTTAGGGTGGAGTGGAGTGAGACAGCCTGTCAGACTTTTACTGACTAAAACCTTACCTATGTTCTTCAGTTGCCCTTTGCGTTCGAGGATCACGGGGTTTTGTAGCTTCTCGTTGTCATGGTATTATGATTATAAATCGCTTTCATTTAGGCCGCGATTGCCTAACGATTATTTTATAGACCGGTTTATCAAAAGTTTGACATACAGCATACATCAGATAGTTATCATAGACGTCAGAAACTTAATGAGGTGCAAACTAGTTTGTTTTCGATTAACGTCGACGATCGTTTCAAAATGTCAAGTTGTCATCGATCGACCACTGTATAACTAAACTGCACCGTTAATGAGGTGTGTTTGTACAGATACCGACACGGATCTTGAGCGCTGACTTCTACAGTTCTACTTGCGCAGAAGCACGTAGAAGTGAAATATCGGGTCTCTTTAGTGGTATGAAAAGAGATGCGGGGGCGGGGAGTGCAATCCTTGTACAGTGATTGGCTCGCCGATGTGTACGATGCGCAAAGCGATCCCCGCTCTTTCGCTGAGCGCTCAAGATTCGTGCCGCTATCTGTACTTTAGGGTTAAAATAGTAACACCGCACATATTTTTAGTCATTTTCATAATAAGACTCAATATTGGCTCGTCATCATTTCAGCCGAAAGACGTCCACTGTTAGACATCTAGGCCTCCCCCAAGGTTCGCCACAACGAACGGTCATGTGCGTCTCGCATCCATCGGATTCCCACGACCGTCACTAGGTCATCGGTCCATCTTGTAGGAAGGAGGCTTACCAACGCTGCGTCTACCGGTGCGCGGTTGCCACTCCAGAACCCAACGACCATCTGTTCGTACAACTTTATTTTACATGTTGTCAATGTCATTGAGAGCAGTGATGGCCGAATGGTAACGGCCCCGAGTTACGAGTTGTAGGTTGCGGGTTCAAACCCATCCAGGCGCATTACTTTGTGTAATTTATTTCATCACCACTGCTCTCAAAACGGTGAAGGAAAAACATCGTGAACCGGCATGTCCTAGAACCAAAAATTCGAAGACATGTGACATTCACCAACCCGCACTGGGCCCGCGTGGTGGATTACGGCCCATTCCCTCTCCTAGAGAGGAGGCCTGAGTCCCAGCAGTGGGAACATTAAAAGGCTGATGATGATGATAATGTCATTGACGTCCTTGACTCCAAAATTGTTTCCGTTGTCAAGGCCACACAGTCGAGTGGAGTGGAGGAAGTTTTCTTTCACAGATTTTCTTATTACACGTGTGTAAATCTAGTTGTATCTTTCAATAAGCTAGCAACTAACACACCTAATACCTGTTAAAGTTTTACATAATAATACATCGTAGGTATAGTCGCGTCACAATATTCGTCCTGCTTGAAGGATGCCCGCTGTACGTGTCGCTTCGTTCTGGACCCCGCCTGAATAATAATGATATTGTGTGCGTTGTGCTGGCGGGAACACTAAGGTGTATGGAATAGGAGTTTATATAGTTTTGTATGAAGTGTCGGAAAAATATATTTTTTTTTGTGGAAATAATATACTTATATTAATTTTAAGATAAATCTAACTGTGATAGGAAAAATCACGTGGACAAAAACTGCCTACAGTTTTCTCTCTGGCAAGTAACAGAAATAATAAGTGACACACACACATCAACACATCATCACTACGAGCATTTAAAATGTTTATAATAAACTAAGAAATCTTGAAACATTTTGTTAGTTTATCATGAGCGTACTATGGTTTGATATGCTTTTATTATAATATTATACATTAAGTATAACGACTTAGACAGCAATTTACTAAAACGTTATGTATCCAACCATTTTAAAGTAATTTTAAGATATTGATCAGTAAAATCCATTTATTTTTTTATTAGTTTGTACTATTCCACTGTTGGGCGAAGGCTTTTTTCATTTGTTTTAACGCTTTATTGTTTATTATTACAATACCAATAATAATACAATACAAATAAATAAAATTGACGTGTCTGTTTGCAGTGTCAAAATAACAGATTTTTATGAACTGAAAACGAAAGTACATAGCTCCCTGATAGCTACAACCTAGGGGTCTTTAAGTCAAGAGTGAATAGGTTACTTCTAGGCAAGCGTGCTCCATCGTCGGCCACATCATCGCTTACCATCAGGTGAGATGGTGGTCAAACGCGAGCCTATCAATAATAATAATAATAAAAAAAAAAACATACTTATTTTTGTGTGTTTGTCTGTCTGTTCCGGCAAATCTCCGAAACGGCTGGATTGATTTTGACGGATCTTTCACTGGCAGACAGTCGATGTTAAAAGAATTTACTTAGGCTTTTAAAAACCTGGATGTACATATATACAGGTACATGTATCTAGCTAAGAAATTAATATTAGTTTGCGCTGTTTTAATATTAAAAAGCTCCAGCTTTTTAATATTAAAACAGCGTAACATGACAGTCCACTGGCATGTTACAATAATTTATTTTTATAATATTTTTTTCTATTTATAATAGTTTTTTTTAAATTTTGTTTGTAGTCCATTTGGATTCATACCATAACAGAATTTTATGACATCAAGACACATGAATCATTGAAAGCGACGACTTCATTTGCCTTATGTACAAATAAGCACGACGATCACGTATTGGCACGATGATTGCTTTATATTAGAATGACACCTTTTTTGAAGTGAAAACTCATCAAGTAACCTCTTTGCGCTCAGGTGTAATTTAGGCTGGTGTCCCGAACTCCAAGTCTGTGTGTTCGTTCAGTTACCCTTTGTACTCCGGGGTCACAGTATATTCCCACAGCCCTAACTGGCATCGGCCCTACTGGAGTAGTTCAATTAAAACGCTGCCTAAGTAAAACATCTCATAAGCACCAAAACTCATATTCGCCATAACCCACGTGTCACCGCCAGACTAACGCACACTCCATACAAACTCACCCGTACTCGATATTTCACACACGAGAAGCCACTTATTTAAGGGATCAGAGGTGCCCTAGCTGATTTATTCACGGGACTACTCTAGATTGTTGCCTGACGTCGGGAAATGGCGGACGTTGGGCGATAACGTTAGATTTAATGTCAGTTAGGTGTAATGGCGTGTGAGTGACGTTTGAGTTGATGGCCTCGTGTTTCGATGTTTCCTTGTCGAGCTAAGGGTCAAATTGCTTGTGTTACACGGATTATTTTTGTGTCGTGTTTCTGATTCGGAACGTATTTTTGATTTGAGAATGATACTGTAAAAAATGTTCTTCATCTTACAAAATGATAGGAGCAAAGGTAGCGACTTACGAGCCGTACTCGTACCTACCTCGCGGGTTCAAAACTTGGCAGGCGCTTCACTTTGTGTCATTTATTTCAACACCACTCAAATAAATAATAAAATAAAACATCATGAGGAAACATGACTTAGAACTAAAAAAATTCAACGACATGTGACATCCACCAACCAGCACTGGGCTCGCGTGGTAGGTTTACGTACGAATACGACCCATTTCCTCAGCTAGAGAGGAGGCTTGAGTCCCAGCAATAAGAACATTATAAGGCTGATTATACTTCATATGCTTACAAAATACATAACATGTCTGTACTCGCCACATTTGTATACCCATAGGAAACATTTCCCAGTTATGTTGAAGCCCCGTTTTACAGGAGGCCTACAGCCATCAACCGCCAAAGAATCCAGATTCCGAACAGCTCCAGAGAATATCCTAACAACATTACCCGACCCAGGAATCGAACTGAGAACCTCATGCTCAGCAGTAACGCTTGCGAACTCTAATCAATAAAGCAGTAAATATTAGAAAACCACCCAAAATCAGGCATTGTTCACACCGCTTCTATATATTACCTCCAATGGCTGCCCAGAAGCATCATATTTCAATTTTAAAACACAATCGTTTTGTGCAAACCACAGTATTAGAGGCTCTTAACAAAAGATATATTCTCACATAAGAGTAACATAACAATACTATGTTATAACTACAACATAAGATTGTATGTCCGTTCGGTTTAATGTTGTGAAAACGACACCGATACGCTGCAACCCTGCATTTGATGGGGTTAAGTCGTGAACGTTTGTTTCTTTGTTATGTGGTCTAAGATTTTTAGAGTTCCGTATAGAATAGTAAACAACGGAACCCTCGTATTATTATTAATATTTAATAATAATAATTTTTATTTTTAAGACTACATGGGTCCAATGGTCAGTAAAAAACTTATCAACTGAAGGGTTAGTAACACTTAAAAAACACACAATGTTAAAGATATAATTAAATTAAATTGAATGTTACCTGAAATATTTAGTGCATCACTTTAAATGTAAAACCAATATTTGAAAAAAAAAAATTGGATCGTAAATACGTGAACATACCAAAACTTCTGCCATCTAGTATTAAAAGACGATAGTCATTTCTAACGTCAAATTAACTGCCGTCACACGCAGCAACAAAGGATCAATCGAGAATCCTATTCAAACAATTAAATTTCAAAAAACTTTACACTAAATACTGAGACATCTATGAAGAGTTTTTTTCGTTATCGTGATCCATATTGATTAGGTATTTTAGGAGCTATGGCAAAATACATAATATTGGTATGTGTGTTCGAGAGTGGAAATGAAAACTAATATTATATAAATGAATGATATTTATTTTGCAAGTTGGATTTAAGAACAGTTTTGGCTCTCAATTTAAATTTAGATGAGATCTTAACTCAACTTAGATGAGGCTGAAGTTTCCTGGTTGATTACCCCCTGAGAAAAAAAAACTCAGAGTTCAAAGTTTTTTTAAAGTCCATACAGTAAACACGTAATGGTCAAATTATATAAGATCTATGCAGATTAGCGTCTGAGATGTTTTGAACGTAGAAGCTACGAATTTAGATCGCAATTGAGATTAAATGAATTAGGGTGTTTACAAAGCCAACTTTTTCTAAAACTCGATGTTCCGAGTCGGGTTCTGTATGTGAATGTACGTAATATTTCAGTGCAATTGAGCAGATATTCACACGAATCGTAGTGGTTGTCTGCACCGGAACAGCAATTAACCGGTGACCTACATCTGGGGCGGTCAACCCGATGGTTTGTGCAGTTCATGGAAACAGTTTAACTTCGATAACGGCTTTATTTCGTTGTAGTAAGGGTGGTTTTCCTACTTTACCTATTGTTACACGTTTGTTTGACACTACACTGCAAACAATAACTGCAACATTGTGTGATCATCCTGGAAGAAATTGTGTAACTAATGTGGATTAGACTCCTGCGTTTTAGTTTAGCATTAAGGTTTCAATTGAAACAGCTCAGAAGAAAATAAACCACTAACGGCGCCCGTTTTAGGCTAATGGTGATCACTGGGGTGGGTGGTTTTAGTGAGGTAAAAATCCCACACTCCCCGACATTTTTTATTTTTAATAGGCTCGCTTTTGACTACAATCTCACCGGATAGTACTCATAAGCGATGATGTGGTCGATGTTGGAGCACGCTTGCCTAGAAGTAACCCTTGACTTCACTCTTGACTTAAAGACCTCTAGGTTATAGCTATCAGGAACCACAGACTCCGGCAGGGTATTCCACTCCTTAGCTGTACGCACAATTAATGTGCTCTCAAAATCCTTGCAGGTCAAGAACCTGACACTGACCTGCAAAATACTTTCGATAATTTGAATTTTGTGGGCTACATTGTAGCATTCACCATATGGGAGACCACCATTGCACAGTAGGCACGAATGGTACTGCTTACAACGGTTCGCAGAAACTCCTCACTAACTCAAAAGGGTACTCAAGGTCATGATAATACGCGTGAATATATTATTTCACTAGCAGTATCTCAGTAATTGAAATAAACAGAAAATAGATAAACTGAAAATAAGGAGATGGAGTTTCTTGCACGTTCTTCTCCATAGAGATCTACGCTTTGGAACATGCAATTTAGCTTCACTTTTTTTATTTTTTTGCTTGACCGACATTTTGACAATTCAAAAGTGCCTGTAATTGGTCTATTTGAAATAAACGTTTCTGATTTCTGTGAAGATGCTAGTGTAACCTGATGTTTGGTCACTCTAAATTTTTATTATTCTTCGCAATTTAACGTGGTCTAACAACTACGTTGGCTAGACTACAATTTATATTTCACTAGAATATAATATAAAATAATTCATAATAATTCACCGTGGGTAGTTTGAAAGTTCCCTTTTTGGACTAATTCCAAACTCGACACTGATAACCTCACGATGAAGGCTATGTTTCAGCAAGAAACAGAATAAAAAAAAACAGAAGTCCCATTTAAGTAGAAAGTACATATCATTCAATAATACACAAAAAAATAATCCTTACTTTTAAAAGAAAGTCCCGCACCGCATCTGTCTGTCAATGGTAACGCTAGCTAAGAAGGTGGCCGCACGCGCGAGGCAATGGCCCTCGCGCCCCAGCCGGGATTTCGGGAATGGGTAGGTCGCCGTCCGACCGTCCGGTAACCGTCCGGGCCGAGCCCAAGTCCCAACCAACATCACCAGTGTAGAATCTCACTAGTGTAGTACCCATGTAGTACCCATGTAGTACCTTGCTAGTATAGTAACTCACTAGTGTCGTACTTCACTAGTGTAGTAAGTACCTCCCCAGTGCATTACCTCACCAGTGTAGTACAGTATACTTCACCAGTATAGTGTCTAACCATTATAATACCTTACAGTGTAATACCTGATCAGTATAATACCTCACCAGTGCAGTAAGTACCTCACCAGTGTGCTACCTCACTAGTGTAGCATCTCACTATTGTTATACCTTTCTACTAAAGTAACTTGCTAGATTAGTACCTCACTAATGTAGTACCTTGCTAGTATAGTAATTCACTAGTGTCGTACTTCACTAGTGTAGTAAGTACCTCACCAGTGTAGTACAGTATACTTCACCAGTATAGTGCCTCACCATTATAGTACGTACCTTACAGTGTAGTACCTGATCAGTATAGTACCTACCTCACCAGTGCAGTAAGTACCTCACCAGTGTACTACCTCACTAGTGTAGCATCTCACTATTGTTATACCTTTCCACTAAAGTAACTTGCTAGATTAGTACCTCACTAATGTAGTACCTTGCTAGTATAGTAATTCACTAGTGTCGTACTTCACTAGTGTAGTAAGTACCTCACCAGTGTAGTACAGTATACTTCACCAGTATAGTGCCTCACCATTATAGTACGTACCTTACAGTGTAGTGCCTGATCAGTATAGTACCTCACTAGTGCAGTACCTCACCAGTGTACTATCTCAGTAGTGTAGCATCTCACTATTGTTGTACCTTTCTACTAAAGTAACTTGCTAGATTAGTATACCTCACCAGTTTAGTACCTCACTAATGTCTGTAAACATTATACAATTATCATACATAGTAATGACCTATAGATACGCTTATTCTTCCCATTTTATTTTTCATGTGTTCTAATCGTAGACCTTTTTATACCCAACCTACGATGTGTCTTCAAGTTTACCAAAATTATTCATAACGTCGGTATTTAATTAGCATGCACTGAACGCCTTGCGACCTAATAAACTTTTATGTTGATTTATTTGTAGCTTCTCTTTGAACACGGTTGGAAATTGTACCGCATTGGCCTTGGTAGTTATACTGGATATAATGTAGCAGCTGAAATTGTGCGGCCATTTGCGGTGATAACTAGAAACTGGGGTTATGATTTGTAATTTAATGTTTGGTTAGGATAGTTTATCATATTGCGCCTAGAATTATAGCTTTGTTTAACCTTGTCGTAAAATAATGGATAGGTACCGTAAAGCCTCTATCAGTACTTCTTTAGAGGGTCAAGAACTGGCAAAAATGATGGGTGTAATTTGTTTTTTTTTTCGGTGGGAAAATCATCCAATAACATCTAGAGGGTGTGTCAGAATTTTACTGACTAAAAACGCACTCCTGTTCCTTCGTTGCCTTTCAAACCAGGGCCGAGTCTTCCTTTCAGAAGCAGACCCTTGGCCCCAGTAGGCTTCGACCCTGCTGGGCCCCTACGGTTTGCTGACATCTCCTTGAGCGCAATGTTTTAATAATTAACTAGCTGATCCTACAAACATTGTTCTGCCATATAAGTTATCAAAGGAATCGAACTTAAGTTCATACTTTCGTTCGATTGATTGAAACAAAAATATTAAAATCGCGATTGAAAAATGGAAGTGGAGATAGGACATGTCAATCAAGAAATGGCGTTTTAAAGAAATTGTTTTGTAGGTGTGATGGCGACCTCACAAAGTATATATCAGTTGTTTTCGTAACTGGCTTGGGGTCGGCTTCCAGTTTAACCGGATGCCATTGAATACCCGTTTTTTACATGGAGTGACTGCCTATCAGACCTCCACAACCTAATTATTGGGCAACACGATACTCCTTGGCTATACTAATCAGAGATGAGAGCAGTGGTGGCCGAGTGGTAACGGCCCCGACTGAGAGCAATGGTGGCCGAGTGGTAACGGCCCCGACTGAGAGCAGTGGTGGCCGAGTGGTAACGGCCCCGACTGAGAGCAGTGGTGGCCGAGTGGTAACGGCCCCGACTTACGAGTTTGAACCCGCGACCTGGTTCAAACCTAGCCAGGCGCATTACTTTGTATAATTTATTTCATCACCACTGCTCTCAAAACGGTGAAGGAAAACATCGTGAGGAAACCGGCATGTCCTAGAACCAAACATTCGAAGACATGTGACATTCACCAATCCCCACTGGGCCCGCGTGGTGGATTACGGCCCATTCCCTCTCCTAGAGAGAGGAGGCCTGAGTCCCAGCAGTGGGAACATTAAAAAAGGTTGATTATTCTATTTCTATTATTCTATACTAATCAGAGGCCAGACTTTCTGGCGTAAGTAGATGCCAGAAAGTCTGGCCTCTAACGAATGTGACAGATCTACGGATGACAACCGGGACCAACAGCTTTACACGCTTCTCGAGGTACGAGTTGTCAGTAATATTCCAGATAAACTTAGAATAGTGGATATGAATTGTAAAAATCATATTGGTACTTGCCCGGTTTCAAACCATATCACAAAGTATATCAGTACAAGGAAGTTTTTATTAGTTATTTAAAAAAATAAAAATATATAGATAAGTAACTTAAATATTAACTTACCAACTATATATACTAAGCTTAACTAAGTACTTACATCATCATCATTTCAGCCGAAAGACGTCCACTGTTGGACATAGGCCTCCCCCAAAGTTCGGCACAATGAACGGTCCTGTGCGTCTTGCATCCATCGGATTCCCGCAACCCTTACCAGGTCATCGGTCCACCTTGTAGGAGGCCTTCCAACGCTACGTCTTCCGGTATTGATCGCTATTCCAGAACCTTTCGGCCCCAACGACCATTCGTTTTACGAGCCCTGCCCATTGCCACTTAAGTTTGGCGATTTTTCGTCCTATTATATAACCTTGGTTCTCCTGCGGATATCCTCATTCCTGATTCAATCACGCAAGGAAATTTCGAACATAGCCCTTTCCATTGCCTTTTGGGTGACTTTAAGTCTTCTGATGAAGCCCATTGTGCGACCACGTTTCGGAGTCATATGTCATCACTGGCAACACGCAATGGTCATAGACTTTCGTCTTGAGACACTGTGGTATATTGGACGAGAAGATACCGCGCAGCTAAGTACTAAGTACATATATATACAAAAACAAAATACGCTCAGGCATCGATTCGATTCCTCCACATCGCAGTCATCCGCAAATAAGCCCGGTAAAATAGCAGAATTTCCAAATTACAATTATCATTATTAAATAGCATATACCACAATCTTATTACAAACACTTGTTAGGTACATCCAACGACCACAACATCGCAACTCAAACAATGATCCGAATTTATGTAATTAGATCTACGGTCGCTATGTTCTGCTGCTATTTAGGCATCCCCTAAATGTTTAGCCTGGTTAATGATGGCCACGGAATCCCAGCTATTCATCATGTATTCCATTTGATGTAATTAGTAATATTGTATCGGTTTAGTGGCCATTGTGGAGATGCTCATTGGCCATTAATTGGAATTATAATGTGTGGATGAAGAGTAGATGATTATTATTGTAGGGTTTGAGTAATCAAGTGGTTTAGGTGTGGCTTGTGTATATTGTATGAAGCACAAGCATATGCAGCCTTTTAATGTTCCCACGGCCAGGGTACCAGGCCACGAGGAAGGTCGCCTATGAGGTGGACTGACCAGATTAAAGCGGCAGTAAATGGCTCATCATCACTGCACGAATGCACGAGGAAAGCGGCCATCAGAGAGGAGTGGCGGCGTGTTGTGAAGCTTGCCACCAACACCTGAAGAGATGACCACGACCACTCTGTCAAGAGTGATATCGACAAGGAAGAAGAAGAAGAAGAATGTTCCCACTGTTGGGGCTCTGGCCTATCTTTTCTAGGAAAGGGAATAGGCCGTAATCCACCACGCGGGCCCATCGCAGTCTATTGAATGTCACACAACTTTGATTTCTTGGTTTTAGGACATGCCGGTTTTCGTCACGAAGTTTTCGTTTACTGTTTTGAGAGCGGTGATGATGTTATAAATTACACAAAGTTTGCGTTT
Organism: Mythimna impura; assembly: GCA_905147345.3. NCBI lineage: Eukaryota > Metazoa > Arthropoda > Insecta > Lepidoptera > Noctuidae > Mythimna > Mythimna impura. The sequence goes on from LR990349.1 coordinate 3,372,238, forward strand.
GCCTAGGCTTGAACACATAACCTTTATCAAGAATCCTGCAGCCCCAGCATACCCATATCATTTTTTGAATGGTGGGAAATCACGTACCTTCTTCCGGTTTGTGTGAAGCGAGAGGTACTTTTACTGACTGAAACCCGGGTGGGTTTGTTCCTTCATTTGCCCTTTGCGGTCGACGGCCGCAGCGACTCTTTCGCACAATTCTGCGGCCTTAAATGTCCACACCAGGAGAACTGATTTCCACATAACTTTCCAGCCCCCGGTACCATATCAAAGTAATTACATAAAATCTAAAAGCTAATAAAATGGTAATGACCTCAACTTTCGTGGACGGTCAGAGGTCCAGTTTAGCGTCATTCGGAGACTCGTTAAGGTCGTTCTGAACCATCCTATAATTATAAATTACCATTTCAAAGAACGACAAACAAACTGAAGGGTGTAAAGCTGAGTGTATGCTGAAGTAAGGTCGCACGCGGTTAGGGCTGTCAGGGATTCGAATTGTTATTTACAAAAGAAACATAAAAAAAAACTATTTTTTTTTTGTAGTTTTGGGCGCTTTGTTGCCGAGATCGATCTGCGGATGGGTGACCATCTTAACATATAAAGATTGAACTGTATTTCGGAAAGCATAATATCCGTTTCAAAGAACCTTAAAATTATTTTATGGTCCTTCGAGCCGGATATTTTCCACCATTATTACCACGCGCGCCTCAAGGAGATATCAGCAACCGTAGAGGCCCAGCAGGGTTGAAGCCTACTCAGGCCATGGGTGATGCGAAAGCGATCCCCGGGGACCTGGAAAATGGCAAAGAAGGAACAAGAGTGGGTTTTTAGTCAGTAAAACGTCTGATATCGCTCTGCCCAAGAGCGGGGGATGTCATTAGATGATTTTCCCAACCAAAAAAAATCCCCTATATAGGTGAAAGGCTAGGTAGATTGATTGGTTTGTCCGGTAGAGTTTGCAAAACTGCTGTACACTCGAAGTTAGCTTGTTATAAGTATATCAGGTAACCCTCTAACCTCTCACTTGCTAGCCAGTGCCTTTGCTACTAGGCTATTTGGAAAACTAAAATCACAGTAGTTTTGTGCGTGTTTTGTGTGTGTTTTCTACGCTTCTAGAACTTTCACTTTTATTTATTTTTCAACTTAAAGTAAGAGCAGTGTTGGCGGAGTGGTAACGGCCCCGACTTACGAGTTGTAGGTCGCGGGTTCAAACCCAGCCAGGCGCATTACTTTGTGTAATTCATTTCATCACCACTGCTCTCAAAACGGTAAAGGAAAACATCGTGAGGAAACCGGCATATCCTAGAACCAAAAATTAGAAGACATTTATTTTATTTTATTTATTTATTTAGTACAGCAAAATAGCCATTAATACTAAAATACGTTAATCCTTTCACTCTGTCTTCTCACAGAATCGCAAACTTTCTAATGATATTGTCTTCCATTCATCAGCAAACAAATCCAATCCAGGGCATGTCTCCACGAGCGCGTTGAGCATCGTTAGCATACTCGGTATAGGGGAGGTGGATCGAGCTACAGTGCGACAAAATGGGACATTAAATAATATGACATGTGAGATTCACCAACCTGCACTGGACCCGCGTGGTGGATTAAGGCCCAATCCCTCTCCTAGAGAGGCCTGAGTCCCAGCAGTGAGAACATTAAAAAACTGATTATGCTTATGCTTAAACTTAAAGTGACAATAACGAATACTATATCTTAATTTACAAATAATATAAATACTGGTCCTACAAACTAATTACCTAGGCAAATAGAATATAATGGAATGGAATTTATTCGACGCAGGCAATACAATAGTCAAAAACACATACAATAAAAAATAAAGTACAGAAACACAATACAGTTGCGCTGATTTGATAAAATAATCATCTGTCTGAAATCTGAACAAATGCTGATTGCCAACCCTAAATATTTTTTAATGTGACATAAAGGGTCATAAAGGTTATAAAGGTTAATAGTCCAAGATTGTGCAAGAAACTCCAATTTGTGCCAGATTCTAGTACAACTTAAATAAATCGCTTTGCTTGATCGATGGATCATTCTAAATGACTATACAGAAATTGCATTTTCAGAGTAATTGGATAACTTCAAATATCTAGTTGAGATTTATATTATGAGACAGTTCTTTAGTTTAAAAGGGAAACTTAGTTTTAATTAAATAGGTTTTTGAAGATGAAGAAAATTTCAGTAAAATTTAAAATGTGAAAATTGTGTGCGACTGTTTGTTAATCAATTACACCGGAACGGCTGAATAGTTTGGATAAATCTTGGCAGATGGATAGGCCATGGCTTCGATCAGGACATAATATATGTTAAAAAAATTCGTTGCGTGTTGCGGTTTCAATTTCTACACGGAACAAATATTTTTAGGGCCTACAGATAGTCGTTCCGGGTCTGGGAGTGTCGTAGATAATGTCGGTACACATGTTCGTGAACGTAATGACGATTTTGGAGTAATTCTTAGTATTGGTTTTTTTAGGGTTCCGTACCTCAAAAGGAAAAAAACAGAACCCTTATAGGATCACTTTGGACTTTTGCACACGGACGGACAACAAAATGATTTGTTGTCCGTCCGTCTGTCTGTCAAGACCCTTTATCTCGGGAACGCATAGACGTATCGAGTTGAAATTAAAACCATATACTTAGGTCTGCGGTCCCTTAAAGCTGTGAAAAAATCAAACTTCTAAGTTAACGGAAAAAAAATATGGCCGTTTATGTCGCAAAAAACGTGTATTTCGACACTCTCAAGGGAATCAAAATTTATAGGGCACTTCCCGTTGACTTAGAATTCTGAAATTTGGCATGAAGCAAGGTCTCGTAGTACAAATATAGGAAAAAATGTGAAAACTGTAAATTTGTAGTTACGTCACAATTTTTTTGCGGTTCTGAAATATCTTCGTAACTCGTTTCGGGAATTGAACTATTTTCATAAGTAAGTTTGTACGGAACCCTCAGCGTGCGAGTCCGACTCGCACTTGTCCGGTTTTTTATAATAAAAATACCCATTTTAGGCTCTCGTGGAATAATTTTCGCCCACGCGGGCAAAAGTATTGGAAAAAGTTAGTGCCTAATAAATAAATACAATTACGTAATTGTATGGTAAGGTAAGTACCTACTTATGTACTAATAAATAAATGTCTGAGCCATTAGTCTGAAGGTTGAAATGTTTATTTTGAATTCAGTACTAGTCTACATAAAGAAAATAACCTGATTCGTCAACGTAGAAGACACATAAGGTCAGAAAGGTCAATGCGGTTATTGTAAGTGTTCGAAAATAAGAAAATTGAAAATTAAGTTAACCTAATATATTACCCTAATTTTGTTGTAACTAAAGAAAGAAAAGAAAGAAAAATATTTATTTGGTACACGTACACAGGTACACACAATGCAGAAACAACATGTAAACACTTAAGATAAAAAAAAAAATAACTAACATTATAACTACTAACTAATGTTATATTTTTAAGTTTTGGTACGGGAACCAGGTTAACTGTGTTAGGTGGGACGGGGAATTCTCGAGTCCGTATGGTCTTGAATCAGGTGTGAGGCAGGGGGGTCTGAGTTCTCCTACACTGTTCAACCTGTACATGGACCAGTTGATTGTGGAGCTGAGCAGCACCAGAGTCGGATGTTATATTGATGTGTCAACAACATTAGTTATGCAGATGACATGGTGCTGCTCAGTGCCTCTGTTTGTGGCCTAAGGAAACTTATGGGTGTATGTGAGAGGTATGCTAGTGCTCATGGCCTAGTGTACAATGTGAAAAAGAGTGTTGTGATGGTGTTTGGGGCTGGTGGAAAGTGTCCAGTTAAGGTACCTCCGTTAAAGATTAATGGTGTGCCTTTGTCGAGAGTGGACTCATTTAAGTACCTTGGGCATATCCTGACTGCTAGCCTTAGGGACGATGACGACATTGAGAGGGAGCGGAGGGCACTGTCGGTCAGAGCGAACATGATTGCCCGCAGGTTTAAGCGTGCTTCTACGGAGGTTAAGAAAACACTTTTTAGAACCTTCTGTTCATCCTTCTACACCTGTAGCCTGTGGGTACGTTTTACGCAAAAATCGTACAGTGCCCTTCGCGTGCAGTATAATAATGCTTTCAGGGTGTTGATGGGGCTGCCTCGCTTCTGTAGCGCATCAGGGATGTTTGCGGAAATGCGAGTTGATTGCTTTTATGCATTAATGCGTAAAAGATGTGCATCCCTGGTGCGCAGGGTGCGAGCCAGTCCCAGCGGCATCTTGGGCATGATTGCTGACAGACTGGACTGCCGTATTTTAAATCGTTGCTCCAGTATCTCTGCTGGGGTGCTGAAGCAATGATTGTTTTATTGTGAGTGTGTATGTAATTTTTTAGTTGTATTTGTATCACTAACATAGTTGTAAGTTTGTTTTGTTTTTACTAACACAAAATGAGTCTTGTTGCTTGAAATAAAGTATATTATTATTATTGTGTGTCTCGCGCCTGCACCAAATAGGTCCAGTTCAGCAAAAACAACTTCGTGGTAGTTGCCTGACGCTGGTTTTCAATTGAACCTTATTTAGAGTGTACGGTAGAAAAGTTAGTTAATTTATAATAGTTGCGGTGTCTTCTCGTCCAATATACCACAGAAAGACGAAAGTCTATGACCAGTGCGTGTTGCCAGTGATGACATATGGCTCCGAAACGTGGTCGCTTACAATGGGCCTCATCAGAAGGCTTAAAGTCACTCAAAGGGCAATGGAAAGGGATATGCTCGGAGTTTCCTTGCGTGATCGCGTCAGAAATGAAGATATCCGCAGGAGAACCAAGGTTACAGACATAGCCCGAAGAATCGCCAAACTTAAGTGGCAGTGGGCAGGGCACATTGGTCGCAGAACAGATGGTCGATGGGGACGAAAGGTTCTGGAATGGCGACCACGTACCGGAAGACGCAGCGTTGGAAGGCCTCCCACAAGGTGGACCGATGACCTGGTGAGGGTCGCGGGAATCCGATGGATGCGAGACGCACAGGACCGGTCATTGTGGCGACATTTGTGGGAGGCCTATGTCCAACAGTGGACGTCTTTCGGCTGAAATGATGATGATGATGATGAGTTGTTTGGTATTAGGTTATTTACGTTACATACATATATACATGTTTAATAAATAACTGAGGAGTATCGGGTTGACCAGTAAGTGGGTTGTGAAGATCTGATAGGCAGTCGCTCCATGTAAAACGGGTATTCAGATGCATCCGGTTAGACTGGGAGCTGACCCCAAGTTAGTTGAGAAAAGGCTAGGGAGATGATGATAATTTCGTTGTAACTGAAAAATGCATTATGAATTTTTTTTGCGTATTTTAAACATTGTAGTGATCGATACACTTCATAGCTGCAATTTTTACGGTTCCGTACTTCAAAAGTAAAAAAACGGAACCCTTATAGGATCGGAACCCGGGGCTCTGAGACGAAGGCAACGAAGGAACAGGAGTGGGTTTTTAGTCAGTAAAAGTCTGACACTATCTCCCGCTCTGCCCAAAAGCGGGTTTATCATTAGATGATTTTCCCACCTAAAAAAACCCTTATAGCATCACTTTGTTGTCTGTCTGTCAAGACCCTTTATCTCCGGAACGCGTGGAGGTGTCGAGTTGAAATTAAAACCATATACTCAGGTCTGCGGTCCCTTGAAGCTGTGAAAAAATCAAATTTCTGAGGTAACGAAAAAAAAAAAAGATAAGGCTGTTTATGTCACAAAAAACGTATATTTCGACATTCGCAAGGGATTCAAAATTTATAGGGTACGTCCCGTTGACCTGGAATCCTGAAATTTGGTATGAACCAAGGTCCCATAGCACAAGTATTGTAGTTACATCACAAAAAAAACTTTTTTTGCGATTCGGAAAAATCTTCGTAACTCAATTCGGGAATTGAGCTATTTACATAGGTAGGTTTGTACGGAACCCTTAGTGCGCGAGTCCAACACGCATTTGCCCAGTTTTTTAAATTTTCACGCAGTTTTACGTGAAAATCTGCGAATGTTCTGCTTAGGTCCAGTGACTGAAAAGCTATTGCAAAATGATTGTGGTAAATTGTCAAACGCGATTTAGATATGGTGATTATTTAGTTGAATTTTCACAATCAATCTCATAAGGGGCTATCCATAAGTTACGTCACGATTGATTTTATAAAAAAAAAAATTAAATGTAAATAAAACTAATTTTAGAATTCCTGTTTTAATTTAATCATTTCTAGATGAAACATTGTAAAATATGTGACGTCACACTAATCTTACAAATGTTACCATCAGTGACAAAGACGAGGGGAGTAGGTATAAAAATTCATGAAATTACTGAGACGTAATATGTGGGTGGCCCTTTATTTCAATAATGTGCCCTTTGTGTCTATAATGTGATGCCTCGTTAATTTATATTCAGTAACTGTGTGTATATGAAGGTTCCCGAAGGGTAAGATAATCTCTATACCATTTCATATTCTATACCACTGTCCAAAAAAAAAAAACATTAAAACAAAACAACACGACTCCTCGAATCAATACGAAACCACTATAAACCCATAAACACATCAACTCCCCACAAAATATAAACGCTAAAGCCAACATTTGCCGACGCAACAGTGAACAACGACAACAAAAGTGCATTTACGAGAGAGCACGTCTGCTTGAACCAATACAAGTGAACCGCATCGGGTCGCCGCGCAATCGAATTTTCACGTCCGTTCGTCGAAAACTATTCAGATCTATACGAATATCGAATAGTCGCGCGTGTGTGGACTTAGCTTCACAGCTCCGATTATGTTTTATGTTTATTGTATGTATTAAGGTTTTGTTATATACTCGTATTTTGTTTTGTTGTTTTTAGTATTGCTGGTGGTTGGTGTTGTAGTAATCATTATGTTTATTAAATGAACATTATTGGAATTGGATTTACGGATGAGAGTAGCATTGTTAAAAGGTTAGAACGGTAGCAGGGTTTTTTTAAGGGTGGAAATCATCCAATGACTTCTCCCGCTCTTGGGCGGAGTGCGAGATAGTGTCAGACTTTTACTGACACCAAAACCACACCTGTGTCCTTCAGTTGCCCTTTGCGTTCTAGGAGTACGGGTTTCCATTGCAGAAATTCCCCGCGGTCCTAGCTAGCGGGCATCGGCTCTGCTGGGCCCCTACGGTTTGCTGACATCTCTTTGAGGAGCGCGTGGATCGGATTCGCCGGACCGCTACCCATTGCGCGACGTCCGCAAGCCCACGTCTACCGTGGCTGGTTGTCGGGGTCAGAATCTCGGCGGCTGGGGCGTGAGGACATTCGTTCCCTCATGCGTGCGGCGTCCTCCTTCGCTAGCATTACTGCTTCGCAGAAGGTGACCACCGCCTGCCATTCCTCCCCGCTTCGGACCATAGCCCGAACCGCCTAGGTTTATTGCTTTCTTTTGCATCAAAACCCGCAGTTGAAAAGCTAAGCCCATTACAAAAATGCGGCGCCTGGCTGCGGCACGATGTCGCGTCGAGCATGTTGCATGAATGAACGGTAAGGTGGCGGTCGTGCAAATACAAGACTTGACATTGTCGTAAAACCCAAAAGTTAACACTGATCGCGAAATTTTTGACAACACAGCCCCTAAACAACGTAATCTCGTGGAACAACGCGGCGCTGTTGCGAGCACCGTATATGACGTCCTTACCTATGAAATCGGCCGTTTTTGCCTTTGAAATGCGGATTGACTTACATTTAAGTATTAGTTCAAGTAACTTTATATTGCTGCAGTCAGGATCTGCGCCGTAATGTGTGTGTGTGCCGGTAATGTGGCCTGGCCCTTTGATACAGTTATCACTTTTTTACAGATGAGGGAACTTTGGTGTTGTACACGAAGAAGAATAATTGCTTACTAAGTAAAATAAATAAAAAAGTCTTAAGAGCACTCGATGCCAGCTCGCTAGCCTGTCAGTTTTCTACCGGTTGCATTTCGGGGAATGTGCGTTGGAATTACATAACTTAATTCCACCAAGCCTGTTCCTGCTTATTTCTGTGTTTCCTGATAGCTACAACCTTGGGCAACCTAGAATCTATACAACAATTCGAAATCAACTATCGGGTAGTTGCCCGGAGCAGACACGACAAACGTCTGGTCGGAGGATCCTCACGTCTTTTCAACGGAGGTTTGCGAAACTTTACATCCTGTTCCACATACCTTTAGTCTCAGCTAAGATTTCCTGCCGGAGTCTGTGTTTCCTTGTAGCTATAGCCTCCATCGTACGGCGAGCAATGAGTAGCTCGCTGTCCGACCGTCCGGTAAACGTCCGGACCGAGCCCAAGTCGTCGACGTCGCGTACTGTTCCACGCGCGCCTCAAAACGATAACAGCAAACCGTAGGGGCCCAGCAGGGTCGAAGCCTACTGGGGCCAAGGGTCTGGTTCTGAAAGGAAGACTCGGCCCTGGTATGAAAGGCAACGAAGGAACAGGAGTGGGTTTTTAGTCAGTAAAAGTCTGACACACCCTCGCTCCGCCCAAGGGCGGGAGATGTCATTAGATGATTTTCCCACCGAAAAAAAAAAATTGCCTTAGGGGTCTTTAAATCAAGATTGAATAGGTTACTTCTAGGCAAGCGTGCTCCACCGTCGACCACATTATCACTTACTGTCAGGTGAGATACTGGTAAAGCACGAGCTTATCAATAAAAATAAAATCCTAAATATAAAAATGATTAAACTTTGGCCGGTAAATTGAACTCCAGTGACCCGCGAACTTTCAGCTAAATATAATCGTGTCACCGTCGAATTTTGTAAGAGAATTGTAACAGAACGCCATGTGAGAGAATTCGGAACTAAACAAGTGTCGAACTATGGGCATTAAAGTTCAGTAAACTCGATAATCGAATGGGATTTGGTACCGACTGGACTGGCGAAAAACACTTTCCGATAACTTTCTGGGAACAGAACTAGTAAATGTGCTAACCATAAATGTATTTAGGTAGAAAGAAAAGAAAAAAAAAGAGTTTATTTACGTCAAACATGGCGCTTAAAAATAAAAACAAATAAGAATAACGACTTAGATAACTAGTGGTAGGATATGCGTCACATCCGCGCAAAACAGCCAGCGCTCAGCAAATGCTGGGGCTCGTGTAAGACAGAGCCTCAGCACTGATTTTCAGCTCCTGCCTTCGTCGACGGTGAGACGTTGATCGGCCAGCAAGGATTACATTTTATATACTTAAAATCACTGACAAAATAAACCAAAAACATAAATAACAATAAACCATTATACTATATATACGTCGATTATCATTGTCGATCGATAGACGATCAAACTTAAAACTAGGTATTACTTAGGTAGGAACATTTATAACCTTTTTTTAAATCTGACCGACTCTAGAGGAGCCGAGCACGAGCGGAGCATGAGCAGCCCCCTTAGCCAAGTTACAATCGTTTCGTTCGCGCCGAACGCCTCGAGTAGGCCACGCCTCCGATTCCTTTGTTCTGACCACGTGACTGAGCGTTGAGATGACGTCAGAACAAAGGAATCGGAGGCGTGGCCTACTCGAGGCGTTCGGCGCGAACGATACGATTGTAACTTGGCTAGGGGGGCTGAGCTCAAATTCGTATAGTGTCGCTCGTGCTCGCCTACTCTAGAGTCGGTCCACACTACACTAATTTGAGCTCGGTTTGTTCTCCGCTCGTGCTCGATCCTCTAGCGTAGTCCCATCTTTAGAATATTTCGGTATTTATTTATTTATTAAAACTTCATGCAACACAAAGGTACAAAGGCAGACTTAATGCCTTAAGCATTCTCTACCAGTCAACCAAGGGTAGTGAAGAGAAAACATGGTAGGTGCATAAAAAAAAAGATTAATAAGAAAACAAGGGAACAAATGTATATATATAAATTGTGAATGCTTTCACAAATTTGTACAACTAAACCAGGAACAATAAAATTATCTGTCTGAAGGGGCAGTAGGGCTGATGCCTGTTAGGGCTGTGGATATATTGGAAAGAGTGACTGTGGACTAGAACGCAAGGCATCTGCCCCCCTAGTCAAGTTCCAACCGTTTCGTGTCGAATACCGTTCTCCAATCGGTAACGTCTCGGTGTCAGCAGTTGTAGAAAACCATAAGTTGGTAGCCATATTGACGCGCCTGAGTCGGCCGCTCGTTCTACAATGTACCGTCTGTAAAATAAAGGATGTAGCGTTGAACATTGTAGAAACGATAACAATTCATTCTATTATTTTGAACGATGTGAACATGACTAAAAAATTTCTATACGTTTGTTCTGACCACGTGACTTAACGTTGAAATGATGTCATTCCCATACATCTGATTAGTTTTCGACTAGCGTTAACGATTGCAGATTATCAACTTCGCTAGGGGTGCTGCCCCCCTAGCCAAGTTACGATCATTTCGTTTGCGTCGAACGCCTCGAGTAGGCCACGCCTCTGATTCCTTTGTTCTGACCACGTGACTGAGCGTTGAAATGATGTCATAACAAAGGAATCGGAGGCGTGGCCTACTCGAGGCGTTCGACGCAAACGAAACGATCGTTACTTGGCTAGGGGGGCTGAAGGACATAGGTGGCTAAGTAAAAGTCTGATGCACTCAAAACGAGAGAAACAACTATCTGTAGGCCATACAAATATTTGTTCTGTGCAGGAATCGAACCTGAGCAACCTGATATAATTAATCATACTGATTTGATTACCACCTTAATTTTAATTTAATTTTTCTTTAATCTGGATTATTTCAATATCAATTTCATTTTGATTTGATTTTATTTTAACGTTGGTTTGATATGAATTTAATTTTAATGTCTAATTTTAAATATATTGGTCACATTTTTTGCTGTAATGGCAGTTCGTATGTACTGAATTTTAATTTCTTATTTCTTTTATGTTATGTGGAAAATATTGTTGGTCGTCCATTAATCTCATTTATTGAATTGTATAATTTATAGTTACTGTAAAATTTTAATGGATATTTTCCCAAATAAATAAAATAAAATACTGCGTCAATCTCTCTACATAAAGTTCTTTGACTATCCACATGAAAACACAGAACTTAAATTAAATTGATTTCTACAAACCACATAGAAATGGCGCAATAATCGTAATATTTTATTATTGACATTATAGTAATCGCAATAATTATTGATCATTACAGATCTACGTTCAGATTGTCCAATTTTATTCAGTTTTGTAGTTTATGGTTATTGTAACTCGTGTCGATATAAACACCGATAGGAAGTGTTGAACTTATAGCCATATTTATCGAAATACATAAATCAATTATAGTAGATATAAATGTGACTACGAATCTTGAAGTTGGGATCTTAAGGAGAATTATTAATAAGGTTAGCTACAGTACAATTGGCGCAGTACTTGAGCGGTCGGTTGCTGCGTTGCGTGTCGCTAATTCAATTCCCGGATGGAATGAATTTTTAGTCAAATCAGCAGGCTTACTCTTGAGTTCAATTCCGATCGGTCGACATTGGGATTGTGACGTTTCGTACTCGTGAATTCGATGCTAGCGCCAAATTGGTTTAAAATTGCGTGACTATTTTGAAGAACTAACTAATTTCAATCCTATGTTGACAATATTGTTTTCAAGTACCAAATCACGTAACTACAAAATTGACATTGGAATTGCCTTGAGATTGAAATTGAAATTGGTTTGGAGAGTAAGCCTGCAGATAAATATTAATTTGTCTGACACATGCTGAGTTGCACTATCTCAGTGCAACTCAGCATGTGTCTCGCTTACCGCGTTATGGCTCTTATCTATGTATTTCTTGTTTTTCTAAGTACCTAGATGTATTAATTTTTTTTTAAAAAGAAATTTAGTAAACGGTTCGAAAAATCACACAGGGTTGCGTAGTACGCAGAAATTAGAATAACATAGCACTATGCAAAGCTACGCTGAATTACGACGCACGATATAAAGTAACAGTCAAATATATACCATCTTCTAAGACAGGGACTGTCACGTCTATGACAATGACAAGTCTGCTATTTTTATAAATTCGTCATTCCAACACGATCCCATTGTCATTTTACTAAAAGTTCGTAATCTGCTAATTCGTAAAGATCGATCATTGATCGGTCAATGGTCTCGTAATAGAGTTGTGGTAGAATGACAATATCGTTCTTATTAAAAGCAATGACTGCACAATGACGTTCTAATGGTAGGTCACTGATCAAAGGAACTGTAAAAATTTTAGCAGATTACCGCATACGTCAGACATTCATTTGTCAATATTTACGAGATTACTATTCTATGCCACTTCTTTCAATGGAGTGTCAGTGGTTGACCTGTCAAAATCAACAATTATGACGTAACTGCAAATTTAGTTTTCAGATTTTTTCCTATTTTTCCTATACTTGTTCTGTGAGACCTTGCTTCATACAAATTTCAGGATTCTAGAAAAACGGGAAGTACCCTATGAATTTTGATTCCTTTGAGTGTCGAAATACACGTTTTTTGCAACATAAACGGCCGTATCATTTTTTTTCGTTAACTTACAAGTTTGATTTTTTCACAGCTTCAAGGGACCGCAGGCCTGAGTATATAGTTTTAATTTCAACTCGATACCTCCACGCGTTCCTGAGATAAAAGGTCTTGACAGACAGACAGACAGATGAACGGAAAAAAAAAGTGATCCTATATTAATGATAGACCATTCTGACACTATTGTAATAGCAGACTTGAGGCGCAGTTCGTAAGTTGGCCCACCCTCAGTAGTTCGGTAACCGATACTCACGTTATTACATCAACTTGTCACGACATAACGCTACGGTGACATTTCAGCGACACCATTACAAGCCCCTTTTGTATGCGTAATTAATTCCTACAATGTTCCTCCTTTGACCACTAATATATAACAGAAACAAAGGGTTTCAGACCTTAGTGTGTAAAGATAGAGTCTAGAATATGTTTGGGTGTGTCCTCACCGAATCGCGAAGGGCCTATTATTTACGAAACTCGAGTTTCACATGAGTTACGGTCTTTAGTGAGCCTTTCGGGTTGTCGTTTTGACAAATTTATATGTGACAGTTTAGATGAAGCCTTTAAATAAACGCAAGCCGGAGTTAAAATATTGTAGGGATTTCCTTAAGCTGTTGATCCCCGCACGAACGCCGGCGGTCGTGCGCTATTGTCTTACTATTGTGTCTCTAATTACGCTACTCAAGAAGTTAAGCTAAGAAGTTATTTGCATGTGAAAGTATTTTTTATTTTTCGTAGGAGAATTTCTTAGATAGGCTTTACAAGTATTTCTGTATTGTGGGGGCGTAGAATCAGTAATCTTTGGGAATGATTCAGAAAATCGGGTTTTGATGTGCTGTTGTTATACAAGGTGACTTTTAGTTTATTGCCTATAATAATATGTAACAATAATAATATATAATATATTCCACAACTATCACACAACGCCGTCTAGTCTCAAGCTAAGCAGAGCTTGTGTTATGAGTACTGGACAACTGATAAACATACTTATATATTTCTAAATACGTACATATTATAGATATATAATAGAACGCTTTGAGTACCTCGTCCCTAGGGGTAAACTCTGTCGCACCACCTCTTCTCTTCTCCTTCGTACTCCACGTCATACTTCTAGCTGCTATGATGGCTCCTTTTCTGTTACTGCAGTGCGTCTCTGGAACTCTCTGCCACACTCTCTTCGCGATAGCCCTTCTCTAGATGTCTTCAAAAGGAAACTTAAAGAGCACTTCCTTTCATTATTGACATAATATTAGTATATATAGTATGTATTAGTATGTATAATATAATTATATATTAGACTTAGTATGTAGGTTTATATTGTGCACTGGATCCTACCCTCGAATATGTTCTCTCTCTACAATTCAAAGGTTTGCTGGGAGAAAACTCATTGCTGAGTTAAGCTCGCCTTTGTACATGAACTGTTTGTATGTCAATATATTATGTTATGTTTTTGTGTACAATAAAGAATTAAGAAATAAATTACGCCCAGACACAGAACAAATGGTCGTGCTCATCACACAAACATTTGTCCTGGGTGGGAATCAAACCCACGACCTCCGGCATAGCAGTCAGGGCCACTAACCACTAGAAAAACAGGCCAGTCAATCTTTTTGGGGCTGTCAATAGGTGCTCATATACAGTTTCTACTATGGAATAAACCCTTTATTCAAATTTTTTAAGGATATAAAAACATCAAATAATTTCTCCCGCTCTGGGGAGAACGAGGGGGAATGTCAGACTGTTACTGACTTAAACCCATCCGTGTTCCTTCAGTTGCCCTTTTCGTTCCAGGGTAACGGTAACTTTTTCGAACAATCTCGCAGCCACTGGAACCAACCCTGAAATCATGTAAAAATCCATACATTTTATTGAGTTTTGGAAACATTTTCGTAAATGCACTAAACAGCAGAGGGCTTAGCTAAGTTAATAATCTACAATCGTTAACGCTAGTAGAAAACTTCAAATGTATGGGAATGACGTCATCCCAACGCTCAGTCACTTGGTCAGAACAAAGGAATTGAAGGCGTTGCCGACTCGAGGCGTTGCCGACTCGTATTTCAGAATTGATCCTATGAATCACCCCGCTAAAGCCACGGGGAATTTGTGAAAAGGGAAGAACGTAAAGGGCAACTAAAGGACACAGGTGTAGTTTTAGCCAGTAAAAGTCTGACACGCCCTAACGCTCCACCCTAGAGCGAGAGAAGTCATTGGATGATTTCACAACTCAAAAAAATAGTTCCCATAAAATATTGTCTTTTTTTTATTTAGCCTATACTTTCCCAAAGCTGGGCAATGGCCTCGCCCTACTTGCCGACGTTCATATACAGGAGAAAATATCTTCAACTCCTGAATGGCCTATTAGCTAATCTGGACATAAAATATGGCCAGTAAGACTAACCCAATACCGATATTGATACGATACGATACCAAACATGACATACTTGAGAATCCATCTTTTCCGATTGCACAAATATTGGCGTAACAAATTAAAGTAGCCAGGTTGCCGTCCAATTTTAGCGAGTTTGCGACCAACATTGTGACTAAAGTAGAGCTTGACCCTTTTTTACTGATCCCGGGACCTGTTCGAGCAATCCCGGGATTTGTATAACATTGATTGGAAATTATATTCGATAACGCGGAGCGCGTGAATCTCTGTAATATAGGTAGATGGGTGAACGTAAACGGGCTATACGAGTAGATATTCTTTTTCAGGAAAGAGCGTTGATTTTGAATTTATGTGTGATGAAAGAAAGAAAGAAAGAAAAAAAAATTTTTTTTGGCGCATTACAGATACTTACACACAGTCTAGAAAAAACGTGTTGAAACTTAAGATAACAGAAGAAAACTAACATCGCGTGTCTCACATTTGCGCCAAAAACGTCCAGTTCAGCGAAAATTCCAGACAACTTCGAGGTAGTTGTCTGATGCTGGTTTTCAACTGAACCTTATTGAGAGTGTACGGGTGAATATGAGTTTAGTTAACGATATTTAGTAATCAGTGTCAGGTGTAATAATTAAGTTATGTATGTTAGACTATAAGGTATTTATGATATGGGTACATGTTGCCTGAAATAAATTGATTTAGTATTATTATTTATTATTATTATTATATAAGTATGTTAATGTGTGGTAAATGATAAAATAGTAAATATGTGTAAATAATTATGTGTTCAGTGTAAAAAACAATAAAATCTGTGTATGTCTGTGTGTGTGTCTGTACAAAGGTTTTCTTTTGTATGCTTAAATAACTTTTTCCGCTCTGGATGGAGCGATAGGAGGTGTCGGACTTTTATATCCTTATTCCTTCACTTTACATTAAAACAGGCTTGCGGAAGTCACGTGACAAGTGGCGTATTGTCATACATTTTCTACTTAGCGTTTGGTGAGAACGCTAAAAGAAAATTCATTTTGTCTAAGCCTCCAGAGCTGCGGTAACTCTTCAAATAATCCAGTAGTCATAGCAGGCGTTAGTGTTTGCTGAAAGGTTTATTATAGCATTTCAAAATGTTACAATTATCTTTCGGCTATCCCAATCACAAGCAGTTACAGCAATTACAATAACAAACAGTACCTTTGTAATTTTTTTTATTGATGTGTCTTCTTCTGTTATATGTGTGTACATTAACTATAAAATAAAATAAAAAAATACAAAGAAAGAAAGAAAACACGTTCATTTAACACACAGACACACACAATGAAGTAACAAGTAGGTATACCAAGTCACTAAGATTCCCGGAATTCGGGATTCTCAGTCCTGGGTTTGTATACCTTATGAATAAGTTATATTCTTAATTGATATTAATATAGTCTGGAACGTGGGCAGAAAAATACACATCTCATGCAGCCTACGTCTAGAAAATAATCAGATTAGATACCTATATTAGATAAATAGGTTAGGAAATATCATTTGCTTTCTCCTTTATGTTCAACCCACTTATTTCTGTGGGAAGACAACTCAATAATATAATATACTAACACTTCTTTTTACTTAAAATAAAACATAATAATTATTGTCTTCATATAAAGTTGTTGGGTATCTTACTACATATTGTCAGCGCGTTAGTACACAATCTAGGTTATGTAAAAGTTAAGGGTTGGGAACCTGGTGTCCTGAAACACAGGCCTAGAGCCTAGCTTAGGCACCAGTCTCCTACAATATATTTTAACTGTTTTTTTTTGTATACTCATTGATGACAACTGTATATTGTAGTGAGAAAATAAAAATATTGTTATTATTTTTCTTTATTTGTAATTTTAACATATTTCGAAAATTTTTAAATATTTATTAAAAACAATTAAAAAAAAACATTTAAATATATAAAAAATAGTGTCTTAAAAATAGTGGAAATTAAAAACATTGTTCAGGCAGGGGCCATAGTCTTAACATAGTTCCTGGTAACCAGTCCATTTAAGAATCCTAAGACCAAAGCCTTACTGTTTTTGTTTTCCATATGTTGCAATATTTTCCCATCAACCGGGGGTTGTCCTTGGATGCACTAGCACAGCGCGTACAGGGATAATCGTTGGTTGATACCACGTTGAATTAAAAGCGTCAAAGGGGCCTCTGCGATTTGGTTGCGGCTCCTCGTACGCCTTCCAAAGGTACAGGAGGGTTCTGAGATATAATAATAATATTCCACAACTAACACACAATGCTATCTAGCCCCAAAAGACTAGATGGCGTTGTGATTTTCATTTGACTTTGCTCGAATTCTTGACACTGATTAAATAGCATCTTCAAGTTTTGAACAAATCATCATCATCATTTCAGCCAAAAGACGTCCACTGTTGGACATAGGCCTCCCCCAAGCGTCGCCACAACGACCGATTCTGTGCGTCTCGCATCCACCGCATTCCCGCGACTCTCACCAGGTTGTCGGTCAATTGTCAATTTAATATAATAATATATATGTATTTACAAATATATAAGTCTGTTTGTCAGTTGTCTAGTACTCATAGCACAAGCTCTGCTTAGTTTGGGACTAGATGACGTCGTGTGAATGTTGTGGAATATTAAAAAAAAAACTGATCTCTGTTACCTTTAGCGTAGGCCGCAAATGTTAACATTGTCTCAAAAAATACCAAATATGATTTTTAATTTCAAAAACTTCGCCTACGTGAGAACTGTCTACATCCACTGAGTAACACAAACAGTTGTTCAGTGGAACGTGCCGTCCGCCCACTCGTTGCGCCATCAATCCGAAGACTTAATTCATCAAATGTACGGCGTTAGGCCCCGGACTGCGTGAGGAGCTTGAGCGGGTGTTGAAGCGGGCGTGAAGTGTCAAAATATTTCCTTCTGCAGGCGGCTTCGTCCGCGTAAAGGATATTGCGGACGCGAAGTCGAAGTGAGTTATAAAATAGTATAGCTTGGATTCAAATTTACTCCGTACCAAATATCATCAAAATCGGCTCAGTCTGTGAAAGCATTACAAACTGACAGAGTTAGTTTCACCTTTATAATATTTTTTTGGTTTATGAAACCGCCGTAACGTGCCGTGACAATGATGAATCGTATATTGGTTTAAAACATATTTTATTTCTTTTCTATTTTCTCTTCTTTCTGTCTTGTGTTTGTGTGTCTGTCTTTTACCCTGAAAAAACGCTTCTTATTATTTATGTATTGTAGCCACCTAATCGCGCCTGCCATCATGCTATTACCTTATTCGCCGCGCGTGCACTATGGACACGGCCCAAGGCATTTGTCCACACGACCTGTGTGCACAAGGAAATGTATTGAGTCTACATTGCCGGTTATATTCGTGAAATACGAGTTGAAAATTAATTTTTATGTAGTAGTGGGGCGATGTATAGAAAATTATAGATTATCAATCGATTTGGAATATGTTTTTATTTTGTTAGTAAGGATATACTGATGGGATTTATAGGGAATTGAGAGAACTTCTCAAATATTAACTCTCTCATTCCGGGTCTGGGTGTCTTGTGTATGTGAGATTATATGTTTGTGAATGCACCTACGATACAGGAGTAATTGCTAGAGTGGGGGAAACCTTATAAAAAAAACTGCATCTACTCATGACTAACAACCAAAAATCATGACAGTTTTCGGGGTCGTTCATAACGAACATGGTCTTGTATTTAAAATCGATGATGGTGAAATCCAGATGGTGGTCCAAAGGGCAATGGAAAGGGCTATGCTCGGAGTTTCCTTGCGTGATCTCGTCAGGAATGAAGATATCCGCAGGAGAACCAAGGTCGCCGACATAGCCTGAAGAATCGCCAAACTTAAGTGGCAGTGAGCAGGGCACATTTCTCGTAGAATGGATGGTCGATGGGGCCGAAAGGTTCTAGAGTGGCGACCGCGCACCGGAAGGCGCAGTGTTGGAAGGCCTCACACAAGGGAATGCGGTGAATGCAAGACGCACAGAATCGGTCGTGTGGCGATGCTTGGGGGAGCCCTATGTCCAACAGTGGACGTCTTTCGGCTGAAATGATGATGATCTTGATGATGGTGAATCAAACCCAATGGTTTTTCTTTAAACATAATAATCGATCGATTATTAAGTTTTAGTCATGGTGAAAGGATTAGTCAGCTAGACTCTGCGTTACTGAGTGCTAGCTGTCCAGGGTGTGCCGGGCGTTTAGAATCGTATTACTTACGATGTTTTTCACGCCACTCGGGGACAAAACTCGGAGTTTTGTCCCGGAGTCCCCGACAGAGCGATCCAGGTGGCTAAATATTGGTCGGACCAAATTTGAGTCAGATCGACACGAAAGATTAAGAAGATTTTAAAGTTCTCACAGTTTTTCTGTTAAAACAGTCAGTTTCGGCTGAAACTAGCAAAAGAACCGAACAATCGGTTACGGATTTGTCTTAAAATCGTGTTCAGTATTACACTACTAAAAACATTACAACATCACCATACCACTGCCTTTCAAACACATTTCACGCCTCCAACCTACAGCTTATTCTAAGCCGGGACTGTACAGCAAGTGCGGGTCGCAAGTCGACTTAATTTATCAAATGCACGACACACGCTATTTGTCAACAATTCCTCCGGCCCGGGCTATTTGTAGGCGCTATGACAGGGGCGCATGGTGGCAGGGGGAGGTCGTCAGTGCAATACACTGCTCGGTGCGAACAATCGCTTTGAGATTCAGTTTTGATACAATTTCTTTGATTTATGTAACAGTAGAGAAAATGAAGCGTAAGCAGATGATGTGGTTATAGTCAAACAAAAAAACAGGGCAAGTGCGAGTCGGACTCGCACTGAGGGTTCCGCACAAACTTACCTATGAAAATAGTTCGATTCCCAAATTGAGTTACGAAGATTTTTAGAATTGTAAAAAAAAGTTTTTTTTTGTGATGTAACTACAAATTTACACTTTTCAGATTTATTCCTATATCTATACTATAAGACCTTGCTTTATGCCAAATTTCATGATTCTGGGTCAAAGGGAAGTACCCTATGAATTTTGATTCCCTCGATAGTGTCGAAATGTACGTTTTTTTTTGCGACAAACGGCCGTATCTTTTTTTTTCTTTAACTCAGATGTTAGATTTTTACAGCTTTAAGGGACCGCAGACTTGAGTATATGGTTTTAATTTCAACTCGATACCTCAAGGCGTTCCCGAGATAAAGGGTTTTGACAGACAGACAGACGGACGGACAACAAAGTGATCCTATAAGGGTTCAGTTTTTTCCTTTTAAGGTACGAAACCCTAAAAAAGAAAGTGTTTATAATATGGAGAGTTAATTCATTTGTTCAGCAGGGCAAATATTTATGGCGGTGTTAAGAGCATTCATCCGTTAAAACCACGCAGAAGCCAAAATCAATTATTTCCGACGGAAAATATAACAATAATGTGCACTACAATACAATTAATTATTTAGTAGGTATTACTGTAGAATAGAAAGACTAAAAATCTGAAAGACCTCGGCCGGTACAAAGCGCTGACGCGATTTCGCGTCTATTATATAGTGATATTAAATAATTAATTGTAGTGTAAACAAATAAGTTATTAAAAAAATTATTGTACCATGTCATAGATCGTAAATGCGTTCAATTAATAAGTCTAAAAAAAAACAGAAATGCCTCATATATTATCCTAAACTAACACGTTTAATATCTCCAAAAACGACTAAAAATTACAGTTTTGAGATTACTTTTCTTGAATGAAAACTTACAGCAATCGTGTTTTTTTCGCGCCATGTACTAGTCAATGTTATCATTTTTTTTTTTAAGTAAAATGTTGTAAGTTTACCATACACGGTTTAACTACTATCTCGCATCTGCGTAGACCGTCGACCGCTAGTTTTAAAAACGACTTGGATAAGAACTGTTCTAATGGGAAAACTATACGATCATTTGAAAATGTTTTTGGAACATACACTAGATTATAAAATTCCCAATAATATGACGTCAATATCTTATCTAGAAATTAAACACATTATTGTTATATTGTCCGTCGGAAATCATTGATTTTGGCTTCTGCGTAGTTTTAACGGATGAATGCTCGGTCTTTTAATGTTACCTCTTGCATATCCAACAACGATATATTTTATTAAGTTTGTGATATACACCAGCTCATCCTCATTTCCAAACAATTCCTTAGAAACGAAACCAGTAATGTACTGCACGCCGAACAACAGTCTCACATCGCGCCCTTGCTTCAAGTTCTATGCATTTTCGAACTGCGATGTCGACGCTATCCGGGCATTTTGATGCATGACTGGTGTGTTATGGTCACTGCTCGGCAGAGAAACTTGAGCCCAGTCAATAGCCCCCCATTCGTATGTGAATTGATGTAGATATCACTATTATATGCTAGTGACCATATCGCTCTATACCTCATCCAAGGATGCATCTCAATTTGGATGGTACAATCTTTCGGGAGCACAACCAGCAGTGTATTTCGTTTCAATTAATGTTGTGGTTTCTCATTTTGGTGATAGTAAAGGTTTTAAGCTGCCCGTCGTTGAAATGTTGGTCCGTGGGCGTGCTAATATATGTCTTGTGGTGTTGGTGTTATATCCAAAGGCGCCAGAGTACAAGTAAATAAAGAGATTTGTGATATGGACGTGTTCAATGGAATCTGAGGTACCTAGGATGTATATGGACTATTAGGATAGGCATCTCACATAACAGTTGAATTGCAGGATGCATCGGTTATAATAACTGTAAAATTGAAATGAAAATAGGGTTGCCTTCGGTAGCATAAGGTATAAAGGATGTAAAATATTACGTTTGTAAGAGAAAAAACAAACCAAATACGGACATACGGGTGATCATGTGATGTATAACAAAATGATGCACTCGTCGAGTCGATGCTTCAAAGTCTTGAGCATCGACGCCGAGTTGCTAGCCTGTCGGTTCTCTACCGGTTGCATTTCGGGGAGTGTGCGTCGGAATTGCATAACCTAATTCCGCCTAGCCCGTGCCATCATTGGACCACCAGGCGTACGGAGATGCGCCACCGGTACATGGTGGACATCGCACCTATACGCACGAAACGTTTTGGGAACACATTCATTGTGCGTACAGCTTAGGAGTGGAATTCCCTGCCGGAGTCTGTGTTTTCTGATGGCTACAACCCGCGAGTCTTTATGTCAATATTGAAAAGGTTATTTCTAGGTAAGCGCGCTCCATCGTCGACCGCATCGTCGCTTTCCATCAGGTGAGATAGTGGTCAAGCGTGAACCTAAAAATAACACGAACCCAATTGTTATTATTGTGGATAACAATAAAAAAAATGATAATGAAAAAAGACACAGATGAGGACTGATACAGACAGATGAAAGACAAAGACATTAGCAACACCGATCACATATATACAAACCATTTCATATCAAACCACAAGAAACAGAATAAAGCTATTGTTTCTAACAATTCTACCATTCGCTTTAGACTAAACTGTTTCATTCCCTACACAGTTCCTTATAGCACATATTCCTTTGTACGTTACGTTACCAATTAAACTGTCTGGACAAGTACATGGCAATGGCATAGTAATTCTCCCTTCAATGTCCATGGGCCGTCTGTGTGTATTTTGGCTAGCCAAAGGCGACGGCTTGTTGACGAACCTACGGAGACATTGCACCGGTTAATTCAGGCGTTCTTGGGCATATAGGTGCTTTAGATTAGGAGAATTTAGACTGGGTGTTGGATCTATGAATTTGTGTTGTCTAGTTGCTTCCTTGTGTACTCTACTTGGCAATTTAGTTAAGTAAACCATTGTAATAGGTTAATTCAAGACAGGCCATTTTGGACCGTTTCATTCTCGATGTTGTTCAATGGTCGTTACGCGACTTGATTTTGTTTTTATATAATTTGTAACATGTTTACCAAAATATGTCATGAAATTAGTTTCTGGAGTCGCGACCGCGTACCGGGAGATGCGGCGTTGGTAGGCCACCCACTAGGTGGACCGACGACCTGGTGAGAGTCTCGGGAATCCGATGAATGCGAGATTCACAGGTCCTTCTGTGGACGTCTTTCGGCTGAAATAATGATAATGAGTTTCTCAGTAGATTTATCATAAAAAATCAAAAAAGCAAAAATGACTTTGCTTTTTTATACTATTAAAGTTTTTATTGTTCTTCTAACAGATATAATCTTGACACAACATCTTACTAACAACATTAAACCTCAGACATTTTGGCACTAAGTCAGTTAGACAGCTTTCTGATTGTGATGTCTCCATTACTCCATATACCAGCGTTTCTGAGTACGGTTCAGGTATTTCTAAACATAACTCTGTATGTATACTAAACTGTAGCTTCATTTGCGCAATATGGTGTGTCTCGGCTACTCACTGTCTTTGCAGTGTCGACGTTTAGTGCTCAAACGATCTTTGGTACATGCTTAAGTACTTAAGTTTCATGATGATGGACGCACGTCTGTCTCTGTTAAAGCGTCAGTTAAGTTAGATTGTCTGTGGGTAAATTTTGTCCGGTCTATGAGCCAATTCTAGCTCGTTAAATGAATCTAAATTTTAGAGGGTTCTTCTTTAAGTAATGATGATTATCCACCTATTAAAATGTGTGTTATACGCTTGAATATATTCTACGGCTTAACGCTGGCGATAGCATTGCTAAAAAGTCCAAGGATTAACGTGTGGATTGCCATATCGCTTGCTCAATGTATATATTTTTTTTATATATTGGGGAATCATCTGATCTGGGTGGAGCGAGAGTGTCAGATGTTTACTGATTATAACCACCCGTGTTCATGGAAATTGGTATCGGGATCCCGGTGACTGGGGCGTAAGGGCCGTTCCCTCGCGCGTGTGGCCGCCTCCTTTGCTAGCATTACTGCTTCACATGCTGCCTGCCATTCCTCCTCGCTCCGGGACATGGCCTGTACCAAGGCCCAGCGCGAGAGATCGTTGTCGCCGATCGCCCCTACGAGGACACGGCAGTGCTCGGCCCAAGCGGGGCACACTTCTACCGTATGCTCCACCGTGTCCTTCGGGCGGTCCACATAATGGTGACAGCCGGGCGTTTCTTCCGCACGAATTCGGTGGAGGAACCCCCCGAACTTACCATGTCCGGTGAGTACCTACGACATGCGACGCCATGTTGTCTTTCCAGCCACTCCTCAAAGCCCTCTTGTGGCTTACCGCCACAATTATGGCGTGCCCAATCGCTGTTGCTGATAGAACGTCACTTTATTTAAGATTCTATGGTTTGCTGAAGCTATAATATCACAAAACTTCATTGAAATTCTGTTTAATACTGACTTTATTACCATATACCATAATCAGCTTTATAATGTTCCCAGTGTTGGGACTCAGGCCTCTTCTCTAAGAGAGGGAATGGGCCGCAATCCATCACGCGGGCCCAGTACGGGTTGGCAGATATCACATGTTTTCGAATTTTTGCTTCTAGAACATAGTATATATATAGTTTCCTCACGATGTTTTCCTTCACCGTTTTGAGACTTTATTACTCCTTTTTATTAAATGTTACCTCGCTCGTAATTTGTCTGACAGCTGATTCTTACAATTTCTCCTATCTATATATATATATATATATATATACGGCTGATTCGATTTGGCTAATTTTGGTAGTGAAATATTCGTGATAGTCCAGAGAAGGTTTAAACGGTGAGAAAAAATGAAAAAAAAAACCACGAAAAAAAATCCGAATACAACGCCATCTCTAATTAAAATGTCATTATAAAATGAATTATGCTGTTCTGGTAATACCAGTAGATGGCGTTATCCTTACTATTAGGCGGTACGAAGTCCGCCGGGTCAGCTAGTAATATTATAAATGTGATCTTGTAAACACAGTAATTCAATATCCATATTCCCCCCTATTGAACAAAATCAAGCTCATTAATTTCTCGATACGAAACCGAACCTGGAGTATTGATGCAGCTATATACAACATATTAGTAAGTATGAGGTCGTGACCGCTGCCCGTATACTCTAATCTGGTTAACGGAGGGAACTTCCCTCCCCGGACTATTGAACTATATTGTTATGATGTGAGGTTTCATTAGGATACTATTGAAGATATGGTGAGGTCTGTGCGTCATTCGAAAGTAAAGTATTTTGTTGTTAATTTTTTTTTAAATGACAATGAGGAGCGATATTTTTAAAATGGGTTAAAATTTTAGCGTCTTTATAATCTAAAGTTACAAATTACCAGATTTGTCAACTACAGACAGTTGTTTTTTTTTTAATACTCAACAGTTTATTGCATTCCATATTATTTACATAGGTGGTATAAAATATTGTTAAGATCAATATGGACCCTGTCGGGCACAGCAAAACTAGGAGACAGGATGAAGGCGAAGTAACAATTCATGGAATTAATTATTATTATAGGTAGATCTAATAGATGTATAGTATTGTGTGGTAAATTATGTTAGATATTTTAATTTATTTTTTAACACTGTTATTATTAAATTATATACCTACATATTTAAATTAAATTGTTAGGGTCTGGATTAGGGTCTGGGTGTCTTGTAAATGTGAGTTTACATGTTTGTGAAAGCACTCTCACCTCGACACAAGAGTAATTTCTAGTGTAGAGCAAAGATCAGATATGTCGATATTTTTGGACAAGCTTAGTAGGTAAGTTTTTCGTATCCAAACTACGAGCTCTTGAGATATGACGATTTTTTTTATAGTTGTCAAAATACCGTTTTTGATACGCTCTCGATACTTGTTATATGATAATAATGTATTTGTGTAATGTACATTCTTCAATATTGCAAAAATAAAACAAAGTCATCGAATGAAAAAAATTTGGTATAGACAAAATTTTTCATTCGATGACTTTGAACTGAGTTGCGAGATTTGTTTTTTTACAAGTTATGTTTTTGATGGCATTTTCTTAACTGGAATCCTTCTACCATCATTGGATATGCTCAACTATAACACCTCCATACATATATCGTCACTCCATTTCCATCCTAGATTTGCATGATTCTCCTCAGCGCTAATAACACACAGTGCTCATTAATTTGACTGCCACTGGAGATAATTATTGTCTTACGTATCCCGCAGGATGGACTGGTGTAATTGGTAATTATAGTGCTATTGTTGCGGTGATTGGTAGGGGAATTACTAGTGTTTATGCAATTGGCTTTGTTATGTCGTTATGGCCCCTTGCATGAGGTTGCGGGTTCGCTACCGCGCAAGAACCAGTACTTTCTTCTCTTCTCTTTTCTCTTTCTAAGTTTACCTAGTCCGTTACTGTCACCCCGTGCCGTTGGTCCTGGTTGTCATCCGTAGATCTTTGACAGTCGTTACAGTAGTCAGACGCCGGGAAGTCTTGAAATGAAATGAAATGAAATGAAATGAAATAATGAAATGAAATAATTTATTTGCTATGAATGCAGGTACAAAAATATGGTATTAAGTAAGAGAAGGATCCAATACATTCTACCGTGAGGCATGCAACATTTTTATATTAGAATTAAATTAGGAAATAATTTAAAAAAAAACAAACAAATATTTGACTTATTTTCAAATGATTAAAATAGACAATAAAAATATAAACCATTCATTTTGTAAATTCATTCAGTGGTAAACAATGTCAAAAATAAGTTAATAATTAGTCAATAATAGAATGTCAATAATACGTTAATAATTAGTCGATAGTACAATGTCAGAAATAATTTAATAATTAGTCAAATAATACAATCACTTACTATCAGTATTATCGTGATGTCCAGTAAGCGAGTTGCAGAGGTCTGATAGTATAATTAAACCGCTCGCTTCAGTATAAAATAATATATTTATTACTCAATCCTTTTAGTTGTCAAGAAGTCAGGCAGTCAGAAAAGTGATGCTAGTTGCACATTCCAAAGCGTAGTTCTCATGGAGAAGAACGTGCAAGAAACTCCATGGACACTCTTTTTAAATTATGTTGTTACATATGAAAGAATCTTACACGCAAATACTAATTGTCCAAATATTTCATCACTATAACACAACATAGAATGAGACTCGAGTCCTCCTTTGTCGTCTGTAGCTGAGTATAGAATTAGCAGGGATCTAAACAAATTGCGCCGTTTTTATGTTCAAAAATGATATGGAGTTGCCACAGATATAAAATAATTTAGATGTCAAAAATGAGTGTTGCAACCCACAAATAAATAATTAAAATAGTCGATAATTGTAAATGTTAACAATAGGCAGTCGCTCCATATTCAGACGCATCTGGATAGACTGGAGCCGACCCTAAGTTAGTCGGGATAAGGGTAAGGAGATGATGATGGCTTTGTTTTAGATTAATCTTGGGATTTGAGGCATATCCACTTTATTCTTTCGCTGTATGAATCAGTATAAGTACATGAATAACTCCACCTAATTCCGACCTCTGGTGATTAGTGATATTATACACAAAATGAATCTTCTACCATCGCAGAACAAAACGAAAAATAGGCCAGATTCCCAGAGTCGTCACAATTAATCAATTGTTTCACAGGATACGTTCATTACGAACAGGACCACCTACAGAACACGCTTATAAGGATGTGAACTGATATCAGCTTATTTTAATATCTACCAAATAACTGAAGGTGGGCGGCCATTCTTATGACCCGGTTATATGGACTACGTCCTGGGAACTTATTTTTGGTTAAGCATGAGATATGGCTTGTCTAGATGTAGCAATAAATGTCAGGTTAGATTTAAAGTCATCTGTTTGTGTTTGCAAATGATTGAAGTACTAAACTCGTTAAAAAATAAAAGGCCCGTTTTGACATTTGAGAAATACCCTACAATGTAACTTGGAACGAAACTGATAGAAACAATAAAATAATAATTAATTACATAGTGTTTTAAAAAAATACTTACATTTTTTTGGCGCGTCAAATAATATGACGGAATATACTGCGAGTATTCTTTTGCGTGTTTATGTATTCGTTTTGACAGATGTCAAAACGGGCCTTTTATTTTTTGACAACTTTAGGTATAAGTTCCTCACGGGATTTCTCACGGGCACGCAAAGATAAACTGAAGGGCATAGGCCGGTTTTGGTCAGTAAAAGTCTGATACGGCCACTGGGTCCACCCTCGGGCGAGATGGGCTTGCGGACGACGAGCAATGGGTAGCTCGCCGTTCGGCCGTCCGTTAACCATCCGGACCGAGCCTGAGTTATTGACGGCGCATAGTGTTTCACGCATGCCTCAAAGAGATGTCAGCATAACCGTAGGGATCCAGCAGGGCCGAAGCCTACTGAGGCCATGGTTAGTCTGAAAAAGAAACCCGGGGTCCTGGAAAGCAAGGCAAAGATAGAACATAGGTAAGGTTTTAGTCAGTAAAAGTCTGCCCTAAAGCGGAAGAAGTCATTGTATGATTTCCCACCTTAAAGAAACCCTTGAGTGAAAGAGAAAAAGAGTCGTCAACAAAAAAACCCAAGTTGAAGTAGTGACGGTATAAACCCCGTAAGTCTCTGACTAGCCAATCGATAATGTCGCGGCTATAACAAACCAAATCAGTCCCCTGCGTCACCCCCTGACCGTCGCCGACGATATTTTCGTGCTAGCCCACTTAAATTCTGTTTGCTTTGGACTTGTATGGATGTAAGGACTTTACCTACATATGTGAGATGTTGTATATAGTTGTGCACTGGTTTAAGAGCGGCCAAACTGAGATACATTTTCATACAACCGCTCTTATGTGATTATGACGTTACTTGGCCCACTTTCCCTGCAACTTCGTTCACGAATTTTTTTTTATAATAACTTTAATATCCTATAAACCGTATTTTTAGGATAATTAATAAAAAAACGAATAATGAAAGTTTTTATTAATCAGTTTGATTAGAATTTGTGACAAGTCTAAAATAAGAATATTACTTACAATCTTGTTAGGCACAAGCAAGTTTTTATTAATCATTTTGATTAGAATTTGTAACAAGTCTAAAATAAGAATCTTACTTACAATCTTGTTAGGCTTGTTGATTTTTATTTGTAATGAATAAACTTGAAAACTAGACCGATTTAAATAAAATCACTAGTAGAATGTTACATATTCACTGAGTGTCATACGTTATATATTTTCTTCTTTTACGCGGCAAAAGCTGTTGCGTATTCAAAAATAAATCATCATCATTTCAGCCGAAACACGTCCACTGTTGGGCATAGACCTACCCGAAGTGTTGCCTCAACGAACGATCCTGTGCGTCTCGCATCCATCAGATTCCCGCGACCCTCACCAGGTCACCAGTCCACCTTGTAGAAGGCTTCCGCTGCATCTTCCGGTACGTGGTCGCCACTCCAGCCCCCCTAGCCAAGTTACAACCGTTTCGTTTCGATTCTCTTTTCGTCGATCGCCTCGAGTAGGCCGCGCCTCCGATTCTTTGATTCTGACGTCATCTCAACGCTCAGTCACGTAGTCAGAACAAAGGAATAGGAGGCGTGGCCGACTCGAGGCGATCAACGAAAAGAGAATCGAAACGAAACGGTTGTAACTTGGCTAGGGGGGCTAAACCTTTCGGCCCTAACGACCATCTGTTCTACGAGCAATGTACCCTGTTGCGATTCTTGGGGCTATGTCGGTAACCTTGAAAAATAAAACTGGGCAAGTGCGAGTCGGACTTGCGCCCTGAGGGTTCCGTATTAATTTACCTATGTAAACAGTTCAATTCCCGAATGGAGTCTTAAAGGTTTTCCGAATCGCAAATTTTTTTTTGTAGTGATGTAACAACAAATTTACAGTTATCAGATTTATTCCTATACCTGTGCTATAAGACCTTGCTTTATGCAAAATTTCAGGATTCTGGGTCAACGGGATACCCTATGAATTTTGATTTTCTCGATAGTGTCGAAAAATACGTTTTTTGAGACATAAACGGCCGTATCTAGTTATTCGAAAAAACAATGTTTGATGTTGTATGTCTTAGTGAACATTGGTTGAAGGATTACCAGGGGCTACTCAGTTTTGAAAATTATACTGTGGGTAGTTGTTTTAACCGGAAATCTATGCTGCGTGGTGGTTCCCTAATCTTAATAAAAAAATGCTTAAAATTTAAGCAACGTAATGACATAGTTAACTTGTCAACGGAACATTGCGTTGAACTGTCCTGTGTTGAGCTGGATAAGCATGTTATAGTGTGCGTGTATAGGCCCCCGAACCCTCAAAACTTTAGTCTTTTTGAATCATCAATGGAAGATATTTTGGCTAAGCTTGCAGATAGTAACAAATCCGTAATTATTTGTGGAGATTTTAATATTAATATTTTAGAAGACAATTCAAATAGCAGCAGATTTTTAAGTCTTTTTAAATCATTTAATTTGACTAATGTTTTTATAGAACCAACTAGAATAACTCCAACCTCTGCAACTTGTATTGATAATGTTTTCTGCAATTGTGATTATGTAGATAAAGCTATAGTTAATTATCTTCCGTCTGATCATAGTGGACAAACGGTAGCATTTAAGTATCAAGCAGCCTTGAAAAAAACGCAAATTCAATTTAGGCAAATTACAATAAGCAAATTAAAAAAATTTAATAGTAACTTAGAAAATAAGTTAAATGTTCTGGGCCATGATATTGATGATGCCAATAAATTTTATGATAATTTCTTTTCAGTGGTACTCAATGAATTTAATACAGCTTTTGAAAAGAAGTCTAAAAATATTTTCCCTAAGTTTGTATTTAGTGACTGGGCGACTAAAGGTATTAGGGTAAGTAGGGAAAAACTATATGAGCTGTATGGCCTTAAGCCATTCTTCAACACTGAAACTTTTAATAAATATGTAAATAGATATTCTAAACTCTTCAGAAAGATTTGCAAGGTAGCAAAGGCCCTGTACATTAGCAATAAGATCAAATCGGCAGACAATAAAATAAAGACTGTGTGGAAAGTTATTAATAATGAAACTGGTAGGAATAAAGTGCGCAATACGGATTTTTTGTTGGAGACTTCACATGGTCCCAAAAGCTCTAACATAGAAGTAGCCCAAGAGTTTGTGAATTATTTCACCGATATACCTCTTAGGACAACGGAAGCTCTAAATTCCTCCCCTGAAGATTCAGTTGCTTTATTGAAAGCAAACTTGCCAGGCTGTCCGGTTGAATTTCAATTCAAACATATAAACCCTTTGACAGTCATAAAGGCTTTCCGGCAAATAAAAGTCAAATTAACCGAAGACCTATGGGGAATGTCTGTTAAAGTATGCACATCTATAATTGAGACCATAGCACCGTACTTAGCTTTAATATTTAATTTGTGTGTGGACCAAGGAGTCTTTCCAGATATAATGAAGTACAGTAAGGTTATACCACTTTTTAAATCCGGTGACCATAATGACACTAATAATTACAGACCTGTATCAGTATTGCCGGTTTTCAGTAAGGTGTTTGAAAAAGTTATGCTTAATCAAATGCTTTACCATTTTAACAGCAATAAAATCTTTCATGATCAGCAGTATGGTTTCACCAAAGGACGTTGTACGACTGACGCTGGTGTCACTTTATTAAAACATATATTTGCAGCGTGGGAAGAAGCCCAAGATGCGATAGGAATTTTTTGTGACCTCTCAAAGGCTTTTGATTGTGTTAATCACGAAACCTTGCTTTTAAAGCTAGAACATTATGGACTAGGTAAACTTGCACTCAGCTTGGTGAAATCTTATTTAATTGACAGGCAACAGCAAGTTCAGATAAACGGTGTCAATTCTCCGGGTTTGAAAGTCAAAATGGGTGTACCACAAGGCTCAATATTAGGTCCTTTCCTCTTTTTAGTATATATAAATGATCTACCGCATCTATTAAAAAAACAACCACATATTGTATTGTTTGCTGACGATACGTCGTTAATTTTTAAGATCAATAGACGTTCCACTAATCTTGATGACGTAAACGATGCTTTACAGCAAGTCCAAAACTGGTTTACTGTTAATAATTTAGTGTTAAATGGAAAAAAAACTAAGTGCATAAGATTTGCGTTACCGAATGTTAAAAGTAATTACTCCGACATAGTATTGAACAAGGAGAAACTTGAATTCGTCGAGAATACGGTTTTCCTAGGGATCACGCTTGACTCGAGGCTACAATGGGGTCCTCATTTAACATCTCTGGCAGGTCGGCTTAGTTCAGCAGCATATGCTGTTAGAAAAATCCGTCAATTTACTGATGTGGATACTGCGCGACTAGTTTATTTTAGTTACTTTCATAGTATCATGTCTTACGGTATTTTGCTATGGGGACGGGCTGCAGATATAGAGTCTATTTTTATTCTGCAGAAAAGAGCTATCAGAGCCATATATAATCTTCGCAGACGCGATTCTCTTAGGGAACTATTTAAGGAAACAAACATCCTGACGGTCCCTTGTCAATACATTTATGAAAACATTATGTATGTTCGGAAAAATATTCATCTTTTTACTAAGATAAGTGACAGGCACAATTTTAATACTAGGAACAGGAACAAATTAGATCAACCTCGGTTCAGATTGGCTAAAGTACATAGTTCTTTCATGGGGTACTGTGTAAAATTTTATAATAAAATACCATTTGAGATTCTACAACTAAATGAGTCCAAATTTAAAGCATGCATTAAACGCACACTATGTAGACAAGCGTATTATAAAATGGAAGATTATATCCTTGATAAAAGCGCTTGGCTAAATGCCGGTCCTGCTCCGCAGCCACAGCCACTTTTACCTTCAAATTAGTTTTTTTTTTTTATAATTTTGGAAGAGATACTGTTCCCCTTTTTGTATTGTTGTTTTAGAAATGTTTTTTTTTTATTTTATTTTATTTCAATAGAGCTTATGATAATTTATTATCTTTTGTATTTGGAAACAGTAGCATTGTATAATGTAGAAGCACTTTGTTTTTCAAGTTTTGTGAATGTGAAGTACCATGGAGCATTTTTATTAGGTTACAACTTGTTTGACATTACGAGCATGGCAGTTGAGAGTTTGTCATGCTCACTCAAATGTCTCGCTGATGGTGGCACGTGTTATTGGGTCATTCGGTTCCCTTAAAAATGGTTGAGCTGAGTGGGGCTGATGCACGCGTCATGCTCGTGAACGGGTGCCGTCAGTTGAGACTGGTCATCTCTTAGCTGCCAGTGACTTAATTCAATTTCTATTTTTTTTTTTTTAATTAGTCTTTTTTAAGTATATTTTTTTTATTTTAATTATTATTACTTATCTACATTGTGCTCACATATTAGAAGCGACAAGAAATATGTAACCAAGATTTATGTAACTCATAACATGATTTAAAAGAGTGTCCATGGAGTTTCTTGCACGTTCTTCTCCATAGAGATCTACGCTTTGGAACGTGCAATTTAGCTTCACGTGTTTTTTTTTTGACTGACTGACATTTTGACAATTCAAAAGTGCCTGTAATTGGTCTATTTGAAATAAACCTTTCTGATTTCTGATTATCTTTTTTTTTTTCGTTAACTTAGAAATTTGTTTTTTTTTTTACAGCTTCAAGAGACCGAAAACTTGAGTATACGGTTTTAATTTCAACTCAATACCTCCACGCGTTCCCGAGATAAAGGGTCTTGACGGAGGGACAGACAGACAGACAGACGGACGGACAACAAAGTGATCCTATAAGGGTTCCTTTTTTTTCCTTTTGAGGTACGGAACCCTAAAAACAAAAAGCCACTTAATTGTAAAGTAATGAGTTGAATCTGAAACTAGGCCTTCGAATAAACAGTTATATTTACATAAATGTAACCCCAATAAAAATATTCAAGTGCCGTTAGACCTGAGATTATACTTATGAATATTCAATTATTAAAAAAAACCCTATTTATATTTAAAATAAACCCATTTCTAGCGTACCTAAGTACCGAGTAAATAGTTGAGTTTCATTCTGAAATTACTTGAAAAGCTTTTCATTCGACATCCTCGCGGGAAAAATGAAAATGGTAGCATGTTTTCTCTTTTAATAAACGTATTTTTATTTGTTCTTCTTCTTATTTTATGAAACAAAATAAATAGAAAATGGAGTTATTTAGGTACTGCTGTTTGAAACAATTATTTTAATTAGTCTTGCCATTTATTATCATACTTTTAAATTTCAATACACAAATATTTGACTTTTTTTGAGGTTTTAAATAATTTTATGACTTTTCCCTCTCTAGGGCGTTTCAGACTTTTACTGACTGAAGCCACACCTATGTTCTTCCAGGCACCTTTTGTGTTCTGGAACGAATTTTAGGTTTTTATTCTAAATAAATATTTTTAATTTTTATACAATTGTTTGAGGCACAAATTAACAGTTTTTCATTTTTCTTTCATACTCATATTTTATAAATAATAATAATATTCCACAACTATCACACAACGCCGTCTAGTCCCAAGCTAAGCAGAGCTTATGTTATGAGTACTAGACAACTGATAAACATACTTATATATTTCTAAATAAATACATATTATAGATAAATGACACCCAGACACAGAAACTAATGATCATGCTCATCACACAAACATTTGTCCTGGGTGAGAATCGAACCCACGACCTCTAGCATAGCAGTCAGGGCCACTAACCACTAGACCAACAGGCCAGTCAAAAATATCTTTTATGTACTTACTTTTCCCAATCATTATCGCTTATAGAATAACTTTGTTCTGAGTTCAAAGTTTAAATTACTTCGATCCGGTCACATGAAACTCCTCCATAAAAAGACACATATGAACCTAAAACACACATTACTAATACACCGAACACTATATTTACTTCCACCATAAAAACTAGGAGCTGTCCAGGGAAAACAAACAAATATCTAATCGATTTATAATAACGGACATGCCAAGGGGTGGTGGAAAAATCCACCACCCCTTGCCTATCTATTATCATGGGATAATAGATAGCCACGGATCTGATTCGAACGCACAATTACCACAGAATAGGAAACCACAGAAGGTAAGTCGCCAAATTGAGGTGGCACTAGCTAGCGCACATTGTTCGCAGAACATCTGTTCATTGACCATCTTGGTCAATGGGGCCGAAATCAATGGTTCTAAAGTGGTGACCACACAGTAGGGCCTGGCGCGAGAGGTCGCTGCCGCCGATCACCTCCAGGAGGTCACAGCGGTGCTCCACCCAAGCGGAGCAACACACACACAACAACACACCTCTACCGTATGCTCTACCGTATTATCCGGGCGGTTCATATAATGGTGACACGCAGGCGTTTCTTCCGCCTGTATCCGATGCAGGAACCTGCCGAACTTATCATGTCTGGTCAGGACCTGCGTCATGTGGAAAGTGATGACAAATTTCCAGCCACTCCTCAGTAGGGGACTTACCGCCATGATTATGGTGTGCCCAGCGATGACCTGGTAAGGGAGGATCCCGGGAATCCGATGAATGCGAGACGCAGAGGGCCGGTCGTTGTGGCTGAACTTGGGGGAGGCCTATGTCCAACAGTGGACGTCTTTCGGCTCATGGAATGATGATGATGAAGGAAGGAAAGTAAGAGGTGCCACGTTATGGTATTACTGTATGCTGTTACATGTCATAAC
The DNA here is from genome assembly GCA_905147345.3 of Mythimna impura. Classification (NCBI taxonomy): domain Eukaryota; kingdom Metazoa; phylum Arthropoda; class Insecta; order Lepidoptera; family Noctuidae; genus Mythimna; species Mythimna impura. Next base: position 3,407,645 of record LR990349.1, read on the forward strand.
AGCCGTACGTGTCGATTTTTTAGGTTAAGCAAGACTTGGCGGGAGCGTTTTGTCAGCCACCATTAATTACATATGGAGACTTTTCTCGGTACTGCCTCGTTGGTCACGTGGTTGCAAGCATGACTGTTGAGCGTTGGGTCCTCGGTTTGATTCCCGGGTCGAGCAAAAAGTGCTGTCTTTTTTAAATTAACGAAAAGAAATAAAAATGAAGTATTTGTTGTTTGTATTGTATTTTTTGGGGTGGGAAACCATCAAATATCTATTGCTGCCCTGAGTGGAGTGAGAGAGTGTCAAACTTCTACTGACTAAAACCCACAACTCTTTCATTCCTTTAGTTGCCCTTTGAGCTCCACCGCGGTAACTCTTTCGCACAAACACACACCTCACACCTCACGAGAGCGCTCACCTGTTTCCAATCGTTGTTTGGACTCGAACTTCTGTACCCAACTTTTCCGTGTTCAAAGTTACAATAACTAAGTACATGTTTATTTTGATGGATTCCCTTGTTGGTATGGAAAAACTATGGGAAATGGGAAATAAATTATTTAAAGCACAATGTCATTTGTGTTTTCGATGTCCCTAATAAGACACTCTGTCAAACTCGGGGATGATTGACGGTTTTTCCAATAACTTTGGTTGGTTAATGTGTTTTCTACTTTTTAGGGTTCCGTGCCTCAGTCGGTAAAAATGAAACCTTTATGGGATCACTTTGTTGTCCGTCCGTCTGTCTGTCAAGACCGGATCTCGGAAACGAGTGGAGGTATCAAGTTGAAATTAAAACCTGAAGCTGTAAATAAAACAAACTTCTGACTTAACGAAAAAAGATACGGCCGTTTATGTCGCAAAAAACGTGCTTTTCAACACTCAAAGGAATCAAAATTCATAAGGTATTTCCCATTGACCTAGAATCTTGAAATTTGGCATAAAGCAACTCTACAGTATTTATATAGGATCTGGAGGAGGAGGATAAATCTAAAAACAGAAAGTTAGTTTGACTCCATTCGGGAATTGAACTATTCACATACTCGTATGTAGGTAAGTTTGTACGGAACCCTCAGTGCGCGAGTCCGACTCGCACTTGCCTATTTTTTGTTCGTCTGTCCGTCTGCCAAGGCCCTTTTTCTCAGGAACGCGTGGAGGTAAAATTTATATCAAATACTTAGATTTACTACCCCTTGAAGCAGTGAAATAATCAAACAAAGTCAATGCAATCTAAAGATAAGACCGTTTATGCTTTAAAATATGCACCGTATTTTGACACTCGTAAGGAAATCAATATATCAACGAGAGCAGTGGCGGCCGAGTGGTAACGGCTCCGAGTTGTAGGTCGCGGGTTCAAACCCAGCCAGGCCCATTGCTTTGTGTAATTTATTTCATCACCACTGCTCTCAAAACGGTGAAGGAAAACATCGTGAGGAAACCGGCATATCCTAGAACCAAAAATTCGAAGACTGGTGACATTCACCAATCCGCACTGGGCCCGCGTGGTGGATTACAGCCCATTCCCTCTCCTAGAGAGAGGAGGCCTGAGTCCCAGCAGTGGGAACATTAAAAGGCTGATTTTGCTTATGTTAAGGAAATCAAAACCTATACTTAGAGTAATTTCCGTTGACCTAGAATCCTGAAATTTGGCAAGAAGCAAGAAAAATTAAATAAGTATTTACGGAACACTAGGTGCGCGAGTCCGATTCGTACTTGACCGGTTTTATATATGAATTAAGAAAAATTGAATTGTATGTATATACCTAATTGATTGGTTTATTTATCTATTGTATTCTTCGTACATTAGTTTAATTCAATTTAGTTTATTTTTGTTTTTCTTTAAGCTAAGAGCGTCCTTTTCGAGGTACATTTTTATACAACCGCTCTTACGTCATTATGATGTTATTACATATTTTTCTCTAGATATTTTGGGTATACAGCTATCTTGTGGATATTATCTAGGCTTCTATAGAAATCAAAACATAAATTTGTGTAAAACTAATCTAGTAAAGACCTCTGAAAATCTGCTATTTTACGTGAACTTTGACCCTCCGTAATGTACTCATATATTAAAAATATAAAAAAGAAGCCTTGCATATTTAATCGAGATTCTGAATAACGACAATTGTTCTGAAAAAGTTTTAAGGGTTTAAAATAAAACACGTATTTCCTGGAACAAGTTTTGTGAAATATTCGAGTAGATTACGGAACTATCGAATGCCAACAGAGTTTTCAGGCGTTATCTCTCTTTTTTGCATTGCCTCTTCATCAAACATCGCATTAGATTGCGTTAGATGAAGCAACAAGCTTTTAAACCATGCTCGATGTTATTTTTTTTTAATTCATATAAACCAGTGCTTGAGTGCGATCCCACCTGATGGTAAGCAGGGATGCAATCATTGATGGTGAGGCGCAATAGTTTATTAAGAGCCTATTCACTCTAGCCTTGAAGATAGGCGAGTGGAAAGGAACCTTTCAGACTTTTAAAGTAGTCTACGTCTAGTAGTCTACGACCCATTTCACCTTTAGATGAGGTCTGAGACCGAGGTGGTAGACTACCGTGCGGGCCCAGTGAGGGTTGGTGAATGTTACATCGTCTTCGAGCTTTTGGTTCTAGGACATGGCCGGTTCATCTTGATATTTTCCTTCACCGCTTTAAGAGTTGTGGTGAAATAAGAATTGTGGCGTGCTAGGGGTTGAAGTCACGACCTACAACTCGTAAGTCGGGGCAGTTACCATTAGTTCCTGTGATTAGCGCGTTTAAACAAACAGAGTCCACGGGGAATAGCTAGTCGTACCTATTGCTAATACGATCATATTTATTAAAAACCTAAAGAACATTTTATTAATGTGATCTTTGCCTGTAAAAATGAAGAGATTTTTTATAGTAGATATTTTTTTAAAAGAACACGTGAAAAAAAAACTTAATAACCCTGAAAACTTATCTAAAAACTAACCCAAACCTTAGAAAACAAAAGCCACAGTACGCGGTCTACCCAAGAGTACTCTAAATTGTCTACACGAGGGACTTGGCAACCTCGAGAATTTTATACACTCTCATATTACAGTGTAGGACTAAGATTACTGTAATAAACTTTAAGAACCACGGAAGGGTACAGTTGTATAGTGAAATCATCACGCTCTGTCCCTGGGGTATGAACAGAGAAGTTCATTTTGTGAGTTTCTGTTACTCGTACGGTTGGTTTGTCTTTGTTGCTGATGGACTTGGCTTGAGAATGTTAGAAAAACTGTACATTATTATTGCCTGGACTTCCTTTTAATCTTTTGAATACCGTAATTAGAGACACAATAGAAAGACAATGAGAGAACGAACGCGTTCGCTTTTTTTTTCTGTTTGGAAGATCATCTAATGAAATCAGCTCATGGGCGGAGCGGGAGATAGTGTCAGACTTTTACTGACTAAAAACCCACTCCTGTTCCTTCTTTGCCATTTTTCCAGGGCCCCGGGGATCTCTTTCGCATCACCTATGGCCCCAGTAGGTTTCGACCCTGCTGGGCCCCTACGGTTGCTGACATCTCCTTGAGGCGTGCGTGGAACACTACGCGCCGTCGACGACTTGGGCTCGGTCCGGACGGTTACCGGACGATCGGACTGCGAGCTACCCATTGCTCGCCGTCCGCAAGCCCGCGCCTACGGTGGCCGGAAACCAGGATCGGAATCCCAGTGGCGGGAACGCGTTCGCTTGGGGTTTAATGAGTTAAATCGACTTTAAGAGCGTCCAATCCCGAGATACATTTCCGTTCAAACGCTCTTTCGTGATTATATGACGTTATTGCACATCTTTATATCTATATATTTTGGAAACACAGATATCTTGTGGGATATTATTTAGATTTCTATTGAATTGAAATCATAAAGGTGAGCTTAAAAAAACCCAGTTCAGTCGAAAATAAAATGTAGCTCTAAATATCAATAATAAAAAGTAATAAAACAATTACCAGCTATTATCGTGATCCTTACTGGCATACATATACAAAATTGCCAGTTTTATTATTCAGGTGTCGATATTAACAATTTGTTGATCCCTGCATTAACGCCGGCGTTCACGCGCCATTGTCTTTCTATTGTGTCTCTAATTACGCACTCAAAAGGTTAATTAGGTAAATAGTTAATTAATATTGGAACTTGGAATTGATATTAGATGATTTTTTTTTTTTTTTTTTCGGTGGGAGAATCATCTTATGACATCCCCCTTGGGCGGGGCGGGAGATAGTGTCAGACTTTTACTGACTAAAAACCCACTCCTGTTCCTTTCGTACCAGGGCCGAGTCTTCCTTTCAGAATCAGACCCTTGGCCCCAGTAGGCTTCGACCCTGCTAGGCCCCTACAGTTGCTGACATCTCCTTGAGGCGCGCGTGGAACAGCACGCGCCGTCGACGACTTGGGCTCGGTCCGGACGGTTACCGGACGGTCGGACGGCGAGCCACCCATTGCTCGCCGTCCGCAAGCCTGCGCCTACGATGGCCGGAAATCGGGATCGGAATCCCGGCGGCGATTGGGGCGTGAGGACCGTTGTCTCACGCGATCGGCCGCCTCCTTTGCTAGCATTACTGCTTCGCAGAAGGAGGCCACCGCCTGCCACTCCTCCTCGCTCCGGACCATGGCCTGTACCAAGGCCCGGCGCGAGAGATCGCCGCCGCCGATCGCCCCCACGAGGACACGGCGTTGCTCTGCCTAAGCGGGACACACCTCAACCGTGTGCTCCACCGTGTCCTCCGTGATATTAGATGATGGAACGATGAATTCAATTGTGTGAGATATCATAGTACTTTGCGTGGCTATCATTTTGCTAAGAAATAACATTTCCAATTAGCATAATCATATCGTAATAACTATGCTTATGAGTACATAACCATTATCAAAAATTCCCATACACAATGGTATTTATGTTAATCCATTTCTCAGAGAATTGCCTGGTAGCAGTCCATGCAGCAGTCATAACTGGGTTAATTATAAACTTCATTTGAAAATATAAAGCCGTTTAGCATGCGAGGTCAACGGACTGACATAGTAACCTAACTGAATTTGTTGACCTCCGAGTGAATAGTTAATATTGATTAGTGTTTAATTAATTGTCATTTGGTGTCAATTATGTATCGACTGTACGAAATATATGAAAACGTAAGTAGGTACTTAAATAGGTATATCTTGTAAAGGGGCTTCACACTCGAACTGTGTTTGCGATGGATCAAGAATTCCCCATTTGGCTAGATTGCTTCTGCAGCGGCCAACTTGAGTCCGAAATCGGTTCAGGAATTTCCAGATTGGACACTGTAGTTTGTGGTGGCAGATGTTCTACCGGAGAGATGAAGTTTAAAGGAGTGGAATATCTGTTCCTCAACTGTTCTCCGAGGAGGTCGTAAGTCTTAGGGCCAGTGCACACCCTTTTTTTTAAACGTGCGTCGACGGCACTTTTATCCTATTAAAAGTCTACAGGCTGCGTCTTACTCGCGTACGTATCGCGTCTCTATCGCTACAAACGCTCGTCAACGACGTGTTTAAAAACATGGTGTGCACGGCCCTAAGGAAATTCTTACGAGTCTTCAAGCGCGCAGGTAGAAGTTATTGCCCGTATAGGTTTTTTTTTTCCGTTTGGAAAATCATCTTATGACATCCCCCGCTCTTGGGCGGGACGGGAGATAGTGTCAGACGTTTACTGACTAAAAACCCACTCCTGTTCCTTCGTTACCTTTCGTACCAGGGCCGAGTCTTCCTTTCAGAATCAGACCCTTGGCCCCAGTAGGCTTCGACCCTGCTGGGCCCCTACAGTTGCTGACATCTCCTTGAGGCGCGCGTGGAACAGCACGCGCCGTCGACGACTGGGACTCGGTCCGGACGGTTACCAGACGGTCGGACGGCGAGCCACCCATTGCTCGCCGTCCGCAAGCCCGCGGTTGCCGTATATCGGGATCGGAATCCCGGCGGCGGTTGGGGCGTGAGGACCTCTGCCTCACGCGATCGGCCGCATTGCCCGTAAGCCCCTGTGGTGACGTTTGTCTCGTTTACGAATCACTAATGTGAATGAGTAACACACACACATATATATATACGAGTTCGTACCTACATGTATACGCATACAAACAAACTTTCGCCTTTATAATATTAATGCGATTGTCCTCAGAAACATGTCATATAAAGAAAGGTCACAGCGAATCAGTCTGAATTCTGGAATGTTCCCAAACGTGTATTTGTGTCGATTTCAGCTCTTTTCATATCAGACAATAGTGGTGAAATTGTATGTTTCCTTCTATCCAAGGACCACCTTATATTGACCCTCGAAAACTTTAACTATTGTAAAGAAAAATTGTGTAGTGACTATATTTGTAGGGATCAGTATAAATTGGTCGTAGGGTTATCTTTGTCCAAGTTTGTTTCACGAAATAAGGGTATGTTAGGGACTGAAAATTATAGGATGACATGTCGTGTTTTTGTTTCTTCGAGATAAAATAAATAGATTTTTTTTTCTTTCTTGACCCGTTTTCGGCGTATTGTTTTAAGAATTTTCTTTTGCGAAAAGACTTTGGTTGAAATGTTTTTTTTTATTATTTCGTTGCAGGTTCGGCATGTATCTTTTTACCTACAGCTTTTATTTGCTGTTTTACTCGTTCGTTACAATAGTTTTATAGTCTGCTGGTTCGAATACAGACAGATTGGTGCATTTCCTATAGTTTTCCTTTAACATGCGATTGTAATATCATTATATCGAACCTTTTCAGGGAGAACGTCGTAAGCGATAGCCCCTAATTTTTGCAGAATAATACCCCACCCTAAAGAAAATATTCTTTCCTAATTAAAAGGTATTTATGACAATGATTTGATTGAAATTTGGGACACAGGTAGTAGAGCCTACCAAGGTTGGGGGAAACAGAAATTTGACATAAGTAAGGTACACAAACTGTCAATACATAATTGAGCCCTGATTAAACTACTGAGGGGTTGTTACGTAAGCAGATTTTTTGCAAATATTAATCCCCCCTCTCCCACGTCAGCAAAAGTAAGCAAAGCTCTCACAACGCCCCCATGCTTACGTAAATATTGGTACGTGTATTTGTCAATATGTTAATTTAGTTATTAATTTATGAGCAGTAGTTGTAAGTCTAGAAAAAAGAAATACTTGAAATAAAGGAAAAAAAAACAATTTTGACATTATTAATTCAAATTAACAGTTCTCAGTCTATGACACACTAATCCATGACACTAAGTATTAATGATGTGTGTCTGCTCACTTTCTTGTGATTTTGAAACATCCACATTTTTCTCTTAAAAAACTAAAAAAAAAAAATGGCTTATGTTTAACTTACCACCAGATATAGTAACATATAACAGACAGAAATAGTAAATGATCACCAAAATTAAACCCGCACTTTAATGTAAAATTATAACCAAAGTTTTAACATCTCGCTATCCTATTTAAGCAAATTGACTCCAAATAAATCATTGTTAACCCAAAAGTAGTAAATGATCACCAAAATTCTATGCATGGTTGATGGTGGGCTTGGTTGACGGAGCCCCGCTTCGCGGGGCTCCTACTTCTGTGTGGTTTATAAAAAAGGAGTGAAAGTGGTAAAAGATGGAGTGCCCTAAAGTCCCCATTTGCATCCAGTTTCTCCTGATATAACAACCGTTACATACCCAATGTCAAATTCGGGCAAACGACGGTATACCGGCAAAAATAGCGCAGTAATTTGCTCGCTAAGATTTGGTGATCATTTACTACATTTGGTGTTCGAATACAATTTGAAGTGCAGTCGTGACTAAAATAGCTAGTAGGTACTATTGTAATTTTAGACTTTATATTTCTGGTGTCAAGTATATATATTTTGGTAAAAGAACTAAGGGTAGATATCAAAGCATTTTATGGTGGTCATTATATTTAACCCCAAAAAAAATTTGCACTGCTAACGTTATCACCATTTAGCCCCCCCCCCGCCCCCCTGTAATTCTTACGTAATACTTGAATGGCCCCTTAGCTGTACAATTACTGAAAACATTGTAACCGAAGGTATACATGTGGGTTTTGTTCACTGAAATTCTTTCTCGCTCCACTCAAAGCGGAAGAAATCATTTGATGTTTTCCCACCAAAATAAAGGTAGACCCATACACCATGGCCTGGATTACGTATCCCTTGGGATAATTACCGACTTTGACGCAGACACAAAGACTGTTAACGACTGACCGTTATAACATTAATATTTTAACTAGGCTTAATTAGTGTCAAAGACCTAGACGAAATTAATTAAAATCAAATTAACCTGCTTTACTTTAAGGTGAACGAATTAACCAGCTTGCATACATACATGAATTAACAACAATAAAGCAATTGAATGCTAAAATCTGTATCAAATCATAATGATTTGTTTGACGTCACGCGTGGTTGGCTGCGTGGGCGCATCGAACGTAATGATTGAAATGCACAGCGTTAGTCTGCATCGCTAATGTTTAGTTCACTTTCGTTCAGTCTGTGGTGTTTGTGAAAGGTTGAAGCGGTTGCTACTGCAGTAATAGTTTTTTTGACTAATTCACTTGAACTTATACTTGGCTTTGTGTTTCACTCAATGAGGATTTTTTTTTTTTCGGGTGGGAAAATCATCTAATGACATCCCGCGCTCTTGGGCGGAGCGGGAGATAGTGTCAGACTTTTACTGACTAAAAACCCACTCCTGTTCCTTCTTTACCATTTTTTCCAGGCCCCCGGGGATCTCTTTCGCATCACCCATGGCCCCAGTAGGCTTTGACCCTGCTGGGCCCCTACGGTTGCTGACATCTCCTTGAGGCGCGCGTGGAACAGTACGCGCCGTCGACGACTTGGGCCCGGTCCGGACGGTTACCGGACTATCGGACGGCGAGCCACCCATTGCTCGCCGTCCGCAAGCCCACGCCTACGGTGGCCGGAAATCGGGATCGGAATCCCGGCGGCGGTTGGGGCGTGAGGACCTTTGCCTCACGCGATCTGCCGCCTCCTTTGCTAGCATTACTGCTTCGCAGAGGGAGGCAACCGCCTGCCACTCCACCCAATGAGGATTAATCACATAATAGCAAATCCGATTTTTACTAAATACATCGTATGTGTAATAATTTACTAAGCATTTATTTTTTTAAATTATTGAAATCCGTCAAGAAATGGTGGATTTAAAAAGTTAAAGTAAAGTTAAAGTTTTTCTGAACGGCTACTTGGAAACGCGCGCTCTCGCTAGACTGTTTACGATGACGTCATCTGTCATGATCCGTGCGACTAACGGCTTGATCGTATTCATTCGCCGGTGGAGACCGATCATGACAGATGACGTCACAGCGAGTTGCTTCATTCTCGGGCGCGTTTCTGGAACTAATACACTAAAATTGCTGTATCTTCGTCATTTTTGGCCCGATTTAAATAATTTCTTCACAGTATTTACTGTTTTTTTTGACGCTTTTTTTGACACTATAAGTTTGCATATATACACCACAAAAATTGTGACTGATCCTCATTGCCATCGAGCATTTTTGATAATTCGTATTATCGGTAATGACATACAGGGCTATTGAAAAAACACACAGATATTGTCATTTTTAGACATAGACAGACAGACTGACATAAATAGATGTATAGGTATACTAGCAGCTGCCCCAGATTCGCCCGTGTGACAGTAGAAAATTATACCAAGGGAACACACTCCCAGGATGAAAAATTATTCTGTTCCAAAAAAAAAACTCAAATATTTTTATAGGCCTACACGTGTATTTGGTACCTATACCATAATTAGATCCCTTTTCCTTCATTTAATTTTTGAGAAAATTTTGTAGCTATTTTTAATTAATATAAATAGACCAGACTGTCAGTAAACTGGCAAATTATAATTACGCTTTTGCTCATGCTTTACACCATCACAAGAATCATTGTTACCATCACAAGATCTATCGTTATAGATAACGACTTCAAACTTACATCGAAACAATCGTACCTAGTACAGTCAACACAACAGTTCTGTATTTAGGGCAATGACTATGGTAGGTGCCCGATAAATTTGCAATAAAGTGCATTGACCTTTTCCAAATAAATATAATGTTGGGGGCTGAGTCACCCGCGTCCGTAGGAGAATACCCATTGTAAGTCCCTACACGTGGTCCCTGGGTGGTGCTAATCAGGTGACATTTACTGGTGGTAGGTTTCGACCGTTGGCTTGCGACCACCCACTGGGCAAAGACGTACCGCCAAGCGGCCTAGCCGTGTTCCGGTACGATGCTCAGTGTAGCCAAATTAGAGGAGTTGGGTCGAAGTGGTGGTTCCATTGCAGGCAGACCGACCTGGCCCACACTGGTGTGGAGGTATCGGGAGACTAGTCGCGGAGGGTAGCGGGATCCGAGGCACGGTGCGCCGCTGGCCGACCGCGGGTAGTTGGGGGCCCAAGTAATGTACCAGCCACACATGAAAGGCTGCCCCGCCAACTGTCGAAAAATCCCGGGATGCGCCATCGTGCTGGTTGGCGACCAGGGGAGAGGGCCCGATGGACACTCCCGGGGGGGCTCGGGCGTCCCCGCAGTCTCCGGACTAGTACCCCAATGATGCCGTCCTATCAGTGCTTGCCTGAAGGATAGCAGCGTGAAACCCCATCTCACTTCCTTCTCCTCTCCTTCTTCACTCTTAATACAAAAAATGGCAAGGAATAAAAAGAGAAATGTTAAACAGCGGCAGCACTCCCTCTCTCTTAAAGTGCACCTCAGTAATATCCGAGGACTGCACTCAAATCTCGTCGCAGTCCACCACCATCTGGAGATTGAGAAACCTGCTCTTTTTTTTCTTTCGGAGACGCAGATCAGTAGTCCGTCAGACGTGTCGTACTTATCTTACACAGGGTTTACCCTGGAGCACCATTTTAAACCACGCGCGGGTGTATGTATGTATGCCCGGGACGACATCTTTGCCTCACGCGATCTGCCGCCTCCTTTGCTAGCATTACTGCTTCGCAGAAGGAGGCAACCGCCTGCCACTCCACCCAATGAGGATTAATCACATAATAGCAAATCCGATTTTTACTAAATACATCGTATGTGTAATAATTTACTAAGCATTTATTTTTTTAAATTATTGAAATCCGTCAAGAAATGGTGGATTTAAAAAGTTAAAGTAAAGTTAAAGTTTTTCTGAACGGCTACTTGGAAACGCGCACTCTCGCTAGACTGTTTACGATGACGTCATCTGTCATGATCCGTGCGACTAACGGCTTGATCGTATTCATTCGCCGGTGGAGACCGATCATGACAGATGACGTCACAGCGAGTTGCTTCATTCTCGGGCGCGTTTCTGGAACTAATACACTAAAATTGCTGTATCTTCGTCATTTTTGGCCCGATTTAAATAATTTCTTCACAGTATTTACTGTTTTTTTTGACGCTTTTTTTGACACTATAAGTTTGCATATATACACCACAAAAATTGTGACTGATCCTCATTGCCATCGAGCATTTTTGATAATTCGTATTATCGGTAATGACATACAGGGCTATTGAAAAAACACACAGATATTGTCATTTTTAGACATAGACAGACAGACTGACATAAATAGATGTATAGGTATACTAGCAGCTGCCCCGGATTCGCCCGTGTGACAGTAGAAAATTATACCAAGGGAACACACTCCCAGGATGAAAAATTATTCTGTTCCAAAAAAAAAACTCAAATATTTTTATAGGCCTACACGTGTATTTGGTACCTATACCATAATTAGATCCCTTTTCCTTCATTTAATTTTTGAGAAAATTTTGTAGCTATTTTTAATTAATATAAATAGACCAGACTGTCAGTAAACTGGCAAATTATAATTACGCTTTTGCTCATGCTTTACACCATCACAAGAATCATTGTTACCATCACAAGATCTATCGTTATAGATAACGACTTCAAACTTACATCGAAACAATCGTACCTAGTACAGTCAACACAACAGTTCTGTATTTAGGGCAATGACTATGGTAGGTGCCCGATAAATTTGCAATAAAGTGCATTGACCTTTTCCAAATAAATATAATGTTGGGGGCTGAGTCACCCGCGTCCGTAGGAGAATACCCATTGTAAGTCCCTACACGTGGTCCCTGGGTGGTGCTAATCAGGTGACATTTACTGGTGGTAGGTTTCGACCGTTGGCTTGCGACCACCCACTGGGCAAAGACGTACCGCCAAGCGGCCTAGCCGTGTTCCGGTACGATGCTCAGTGTAGCCAAATTAGAGGAGTTGGGTCGAAGTGGTGGTTCCATTGCAGGCAGACCGACCTGGCCCACACTGGTGTGGAGGTATCGGGAGACTAGTCGCGGAGGGTAGCGGGATCCGAGGCACGGTGCGCCGCTGGCCGACCGCGGGTAGTTGGGGGCCCAAGTAATGTACCAGCCACACATGAAAGGCTGCCCCGCCAACTGTCGAAAAATCCCGGGATGCGCCATCGTGCTGGTTGGCGACCAGGGGAGAGGGCCCGATGGACACTCCCGGGGGGGCTCGGGCGTCCCCGCAGTCTCCGGACTAGTACCCCAATGATGCCGTCCTATCAGTGCTTGCCTGAAGGATAGCAGCGTGAAACCCCATCTCACTTCCTTCTCCTCTCCTTCTTCACTCTTAATACAAAAAATGGCAAGGAATAAAAAGAGAAATGTTAAACAGCGGCAGCACTCCCTCTCTCTTAAAGTGCACCTCAGTAATATCCGAGGACTGCACTCAAATCTCGTCGCAGTCCACCACCATCTGGAGATTGAGAAACCTGCTCTTTTTTTTCTTTCGGAGACGCAGATCAGTAGTCCGTCAGACGTGTCGTACTTATCTTACACAGGGTTTACCCTGGAGCACCATTTTAAACCACGCGCGGGTGTATGTATGTATGCCCGGGACGACATCTGCTATCGGCGTCTCCGCAATCTTGAGGACTCCAGGTACTCCACGCTTTGGGCTTTGGTGGACACTGGCATAGATCAAATTGTCTATGCTTGTGTCTACCGTTCGCACAGTGGTGATCAGGAGACAACCAGGCTCACACAGCACCTTAGTGAGGCGGCGGATGTGGCTCAGCAGCGGTACCCTTCTGCCCAATTGGTGATACTGGGGGATTTCAATGCCCACCATCAGGAGTGGCTCTTCCCATACCAGTGCACAGACCATGCTGGGCGAGAGACGCGGAAGCTAGCGCTAGCGTTAAATCTCACCCAGCTGGTCCAGGGGGCTACAAGGGTGCCGGATGTTGAGTCACACATGGCCAATTGCTTGGACCTTCTGTTGACTACAGATCCGGACCGATACTCAGTGTCGATATCTTCACCAATAGGTAGTTCCGACCATTGTCTGGTGAAATCTGTATCCGTCTATTCCCCGCCCGATCCCAGCCCAAGAGGCACCCGGCGGGTTTGGCGATACAAGTCAGCAGATTGGGATGGTATGCGTTCTTTCTTCGCATGCTATCCTTGGCAGCCTACTTGCTTCTCTTCCGCTGATCCGTCGTTGTGCGCGGACGCAGTGTCGGATGTGTTGCGTCGGGGGATGGAATATTACATTCCATTCTCTGATGTAACAATGTCTGACAAGGTTCGACCTTGGTTTGGCGCCGAATGTAATCGCGCTGAAGCGCTTAAACATACGGCATACCAAGAATGGGTCGACGCTCGTAGGCGCAAGGCAAGTGACGTGACTCAAAAAAAGAGAGCCTATAATAGGGCTGCCAAATCCTGCAAGAAGGTGATGCGGAGGTCTCGGTTTGACCACATTAGCCGAATTGGGATCAAACTTGCTTCATACCCAGCAGGTAGTAAAGCGTTTTGGTCCCTGGCTAAATCTGTTGAATCGAACTTCTGCCGTCCCTCACTACCACCACTGCTGAAACCCGATGGGTCGCTGGCCCACACCGCTGAGGAGAAAGCAAATCTATTTGCCTCTCTTTTTGCGGAATCTTCACGTCTTGATTCCGGTAACGCGCGGCCCCCTGCCTTTCCTGAGCGATGCGAGACGACTATGGCAGACATACGCATCCATCAGAAGGACGTCCGTAGGGTGCTACGTAACCTTGACGTGAACAAAGCCAGTGGTCCCGACGGGATACCGGCAATTGTTTTAAAAACTTGTGCGCCTGAACTGTCTCCGATCCTGACACGCTTATTTCGTCTTTCGTTTGAGGCTGGAAAAGTACCGATGGCTTGGAAGCAAGCTAACGTGCAACCCGTGCCCAAGAAGGGTAGTCGGGCTGACCCTGCTAATTACAGACCTATCTCGGTAACGTCCATTCTCTGCAAGAGTATGGAACGAGTGATCAATAATAAGCTCCTGGCATACCTAGAAGCTAATGACATCCTCAGTGATCGTCAATACGGCTTTCGCCGAAATCGGTCAACTGGGGATCTTCTAGCGTATGCCATTCACATCTGGAGCGAGGCCATCGAGAAGCATGGGGAAGCACTTGCAGTCTCCCTTGATATCTCGAAGGCCTTTGACAGGGTCTGGCATGATAGCCTTATTGCTAAGCTTCCTTCCTTCGGTCTGCCCACTGGTCTGTGTGACTGGATCGCAGACTTCTTGAGGGGGCGATCCATCCGAGTGGTTATTGATGGCTGCTCGTCCGGTCAAATGGAAATTAATGCCGGGGTCCCTCAGGGGTCGGTACTCTCGGCAACACTGTTCTTGCTGCACATAAACGACCTTCTTAAACCCGGTACCTTTGGGTATGCAGACGATAGCACTGTTGCTGAGAGATACGTGTCCGATGCACGTGCTAGTGGGTCACAGATCCAGTCTTTCCGAGAGGCTATGGTTGAACGCTTGAACTTTTCCTTGAAGGCAGTATCCGACTGGGGCGATGCCAATCTGGTCAAGTTCAATGCTGCTAAAACCCAGGCGTTTCTTTTTTCCGCCAAACGGAGCCAATTCCACCCGGCTCCATCATTCCGGGGTGTAACCGTGCCGATAACCAGTGACCTTGAGCTTCTTGGGGTAACGTTGTCATCTACCCTCAATTTCGGCTCTTTCATCGAGGCTAAAGCTCAACAGGCTGCCAAAAAATTGGGGATCTTAGCCAAGGTGAGACAGTACTTCACGCCGGAACAGCTGCTCAAACTTTATCAAGCGCAAGTTCGATCGTGTATGGAATACTGCTCTCATCTTTGGGATGGGTCTGCCAAATACCAGCTTGATGCTCTGGAGTCGATTGAGAAGCGAGCCAAGAGAATCATCGGTGATGATGCACTTGTCGATTCAAAACTCCAAAGCCTTGAGCATCGACGCCGAGTTGCTGGCCTGTCGGTTTTCTATCGATTACACTTCGGGGAGTGTGCGTTGGAATTGCACAATTTAATTCCACCAAGTCCGTTCCATCATCGGACCACTAGACGTACGGCGTTGCGCCATCGGTACATGGTGGACATCCCACCCATACGTACAAAGCGTTTTGGGAACACATTCATAATGCGTACAGCTAAGGAGTGGAATTCCTTGCCCGAGTCTGTGTTCCCTGATAGCTACAACCTAGGGGTCTTTAAGTCAAGAGTGAATAGGTTACTTCTAGGCAAGCGTGCTCCATCGTCGGCCACATCATCGCTTACCATCAGGTGAGATGGTGGTCAAACGCGAGCCTATCAATAATAAAAAAAAAAAAAAAAATTTTACTCCTTATGTCTTCTTACCATGATAACCGGTTGTGACTTAAGCGACTATAGTTAAAAAGGAGATAGTGTAAGCGACCTGCAAACTTATCCATTTCGCCAACAGTACTTAGTGCAAAATAAATTTATTCAAACGACACGATTCATTGTTCGCTAATGTATTCAAATTCGTTTTTAATTGTCGCCTCTCATTGAGTCATACATGTTTGTAATTGGTGTAAGGAAGTGAGGTTAATGTGTGACTGTTTTGCTCGTTAAACTAATTGTTAAATGGTAATTTAGAGATTTTATGGATGTAGGTTGGTGAGGTTAATATTGTTTAATTTGTGCGTGGCTGGATCTCACTTATATTGTAAAGGGAAAATAGTTTTCTTTCCACGAAATCGCGCGGAAAGAGCTTTCTTTTTTTTTGGTAGGAAATCATCAAATCACTCCTCCAGCTTTGTGTGAAGCGAGAGGGAGTGTTAGACTTTAACTGATTAAAACCCATCTGTGTTTCTTCACTTGCCCTTTGCGTTCCAGGACCACAGTAACTCTTTCAAACAATTACTGAACGTAAGAAGGCAACAAACCAACTCAGTTTTCTTATTTTCCCTGACCGGTCACAATTATCATTATATCAATCAAAAGATGTCCACTACCGCATAAAGGCCTCTCCAAAATATCATCACATTGACTGACCTCGTGTTGTCACATTCAGCCGGACCTTCGGCTCGCCATGTAATGATCCGCCTTGCGAAGGATGTGGTAGGTACTCTAGAAAGAAAACTTTTGTCGGAGGATTTTGTCCACTACACAATATCATGGCGTGACTGTACTTGGAACTGGAAAGGAAGAAACGCAACATGGACTACTCGTGCTCCTTAATACTACCAAGTTCACCAGTAATCAGGTCAAAACTTACCTATATAACCTTTTTTATTTTCCTTAGAATGCAAATCACAATTCCAAAAACACAAACCACTATTTATCATTCATAATTAGGTCACACACAGTGCGAGATTTACAAGTTACTGTGTAACATTAATATCCTTTTCATTCAGCAAGTAAGGCATCACAATGCCATCAGTGTCATGCAAGGTATTCGTACAATGTCTGGCGTATTCATGCAATACTATGGTACAATTCGCCGCGGTAGTACAAGCGCAGAAAATTCTTCAGAAGGTTCACTTGGAGTGTTAAATATGGCGATTGTCCTTATCATCATCAGTTAGGATACTGCTGAATATAGGCCGGTCATCACAAGCCAGCCCACTGTTGAGATATGAGCCTTTTAATACACCACAGAGATAGATTTCAGTTATTATTACATATGCACCTGTGAATACAGTTTCGTTTTGCTTGTTAGCTTTTTTTTGAGATTTATCATCAAATGACTTCTCTAGGTGGGGCGAAAGGGAGCATCGGACTGACTAAAACCCACCCGTGATCGTTCAGCTGCCCTTTCTATTCCAGGGCTGCGGCAACTTTCATAAAATCCCGCAGCTCTGTTTGAGTCCTTCAAGAGCTTTATGTCTATCCACTGATCTGTATTAGTTAAGCTGCCCAGTAAAATAAAACGTCCTTAAAAAAAGCTTAATAAATAAATACGTAAGGTCTTAAATAAATATTTTATTTGTCATTGATAGGCTTGCGTTTGACTATTATCTCACCTGATGGTAAACGATAATGTGGTCGATGGTGGAGTACGCTTGCCTATAAGTGATTCAATTAAACTTAAATACTCCCACGTTGCAAAAACACAGACTCCGACAGGGGATTCAAATCCTTAACCGTACGCACAATTAAATGTGTTCTTAAAACGTTTTGTGCGCATGCGTATGTTGATTGATAAGCTGATGTTCTAGGAATTTGAAAGTAATTTTAATTTACTTTAATTTGTTTAAAAAACTGCGTTCGCGAACTTGTTGCCAGGAATTTTATGGAGTCTACCTTCTGCCCCATTTTACTTATTGGTGCAAGGTCGTCGCATGCATTGGATAGCACTGCAGGTATGCGTGCAGCGTCGCTACAGTGACGTAGCCTTGAGGATACCTGGGTTAGCCAGGCACTAGGTATCTGTGTAGGTATTATAAGGAGTTGGTTTGTTTTGAATATTGTAAGTTCAATTGCGATAAGAAATCTAGGTACGGTTTTGAGGGTTGAGGTTAGTTGTTTAAACACTAAGTTTTTCTGTTATTTTTTGTGTACACACAAATATATAGAAGAATAATATTATATATTATAAAAATTTGTACAAAGGTACTGCTTATTTCAAAAAGAATTTTCTTCCAGCAGACCTGCGAAAGGAGAGATTAGTAGAGATGTAGAAAAATCAAAACTTAGTAAAACAGATGATCTATAGGATCATCTGTTTTACTAAGTTTTGATTTTTAACCTGAATGTGAACCACATTTTTGTAAATAACTGGTTTATTTTTACGGTTTCCCTCCTGTGACTCGCGAGACCCCTGCATTTAACCAGTATTAAGGCTTCGAGACCACCTTTTATCGAATTTTGTTTTTTTTTTTTACCCAACTACGGTAAAGCCAAAAGGAATCGTTATGATTTTAGTAGTCTGTGTATGATGTATGTAGTTGGTATGTTCTACCAAACCGATTAGACTATTGATGAAAGAAGTGTCAATCGATTCATTATTATGGTCCAGGGGATTTGCTACTTTTATTAAATATAGTTAGTTATGTAAGACAATGAGAGAAAGAGAGTGAGAGAGAGAGAAATATTATTTAATTATAAATATTTAAATATTTTATTTAAAAAATATTTTTAGGTTAAGTAGTTAAGTATATTAGTTGATAGCTGCACTCTCGTATAATGTGAAGACCTGTAAAGATAGCTCTAAAGAAGATAAATAAATAAGTAAATAAGAATCAACGATTGCATCACTACTTACCACCAGGATAGCAGTCAAGCACTAGTTTATAACAAATATGGCAGATGTTATTTCAAAAAAAGTGGGATCTTTATATTGTATTGTGTAATGTAGGTAATTTAATATTATCTCTTATCTAAACGATTTTTTTTTATCAATGTATATCGGAAAAATTATTTATTTACTTATGAACATCAAAACTAATAAATATTATTTAGGAATATATACAAACTAAAAATAATAATATTTACAAACGGGGAGAAAAAGAAGTTGCTATCCAACGTGGCAATGCTGCCAGCGTTCTGGGCACTTTTCCTATTGATATCGATGTGGATTAATTTTTTGATGCCCAATATTTTTTTTTTCTACACGAATTTATTATTATTATTTATTTTTTTGAAGTCGCATCAAGTGAAAACTCGAATAAAAGGAGAGAAAATTGAAAGTTAAAATGTATATCTGTCCAGTCACAATAAACTTTTTGCAGTTCACCTCTCGTTCAATTTTTTTTTAAGATTAAAATCAACGATCCCATTCAATCGTCAATTCCAATACCATTTTCTGGTGTATTGGCTCAATATTTTTAACTAGGCCACAGGTTTAAAGCTCCCGTACAATCTGACTCTCCTGCGCACTCCAATTATCCACAACTCATTCGATTGAGGGCTCCATTCAATCTTTGAGAGATGCGAACGCCGAACAGTCATTATTTATGTTCTGGCGTATTTTTTTTTAAAATGCTTTTTACTCGATTGAATCTGAAAACTTTTCAATATATTCGTAAAATTAAGTGTACCTACATGATGTGCAATCAATAAACAAAGTGTATTATCAAGTTTCTGGCTTTCAATTCGATAGTCGTTGGATTCAGCAAAACTATATCCGCCTTATTCCAAAACGCGATCTAAATATAGTGTAGTTCCGGGATTATTATTAGGTTTAAAATCATGACTAAATAAAACGTTATAAAAAAAGTAGACTCGTCATAAAAGGAAACCTCGTGTAAATTTTCACGCTCTTAGTTCCAGTAACTTTGGCTGTGCGTTGATATGTCAGTCAGTCAAAAGTTATTGTGTCAGGGATAGTATAAAATCAGTTCAACTCGGGTCATACCAGTCCAGTCTTTTCATAAATTCAAATCATACAAAACAAGCAAGCTTCTTGGATCCAAACCACCAACTCATGCTGCCTAAACTCCGGAAATGGCACCAACCTGTACATGCCGTGTGGTATCGTATAAACTCGATGCCTTTGTGTTCCGGTTTCGACCTTGCTACAATATATAAAGTATTTCACGAGAAATGCTTGTTTTATTTCTGACCTACCTTTATTTTCTTGGGTTTAAGTCTTCTTGAAAAAATGTTTGTGAGTGGTAGAGCTTTTTCACTTATTCTTAGGGTATGTTTCCACTGACGTGCAGCTGGACGGAGTGGATAGGAGTGGGTCGTGAATTGGCCAATCATAATGCTTTAATTCTCCACTCCGCATCAGTAGAAACTGTGTAAGTGGAACGGAGTGGAGCTGAGCCGACTTTCAAAAAAAAAAAAAAAAGAAATGAACACATGGCCTCGAGCCGGACAGAACGAAGTCGGGTCTAGAGGTTGCAACCCAGTATGTTTCTTAACCCGGCCGGACCCAGAAGCATTCATCGCTAACCTGGCTGGGTTCATTGGGCTCGTCCGGGTTGATGTCTTAGCGATGAAACCTTTAAAGTATTTTATGAAAATTTGCTATATATGAATGGAAAAAAATAATGATTCAAGGTTACGAATTAATATTTATTTCAAACTAGTAAATCAAAAATAATCACAATAATCAGTCTGACTAAAAGTCTCAAAATCACTGGTTTAATACAGAATTGATAGCTTTTACTTGTAGATGGAATAGTAACATTAGTTTATTACTGAATTATTTTTTATAAGTTTAAACAAGCAGGTCGTTCTTTTTACTCCATGAAGTGTCTATTTGAAAACATAGTATTAGAATAAGAAACTAATAAGTACTAAACTTGTCTTATCAGCTTAGATTAGATAGATAAATAAACTTTGGTGGCTTTGGTATAAACAAAACCAATTCTTTTTTACTAAAAGCAAAGTATTGGTTTTTTTCTTTCTTAAACTTTAGCTTTTTAGACTAGTGAGTGTTACTATTACTGATTGAGGAAATAGCCAGCCAGGCGCATTACTTTGTGTACCTAATTTATTTCACCCATCACTGCTCTCAAAACGGTGAAGGAAAACATCGTGAGGAAACCGGCATGTCCTAGAACCAAAAATTCGAAGACATGTGACATCCACCAACCCGCACTGGGCCCGCGTGGTGGATTACGGCCCAACCTCTCTCCTAGAGAGAAGGTCTGAGTCCCAGCAGTGGGAAAATTAAAAGGCTGATTATGCTGCAGGCTGGGCTGTACTGTAACTGTTAACAACCAACCTTGTATAGTCTTTAAGTAACAAAACGTAGCTACCGGATCCGGTGACCAGGCCCGGTAAGAATGGCCGGGCCCGGTGGGTGTTTAAAAGGTCACCGGGTCCGGTCGGGCACAGTTTGTAATTTCTAGTCGAGGGTCAAGCGGAGAGCACGAAGCAGAGGCTAGCTTGTCCTCTCAACTCTAGTTTGGTCTTCGTCAGAATTATTATTAAGTTCTCTTAACGATTTCATATTTTTCATAGTGTTTATTAGTTTATAATTTTAGCATAAATGTATTTTATTATTATAAATAACTTATTTTTTATTTTATTTTTTCTGTTTGAAGTACCTATCTGTTATTTATTTATTGTGCAAACCTACCACAGTATTGTATTTTTAACCCAAAGGTTGACTGGTAGAGAATGCCTTGTTGCATTAAGTCCGCCTATGTATCACTACTGTACATGAAATTTAAATAAATAAATAAATAAATTCTCTCTACCCCGGTCCGCTCCAATGGAAACACTTGCCACTTTTCACTGCACTTCTGCACTCCACTCCGCTACAGTGCAAACGCACCCTTAGGTACTACTTTAACGTTCTGAACGACTTGGCTTTCTTTTTAAGCCAGGCAATCAAATTACTAGTGCTTTAGATTTATTTTCACTGGCTTCTTTAATGAAAATTCTCACCTTTTGCCTCCGTGCGTTGAGACGCTTTTGCTACATTATTGGCTTAAAACAAAGTGACATTTATTATTTTATAGCGATTATCGAAATGCTAATATACCTGTATACAACGGGTAACAATATTAAACGCACATCCTAGTATGTGAATCGGCTACTTTATCGATTACAGCGATTTTTTAAATAAGTAATTATTATATACTCCATCTGTATAGGTAATTAACTAAACGTAAACAATCTTGACCTTGTTTTTTATCTAAAAGTTGTCTAAAAATTTTATCTAATTGGTTTATTTACCTATACCGATGTTTGGTAATTAACTTTATTTAAATAATCTTTGTATGTCTTTTATACGATTTTTTTTAAATAAAAAGAAAACATATCAAGATTGTTTACGTTTAGTTAACTACATAAACAAATGGATTATATGTACAAATGCGATAAAAATTTAGTAAGTTGCAAAAAAAAAATACAGTTTGGTGCTTAAATTATGATTGTAACTTTTTTTTTCATTGGGGTGTGTTCTCTAAATTATTCCTTCTCTTTACTAATTTACTATTTTCGTATTCCTGTCACACTAATATTATAAAAACAAAAGTTTATCTATGTGTGTGAATGTGTGTATGTTTATTACTTCTTCACGCTCGAACGGCTGAACGGATTTCTATGAAACTTGGTACATCGGTAGATCAACAGCTCATAAGATATTTTTATCTCGAAAGTATGATCCCTTGGGACAATTTTCTACTACCATGCGGGCTAAGCTGATGGCAGCAGCTAGCGTATTTTAAAACCAGCCTTGACATCAGAACCTGACCTACAGTCTACTGTGCCCCGCCTGGGCAGAGCACCGCCGTGTACTTGGTGGGGGCGATCGACGGCAACGATCTCTCGCGCCGGGCTTTGGTGCAGCCCATGTTCCGAAGTGAGGAGGAGTGGCAAGCAGTCGCCTCCTTCTGCGAAGCAGTAATGCTAGCAAAGGAGGGGGCCGCACTCGCACGCGCGTGGGAGCGGCTCTCACGCTTCAGCCGCCGGGATCCCGATCCTGATATCCGGCCACCGTAGGTGCGGGCGTGTGGAAGGCGAGCAATGTGTAGCTAGCCGTCCGACCGTCCAGTAATCGTCCAGGCCTAGCCCAAGTCCTCAGAAGGCGCGTATTGTTCCACGCGCCCCTCAAGGAGATATCTGCAAACCTTAGGGGCCTAGCAGGGCCGGAGCCTACTGGGGACACGGGTAGTGTGAAAGTTAAAACCAAGGCCTTGGGATGAAGGCGAAGAACACGACACGCCCTCACGCTCCGCCCAAGAGCGACAGATGCCATTGGATGATTTTCCCAACTAAAAAAAACCCTTACTGGCCACATAACACCTTGACCTCTACGGCCCAAACCTCTTTGTTCCCAGTTCCATTGTCATGCGAATTCCTTTAAGGCTCATTTTCCTAACGAGTTTTGGGACAGAGAGAGATGAAAGATATATAAGGCTATTGTACAAATGCGAAAGAAAACCGTTTGATATTATCGGTATCTGTATTTTTGTCGATGGTTGCTGTTTTGTAAATGTTTTTGGGAAGATTCTGCTTATTTTCATTCTTATATAGGTTTCCCTAGTTTCTACCAGTTACTTTGTTCGTGTCAAAGTAAAAAATTATCCCAAGGGATCATATTCTCGAGTTAAGTGGTACCTATTCTACGCCTTATTCTAGGCACTTGGTTTACCCGATAAGCTGACAGTGAGGTCAACTATTACAGACTTATAATGCGTTCCAAATAAGAATAGGATCGATTGACAGATAGTGACGTCACGTTATACTGTCAAATCGAAGAATTATTATGGTGAATAAAACAAGAAAATTTTAAAATTTAATTTATTTACGAACTGTGATGAAAATAGTTTTATCAGAATCCAGTTCTTAAATTTTGCTCATCTCTGAGTTCTTCAATTTTGCCCAATTTCTTGCGATTTGACAGTATGACGTGACGTCACAACATGGCGTCGATCCTATTCTTATTTGGAACGCATTGTACAGACAGTGTGGCACATTGCTCGCAGAACAGATGGTCGATGAGGACGAAGGGTTCTGGAGTTTCGACCACGTACCGGAAGATGCAGCGTTGGGAGGCCTACCACAAGGGGGACCGATGACCTGGTTAGGGTCGCGGGAAGCCGATGGATGAGAGACGCACAGGACCGGTCATTTTGGTGACATTTGACGATTATGATGATGATGATTACAGACTTGAGCGGTTTACTACCGGACTAGAGAATATTACTAATGTGTAGTTATTATCGTTAAAAGTTAACAAGTTGTCTATGGCAGAAGTCTACGCCAATTCATGTTGTCTACGCCAGATGTCTACACCATTTCGAGTTGTCTATGGCAGAAGTCTATACTATTCCAAATTGCCTACGCCACTTGTCCACGCCATATCATAAACGGACTAAACACCATAGTTTTAGGGCCTAATTTTGTTTGTATAATCTTAAGCTATCGGCAAGCGATACGTCACATATCGCAAAACTTAGATCATCACCTTCCTGCCCTTGTCCCATGTTACATGGGGTCGGTACAATACGTTTTTTTATTTAATTATTCCATTTTAATACCAACATCTAATACCACTGGTATTTGTTACGACTCATATTTAAAACTAGCTTTTGCTCGCGGCTTTGCCCGCGTAAATAAAATATAGCCTATGTCACTCAGGAATAAAGCAGCTTTCTATCGGTGAAAAAATTTATTTATATTTATTTTGATTAGGTTTCACTGAGCTGACTGTACCAAAGTCAAGTTGTTGGCATTCGTTCGTAATGGAAAATAAATATGATTTTAAAAAAATACAAGTGGTATTAGTTTTTTGTATTAGAACGGAATAAATTGTTTTTTTTTCTTACATTCTGTCCGTCACGCTATCACTAACTCCCTTTTATTTCATATCACACAATCCATCCATCTTTTCTTTGGCCTCCCTCTCCCTGTCCCTCTCCATCCGTCTACATGTATACTCATAACATGTTCAAACTTAGATCGATACAGTTATTTCCAACCAGAGTCTTCGACGGTGCGAAATGTTCTACGCGGGCTCAGCAGGGCCGAAGCCTAGTGGGTCGCTTCTGAAAGTAAAACCCGAGGTCCTGGAACGCAAGGCAAAGAAAGGAACATAGGAGTGGGTTTTAGTCAGTAAAAGTCTGACACGCACTCCGCTTCGCCCTAGAGCGGGAGAAGTCAGTGGATGATTTCCCACCTAAAAAAAAAATCAATCATATTTTCGTTGTTCGCCTAATCCAGAACACAAATAAACAAAGTCTGAGTGCCAGAAATTCGACACCAAAATTAAAACAAAACACTGTCGTCGTAACTAACAAATAACAAAGCTAACAGAGTAACGATTTTATTAAATTCCCGTGTACATTACAATAGGTAATGAAACCCGTCTTACCCGCGGCTCTGCCTCAAATCCGGGGTGTTGCAACCCCCAATTACTTAGGCAAACGCCTCGAGATGCTTAATTACGGCTATCGTTTCGTATTTAAATTCAACTCTTCATTAACGTTGTAGAATATGAAGGAGAAGTGAGAAGGCTAGCGTTGGCTGTCGGACAGCTTTAATTGTAGTTTCTAATCTTGTTTTTTTTTTATTAATAATAATAATAATAATTTATTTTTAAAAGACTACATGGGTCCAATGGTTAGTAAAAAACTTAAAACTAATGCCGCACTAACAATTGCAACCAGTGCTTGATCACTGGCGCATCATGTTTATCGGCTAAGGTTCGAAGAATGCCATTGGAGCTGGTCCTAGATCTGCTTAGCAACGAGGCAGCCTTCTTCCTTAATATAGCGTGGAAATCATCCACACGCGCTAAAGCGAACATACCTGATGCACTGCAGTATCTAGGCAGCCCCAACAGCACCCTGAAACCATTATTATATTGGATCCGCAGGGCATCTAGAGCCTTCCGCGTATAATTGACCCACAGGCCGCCCGTGTAAAATGATTGGCAAAAAGCTTTAAATAAAGTAATTTTGACTTCATTACTACAAAGAGCAAACCTGTGAGCCAACATATTGCATCTAACTGAAACTAATTAATGATAGGCTCGCGTTTGTTCACCATCTCACCATCAGGTGAGACTTTTATATCATATCACTCTTCAGTCTTCACACAATCCATGCATCTTTTTTTTGGCCTCCCTCTCTCTCTGTTTACATGTATACTAATAACATGTTCAAACTTAGATCGATACAGTTATTTCCAACCAGAGTCTTCGACAGTACGAAACGCGCGCGCCTCAAGAAGATTTCAGCAAAACCGTAGGGGCCCGGCAGGGCCGAAGCCTAGTGGGTTACCTCTGATAGAAAAACCCGGGGTGCTCCATCGTCGACCACGTCATCGCTTACGGATCTACCTCACCTAATGGTACCTAAGCAATGATGTGGTCGACGATGGAGCACGCGTGCCTAGAAGTAGCCTATTCACTCTTGACTTAAAGACCCCTAAGTTGTAGCTATCAGGAAACACAGACTCCGGCAAGGAATGTTATATGTTATTATTGATTAACGAGAAAATATTTATAGGTTCAAAATTGCTACCACGAGCTCTTAACACGATCCGATGGATGGAACTATATAGGGTGTTCAGCTCCAATCGGTAAACCAATGCGCCAACCGTGCCGTTTTATAAACAACTAGCTTCTGCCAGCGGCTTCGCCCACGTTCATAAAAT
Source organism: Mythimna impura (assembly GCA_905147345.3). Classification (NCBI taxonomy): domain Eukaryota; kingdom Metazoa; phylum Arthropoda; class Insecta; order Lepidoptera; family Noctuidae; genus Mythimna; species Mythimna impura. The sequence goes on from LR990349.1 coordinate 3,433,945, forward strand.
ATAGCCTATGTCACTCAGGAATAAAGCAGCTTTCTATTGATAAAAAAAATTTAGCAATCGGACCAGTACTTTCAGAGATTCCCTCCTACAAACAAAAAAACATAAAAATAAACTTTACCTCTTTATAATTATAATATTAGTGTAGATACTCTGTTCATCACTCCACAAGTAGGTTCCGTGTGGAGAAATGAAACGTACGTGCAATAAACAAACTATTTCAGCCCCCCTAGCCAAGTTACAACCTTTTCGTTTCGATTCTCTTTTCGTTGATCGCGTCGAGTCGGCCACGCCTCCTGTTCCTTTGTTCTGACCACGTGACTGAGCGTTGAGATAACGTCAGAATAAAGGAATCGGAGGCGTGGCCTGCTCGAGGCGATTGTCGAAAAGAGAATCGAATCGAAACGGTTGTAACTTGGCTAGGGGGGGCACTTAACTGATTTATTATGATGTATATTATCCATTTCCTAAGTGTTCAATACAGAACGAGCCGTGAGACAATTCCTTTTGCTAAAATAAATTCTACAAACCGCATCAAACAGCTTTGAATTTGACTTCTTTGGAAATTTTTAGTTATTTTTGCCGTGCGGATTTTTGTGTTTTATTTTTAATTTCTAAGTATTAGCATAAAATCCAATAGCGTTGATTCATTCAAGAATTTCGGTCTTCCCGTCCAACTATAATTTAGGTGTCTTCAAGGCTAGAGTGAATAGGCTCTTAATAAACTAGTACGCCTCACCATCAATGATTGCATCACTGCTTACCATCAGGTGGGATTGCAGTCATTCACTGGTTTATATCAATTAAAAAAAAATCTTGTTTGTTCAACTTTTGTCAATGGGAAGAACAGACATTTCCTCATTACTGAGCTGATTGTTTGTTTAAAACTTGGGCATATATCGGATGTCGACGATTCATTCAATTATGATCTTGTGTACTTAAAGGTAGCCATACACGCTAAGATGTACCTGGCAGGTTTGCCTACACAGATATACCTGTCAGGTAAGCTTGTGTGGAAACCTGCACAGTTGTGCAACATACAAGCTCCGGTTTACCTGTAAAACTCAACTGTACCCCAGCGTGTATGGCTACCATAAGACGGAACTTGGTTTACACGATAGAACTGCTGTTAATTAAATACTTAAATATAAGGCGAAAGTTTCAAAGGCTGAGGAAAACTGCAATTTTGTGATACGAGTACCTATGTAAATAGATACCACAAAAATTCAGTTTTCCTAACACACACCTAGTAGTATGGGCACGCCATAATTATGGCGGTAAGTCCCCTCTTTGAGGAGTGGCTGGAAAGGCAACACGGCGTACTTACCTTCCGCATGACGCAGGTCCTCACCGGTCATGGTAAGTTGGGATGTTCTGCGAAACAGTAATGCCAGCAAAGAAGGAGGCCGCACGTGCACGCGCGAGGCAATGGCCCTCGCGCCCTAGCCGCCGGGATTCCTACCCCGATTTCCGGCCACCGTAGGCGCGGGCTTGCGGACGGCAAGCAATGGATAGCTCGCCGTCCGACCGTCCGGTAACCGTCTGGACCCAAGTCGTTGACGTGAAGTGAGCTCAAGTCGTCGACGGCGCGTGGTGTTCCACGTGCGCCTCAAAGAGATGTCAGCAATCGTAGGGGCCCAGTAGGGGCAAAGCCTAATGGGGCCATGGGTGATGCGAAAGAGATCCCCGGGGCTCTGGAATAATGGCAAAGAAGGAACAGGGGTTTTTTTTTTTTTTTAGGTGGGAAAATCATCTTATGACAAATCCCGCTCTTGGGCGGAGCGGAAAGTAGTGTCAGACTTTTACTGACTAAAAACCCACTCCTGTTCCTTCTTTGCCTTCGTCCCAGGGCCCCGGGTTTCGCTTTCACACTACCCGTGGCCCCAGTAGGCTTCGACCCTGTTGGGCCCCTACGATTTGCTGACATCTCCATGAGGCGCGCGTGGAACAATACGCGCCGTCGACGACTTGGGCTTGGTCCGGACGGTTACCGGACGATCGGACGGCGAGCCACCCATTGCTCGCCGTCCGCAAGCCCTCGCCTACGGTGGCCGGAAATCGGGATCGGAATCCCGGCGGCGGTTGGGGCGTGAGGACCGTTGCCTCACGCGATCGGCCGCCTCCTTTGCTAGCATTACTGCTTCGCAGAAGGAGGCGACCGCCTGCCACTCTTCCTCGCTCCGGACCATGGCCTGTACCAAGGCCCGGCGCGAGAGATCGCCGCCGCCGATCGCCCCCACGAGGACACGGCGTTGCTCTGCCCAAGCGGGGCACACCTCCACCGTGTGCTCCACCGTGTCCTCCGGGCGGTCCGCACAGTGGCGACACCCGGGCGTCTCTTCCGCACGAATTCGGTGCAGGAACTTCCCGAACTTACCGTGTTCGGTGAGAACCTGCGTCATGCGGAAGGTGAGGACGCCGTGAGGTCTTTCCAACCACGCCTCAAAGAGGAGACTTTCTCCATGAGAACCCGCCAGAGCTCTGTCCGCCATGCTGCGACTTGTCGCGGCAGCGGAGTTTCGCCCCGGCGTTGCATCTCCATGCGCAGATCGTGCATGTGAGCAAGGCCTGTTGCTACCAGATCCCATGGTGGCTGTCCAGCAAGGAGGCTCGCCGCTTCGCGGGAAATCGTCCGGTATCCTCGCACCATCCGTATGGCCATGACCCTCTGGCATGCGTTCAGCCGGGCCGCCGGCTGCTTCCGCAGCGCCGGCGCCCATACCGGTGCGCCATAAAGGGCCATGGACCGAACGATTCCTGCGTAGAGCCTCCGGCAGGAGGCGTCTGGACCCCCCAGGTTGGGCAGGAGCCGCCCGAGGGCAGCCCCAGTCCGATTTAGTTTGGGAGCCAGACGTCGGAAGTGCTCCTCGAAATCCCATCGGCTGTCGAGAACGAGTCCCAGGTACTTCATCGTCGACCCGACGCCGATGTGGACTCCTCCTACCGTTAGTTGGGAACCCGGTGGTGGCGCGTTCCGAGGACCGTGAAAGCACATGGCCTCGGACTTGTGCAATGCCACCTCGAGTCCCAACTCCTGGATCCTGCCCACGACTGTCGCAACCCCGTGTGTCGCTAGTTCGACCGCCGCCTGGTACGACTCTCCCCGCGCCAGGACCAGCGTGTCGTCTGCGTAGCAGACTACGCTGACCCCGTCAGGGAGGTCGCCGCGCAGCACGTAGTCGTATCCGATGTTCCACAAGGGCGGCCCTAGTACCGATCCCTGCGGAACACCGCACGACATCTCTCGGCGTTCCCACTCTCCCTGGTGACCAGGGTAGATGATGTACCTGTCCGACAGGTACGCCTCGACCACACGACAGAGGTAGTCGGGCGTCCGGTGATACCGGAGTGCCCTCCTAATGCTACTCCAAGGCAGGGAGTTGAAGGCGTTGGCGATGTCCAGAGACACCGCCACGACACACCTGCCCTGGGCCACCGCATCCCCCGTCGTGAGGGCTCGCACGCGCATGATGGCGTCCACCGTGGAGCGCCTCCTGCGAAAACCAAACTGGCCGTCCGCCAGATCCGGCCCCACCCGTGTTAGGTGCGCGACAAGGCGGTCTGCAATTACTCTTTCAAAGAGCTTGCCCACCTCGTCGAGCAGCACAATGGGCCGGTACGCGGACGGAGAGTCCGCAGGGCGCCCCGGCTTCGCGATGAGGACCAGTTTCCCAGTCTTCCAGCGAAGTGGGAACTGGCCCCTCTCCATGCATGCGCTGAAGAGCCCTCTTAGTCGAGGCCCGAGAGCCTCCATGGCCAGGACCCAGGCCTTCCCAGGCAAGCCATCGGGTCCTGGGGCGGTATTTTTGGCACTCAGCCTTCGTACCACCACTCTCATCTCTACCTCGGTCACCTCTGGAGCGTTGTCGTCGTCGTCGCCATCGTGGTCCGCGTCGGACACCGCTGGTGGCGGAGCCATGGGCGGGGGAGAGTGTTCCCCTCGCGTGGGGAACAGAGTGCTCACCACACCCTCCACAAGCTGAGGCCGGAGACTCTGCGTTAGCGGGGGAGCCCAGGGGCGGAGCTTGTCCCGCACCACCTTGTAGGGGCGTCCCCATGGGTCCCCGTTCAGAGTCCCCAGCCACACGTTGCGGGCCTCGAGTTTGGCCCGCCTTATCTCCGCTCGGAGGGTGCGCTTTGCCTCTCTGTATCCCTCGTACAGCTCTGCCTCTCTGGCCTCCGCATCAAGGAACAGGGGTGGGTTTTTAGTCAGTAAAAGTCTGACACTATCTCTAATGATGTCATTAAATGAATCTCCAACCCGAAAAAATAAAAACACCTAGTAGTAGTTCCTAGTCATAGTAATGTGTAACTCTTATATAGTGTTTTAACCCGGTGCCTACAGACGCACGTCTCAAACCCTACTTTAATGCCGAATTTCGACAGGTTTTCAGGCTAGAGTTTGAGAAATACTATAATTCAAACGTATAAATCAGAAATCGTAAAGACTTGCGCAGATAATTCATCGATTTTTGTCTGCACTGCTGTGACTTACGTAGGTAGTTTTCTATAGAATTTAGTCTGTGCAAGCAGATAGATTCTGTAGAAATCTCCTTAAGTCTTTATTTGGTATAATACGAGTATTACTTTAATGTTGTTGTTTTGAAAACGTTTGTTATTTGCTATCAGTTATTTTAATTTATTTTAGCTTTCTATTGAATTTCGTCTGTGCATACAGATCAAAATATCGGTATTAAGTTGTACCGTTTGGACACACAATTATTAAAATATATTCTTGTAAAATTTCGTGAGGAAAGTTTTGATCCTGAATGTGGAAGGTGGGTAAAAGAATAGGAGATGACTAAAAGAACGATAACGACATCTATGACACCAAATGGGAATTAAAATTTTAAATCCCCGTAATTTTAGATCTCCGTGAGATTAGAACATATGCAACAGCCCGAAATCAACTACAGTTGGGTGGACCACACAAAACACCCGTCTAGTCGGAGGATCCTTCCTTTTCAATAGAAGTATGCGGGACTTTACGCTCTGTTCCGCGTACGCGCTCTAAAGAATAATGAATGAACTGTTTAACAAAAAATACATCTAGAATAAGGGGTGACTACCGTTAAGATGACACCTGATATAGGACAGAAAATTATAATCTCTCAAACAGATGTCAGATAGACAGACGGATTCACTGAGGCCGATGCCTGCTAGGGCTACGGAATAGTTTGAAAGAGTCACCCTGGCCCTGAAACGAAAAGGGCAACTGAAAGAACACGGGTAGGTTTTAGTCAGTAAAATTCTGACGCTCTGTCTCGCTCCACTCAGAGCGGTAGAAGTGAGTAGGTTATTTCTAGGCAAGCATGCTTTATAGTCGACCACATCATCGCTTACCACCAGGTGAGATATTGGTCAAACGCATGCAAAAAAATATAGTAATATTGGCATTAAAATTTATCTGTATCATTTTAGAAATGAGTAACTGTTCGACTGGACTGGAAGCGCGGGTGAGGAGCGGGCGCGGCGCAGCAATCTCAAACATAAGAACTTTATTCGAGTGTCCATAGTGAGCACGTGGGCGCGGGAAGCGGTGCGGGTTGCTCAACGCGGGACGCGTGCGGGCAACTCACGCTATAGCTCGTTCATACAAGTGGCCACAGTGAGAGCGCACTCGACGAGCAGCAACCCGCACAGTAGCGGGGATCTCAACTAATTCGAGCCATGCTATGGCAACCGCCGCTCCTCGCACCGCGCTGCCATTCTGGCCAAGCAAATCGCGCACGTTTCCGCACCCGCGCTGCTCCCTGCACTGCGCCGCTCCCTGCACCGCGCTACCAGTCTGGCCGAGCACTACGACTAAGTTAAGGTGTGCAATAAAAAAATAAATAAATAATAAATATGGAACTAACCTTCGAAACGAAAATAATGGAAATGGATTACGTTAAGAGCTCGTGGTAGGCCCTCAGGACTCCATACACGATCGAAGTACCGTTATTATATGTACCATTGGTTTAACAAAATAGTAAAGCTCACTTAAATCAAAAGGAATACGAAGATAACTATAGATACATAAGCGCCAAGACAAGATATTTCTTTGTGGGCTCCTGCGTCAGCAATACGACTGTATCTTCTTTGGTAATTACTCGGCAACCCGCCCCAGGGATGTCTGCGTACCCGAAGTTTGGAGGAGTTGGATGTGGCATCTGAAAGTTTGAAAAATACCTATAGATACTACAAGAAAACGCTTTTTAATACAGTTACTGGTAATTTTGATGCTAGAGTAATTTATCAAAGGCCCTGCCTCACCTGTTTTCCATGAAGAGTGATGCATTCATGCGTTTTATTTTTTTTATTGTTGATAAGCTCGCTCTTGAACACTATCTCACCTGATGGAAAGCGATGATATGGTCCACGATGGAACGCGCTTGCCTAGAAGCAATCTGTTCACTCTTGACTTAATGATCCCCAGGTTGTAGCTATCAGGAAACACAGATTCCGGCAGGGAATTTGACTCCTTATCTATGATGTCTATACATTTAACTTTTTTCGGGGGGTGGGAAATTATCTAATGACTTTTTGCCATTGCCCTTTGCGTTCTAGGACCACACCCTACTGGGCCCCTACGATTTGCTGACATCTCTTTGACGCGTGCGTGGAACACTACGCACCGGTGCCGCGTCGACGATCGGTTACGGGCTCAGTAAAGTTATTTCCATAAACAATCAAGTTGATGATGAAATACTAATTTGCAGGAAGCAATAACTTATATAGGTGTATCTCCGTAAGTTTGTCTTGTGTCCTTTCGATAAAATTTGGTTTATCATTGACGTTACGTCTCGGCAACGACGAACACTCCTCCATGGAGTGTTGTACACTATTGTGTGTGTACACTATTGACTATCACTAAACACTAACTCGATTTAGTTCTTTTAGTCTTCTCATTATATTCGTGTGATCGAGAAGCTGGATTACCTCGATGTTCACGTGCTGATGAAATCGCTCTTCGTGATCTTCTGCTGCTACAAATACGTAACGTTTAATATTTTTCACATAGGCCTACATGGGTAATTATAAAACGTCAGAAGCTAGTGCACGGTTCCAAATTAGTCGTTTCCTATGGAGAAGAACCGGCAAGAAACTCCATGGTTACTCTTTAAAAAAAAATGTTGTTCTTACAATATTTCCATATTACAGTATAAGTAGATATTATGTAAGGACAGTGTAGACCGGTCAATATTGTATTAAAAATTACAATAAAAATAATCATAATAAAAAGTGAGTCGTAATAGGAAGTAACCTAAGAATTCGCGGAGTCTACAGTTCATAGTCTTAATGCATAGTAAGTCAATATGGCAGAGTTTTAAACATTGATTGTATTATTTTACGGCCTTCCTAATAAGTTATGAGATAACTATCGCATCCATTCTGACCGTTTCTCCTTCGTACAATATCACAAGTTAATAAAGGCAACTAATGAAGGGTTTTCTTTTATCCACCGTCTTTACTTTGCGTTCGTTGCAACGCCCAAGGGACTAATGTTGCCAGCACTTGACTTTGAAGAATTAATATAGCGGTTTTTGTAATGTATTGCCAATGTATAGGTGGGAAGAAGAATGGAGTTTTAATGTGATGTTTCAAGGAGGTAATGGAGATGAATTGGTGTGGGGAAAATGTAACTGAGTAAGGAATATTATATGAAGATATCTAAAGAGAAAAAGTTATTCCTGGGTTAAAAATGATCTAATTTAAAAAAGCTTTTTACAAATAAAAATACAATCGACTTCAATTTCGGAAGTCTGTTTCTATAATAGTTTTGTTTCTTCGTGATTTCACTTTTTAGTGTTTCTTATGGTTCCGTACCTCAAAAGGAAAAAACGGAACCCTTATAGGATCACTTTGTTGTCCGTCTGTCTATCTGTCTGTCAAGTCATAGTCATAGTCATAGTCATTTATTCATTAACAATAAATTGTATCTGAAATTACAAACATGTTAAATATTACAACAATACAAAAACATAAAATTAGTATAACATTGTATTGACCTCAAAGATCATCAATAGTATATAGACACTTATTCAATAGAAATCTTTTGAGTTGTTTTTTAAATGATCTAGAGTATATAGCACTCTTTAAATCTAAAGGCAATTTATTAAATAATACAACCGATTGATATCTGGGACAGTGCTTCACAATATTTAAATTAGGCTGTATTTTGTAAAGTTTCATATCTTGCCTACGCAAGACCTTTTATCTCGGGAACGCGTGGAGGTATCGAGTTGAAATTAAAACCATATTACACTCTTGGAACTGTGAAAAATCAGACTTCTAAGTTAACGAAAAAAAAGATACGGCCGTTTGTGTCGCAAAAAACGTACATTTCGATACTCTCGGGGAAATCAAAATTCATAGGGTATTTTCCGTTGACCCAGAATCCTGAAATTTGGCACAAAGCAAGGTCTTATAGCACAGGTATAGGAATAAATCTGCAAACTGTAAATTTGTTGTTACGTCACAATTTTTTTTTTTAAATTCGGAAAAATCTTCGAGACTCCATTCGGGAATCGAACTATTTATATAGGTAAGTTTGTACGGAACCCTTAAGGCGCGAGTCCGACTCGCACTTGCCCAGTTTTTTTACATTAAAGTCGGTTGTATTTTTTTTTGTGAGAAGTTTTTTCTTTTACACTTTTTTGTTGCGGTACCACAACCAAAAAGTACCCCTCAGTCAAACTTAAATTGTGCAAGTTCTATGTGTAGTAAGGTACCTATAGAATTTCATTAAAACATTGCTTGAGAATGCCAATAAGTCAAGCCACGGCTATAATACATTGTTTTATTACGGAGTTTTCGTACCTACCTTCCATCATCAGATTAGCTCAATGGTACCTTATAGCCAGAGCAATTCTAATAATCCCAAACACGGTTAGGTTACATTGATTTATTACAGAGTTCCGATGCCCACCTTCCGGCTTCATAATCAGATCAGTTCGATATATCCCCTTCCTTCAGTCAGTCATCGACTACACGTCTATACAAGGCAATTTTATTTGTTACGACAGTTCTACTGTGATCCTATGAGAAGTTCAGTTCCATATCTTCGAAGTTCATCATCAGATCACAACAATATTTACATGGGACCAACTCGGAAGCATAATCATTCTATTTAATAGAATGATTATGCTTCCGAGTTGTGAAAATGAATGAAAAAAAAAACAAAATCAGTCCACAATTGGCCGAGAAATTGGTGAACATACATAAAAAAAATCCATACAGCCGAACATAGAACCTCCCTCAATTTTGAAGGCGGTTAAAAAATCAGTCATAGACAGCAGGGTAAATTTGAAGAAAAGAAAATTGTAATAATCTGAAGAAAATACATGTTTGCCACGTAACTCGCAGAGCTAGAAATTGGTCTCAGCAAAAACTACAATTATAGGACTTTCTATTAACATAAATAAACTGAATATTCCAGTTGTCGTTATTTTTTTTACTTCTCTCAAAAAACTATTTATTCTACACCATGCCTCAGGATGAAAAAACAATACCAACTCAAAATTAAAATTCTCTGTCGAAAAGGGCAACACTAATACATTTTTAATTCTGGCAACCTCAAGGAAACGTGGCTCGTAGATCACTGCGTCTCAAGCAAACAGAATTACAAATTCATGAAAATGTTAATAATTTTTACTGAGGTAGGATTTTTTCCTTCACTCTGATAGAAGGGTGGGTTGTATAAGGGGGTTCCGGGAGGGGTGTTTAAGTAGATATACTGTAATTTGAATCTTAATACGAAAGCCATTATTTATTTTAAGTAGCTAAGGAAATGCGTGATTCTTTTTGCGAAGATTTTGAGATACTGGAGGCAATTGAGCGTTTGATGTTAAGTACGTTAGAAGTTTCAATGGCACTTGTGTTGCGAAGTTAGTGGACGGACAAAGGTTGTTGGAACCTTTGTTTGGACTTTGCCAGTATTTTCTTATTTTTCCCAAACATTGGGAGGCTTATCTGCTTTTATATTTGTTTTACCTTCGACATTCTATAACTTTGTATGATACAATTTTTGGCCAGCTAAGGAAAAAGGCGTTTACCGAAAAGTTCTGGAATGGTGACTCCGTACTGTAAAACACAAGAAAGACCGGGTGAGGGTCCCGGGAAAAAACACGGCGTTGGAAGTCCTTCCTCAAGGCGCACCTGGTGAGGTTCACGTCAATCCGATGCATGCACAGGACCAGTTGTTGTGGCGACACTTAGGAGAGGCTTATATCCATAAGTGGGCGTCTTTTGTGATGATGATCACATCATGAGGAACAAGTGCAGTTATTTCGGGACTATACATAATTATTCCAGTTAAATACATCTTCACTATCTTACTGCCGTCGTCGTTATTAAAAAGGGCACAACTAACATTTTATTTACGAAATTGAGTTAAATACATATTCGGAATCAGAAATAAACACTGAATCCGAAAATGTATATTAAAAAAAAAAACGAAAAAAATGTTAGTTCATTCCCGAACACAAGTGATAAATAAGTCCCATCATAACCCACGCCTACTTTATAGTTCGACGGTACTCAAACACGTATCCAGGAATACATTTACTTATCCACATAACCGGGCCACCAAATTCTTAGGCATTGTTCAGACCAAACGTATTATCGGCCGCTGACTGTGAGCGCGCGTTACGCAGTTTATAGCTTTTCCATATAACAATGTACCCATATTAACTTCTCTTCTACACCGATCCGACTATAATAATAATTTATTGCACCAAATAAATACACATTACACAATTTGTCTGTGCTCATAATTATGATATTGTTACAATACATAAAAATTGTGCCTAAATTAACATGTGCTGCCGAACTAGGCTTGGAGCCTGTATTTCGGCATGCAGCGCGTTAAGCCCTGGAATTGGGTCTTCTAGTATCAGCTCCTGAGCAAATGGTATCAGTTATTGTATTAAGTTTAGGAATTATTAACAAAAGTAAAAGAAAAAGCACTAAATTAAAATTATAAATAAAATAAAATAAAAAAAATAGTTTTAATAATAGGTGTAACTGTCCGCTGGATGTATACGCTGACTATACTCTATTACGCACTGCGTTGTCGCTGACTCTGACTCTCGGTGGCCAATTATTGTACTACGCGTAGCAAACCTCTTTTCTTCACACAAGTAACGCGTTCTACGCTATAGCGTACTGTCGGTTGACCTAGTCCACATTCACACTGGGGCTGACAGTGAGCATACTCACAGTCGGCGGCGGACAATACGTTTGATGTGAACGATGCCTTAGACAAACCATACGTATAGCGGAATCAATATCCATCTTCTTATGTGTCACGTTCGGCAAACACGAGGCAGCATCTAAACGGTCTCGGGGCAAATAAATATTTCAGTGTAGTTTGTATTTACGCGACGCTCCGACAAACACTCCTTAGAGTCTTCAGACTATGCTGTTATAGTTTTGGAGTGGGATTCCGAATGGGAGGATGGTGAATTTCTTATTATGTGGAAATTCTGCCTAATAATAATAATGTTTTATTTAATTTAAAGACATTCATCTAAGTGATAGACACTTAAAATTAGATTTTGTATCAGTTAATTGCTTCAGCTGTGTCAGTGTCAAACAAATGTCCTTTTTTCATTTTTTTCTTGTCTTTTTCTGTTTTCTCATTTAAGTTGAAAAGACAGAAAGATGATATGTAAGATGTCTTCAAGGCTTTTGTGCGCTTCACCAACAACGATTGCACCACTGCTTACCCAGGTCGGATCGCAGTCAAACACTAGTATATCAATTGAAAAAAAACCGGGCAAGTGCGAGTCGGACTCACGCACTAAGGGTTCCATACATACTTACCTATGAAAACAGTTCAATTCCCTAATTGAGTTACGAAGATTTTTCCAAATCGCAAAAAAAGTTAAGTGCTATGAGACCTTGCTTCATGCTAAATTTCTGGATTCTAGGTCAACGGGAAGTACCCTATGAATTTTGATTCCCTTGAAAGTGTCGAAATATACGTTTTTTTGCGACATAAACGGCCGTATCTTTTTTTCACAGCTTCAAGGGGCTGCAGACCTTTACATGGTTTTAATTTCAACTCGATACCTCCACGCGTTCCCGAGATAAAGGGTCTTGACAGACAGATAGACAGACAGACGGACAACAAAGTGATCCTATAAGGGTTCTTTTTTCCTTTTGAGGTAGGGAACCCTAAAAAAGAAGAAATGTTTATTCCTGCCTCACACAAACTTACATAAACTAAAAACATGTATAAAAAATTAAACCTAAAATTGTAGATAATCTGTGTGACGCCAATAAGGCGCCTAACTCAGCTTTAGCTGCGATATTGTTTTTGTTTATTTTTTAAACAACACTACGTTAACAATGCCTGGTTAAATATCTAACGTTCGTAAACTCCTTTTTCTGAAACCTTTTCATCGTGGTTATGGAATATAAATTTTCCGTATTTTAATCACAGAACTCAACAATTCTCTAACATCCAGCCTTCTTCCACAGTAATAGAAACCGGGGACGAGCCAGCAGCCTGCAACGGGCGACGGACCCTGGTCCTAGCCAACCACCAGAGTACAGCAGACGTGCCCATGCTGATGGCGGCCTGGAACGCTCGGCCGGGCGTCCTGCCGAACCTCATGTGGATCATGGATAGGGTTTTCAAGTTCACAAACTTTGGCATCGTCAGCGTCCTGCATGAGGACTTCTTTATACAAGCGGTAAGTGAATTTATTGATTTTAGGTTAAGTTTGAAAGATGTAGGTATAATATTTTCAGGCGTTCGGAATGATTTTTTACGTGATTATGTTTACTGAGAATTTACTTAAGTTATATACTTTACTGTACAACTCTGAGAGTACTGCTAACAGCTTTGCCCGCGTGTAAGGGTATTTTTAATATCTTGCGGATTTTATCACGAAACGATTCAGCAGAAAATTTCAAAATGCAAAAAATCGCGGCCCGTGTGCTTATTCCACCCATTACAATAAATACTTGCATGAAATGGACTTTTGCGGTGGTTACGCGTGCGGAGCAATCCCGCATGCGTGATAAAACCGCACGATATTAAAAACACCCTAAGTTGATTTCTCCATACAAACTTTGAACCCCCATTTCATCTCCTAAGGGGGAATTTTGGAAAACACTTTCTTGTGTTCTGTTTACATCGTAAAATTAACCTCTATGCAAAATTTTAGCATTCAAGGTACAAGAGTTTGAACTAGGTGTTGATAAGTCAGTGAATCAAGACTTTACCTTTTATGTAAACAGATTTGCTACCCCTAAGAACCAGACAGTTTCACTTAAGAAACAACAAAACAAATGATTACGCTATAAACATTTAACCTTAAACAAGAAACAATCTTTATTATACAATTACGTCTAACTGATCCATCACAATAACTAATTTACGGCCTTCCTCTTTATTGACGAACAAAACAAAATCACCCGGCCAGGTGTCCCCGTAAAACTAAAGTTTACATCCAATCGTAAAGTCTAATCGTTTGACCTACTTGGATAACCAGGTCGAGCTGTCAAATACCAATATAACCTTAATTATCCTGCACTATAAATTAGTATGGGCCGTCAATCTTGATCGTTGTATCAGGGCGCCATGTTTTTTTTTACTGTGTCACCGGTCGCTCATTTTAAGTCCATGGACTTAGAATATTTACTAGTGCTTGACTGCGATCCGACCTAATGGTAAGCAGTGGTGCAATTGATGATGGTGAACACACTAGTTTATTAAGAGCCTATTCACTCTAGCCTTGAAGACGCCTAAATTATAATCGGACAGAAATACCGCTGCAGGCAAATTGTTCCAGATGTACGCGTTATAAACGACGAGGCGAAATGCTTAGTCCGGACTGTAAAGTGTTAACAATGTAAGAGTGGGCACTCGCCATACGTCGGGTTATGGTAGAGAGATGATGGCGTGATCAAGACATGTAATTCCTGCGCACACTCTACAAAATGCATCCTTTAAAATACCGAAAGGCTGGTTACGCCTGTGCTCCAGACTTTGTAGATTGTTCTTAACCTGGATCACCAATTCGCCTCTTCGTACGCCTTTTCACTGAGTCCAAAGATGCTAGATGGTATTTTGCACCACCTGCCCTATGTGGCTATATTACTCCACACACGATCGGACCTGTGCTTTGTATGACAATAGAAGCTGTTAGATTTCGTCTGCTGTTGGATTTTTTGAAGTTTAAACATCTTTAGGTGCGCTGAGCACTTTATTTTGTGGTTATTGTAAGATCCTGAGCGTGACGCTCGGCTATGCAACGCTCGTTCGGGTAAGATCGGCTCGAGTCGGTCGACTTTACCCGAACGATTAAGATTTCGTATTATAAACCTCGCCTCGATGAAGTTTCTTCTATTGCGTGGTCTTTTGCTTACTGTTCTTATTGGTCCTTGGGATCTAGAAGAAGTGACATTCAATCAGTAAAAATGATAACGTCTATATATAGCCTCTTTTTTATAATGTGAATGTGAGAACACTGTAGACTTCACGATTACTTCCTATTTCCATTTTTATTGTGCTTTTGGGTATGATATTGACCGGTCTACACTATTCTTACATAATATCTATTAATACTGGAAATATTGTAACATCAACCACTTTTTTTAAAAGAGTAACCATGGAGTTTCTTGCCGGTTCTTCTCCATAGGAAACGACCAATTTGGGTTACAAATTGGTCGTTTGCACTAGCTTCTGACATTTTATAAGTGCCCATGTAGGCCTATGTGAAATAAAAATATTTGAATTTTGAACGTTTTGTTAAATGTCCACATTGTTTGGGAAGATCACGTGACATTTCGATAGTGCATATATTATCAATTATGATAGAGGTCAAACACGAGATATCTAATATGTAAAAATCTCGTGTCATAGTTTGTTGTTTAAGTAACTCCTTCAACCGAACCATTTGTTTAAATAACTCCAGAAGTATTTCTTAGAGTATCCTCTCTAATTCATCTCACCATCAATTAAGGGGCGCTAATAACCCATCGATAATTATCTCATCCGGGATCGGGTTCCCACGATACACAAATATCTCGAGATAGAGGTACCATGTGTCCCGGGTCTAAGCGATATAAGGCGTTGAGAGATGCGACCCTTTCTCTTGGACGTTAGAAGTCGGGTTTCCGGGTGATGTGCATTGGTTTTTGAACTCTGTTTAAACAACAACACGATTACAGTGGTTGAGCGATTGTCTCCTGCACTACGTGTGGTGGGTTCGATCCCGGCAGACGTTGTCCTGCTCGAAAGCTTTTTGAAAAAAAATTGAGACCCTGATTGCAGCGCCACCTACCGATTACTTGTGGACGGCGAGTAATGGGTGGCTCGCCGTCCGGACCGAGTCCAAGTCGTCGACGGCGCGTACTGTTCCACGCGCGCCTCAGGGAGATGTCAGCAAATCGTAGGGGCCCAGCAGGGTCGAAGCCTACTGGGGCCACGGGTAGTGTGAAAGCGAAACCCGGGGCCCCGGGATGAAGGCAAAGAAGGAACAGGAGTGGGTTTTAAGTCAGTAAAATTCTGACACTATCTCTGGCTCCGCCCGAGAGCGGGATTTGTCATTAGATGATTTTCCCACCTAATAAAAAACCTACCGATTACTATTGTACTTTTAAATCATCCACGGACCCATTCAAATACACAAAAAAAGTTTATCCAAATCGGTCTGTTTAGGAGGTGTTATGTGACAAACACACGTACACAAGAATTATAAAGATGGTTTACAGGTAGTTGTTCTGGGTCTGGGTGACTTGTGTGTGTTATTTTTCATTTTCTTTTATTGAATTTATTTAGCTAGCCATACTTTGTTTGTTAATCAATATTTCATCAAAGTTCGATCTAATTAACACA
This sequence comes from Mythimna impura, assembly GCA_905147345.3. Classification (NCBI taxonomy): domain Eukaryota; kingdom Metazoa; phylum Arthropoda; class Insecta; order Lepidoptera; family Noctuidae; genus Mythimna; species Mythimna impura. The sequence continues at coordinate 3,449,777 of LR990349.1, forward strand.
CACAATGAATGACAATGGATAACCACAGACTAAGCTGTAAGATCAGACTGTGTTTTGTGTAGAAAACCACAGACTATGTAGACATCAGTCAACTGTGTTTATATATATTTTATTGTGTGTCTATAGTGCAGCACATTTATGCTCGGTTTGCACATGGCCCGACAGTTTGCTATATTTTATTGTGCGTCTATTTGGGCAGAATAAACGTGTTTTATTTCTTTCTTTCTTTCTTTCACACTCAACAAATAACAAATTGCTATCCACACGTACTCCCACTTATACACACCAACATGCAATGGCCAACAATTACTTGGAGGCCCGTTGCTTGATCGTTATCACATTAAAAGCATACATTCCGTTTCGTCTCGCGCTTCCATTAAAACAATTTTGAAGACATGCTCTTTCCTGCGGTTTTGCTTCCGTGGTCTATCAGGAACCAAGTGCATTTATCAGGGATAGAAAATCTAACCTAATACTCCGCGAACAGAATAAAATAAACTCGGAACAATGCCAAATTTAAGTGCCAGTGGGCAGTGCTTATTGCTCGCGATTAAAGCCGAAAGGGTCTGGAGTGGCGATAAGATGCAAATCACAAAAAACTTTCAAATAATTTTGTGGATTACCCTGGAGTATTTGTCAAACAACAACATTTGTAAACAAACAAAAAACTCTTCCATTTTGTTATATGTTAGTATAGATTGAAATCTAAATTTTAGAAGAACAGTTAAATGAAGCACTTTCTTGATGGTGAAGGGCTGTGTTATCAAATGGATAATGATGGTCTTGTTTGATTGTTGTGGTTGTCCGTCCGTCTGTCTGTCTGTCTGTCAAGACCCTATATCTCAGAAACGCGTGGAGGCATCGAGTTGATATTAAAACCGTAGACTCAAGTCTGCGGTCCCTTGAAGCTGTAAAAAAATCAATCTTCTAAGTTAACGGAAAAAACAGATACGGCCTTCTATCGCAAAAAATGTATGTTGCGACACTTTCAAGGGAATCAAAATTCATAAGGTACTTCCCGTTGACCCAGAATCCTGAAATTTGGCATAAAGCAAGGTCTTATAGTATAGATATAGGAATAAATCTGAAAACTGTAAATTTGTAGTTACGTCACAAAAAAAACTTTTTATACAATTCGATAAAATCTTCGTAACTCAATTCAGGAATCGGAGTGTTTTCATAGGTAAGTTTGTGCGGAACCCTCAGTGCGCGAGTCCGACTCACACTTGCCCTGTATTTTTTTTAAAGTTGCCCATTGTTGCCTACACTAATGATTCTTGCAAAATGCAGTACAAATATGTAAACTGACATACACAACACATTTGTGGCCAAAAGGTGACTCGGAACAACTATCTATCTGTTGGCCACAAATACATTCCGTGCGGGAATCAAATCTGTGAGACGCAGTACAGTTAATCTAAAGGACTAGTAAAAGAATCGATTAACTGTACTGCGTCTCACAGACGCAGTACAGTTAATCGATTCTTTTAGTTCTTATAGAGGTCTGTGTGACCTCTATAAGGTGTTCCTTCAGATTCCTTTTGGGTTCCTGGGCCCTAACCCCTCATGCTTCATGGTCATAAGAGTCAGAATCTCTGAATCTGTCAAGCAGAGGTTAGACAGGACGTTCCATGTAAAATATATATATATATATTTTTAATTCATATAAACCAGTGCTTGACTGCGATCCCACCTGATGGTAAGCAACGATGCAATCATTGATGGTGAGGCGCACTAGTTTATTAAGAGCCTATTCACTCTAGCCTTGAAGACACCTAAATTATAGTTGGACGGGAAGACCGCAGCAGGCAAATTGTTCCAGTCCGTCGATGTACGCGGTATAAACGACGAAGCGAAACGCTTAGTCCGTACCGTTGAATATCGGATGCCGATTGATGTTTCATTTATTTTTTCATTAAATTTAAGTTAAGTTGCTTGTGTCTACAAACTTTTTTTTGAGATGGGAAATCATTCAATGACTTCTCCTGTCTCGACAGGACGGCGAGCTACCTAATGCTCGTCGTTTGCAAGCCCGCGCTTGCCGCAGCCGGTAGTCGAGATCGGTGTCGCGGCGGCTGGTGCGTGAGGATTTCTGTTCCATGTGTGCGGCCGTATCCTTCGCTAGCATTACTCTTTCGTAGGAGGCAAATGCCTTCCATTTTCTCTCGCTCTGAACCATAGCCTGAAGACTCGACGTGAGATATCACTGCCGTCGATCGCCTCCGCGTGTTTCTACAAGCTATGATAAGAATTTGTGGTACAGAGATTACAAAATCAGGAAACCACTTCTTCTTTTTCTGAATCACTTTTCAGTCAACCACATGGCGAATAAATAATGACAGCACATAAGTATGCAAATATCACATCTTGTGTCACAAACACATGATTAATAGCGGATAAACAGCAGCTATTTACAGCGCTCGTATTAGCGGGACAGTTTAGTCAGCGCTTTATTTATGAGTCGGTCACAATTTGCCCACAATTGGCCGTTACAGTGACGTGATTCACTAACTAACACAAAGTGCGGGGAGGTAATGCGGTTTTAGTGGCCGGGACGGATGCGTTACGATTTTCATTAATATATTTTATAATGGACTAGCTTTTGCCCGCGGCTTCGCTCCCGTCAACTGACTACTCTATTCTGTTCTACCCAACTTTACCCTACTCTACCCTACTCTACCCTACCCTACCCTACTCTACCCTACTACCAATTTTTTATTTTTTTTCTTTCATAAGATTCTTCTCCTGACAATAACAAACACAACAAAAAAAAAAGTGAAATCGGTCCAGCCGTTCACGCGTGTTGGTGTGACCAAGGGAAATAGGGATTCATTTTTATATATAGTTAGAGATAATTGAGCTGCAAAATATATATTTTTTTGTTTAAAGTTGCACCACGCTAGGAATTGGGTACTTCAGCATGTAATCAATTTTTTAACAGCTTAGCTTTTTACGAGTAGTTAGGAATCAATAATCAAATCATTCAAATGTGCCTGTAAATGATTTAATTGAAATAAAATCAATTAAACCATTTACAGGCACTTTTGAATTGTCAAGAAGTCAGTCAGAAAAAAAAATGCTAATAGCACTTTCCAAAGCGTAGATCTCTATGTTGAAGAAAGTGCAAGATACTCCAAAAAGCCTTTTGAAGCACTCGTGTCATCCATATTCAATTATCAAATTAAAATCTTTCTGAGCTACTTACTATATTGATCAATTTGATGACGGAGAAGTAGTGTCAACACTTCAGACGCCATCATAAGTCACAACAAACTTTCTCCCACTCTCAATCAATAATCCCACACCATCCACACATTTCCCAAAGCCGTCCGTCACGACTCCGACACGACTTACAATCGTCACGTCTAAACGCACGTTGCAATCATTCATTGTCTTGAAGCTGTCTTTGTTGTCTCGTTGCCACATTTGTCTCTAAATGTTTTAATGCTTTTAACTAACATGTACATCATAATGTATTGTATGTACTATGTGCTGTATTAACATATTATTTCGTCCTGCTTTTGTTTTTGAGATATATTTCCCGAATTACTGCTGTGATATTATATTCGAGAGCCATGTTTTCGTGAGTAATGTTACGTAGTTCTAGCGACAAAGAGAATTCTGTATCTTTTTGGATGTTGTGCTAGTGTTTTATGTTATTCTGTTATAATGTTTTCTGCTTCTTATATTTTTATCTATTTACTCGTACTTTGAAGTAGGTATGTGTCTAGGTGTCTTTTTGTAGATTAGTTTTTTGATTAGACTATCGCAATGATTGAATTACTACACTATTTTTTTTAAAGAAACTACTTTGTATGTTCAGTTATGTAACTGAACATACAAAGTAGTTTCTTTAAAACTACTTTGTATGTTTAAAAATACTTTCGTTCAAGTTCACATTCACAGTTTATCAAACATGTTGAATTATTCTTTCTTAAGATTTTGTATATGTCTAATATACATTTAACTTGCGACCGGCCCCAGCTTTGCAGGGATGTTAGAAATTTTTGATTTCCACTGTTCCACGCGCGCCTCAAGGAGATGTTAGCAAACCGTAGGGGCCCAGCAGGGTCGAAGCCTACTGGGGCCAAGGGTCTGCTTCTAAAAGGAAGACTCGGCCCTGGTATGAAAAGGAGTGGGTTTTTAGTTAGTTAAAGTCTGCCACACCCTCGCGCTCCGCCCAAGAGCGAGGGATGTCATTGGATGATTTTCCCACCAAAAAAAATAAGGTCCAATCTCTGAACTTTCCAGAATCACTCTATCTATTGATGATAACTGCATAAAACTTGAAAATCCTTTCAGTAGTTTTTAAGTTTATCGCATTTATACAGACAGACGCTTTAGTGGACTTTGTTTTACAATATGTAAGGAATAGCTTCTGCCAGCGCCTTGCCCTCGTGAAAGTCGGTACCTCCATACAAACTTTGGACCCCCGTTTCATACCCTTAGGGGGTGAATTTCGGGAAATCCGTTCTTAGCGAATGTCTACACCCTATAAGAAATCTATCTGTTAAATTTTAAGTTTGTAGGTGTTATAGTTTCTGAGATTTCGTGATTAATCAGTGAGTGGTATTTCGCTTTTATATGTATATATATATAGGGTGGCTGGTAATTAGTGTACGATACTTAAACACGTGATTGTGCTCATGATAACCAACAACTTTTACTATGGGAACAAACCTGAAATCGCGAAAAAAAATCAGCTGTTCAGTACATTTATGTTTGCCTAATGTACTGAACAGCTGATATTTATTTCGCGATTTCGGCTTTACTCCCATAATAAAAAAATGTTTGTTATCATGAGCACAATTACGTGTTTAAGTATCGTACACTAATTGCCAGTCACCCTATAGATGTCTTTCATGTTGATATATTTGCTTGCAGCAAACCACAAACTACCCCCCTTTATCTTAAATTCTTACAGATTGGACAAGCTTAGGATAGACTACGAACTAGATAGATATAGCTTGAGCAATAACGCCGCCTTAAGTTCGTGTGACAGTTATGTTACTATTTTGGTGTACAGTCAAATTTGTTTAAGCGGTCCCAAATAATTATTGAGAAAGTCTGAACTTATAATTTATAATTTAATAATATAATTATTATGTATTTTAAATGTTTGTTGAAATGACATCGCCTTGGACGCGTCTGTAAGGGTAATTATCACCATCATTTCAGTCGAAGGACGTCCACTGTTGGACATAGGCCTCCCCCAAGCGTCGCCACAACGAACGGTCGGTCGGTAGGTCGAGCGGTTGATCTGTAATGGTGTTCCAATACAATTTAATAAATATATAAATTTTAGTCTTAATCCAAATCGTTAAAAAAACACATTTCAAGACCAAACCTTTCACTCCCAAAAAAAAAAACAGTACGAAAATCCGTCATCTGGCGAATTTCACGAGATTCTCTCAAAAACGTACAGAAACCTCAAACATTAAGATTTACATTTTCGCAGTTAATTATTCAAGGGGGGTTTAAAACGCGGCTGCACTCACCCCTCTTAATCCGGTCGAGATTACTGCGGACCGCAGTGACAAACATTCTGCTGGGACGTACGTGAATGATTTCAGTGAAGAGCCTTGTGTGAAATTGCTTTATTTAAAAGGAGCTTCACAGTATTGATTTGTTTCAAGTTCTGCTGTTATTTAAAGAAGTGTCTTGGTTTACTTATTTCTGTTTTCAAGCAATATTTCATTACCTTAATATTTCATTACCTTCTTTTTTGCAATATTTCATTACCTTCTTTTTTTTTGCAATATTTCATTACCTTCTTTTTGCAATGTTTCATTACCTTCTTTTTGCAATGTTTCATTACCTTCTTTTTGCAATGTTTCATTACCTTCTTTTTGCAATGTTTCATTACCTTCTTTTTGCAATGTTCCATTACCTTATTTTTGCAACATTTCATTTCCTTATTTTTTGCAATGACGAACTTTAGCCAGCAGAATTAAAAATACACGAGAATTTTACTTACCCTTTATCCAATACAGAGGAAACTACAATATTCAACAGTGGCTGGATCAAAAAGACCAAAAAGATCATTGTTATCCTATATGCTATTCCAGGACATGGTTTATCCGTGTACCAAATGTCTTCCAAGTCGGTTTAGCAGTTCGAACGTTGAGGAGTGATAAACGTACACAGAAACCGTCGCCTTTGCCATAAGTAGTAGAGTGATTATGCTGCCAAAGTTAGCATTATAGTAGGGTTTTTCTAGAACTATTGTGTTGTAGATACCCTCCATCCTTCCATCGTCATCATTTCAACCGTAGGACATCCCTGGAGGAAGAAATCAGAAATGAGAAAAGTTAATTTAGTGTACCTACACAAAGCACAAGTCCTACTTTGTTTGTGTTTGGCGTTGTGTGAAAGTTGCGGAATATTATTATTATTATTAAATAAATCATTTACAGGCACTTTTGAATTGTCCTAATATCAGTCAGTCAAAAAAGTGAACTATATCGTCGGCAAATTGATGCTGAGTGTTGTACTCGTCATTGAAGGTAATGCCTAGCCTTCTCCAGTCTAGAACCTTGAAGACTTCCTCCATTGCGGCTGTGAACAGATTCTGAGAAATGGCATCTCCCTGCCCTTTGCAGGAGGACAGATATCAAGGTCCAAGGTCCTAAAGTTGAACTGATATAGTGGCGGTGCAAACATTCCAGCATATCGATGTATCGATAGTCAATCTGAAACCGTCAGAGAGACTAATACTGTCCAAGCACCGATCAAATCAAAGGCTTTCTCGTAGTCCATAAAAACTTAGAACAGAGGCCGATTATAATCTTCCGTCTTCTGTTTAACCTTCCGCAGTTTTTGTATGTTTTCTACAGTGCTAAAGCTTTTTCGAAAGCTGGCTTGTTCAGAAGACTGGAAGTCGTCGTAAAATCTTAAGCAGGACATTGTCGCCTATCTTGAAGAAAAGTACTATTTATGCCTCTGCTTCATAATTGACTGCTTGTGTTTTTCCATGAGTATGACCAGTCATCAAACAGCTTCTGAAGGGCCTCAAGGGCCAGTTTTACAACTGTGTCAGAAGTTTGGCCGTAATTCCGTCATCGCTCGATGCTTTCTTACTTTATTTACCTTTAAATGATAGAAATACGTATGTTAAAAATATATTTGGCTAGATTGCTAATTGTTCTATATGACTCAAAATAATTTTCCTTTGTTTATTGGTTTTATTCAGTGTGTAAAGCTATCATAATTCCATTTAAAATTAAACTTCAACAAATACATGGCCTACAGATAATTTCGGGTCAGGGTGCCTTGTGTATGTAAGTTTATATATGTTTGTGAATGCATCCACGATAAAGGAGTGGAATTACTCCTTTATGGTGTGAGGTAAAGTTTATTAAAAAAAAAAAAACTTTAGATGAGCGTACGGCCGTTTTGCTCGGACGTGGCGCATATATGTTATTACTGATTTAATTATGTTTTTGTCTTGCTAAATGTTTGCAATATGTTAGTTATAAGTTTGCGCTTTTTCCGGCAAATAAAATGTTTTTCTTTCTTTCTTTCTAGATGTTGTATTTCACATAAAGACACTAGCTTTTATCCGCGGCTTCGCCCGCATATATAAAATATAGCCTATGTGACTCAGGAATAAAGCAGCTTTCTATCGATGAAAAATTTTTCACAATCGGACCAGTAATATCAGAGATTACCTCCTACAAACAAAAAAACATAAAAACAAACTTTACCTCTTTATAATATCAGTGTAGATAATATGGATGTCGTGAACAGATCTTAGAAATTGATCACTTCACGATATTTCAATCCTAGTTTGGCCTACTTTCTTTAGACCTTTTATTATCATAGAAATCCTACATCAATGATATGGCCAAACGAGAATTGACGTATCATAAAATGTTAACGTTTAAACGATCTGGCCAGTTTTAGTTGGCCATATCATGAAGTGATCAATTGTAAGATCTGGCCACGAGATGGATATAATAGTTTGTTTCACAGTAAAACACGCCTGTTGCTACATTTCCTATCAGAACAGCTCAGTTAACAGTGAGTTTCTACAGAAAATCAATGTCTTATTAAAAAAACATACAATATACGTACCAACGGATGTGACACGTTAATGCCGCACAAAGTTGTTGTTGCAGTTGTTATAGGTTTTATTGCGATGCAACAAAGTCTAAAATTAATTGCAGAGTGGACGCCAGATGTTGTAATAGAAGGTGGGATATGTGTGGTGCAAGTGATAAGATTAAGGCGACGGCAAAGTTTTAGATTGCTTCCTGTGTTTCAAAAAGCTATTAAGAGATTACATCTAATAGTATACTCATGGTAAATTGTATTTTTCTCTTGTATTACAAAAGTCCAGTTATACGTGCTGTGTAAGTACATGTATAGTAGAGTCTGTGCGGAAAGAGATACTTCATGAGATTTAAGATAATATAAGATAATCATTTATTTGCTCAAACATGAGTACAGTACATACATCATGTTTGCCTTGGACAATGGCATGCAAATATTTCAAAAATAATACAAATAAAAATTTATTCTAACATTTCATTAATTCAAATCAATAAAAAAATAATTCCTATATTTTTAAGTCTATAATGCCATGTTGAGTTAAATTATTTAATAAATCAATTCCTAAAGTATCGGCACAGCCAGCGTACAGATGTCATAAATAACATTGAAAAATACAAAAAACTAAGAATTATAAAACAGTCGCACAAAAAATTTAATATTATATGCGTGAGGAAAAATTATTTAGTCAACAACTTTTTTAAGGGTGCAGTTACATATATAACTTTTTTATTATGTTGAGAACACTGTTACGTCATTATAGTGCGACTGTTACATCTTGATAATTTGAAACTATGTTAGACTAGATTCTGCCAGCAGCTCCGTCTGCTAAAAAAGTAGCCTATGTGTTATTGTGACTAGTTATATATTAGTCCCATTTCATGCCACGATTGTTCTTTTTCCACACAGACGACAGCAATCAGAAGTTACACAGTGAAATTCCCAAGATAATTTTTCAACTAGAAATAATTTAAAAAATAGGCCAAGTAAGATATCTAATCTGTATCTTATAATCTTCATACTCTCATACTGCTAACTACTTATTTCGCTTCGTCTACGTAGTATATTAATCTGGTCATACACGCACGCCGGTTGGAAGCAGGAATTACGCACCTGGCTTTTCTGAAGAACATCAACAATAAGATCAGAGTATCTTCATGCTCTACTTCTTTAAAAGGTAAAACGCATTAAACACATCTTTGGCCATGAGTCCTAACATAACTGTTCGCAAGATCAGGTCATATACTGGGCAGGTCAAGGTGACAGTCAACACTGCAAGTCAGACATGCGGAGAAGTCACGTGACAAGTAAAGCGACAGGTAATGTCATTGTCATACATTTTGTACTAAGTGTTTGACGGGAACGCTAATAAAAAAGTAATTTTTGACTAAGTCTGCAGGTGGGAAATCATCAAATAATTTCTCCCGCTCTAGGTGGAGCTAGAGGGCGTGTCAGACTTTTACTGACCCAGCTGTGTTCTTTCAGTTGCCTTTTTGCGTTCCAGGGCCACGATAACTCTTTCGAACATTCCTGCAGCCCAAGTAGGCATCGGCCTTATTGGTCCTCTTCAGTTTTGGTGACATTTCTTTGAGGCACACCTGTAACACAACGCGTAGTCGACAACTCAGGCTTGGTCCTTAACGAACGCCCGGACGGTGAACTACCCATTGCTCGTCATCTGCAAGCTTGCACCTCCGGTGGCTGGGTGTCAAAACTCCAGATCCTTTGTTCATTCATACGTGTTAGCTTCTTCGCTTCGCTTATAACTTAAACCCTATCGGAAAGTATTAAAAACAATGTTGCATACCCCTCCCGGTGCGAGTTTACGACCCCTGCCCCTTTTATAGACACAACTAATAAACTTGAATCGCCTTCCTACCGGTGGTGACGCACCATTTTAAAACGACTTAAGTGCATATCCAACTCATACACTTACTATCTTATGGAACCCTAGTATCGGATATGTTCCGTAATGAGTGTCCAGTATGGGATTTTAATGATTTTATGCTTGTACGGCGGTTTCCTCTGATGTAGTTGGTGTGGTGTTGGATTCCAATAATTATGGATATTAATGGGTTCGCGTTGTTCTAATTTTGTATTGTTGTAGGTAATTGGAGCGTGTTATGTTTTGTATTTGCGGTATCAATGGTATTAGAGCAGGGGAGAATGATTATCTGTGTGGATCGCTAATGTGTGTTTGGTTTTCAAGGCGAGCTGTCGCTCTTTTGGATTTTTCAACTTGAATTTTTTTTTTCGTATCGTCATTATTAATGTCACATACATTCACCACTCCGCACTGGGCCCTCGTGGTGGATTACGACCCATTCCCTCTCGAAAGAGGAGGTCTGAGTCACAGCAGTGGGAACATTAAAAGGCTGATTATGCTTATGCTTATGCTATCATCATTATTCATGGCTTTTTTCATATTTTCTGTTTTTCATTGTCCTGGTAAATGCTTCACATGCTTCGTTTCAGTTGCCTCTTCTATGTTTCTTGAGATTACCTAGAAACAAAAAGTTTGATTTCTTTTTTTTTAATGATATAAGCGTGTGCTTGACTGCGATCCTACCTGATGGTAAGCAGTGATGCAATCGTTGATGGTGAAGCGTAATAGTTTATTAAGAGCCTATTCACCTTGAAGACACCTAAATTATAATCTGACGGAAAGACCGCAGCAGGCAAATTGTTCCAGTCCCTTCGATGTACGCTCGTAATCTTAAAATTTTGTGTTGTTTTGTTATTGAATATTGGCTTTTGTGAGTTTTTCTTCTGAAAATCTCAAAAGGCTAAAAGTTTTATATAGAATAATCATTACCAGTAAACAAACTCAAATAACAATTAATAATATTCACAAATAGAAAATAATTGAAAATGTTCCCAATTAAACCATAATTAATGAAACCAGAATTGTTCAAAATTGCTTAACAAAGAATTTGATTGATTAGTTAATTTTCAAACAAATATGTTCTAACCGCAGAATACCTATATATTTTTTTAACAATTCATCTCACAATCATTTTGATTTCAACTCTATTTATATCCAAAAAATCTGGGTTCCGGGCAGCTTATTTATCAACCTGTCAAAGTTTAGCAATTAATTGGATTGTGACACCGGTATTGGACATTTATCATCCAAGATGGCCGCGACAAATCTGAGCGGTACAATCGTTGTGCCTAGATGTTGCCCGATTAGAAAATAAAGATTGCTGAGTGATTTTATTAACGATTTAAAATAATAAGTTTCGGAGTTACGTGATTGTGCGATGTAATGCTTTCAAAACTCTTTGTTTTTGGGTACTTCAGTTATGTTACGATGAACGCATCATAAAGAAACCGTCATCACGAATAATAAAATGCTTTGAACTTCGTCTACCTTTTACTAAAACAACTTGCACTTGTGATAAGCTGTATATACACATATCACTACTGTATGGATCAGAATGTTGGACTGTGAAAAAGATGGAAGAATAAACATTGCATGTAGCGGCGATGAGAATGTTGAGATGGATGTGTGGTGTGACGATAATTTAAAAAGTGAGAAATAAATAGGTTAGGATATTAGAGGAAGTTTGAAAGTGGTGCTGGGAATTGTTTGTCTTGTTATGGTCATGTGAAGAACGGATATGAGAGGCATGTAGCCAAAAAAGTTATAATTATATATGTAAATGAATGTAGGAGAGGGAGGCCTCAGAAAAGGATGGATTGTGTGAAGAGTGATATGAAAGAAAAGGGAATCAGTGATAGCGTGACGACTGACGACAGGATAGAATGGATGAAAAAAAAAACGGATTCCCGCGACCCTCACCAGGTCATCGGTCCATCTTGTGGGAGGCCTTCCAACGCTGCGTCTTCCGGTACGTGGTCGCCATTCCAGAACCTTTCGTCTCCCATCGACCATCTGTTCTGCGAGCAACTTGCCCTGCCCACTGACACTTAAGTTTGGCGATTCTTCGGGCTATGTCTGTAACCTTGGTTCTCCTGCGGATATTTTATTTCTGACGCGATCACGCAAGGAAACTCCGAGCATAGCCGTTTCAATTGCCCTTTGAGTGACTTTAAGCCTTCTGATGAGGCCCATTGTAAGCGACCACGTTTCGGAGCCATATGTGATCACTGGCAACACGCACTGGTCATAGACTTTCGTCTTGAGACACTGTGGTATGTTGGACGAGAAGACACCGCAGAAGATACCACAGTGAGTATACATAATAAAATTAAAGTGAAATTAAAAATTCTTCTGGGTATTCATAAGTAACATATAATTTGCTTACAAGTAGGTACTCAGGTCCTGTTTCTGTCAGTGGGGTTTAAAGTAAGGCTTTTATTTCCAGGCGATGATACCAGAAGTATGAATTAACGTAAGGGACATTTTTACGTTTTGCATAAAATACCCTTACATCAATCATCGTAAGGTTCATTTTTACATTTTAGGTAAACGTCCCTTACGTTATTTCATATTTCCATTATCGGTATGTTGAACGCTCAACGTCAAGCCTGAAGATTTATTTTGAAGACATGTGACATCCATGAACCTGTATTGGGTGCGCGATGTGGATTACGGCCCTTTCTATCTCCTAGAGAGCAGGCCCGAGTCCCAACAGTGGGAAATTATATTTTGGGCTGATAACTTTTCTTCGAACGAATATCTATGACCAGTGCGTGTTGCCAGTGATGACATATGGCTCCGAAACGTGGTTGCTTACAATGGGCCTCATCAGAAGACTTAGTCACCCAAAGGGCAATGGAAAGGGCTATGCTCGGAGTTTCCTTGCGTGATCGAATCAGGAATGAGGATATCCGCAGGAGAACCAAGGTTACCGACATAGCACGAAGAATCGCCAAACTAAAGTGGCAATGGGCAGGGCACATTGCTCGCAGAACAGATGGCCGTTGGGGCCGAAAGGTTCTGGTATGGCGACCACGTACCGGAAGACGTAGCGTTGGAAGGCCTACAAGGTGGACCGATGACTTGGTAACGGTTGCGGGAGTCCGATGGATGCGAGACACACAGGACCGTTCATTGTGGCGACACTTGGGGGATGCCTATGTCCAGCAGTGGACGTCTTTCGGCTGAAATGATGATGATGATGATGATGAACTTCTCTTCGGCTATGCTAATCTTCATAATCTTTCATTCAAAATTTCTCAGTCAAGATTACCATTTTACCTAAATTTGACATTAAAAGCCATATCCCTGCAAGTAATAAAATGTCTGTAAAATATTCATTCTCCAACAGAATTCAAAATCGGATTTGAGCTCGAGCCCATAATTACAAAGAGCACCTCTATCGTGGTAGCCAAGAAGTTATTATAGGAAACAATCTCGGTCGGGATTCCATTAGAGATGAATTTATGAAGCTCTTGTGTCAGTAGGTCATCTTTGAACAGAAGATTTTGTGGTGTGTTTTGGTGTTGAGATTAGGGAGGTAGGGACGTCTTTTGTATCAGCTTTTGTTTTTGCGCTCGACCATTTATTTTTAAATGTTTCTCACATTTTTTTTGTTCGGTTGGAAAATCATCCAATGACATCCCCCGCTCTTGGGCGGAGCGTGAGATAGTGTCAGACTTTTACTGACTAAAAACCCACTCCTATTCCTTCGTTGCCTTTCGTACCAGGGCCGAGTAAAAAAAAGAAAACTTGGGTCTCTTCAAGGCTATAATAGGCGAATAGGCTCTCAATAAATTAGTGCGCCTCACCATCTACGATTGCATTACTACTTACCATCAGGTGGGATCGCAGTCAAGCACTGGTTTATATCAATTAAAAGAAAAAGAGTTTATTCACATCAAATCAAAAGGTCTTGACAGACAGACAGTTGCTGAAAATCGCGAAAAATTCGTTTTTGTGACTTTTGACCCCGAGTATTTTTTTTTTTGAAAGTGTTGGATCGATGAGGACTTTTAGATTTCATTTATGACGGTGTTTTAAACAATCCTACCAATTTTCAGCTGGGTGCGACTTATTGTAACCTTACCCCTATTTTTGGTCTAATTTGACTGGACTATTATTGTCATACCAATAAAGGTTTTTAAGCGGCTGAAACTCCCTGCAGTAAATACCTACCCTTCGTTCAAAGCAACTTAAACAAATCAATTCGGTGTGAAGCTACTTAAGTGCCTACGTGCGACGAACACTGGCCAGTCACACCAACAGCCAATCTGCCTGCATAGCTAATCTATTCACCACGGCCTGAGCTATTCTCGTGCTGACACGAAACAAGGAGTTCAAAAAGGGAACTTAAAAGTAGATCTATTTCTAGATTTCATGATGAAGGAATGGTTTTTTATGGAGTATCCATAAATATTTTTTAAAATTAGTTTTACAGTATCTTCTACCATATCTTTGTAGATCATTGCATCATCATACTCGTACATAACATACATTCATAATCAGCCTTATAATATTCCCACTGCTGGGAATCGGCTTCCTTCTCTTAGAGAGGAGCCCTACGTGCAGGAGGCACGTAGGGCTCTAAGAGAAGGAATGAGCCGTAAATCACGCGGCCCAGTGCGGGTTTGTAGATGTCACGTCTTATTTTAGAATTTTTGGTTCTAGGACATGCTAGTTTCCTCACAATGTTTTCCTTCACCGTTTTGAGAGCAGTGGTGATGAAAAAAAATAACATAAAGTGATGCGCCTAGCTTTGAACCCGCGACTTACTACTCGTAAGTCGGGGCCTTTGCCACTGAGCCAGCACAGCTCTGCTCTCCTGCATCATCATTACCTTGAATTACTTCATCCATAAATGGTGTAAAACAAAAAGCTTTTCATTTCTGTATAAATAATTCAGTTGTTCTGCAATATAATGAATTTTGATGCGGATTTCAGGTAATTTATAAAATGTATTTATAATATATTTTTTTTGCAATTAATGGCATGGCACTTCGCGCTGTAGGCATGAAAATGTACCTACAGCGCGCGGCCCCGTTGAACAAGCTTGTTCGCCCTACCGCTTGCTAAAATCCACCTGTGTTCCTTTAGTTACCCTTTGCGTTCCAGGGCCAGTGTGGTAACTCTTTCACTATTACCGTAACCCTAGCAGACATTGACCTCGACCCCGTCCATTTTGTTGACATCTCTTTGAGGAGCGTGTGGAAAACAAAATGCTATCGACTTGGGCTTAGTTAGACGGCGAGCTACTCATTGATCGCCGTTTACTGTGGCCAGGAATCTCCCTGCGTTTTGCGACGCCCGGGCCGTCTCTTGCGGCGAGCCCAGCAAATGCTGATTAGATGGTAACTTCTTCAGTACTGGTACGCTTCATGCAATTTTATTGGACCTACATATAATTCTGTAGGAACTATTTTTATCTTTTACTTTGTGATTTTCAGTTTGATTTTTTTTTTCGATACCTATGCTTTTCACAGAAACCTCGATGTTTTAACATTTTTCTGAGCAAAGCAAGGGTAGATCACTAGTATATGTATATACAAATGTAAATATCTAAACATTCGGTCTTCATATCATTACATTCAAGGACTTGGAAGATTTACTTTTATACGTAAAGCACTTGATATTTTTATATCCGGCCTACGTAGGGTGCAATTTAGTTTGTTCCCATAATTTTATTGTTGAATAATAAAAATACGACTGCCCTATAAAGATGCAGCAATCATCATAAAATTGTTATTGTAGATAACGGAAATTATGATTTTGGGTTTCTTTATTTAGGGAAAATATTTACTTTCACGTGATAAAGACGAAAGATGGGGTACGAGAACGCTACACTGTAGTTTACAATAGTAGTATTGGTTTGATTTCGGAAGAAGTTAGTTGGTACATGTGGTTGGCACGCATGAGAGTATGATAATAATAATAACCCCATCGCGGTATCTCTACGTAGACGTCGTGCTGAGACTTGCGTGCTCCAATAAATTCTAGGTCTGCAACGGTGGAGTGTGCTTTGCTGTAACATGCCTAGGGTGAGGGGCCAGACTAAGAGAGATACAATCTCCAGGGCAGTTTTGTGGCCAACTGATGGACATTAGCGACCGCATGGACCCGATCTCCCGGGAGAAATCTTATTCCTCATCTCCGGCTTGCCTTTATTGGCTGGCCGTAGTGAATACTGACGAGGGAAGGAGCTCCCACCTCTCTCTTGCCTTTATTGGCTGGTTTGAGTGGAGATTCGCAAGAGCAATCATGCTCGGGTAGGGATCTTGACTCTACTTCCGGGATTGTTCTGATAGCCGTGGTATACCTCTCCGTTCCTCAAGCACCTCAGGATATAGAGCCCTCTTATTGCTTTGTCACTTTGTACTAGCGACCGTTTTTGGGGGCCCATTTATTGGGTGTGCAAGTCGCCCCCTGCCTTTTTTATCGATGTATATTAATAGCATTGTTCAGCAGAGGCCATAGTTCTTAGTAACCAGTCCACTTAAGTCACCATAGCCGTATATCTTTGTTTTCCATATGTCACAATAGTTTCCCACAAACCGGGGGTTGTCCTTAGGTGCACTAGCATAGCGCGTACAGGGATAATCGTCGTTTGGTATCACGTTCCACGAATATTGTCTAAGGGGCCTCTGCAAGTTGGCTTCAGCCTCTCGTATGCCTTTAAAGGTCCAGCACCCCGGGGTTCTGAGATATAGTAACCCATAACTAATAATAATAGCATAATCAGCCTTTTAATGTTCCCACTGCTCGGACTCAGGCCTGCTCTCTAGGAGAGGGGATGGGCCGTAATCCACCACACAGGGCTCAGAGTGGGTAGGTGAATGTCACATGTCTTCGAATTTTTGGTTCTAGGACAAGTCGGTTTTCTCACAATATTTTCCTTTACCGTTTTGAGAGCAGTGGTGATGAAATAAATTACACAAAGTAGTGTGCCTGGCCAGGTTTTAACCTGCGACCCACAACTCGTGGGCTGCAAGATTGTTCTAAAGAGGCCGTGGCCCGGGAACGCAAAAGACAGTTGAAAGAAAACAGTCCCTCTCGCTCCACCCAGAGCGGTAGTAGTTATTTGATAAAACAATCTCAAAAAAAAAGGAGTGCTGTAGGAAAGGAGTGTATTTCTAGACAAACGTGCTCCATAATCAAACACACTGCCCCTTAAGACACAGGATAACCTAGTTTAAGGGACAGAGTTTAATTTATTGCGTACAGATTTCTGCAGCATCTAGGATATAATAGAATAGAAATACTTTTATTCGGGACAGACAGCACAACGGTTGTAAACGCAAAGTTAAAAAGAACAAAGTGCGCCGAGCGTGTTTTATGTTTTTTTTTTCTATACCATGAAAGTAAAAACTGTTAACATACGTTGTAATTATCTGTAAGAGCAGTGGTGGCCGAGTGGTAACGGCCCCGACTTACGAGTTGTAGGTCGCCGGTTCAAACCCAGCCAGGCGCATTACTTTGTGTAATTTATTTCATCACCACTGCTCTCAAAACGGTGAAGGAAAACATCGTGAGGAAACCGGCATGTCCTAGAACCAAAAATTCGAAGACATGTGACATTCACCAATCCGAACTGGGCCCGCGTGGTGGATTACTGCCCATTCCCTCTCCTAGAGAGGAGGCCTGAGTCCCAGCAGTGGGAACATTAAAAGGCTGATTATGCTTATGCTTATGCTTATGCTATCTGTAAGTTTTGGGAAATAAAGATATTTATTATTATTATTTTCATCAACCACATCATCGCTTACCATCAGGTGAAAGTGGTCAAACGCGGACCTAAAATAAGAAAAAAAAATACTTTTACAGCAACAAAAATAAATAGCAATTTTCTTTTCGAATGAAACTCTGAATACTAACTAACAGCTTTATTCTTTATAAAAGTGCCCTAGCAAAATGGCGCCTGGTATCATTATAAATACCTGGATCGCTGTTTATTTTCGTAGGCTCAGCGATAATTGAGTTTCTTCGAGACGGCGTTTCCGACTGAATTTAAAATTAACAATTCTTACCAATTGGGTAACCGCTGAGTAAATAGATGTCGGGGCGCTGGAAGAGATAAGGAAGCGCTTTTGTGCTTTATTTTCTACTTTTTCATTTGAATAATTGAAGTAATTGAACGGAATTGAAGCATAGGTACAGTCAGGGGTCAAAAGTGCAGTTCCACCTTACCAATGCTAAAATGTCTAAAATTTCTTTGGAGAAACTCGTCTACAAAGAAATTTTATCAATTAAATCAGTCATGGACCATTGACGAGTGTCAATGGTCCATGACTGATTTAATTGGTAGCATAGAATCTAAAGTATTGATTAGACTAGTTGTGGACTATTGAACTTCTACAGTAAAGACATTTTAGACACTTTAGTATAATATTGGTAGAGTGCAACTGCACTTTTGATCCCTGACTGTACAACTAAAAGTATCGCAACATTGTTATAGTTTCTAAAATAATGGTGAGTGGTCTAAAAGATGGTCGTTTTGGCCGAAAGTTTCTAGAGTGGTGGACACGTACCTGAAAACGCAGCTTGGAAGGTCTCCCACAAGGTAGACAGATGACGTGTGAGGGTCGCAGAAATCCGGCTGATGCGAGACGCACAAAACCGGTCTTTTGACTGAAATGTTGATGAAAAAATGTAGGGTTTGGAATGGAGATTCAAATAATGCATTATTTAAACAAAATATTAACAATATATAATAATAACAGTGTTCCTGTTTCAGTTGCTCTTTGCGTTCCAAGGCCACGGAACGCAAAGATCTTTCGAACAATTCGGTAGCCCTTTAATCTGCGCCTTAGCTACTCCAGATTGTATAAAGGATGTCAAATTTAACTGAATATTAGCATTTTATACGGAGAAACTGCCATGCTAAGCTCGTCAACAGATTGTAACATCCTTGGCATGAGACTACATGACTGTCAAAGATCTACAAAGTTAAATGTTAGCCAGGACCAAAGGCATGACGTGCCGGTACACGATGGACATCCGTGCACTAGCTTCTGACGTTTTATAAGTGCCCGTGTAGGCCTATGTGAAATAAAAACGTTTGAATTTTGAATTCCCCACCCCTAGGCACAAAAACGGTTTTGAAAACACATTCACTGTGCCTACAGCTAAGGAGTGGAATTCCCTGCTGGACTCTGTGTTTCCTGACAGCTACAACCTACGGGTCTTTATAGGTTACTTTTAGGTAAGCGTGCTCTTCCGTCGACCACATCACTATCAGGTGAGATAGTGGTCAAGCTCGCTTATTAACATTTTAATCGCATGCGTCAGATTACGACGACTGTGTCGTATGAACTCGTGTGTTTGCGACTGGGTACTCCATTTCGTTTAGCTCTTGAATCCCCATCGACGACAGAAGAATTGACGAAATGGAGTATTTGGTCGTGGATGTGCCCAAGCGGAATAAACGCGAGAGTGTCGGATATATCCGACGAAAAGGTAAGTGTTCACACACACACTACGATGAAACGGCACGGCGCGGCGATGGCGGCGCGGGGTCCAAGCACACAGGACATCGAGCATTGCATCGTCCAATACGACTGCGCGTAGACGTACTATTGAACTATAACCTGCTTTTACTAAGATTAGAATAAGCCCCTATACAGTCCACTTGCCTATAATTTAATATCTTAGCCTAAACAGTAAGATAATATGTAATAAAAAAATGCTTCTATTTCAGCACTAGTTCCACTACTACTAAACACTAATTCAACATGTCTACACACAAATTAAGTGGCAAGCTAACCATTACTTAGCCTGTGAAAACGAATCACCAAGCCGTCTTATGCAAATAAAACTTCCTTCCATTTTCTCTAGAGCCGTAAACGCATAAAATATCGAGGTGTTATCAGAGGGTACCAGGTGGGGGTGGTTAATTTACCTGCCACCTGATTTCTCTGTAATTAAAGATGGGATTTTGAGAAGCCAACCTATTTGTTTCTGGCCTTTGAAGAACTTTGGATATTGAAACTGCTTATTACGAGTACTGGCTGACTGAAATCGAACTCGGAGATTAAGAAATTGCTAAGATGTCGTTTTGTTTTGGACTTCTTGAAACTCTTGAAAGTAATTGGGAAAAAGGTTAAGTCTTTTTTGGAATAAAGTACATCTTCAATTTATTTACGATAGACACCCGTAAAAAAATTACACGAACAAATGAAGGCTAATGTCAATATCAAGATCAATTTTAACGTGCTCTTTTTCTTTCTTACGTTTTTTTGTCTCATTCGGGGAATCTATATTTTTGTTATAGTAAATAGACCTCATCATTTCAGCCGAAAGATGACCACTGTTGGTCATAGGCTTCCCTTAGTGTCGCCATAATTAATGACCGATGCTTTGTGTTCGCATCCATCAGATTCCCGCAACCCTCACCAGATCATCGGTCCACCTTGTGGGAGATCTTCCAACGCTGTATTTTCGAGTATCAGATATACCTATATATTTACATATATTACATATTCTGGGCATCAATTAGCCTCTGATATTGATAATGTTACTCTATGTGATCATGACTAGGACAGATACATAATACTAAGCTATATCTATGTCGGTTGTCTGTTTCTTTCTTCTCAGCAGATTTTTATCTGCAACTGAGTTTATATCTTCTTTTATCGACCAATTTTTTACTAACTTCAAAAAAAAGAGGACACATTTCGGTGGAATGTATTAATTTGTGTTTTGTTCAGCGATATCTCCGCAGATTTTTTTAAAATAAATTTGATTTTTTTTTAGTCAGTTCTCCATTTGGTCCCATTTCGTTTCATTTTGGTGAAAAGAATTTCGGAGATAAACCATTTACTCACGCACGGAAATAAAAACATTTTCTTTCTCTTTTCTACTCCTCACTTTGATTTTAAAAATTTGGGGATTCGGTCTCAAGAAACGAAAAATAAAACCGTTTTTTTGTATTATATATTTTAGTTTTTATTTTGTTCGGATGCAGGTTATTTTTTCTAATAAACTGATTTCTGAACCAATTTTAACTAGTTCGTTTGTAGTTTTTTTTTCTTGGCTACAGTGACTCATCATGTTTTTTACAGATAATTGAAAACTGCGAACTTGTAGGTGGTATGTTTTTCATTATCTATGTCAATGGTAGTGCTAGTCAGTTTATTAGCTTTGCTCAGCAGGTGGTCTTCCCCGTAGTGCTGACCATGGCCTTGTTTCGGTCATAGTCTTTTATAACGTACCTACAGTAAAAACACATGTGGATATGTCTATGAAACACAGTCACAGTATAGATATATGGAACAGTACGGAAACTACCTACAAATATTCGAAACGGCACACTTACACAAACATACGTGCATCGATGAGACTCCTAAGCGTTTCTCGCGGTCCTGTCAGTAGCGAATGCCGCATTTGTAGGTAGTTTCCGTACTGTTCCATATATCTATACTGTGACAAAGTTGGATTTTGGTATCTGGTATATATCCTTCTAATATAATTGTAATTGAATAAACACATTAGCAGTCCAGGCGTGGAGCAGAGGCGTGGTGGTACTCTTCTTTAAGAAGGGCGATAATGCCCTGCTTAAGAATTATAGGCCCATCTCGCTTCTGAGCCATGTCTACAAGCTGTTTTCCAGAGTCATCACGAATCGTCTCGCGCGCAGGTTCGACGACTTCCAGCCTCCCGAACAAGCCGGATTTCGAAAAGGCTTCAGCACCGTGGACCACATACATACGCTGCGGCAGGTTATACAGAAGACTGAGGAGTATAACCAGCCTCTCTGCTTAGCGTTTGTGGACTACGAGAAAGCCTTTGATTCGATTGAAACTTGGGCTGTACTGCAGTCTCTCCAACGGTGCCAAATTGACTATCGGTATATCGAAGGGCTGAAGTGTTTGTACAAAAACGCCACTATGGCAGTCCGACTACAAGACCAGACCTCGAAACCTATCCTCTTGCAGCGGGGTGTGAGGCAGGGAGACGTTATTTCTCCGAAACTGTTCACGGCAGCAATGGAGGATGTCTTCAAGGTTTTGGAATGGAGAGGGCTAGGCATTAATGTCAATGGCGAGTACATCACTCACCTTCGGTTTGCCGACGACATAGTAGTCATGGCTGAGAGTACGGAGGAGCTCAGTACAATGCTTGGTGACCTCAGTAGAGCTTCCGAAAGAGTGGGACTTAAAATGAACATGGACAAAACCAAAGTCATGGTAAACAGCCATGTAGCACCCACTCCTATCAAGGTCGGGGACTCTACACTCGAAGTTGTAGACGACTACGTTTACCTGGGACAGACGGTCCAGTTGGGAAGGTCTAACTTCGAGAAAGAGATCAATCGTCGAATCCGACTCGGCTGGGCAGCGTTCGGGAGGCTGCGCGGTGTCTTCTCGTCCAATATACCACAGTGTCTCAAGACGAAAGTCTATGACCAGTGCGTGTTGCCAGTGATGACATATGGCTCCGAAACGTGGTCGCTTACAATGGGCCTCATTAGAAGGCTTAAAGTCACCCAGAGGGCAATGGAGAGGGCTATGCTCGGAGTTTCCTTGCGTGATCGAATCAGGAATGAGGATATCCGCAGGAGAAGGTGGAGAGGTAACGGTTGCGGGGGTCCGATGGATGCGAGACGCACAGGACCGTTCGCTGTGGCGACGCTTGGGGGAGGCCTATGTCCAGCAGTGGACGTCTTTCGGCTGAAATGATGATGATGATGATGATGATTAGCAGTCCATGTAGGAGGAAATTGGATAAAGGATTTGTGTAAGCTTATTTTTTTAGGTGGATATGATCCAATGACTTCTCCCGCTCTTGGGCGGAGCTACTTTTACTGACTAAAACACTGTACTATAAGACCTTGCTTTATGCCAAATTTCAGGATTCTGGGTCAACGGGAAGTACCCTCTGAATTTTGATTCCTTTGAGGGTGTCGAAATATACTTTATTTATTTATTTATTTCTTTATTGCACACCTTAACTTATTACAGGACAGACATTTATAAAAAATAAATGTACAATAGGCGGTCTTATTGCACAGGGCAATTCCTACCAGGCAACCTTTGGACGGACTGAAATGACTTCTGACTTTTGAATGACTTTTTTGCGATATAAACGACCGTATTTTTTATTTTTCGTTAACTTTGAAGTTTGTTTTCACAGCTTCAAGGGACCGCAGACCTGAGTATGTTGTTTTAATTTCAACTTAATACCTCTACGCGTTCTTGAGATAAAGGGTCTTGACAGACAGACAGACGGACAAAAAAGTGATCCTATAAGGGTTCCGTTTTTTCCTTTTGAGGTACGGAACCCTTAAAAGGAGCTGTAATATCCTTTCGTAAAAAAATAGGATGGGATTCTCAGTATGTGGTCTATAAGAATCAGCGAGAAATGTGATCCTTCAGTTTCATAAGTTTAGTATTATGTAAATCAGTTTTATACTATTTGCTGATCTAGTTTGTGGTTACACTTTTTTCTGTTTTAACACACCTTGACCGATATGGGACACCAGATCTTCAACTCTAACCAATCCAATTAGTAAAATCATTGACGATGCGATAATTGTTCAAGTTGGCAGATGGCCAGCCATCGTGTCGGACAAGATTCGATTCCACGACAACGTTCATTGTGTCCGGGATATACGGGCCAACGTTTGACTTCACACGGCTTGGATTACTGCTATTGTTGTTTGATTAGTTATCGTTGTTTTTGAGTTACAATGATTTAGAGCTATTTTTCCTGTATTGTGTCCCATCGCTGGGCAAAAACCTCCCATTTCTCGTTCTAAACCTCTCTATCTTAGGCGATCGCGAAGTTTACCTCACGAATATGATCAAATTGTAACACCACCTTTTTTGCACTAGGGTGGGGCGGGAGGACGTGTCAGACTTTTACTGGCTAAAATCACACCTGTGTCTTTCAGTTATCCTTTGCATTCTATAATCGCGGGTTTCCTACTTCGTAGGTACCTACTAGTGGGCATAAAAATTATGATGATGATAGGATTTAATCATTGGAATTTTTGAATTGGTATGGTATGGTAATGGTGGCGGTAATGGTATAAAGGCGGTGTTGGACCCTTACGGTTTTTCTAAGGCAGTTTTTTTGTTTGTTGAATTTTCACGCCTAAACTACTGAACCGATCTTCATGAAATTTGTTCCTTTCTTCACGCTCGGTTGAACGGATTCCGATGAAACTTGGCACACGGGTAGGTCATGTCCTGGAATAGTACATGCGGGTATTATAAAATCCAGCTATCAAAACAAAACGTTTTTAAGCGCACGCAAGCGCTTGAAAACTAAACTGAAAGTCATACTGTTTTCGCCGAAAATTTAACCATTACAAAAGTAGAAAACAAAATAAATACGAAACAAAATTCTCAAGTTATATCTCGGCAAGTTAACTTAGACTTCTTTAAAGCCCCTGTAATGTTGGCAGATTTCCAGCAATGCATACTCGGGCTAGCGAGTTCGTTCTTCAGACCAGCAACAGTTCTGGGCTTATCGCCTTTGAGAAAAAGTGGCTATTTAAAATAGTATTGGTAATGTCAAGAACTGAAAACTGTGGGAGACTTTCTATTTTGTAGAACGTTGTATACAATTGGACTGTTTCTTAGTGTGACTTTCTTTGTAACCGACTTCAAGAAAAAGGAGTTTTTTTTTTAATAGTATAAACTAGTGCTGGATTGCGATCCCACTTGATGGTAAACAGTGAAGCAATCGTTGATAGTAAGGCGCACTAGTTTATGAGGAGGCTATTCACCTAAATTATAATCGGACGGGAAGATCAGAGCAGGTAAATTATTCCAGTCCTTCGTTGTACGCGGTATAAACGGCAAGGCGAAAGATTTAAAGGGTTTCAACAACGTAAAGGTGGATATTTGCCGTACGTCGGGTTGTCCGATGGTTTCTACCATCGGAAAACCTGACGTACGGCATCGGTGTTTGTTACCTTATTTTGTCGCTCTTCTGAACAAAGGCCATTCCTTCCATCTTTCGCAGACCCACGCTTCCTCCTTCCAGTTCTGATGAAATCTATGTAATTCGTCCCACCATCTCTTTTATGAATAGGCCGTAAAAGATAAATATTACGAGCAGCCAGTTTGATACTTCATTCCTTACATTTAATTTTCATTTTCAGAAATCAGAAACGTTTATTTCAAGTAGACCATTTACAGGCACATTTGAATGGTCAAAATGTCGGTCAGTCAGAAAATATGAAGCTATATAAATTGCACGTTCCAAAGCGTAGATCTTTATGGAGAAGAACGTGCAAGAAACTCTATAGACACTCTTTTAAATCATATTATGAGTTACATATATAATCTTGGTTACATATTTTTGTCGCTTCATGTGAGCGCAATGTAGATAAATAATGAAAAAAAAAAGTAATTAAAAAATAGAAATTGAAATAAGCAACTGGCAGCTAAGAGAAGATCACTGACGGTGCCCGTTCTCGAGCATGACACGTGCATCAGCCCCACTCAGTTCAACCTTTTTGAAAGGAACTGAATGACCCAACATTGAAGTTTAATATACCATCATGCTATTTTTGACATTTTAATTTTTAATCAATGACATTTTATCTAATGACATTTTTAAATATTTAATCGCTTACATTTAATTTAGTAACCATTGTAATTTGAATTTAATAATTATGAAACTTGTTTTATGGGAAGAATACCAAATAGATATTGTAGATTACCTGATTAATTTAATTTATTTTTGTCTAATTTGAATTTTGTAGCTACTAACATAGTTTTAAGTAAATATTGTTACTCTCTATAATTATGAGTGCAAACTTGAATTAAATGGTATATTATTATAATATACAAGATTAGAACTTAACTGTGACACTTCAGTCGGTAGGGGTCTGAATTCCTTTCCATTCCGCTTTTCCTTTTAAGGATAAAAAAAGGTTTAAGACGTATCACTTAAAACAAGGTAATAAACCAACTCCACATAAAACTGAACACACCTTCCTCCCAATAATTTATTCATAAACATTCAGACTGAAATTTCAAAATAAAACAAGCTGAAACTTGTTCTAGGTCACTATAAAAGTTTAAGGTTTTCTTCGGCTGTGCGCTGAAATTTTCAGGAGTTTCAGTTGGCTATGAGCCAGGTGGAGCGGGTTCACACTTATTTATTATGTGTGCCCGTACATCGGGTTTTTGTACGACATTCTTAAGAGATGTTTATGAATTCAGGGCGTTTTTTTTTTCAAGTATACTGACCGAGGTCAGATTGTATCTGTTGAATGGGGCTTTTATGATGGGTAGCAAAGGCCAGTGGTGAATGTGAACGTCCTTCGAAGGAAAGTAGGCCAATGAACTTGTTTTCTTTAATATTTTTCGGGTTTTTCGTAAATTTTGTACCTAATGAGTTGTATAATATCGTAGTTCTCTACGACATGACCACGACTTCATAAAATTTGTTAGACAACGAAGAAAACTAGAATTTTAACAGTTCCATTGAGATTATGTATGGATTTTCGTAAACATAATAGTAGATTATGTGACTAGGGGATAAAGCAGTGTCTTTAGGTCGCGGGCGGCATGTTGAATTCCGAACGAAAGGAAGGTTGCTAATTTTAATCCCGAACGCTAGTGAGGGATTTATTATATTGTAGCCCAGGTTTCACGCGCGCCTCAAAGAGATGTCAACAAACCGGGCCCAGCAGGACCGATGCCTGCTAGGGCTATGGGGGAAAGTATGAAAGGGATATTCGTGGTTCTAGAACGCAAAAGGCAACTGAAAGAACATATAGGTGTGGTTATAATCAGTAAAAGTCTGACACCTGAGTCAGAAAAAGGTTTTACCTCAAAAAAAAAAACCGAGCTTAATTATGCAATATGAACAATGAAACATGAACAAAAAAAAAACGGTGTGTGCTTAAAACCATACGATACAAGTGAAAGCTTCATCAAAGCGAGGCTTCACCGAATTGTAATCGTGCGGGTAACTTCGGATGACTCGAACCGAACTTACCCGAACGGGCGTTACATAGCCGAGCGTGACAGCGCAGTCTCATTCTTTTTCTTCTTCTTCCTGCCCTTGTATCGTGCTATTTGAGGTCGGCGCAACACTTTTTTCTCCAGTCTATCATTTTCTTTTCTTTCATATTACTCTTCACACCATCCATTCACATGTATACACACTTATAAGTCTTTTAGTTACATGCGTTTCTTTCTTCTTCTTTGCATGACCATACCAAGACAAACGATAAAGACACGGTGCAGTCTCATTCTTCTTCTTCTCATTCAATAGCCATAAATTAAAGTACTCAGTGCGCATCTTGAAAGCACAACAAAATAATGAGCAAAGAATGCCAATGGTTGTAAAATTACCTGATTGTATGGATTAAATATATCATCATCAACATTTCAGCTGAAATACGTCCACTGTTGGACATAGGCTATCCCCAAACGTCGCCATAACGACCAGCCCTGTGCGTCTCGCATCCATCGGTTTCCCGCGACCCTCACCAGATCATCGGTCCACCTTGTGGGAGGCCTCCCAACGCTGCGTTTTTCAGTACGTGGTCCCCACTCTAGAACCTTTTTCTTTCCCATCGACTATTTGTTCTGTGAGCAATGTGCTCTATCCACTGCCATTTAAGTTTGGCAATTCTTCGGACTTCGTCATTAACCTTTTAAATATATAATAGATTTTATAGATTACAATGGCAAAGTTTCAATATTTTCATAATCCCAATAATACTGAAAAGTACCCCTCTGTAGCAACTTATTAAAATACCAATATTCTCCACCAAATTAAATTACAAAATCGTTTCCGAAACCATTTCAATTAAAAACTTGAACTTCTCTACAAACTTTGAGGATTCAAAACTGTTGAAAATGTACCGTACAAATGTCCTATTTGAATTAAACATAAATGACGATAAAACGTATCTTACAAATAGGAACGAAGTTTCTTGCCGGAGCCCCTCTGCATATGTTAGTAGTACTGTATTATGATGGCACTCGATAGGATGTGGTCCTTTTGAGCGAGTTTTTTGGTCCTTCATAATTGATGATGATGATTTCAGCCGAAAGACGTCCACTGCTGGACGTAGGCCTCCCCCAAGTGTCGCAACAATGAACGGTCCTGTGCGTCCTTCATAATTAAAGTGATTAAAATTACCTCTACTGTAAGCTCACTGCAGTTAGGAGCGTTTCTGATTTGGATCTGTTTTCTTTAACTAATAATAAAAATCTCGTGTCACAGTTTATTATTTAACTTCTCTGAAACGACTTCACCGATTTTCCTGAATGTATATATATATTTCTTAGGTCTGAGAATAGGTCGTAGACTATTTTTTAGCCTCCTATCCCCACCTCTCATATTTTCTTTGAATAATTCATAATGTAGAACAGTGTTTGCCGACTTAGCTAGTTAAAACTGTAATAATATTTTTCTACAGGAAGATTCTATTCCCAAGCATAATAAGCATAATCAGCCTTTTAATGTTTTCACTGTTGGGACTCAGGCCTCCTCTCTCCAGGAGAGGGAATGGGCCGTAATTCACCACGCGCGCCCAGTGCGGGTTGGTGAATGTCATATGTCTTCGAATTTTTTGGTTCTAGGACATGCCGGTTTCCTCACGATGTTTTCCTTCACCGTTTTGAGAGCAGTGGTGATGAAATAAATTACACAAAGTAATGCGCCTGGCTGGGTTCGAACCCGCGACCTACAATTCGTAAGTCGGGGCCGTTACCACTCGGCCACCACTGCTCTAAACATTGACAATAATATTTTAACCATGTTTTTTATTGAAATCATCGGCTTTTCACAGTACAATTAAGACCCAAACATGGAATATAAATAACTATATATACAGGGTGGCCGACTCAGACGTATACACTTTAAACTAAAGAAATTTTTTATTCAACTGAAAAGTATCTGATTAAGATACTTTTTTACACTTATGTTAATCAGACTTCGCGATTTTGAATGGATAACAACATTTACCGAATCTTCATCTGTTTACTGGATAAAAATGCGCTCACTGGGTTAACCCAAAGGTTGAAAATTAAAAATGTACTCATATTTATCGGATTTGATCACCATGTATATACATATTTTTCCCATCATATAACAAAGACAATTCCCTATAATCCTTACACAACATTTTGACACACAAAACTGCACCCTCCACTTAAATGTCACAGCCATTTCGCATGACATTATGTCGAGTATTCACAAAATAACGATCGACAAAATGAAACCCTTGCGCGGCAGGTGTATTGGAACCGAACACGAATGACATTATCCCGTGATTCCCCCCCTCTGCATACGAGATGCTTGTGGTTATTTCTTAATGGGTTTCTAACGTACTATTTTGCGTTTTGGGAAACCGGTTTAGTGTCGAGCTTTGCTGTTTAGTGCTTTTGTTTTAGAGGGTATTCGGTGAAAGGATTTTGTTAGGGAGAGAGAAATTTGTGTCGTTGTTTTATTTTGAAATTCCGAATACTGAAATGAAGAGAATGGAGTTGTGGCAGACCGCGAAGGAGATGATAGGGCGACAAATAGATGGGTGGGCTTCCTTAGGAATAATGACTATGCATGCAAGTTTTTTTATTTGCTAACTAAAATACTTTTCAGCTCTGGGGTATGGGATGGAGCTATACTCCCTATATAGCTCCATCCCTTTAAAAGTTAAGTCGTCAAATGTCACGCTATAAGAGCTCGTGGTAGCCCTACCAGGGCACCCCTCCTCTCAAATATGAAAAAAAAATATATCTTCACCTACAACGAAGTTATAAAGCTTCAAAGCTGGTATTATGAGAGAGAAGTTTGACATGGTCTTTGACGTCAAAGGCCATGACACCCATACGGCCGCCATAGAAAACGGCGTCTTGGCGAGAGAGACAAATAAATTTGTTTAAAATGTAGTGTATGTGTAGTGTGTGTGTGTGTGTGTGTGTGTGTGTGTGTGTAGTGTGTGTGTTTGTGTATGTTAGTTATTTTATTTTCTTATTTTTTTTTTTATCTTAGGTGTTTACATGTTGTTTCTACATTGTGTGTATCTGTGTACGTGTGCCAAATAAAATATTTTTCTTTCTTTCTTTTTCTTTAAAATTGTTATATCTCGTTTGCTTTCCTACCGATTTTGATATTGTTTGCACAATTAGTATTCTATTTTTGTATATTTTTTGATAAACTGGTTCATCATCATCATCATCATTTCAGCCGATAGACTGACCGACAAACTGGTTGGTTAATAAATATTTTTTCCATGCATATTTCCTATCATATCCCTGGTTACTTATGTCCTTTGTCGACTGTAGAAAAGAATTCAGTAATGGTAATTTTCATGCAATTTTTTTTGGTCGTATTATTCACACCATAGAAATATAAAAAACAGGAGAAGTGGCAAGGGGGCGTGTGCATGTCCCCGCGACTTGCGCAAAAACGGCATACACGGGCAAATGGCCGTCAGTTATAAACTTGGGAGATTCGCGATACGTGATCGTAAACAAATTTAAAATGCCGTGTTGTGCAGTGGTTTCGTGCAAGAACCGAAGCGATAAGAGAAGCCTGGGTCATCACGGAATCTCTTACCATATGTAAGTACAAGTTTAATACTATATTTATCTTTAAAATCAGTAAAAACAACAAATCTTCTAATATCCCTTGCTGCTATTACGTTATTTTTGTTTTCAAATGTCAAGGCGACTGTATTACTCTTACAGTAAATACATTGCTCTTTAACCACTACCAAATTGTAACGCTCAGCAACTGAACCAGCAATGTAAAAATAACATAACGATACTTTATCAATGCGGTGTATTTCATAATACGGCCGCTGTTAGTTGCGGTGAGTTAATGATGTGCCTGTATGATCTACTATTGTAGACTATCGACCATAATATCGATTGGTTGGATATCCGAAGTGAAATAATGTAAATATTTTTATTTATTTTGATTATTTTATAGAGTAGTAAAGAAATACGCAAGCAACTGTCGTAAAGTAAGTTAGTTAAATTGTAAGTTAATAGTCGAAGGACTATTTTTTGGTTTCAGATATCGTATCTTATGCCTTATCTTCGTGTTATTTCCTTACTTATTTCTGATTTTGATATTTTAAGTTCCTTCTTAAAGTCTTCAAAAGTTTCGAATTCGCTACAATAACGGGCATGATTCAGATTTTAATAACGACTTTTGCTTAAAATAAGGCAACATGTTCTAGCTCTTTATTTGTTCTCTTTATTTAACAAGCTCTGTACTGTTTTTTTCTAATAAAAGTCTTACATGGTGAGGTTTAGCAGTAACTTAATTTTAAGTTCCTTCTTAAAGTCTTCAAAAGTTTCGAATTCGCTACAATAACGGGCATGATTCAGATTTTAATAACGACTTTTGCTTAAAATAAGGCAACATGTTCTAGCTCTTTATTTGTTTTCTTTATTTAACAAGCTCTGTACTGTTTTTTTCTAATAAAAGTCTTACATGGTGAGGTTTAGCAGAAACTTAGGTAAAATGATAACTAAAATGCTATTTTATGTTTTCAGTTTCCCGAAAGACGCAATTTTAATAAAGCAATGGATTGATGCCACTGGAAGGCCACCTAATTGGTTCCCTAAAAAAATATAGTACCATATATGCTCAATTCACTTTCAACTAGAAATGCTTTAGTCTCTAAAAAAAACGCAGTCTTTTTGAATGGGCAATCCTTAAATTAAGACTAGACCTTATTTTTGTAGAAGTGAGTTACAATTTTTTTTAGTAACTGAAAGCTTTTTCATGTAATAATTCATAATATAAGTTATTAAACTTTTCAGGATTTTAAAGAACCAGGACACGCACTTGGCCGGTTTTTAGTATTTGATATTGACGTTCTAAAATGCCGTATATAATGGCCTAATGCGGGTAAATTGTTAGAGTTTTTGGGTTTTATGAAAGCTAATTTTATTATTCTATTATTAATATATTATTTTCTGGACATATTGATTTTGTTTTTGGGACCCAAAAGAAATAGCACAACAAAAAATGAACAAATCGATAACTTTTCTATTTAGTCAATCACTAGCGTAAATGTAAAATAAATTGCTTTTGCATAGCACATCGACATTTAATGTGTGCGTAAGTTGTAGGTGCATGGAAAATACACGCTGTTTTTAGGAACGTAAGGTTTATAATTGACTGTGTAGTATGGACTGATTTATTAATTGTGGATGTGTGCGCGACTGCATAACTATTGCTGCATGTGTAGTAGTGTCGGCGGTAGTAGGGGAAACTGGAGACATCGTGTTCCGGTACATTTTTTACTACATAACATATCTCCTCCTTTCTTATATCTATGATTCACACACACAATATCGTCATCCTTCACACTCAAACTTCACACACCGGGGTGAGTGGCACACTGCCATGTTTTTTTTTCTGAAACCAGCGCCAATTCAAAATTATCTAGTTTTATTGTAATTTTTTCTCGTATTTTTGCTATTATTTTGATTTTTTGCAAGCTAAGTATATATTTTTGTGTATTATTTTTTAACAATTAATGAACACATAATTATATGAAAAGACAAAAAAGGAAACAGAAATATAGAAAAAAACAACAACAACAAACAGAAAAAAAGGGAAAATGATGATGCTTATTTCTATTGAAATTTCATCCAGCATACCTGAGAAAGGAGAGCTGGAAAAAAAGAGACCTAAACACCGTGTGTGTTTTTTTTTGGTCTGGCTATATTAAGAGGTCTGGCTCTTGTGATACAGGATATCCTAGTACAAGAGCTAGCACCACTGATTGATTTATTTATTCACAAGCACTTGTACAACATTACAGAGGATGTTTGTGTCTATAGTGTGTTTAATAAATTATGAAATACTCAAAGTCATCAAAAATACTCATAAAAACCATTTTCATACAATTCAGCATCTCATCATCCCCATCTTGACAAATATTCGACTTTAAAAAAGGAAAGTTTAATCACCACTGAATGCTTTTCACCTAATTCTCACTTGGAACGAATAATTTATCCTCAGTGTCGCATCCTTAATGGAATATTCAAGTTGCAGGGTTGCTATCACCAAAATTACGAAGACAATGGATAAAAGAATCTCCCATTTTTTCTTCTAAAATGTTTGTGACAACTTTTTGATTAATCTCTTGAAGGAACATACAAATGAATACATTATTATATCTGTGGTGACACGAATGAATTTTGTTCAGGGAAAATAAGGTGCTATGTGTTTTGTGGAATAGATGTAATGTTTTTTCAGGGTTTCGTATCCGAAGAGTGCCAATGTGACCCTAGTACTAAGCCTCCGCTGGCCGACTGTCTGTCATCGGGCTTTATCTCATAAGCCGTAAGAGGTAGTGTCGAAATTTTCACAAAATGTATATTTCTATTGCCGCTCCGGCAACAAATAATCTACATTAAAATAAAATTAAAATCAAAGGGGGTTCCCATACAAGAAACGTTATTGTGTCGTAAATAACACAAATATCAATATTAACGTGAAAATACTATATATACGGCGTAAATGTCGTCGAATTCTCATATTAGTTTTATAATTATACTTCTAGGCAATTATGTTGAACTACACTTCTGGACACATCTATTGGCCTACCTTGTATTTTCAGTTTCGTTTGGTCCTAGCTAAAATTTTATATTAGGTCGAGCAAAAAGTTTTTATGCAGTTTTGAACCTGGCACATTCACAATTTCATTCAATAGTCTTTTTTTGAATTTCGAACACAGAATTTAAAGAAACAAAAGACAATTTGGAGCCTGTTTGTTGATATCAAACAATCGAATACTAAGAAAACTTGGTTTTATTGGTTTACTTGGATTTAATTCTTGAAAAAGTGATTGATATCTTTGGTTTTGCAACAAACATTACTTATTCTTAACATTAAGGTGAGGTTCTATCAATAATCTATGGATACTTCACCTGAAGTCGCCGCCCAAGCTGTGGCACTTATTCAGGCCGGACACAGCCAAAGAAACGTGAGTGCTCAACTTAATTTAAGTCGATCTGCGGTCCGAAATGTTTATCGGAGGTACCTAGAGACTGGCGGCTTTGTTCGTCGCCAAGGAAGGCCACGATCTCGGGTCACAACTGAAAGGCAGGATCGATTCATCGTGACGACCAGCTTGAGAAATCGTCACCTTACCTCCATTGAGATACAAAACCAACTTCGCGACTTCCACGGAGTATTTGTGAGCGCTCGAACTGTTCGGAGAAGGTTAAAAGAACGCGATATGGTACCACACAAGCCAGCTAATGGGCCCAAACTAACGCGAGCCCACCGAACAGCGCGCCTTCATTTCGCACGCAGTCATTTAAATTGGACACAGCAAGATTGGAGCCGTGTACTCTTTTCTGATGAGTCTAAAATTGTGTTTCATGGCAATGATAGAAGGAAGAAGGTCTACCGACGTAAGGGAGAGCGTTTCGCACAATGCAGCTTTGAAGAGAGGGTTGCTTATGGCGGTGGCTCATGGACTGTCTGGGGCGGTATATCCGCGAGCGGCAAAACTCAACTTGAGGTTGTTACAGGACCACGGCTGCCAACATTAAATGCTGAAAGGTACATTCGTGAGTGTTTAGAACCTCACGTGATACCATACGCGGACTATGTGGGCCCAAATTTCCTTTTTATGCATGATAATGCAAGAGCCCATGCGGCCGGCATCGTCAGGGAATATCTTCGGGATGTGAACATCACAGTTATGGACTGGTCAGCCAGAAGCCCAGACATGAACCCCATTGAGCACATGTGGGACGAGCTAAAAAGACGTGTTAGGGCTCGTCAGCCAGTTGCCCAGACGATGCAGGAGTTGAAAACTGCTATAGAAGAGGAATGGGAGATGATCCCTCAAAATTTCATAGAGCGGTTGATAAACTATGCCTAATCGTATGAGAGCTGTGGTAGATGCCCATGGAGGCAACACGCGTTATTAAATTAAACCTTTATTTGATAAAACATGTTTTTTATTCAAAAATCAATTGCCTTTAACAAGGTGCATATCCGACTTGTTAGGCGTAGCTCCATGTCGTATGGTATTCTGAATTCAAATTTAAAACAATACGATCGAAAAAGATGGTAAAATGTATCAGGTTTAAAACTGCATCAACAGTTCTTGTTCAATCTAGCAATCATATTTCGGTAGGGGCCATCGAAACCTAAACTCTAAGGTGGGCCAATAGATGTGTCCAGAAGTGTACTTACTATCGTAAAAGTAGGTTACTCCATGCAAACTTTCCACCTTCATTTCAATCCCTTAAGAGGTTTTTTTTTTAGGTGGGAAATCATCTAATGACATCTCCCGCCCTTGGGTGGCGCGTGAGCATCTCAAACTTTTACTGAATAAAACCCACGCCTGTTCCTTCTTTACCGTCGTTCCAGGGCCCTGGGGTTCTCTTTCGCATCACCCATGGCCCCAGTAGGCTTCGACCCTGCTGGGCCCCTACGGGTTTGCTGACATCTTGAGGCGCGCGTGAAACACTACGCGCCGTCTACGACTTGGGCTCGGTTTTTGATAGCGAGCTACCCATTGTTCGTCGTCCGCAATCCCGCGCAAATTTCGGAAAATCTATAACATCATAAAAGAGACTTCTGTGTAAAATTTCAGCGTTCTAGGTTGGGTTCGGGCTAGGTCTTGATCAGTCGATGAGTGGGTCAGAACCTTGCCTTTTATACACCACAAATTTTTAATTAGTACAAAAATACTTAAGTAGCTTATTAGAAAAGGTCTTTATATTATTTCAGTAAAGTCTCAATAAATAATATTCATAAACAGCAAAGTTATTAGCGTTTGTTTATATTCCAAAATGTCACTCAATTTATGGAAATATTTTACAGACTATTGATTATGAATGAATAAATGACGATCAAAATGGAAAAACACTGCGTGTAGTATTTTCTAGTAGTAATAATTATTGTTATGAATGATTGATTCTATTATGAATTTAACAATTATGACAAATTTTTGTGGACAATTTTGGGATTTCGTTTCTTTTACTTTTGACTACAAAAATATGGTCAGTAACAGGTACGGATAGAGCCCCCATCTTTTTTTGTACTAATTCAAAAATTGAGGTGTATATATGTACAGATAAAGGCATTATTTACAAACCCTACATCATAATATTATTTCAAGAAAACAAAATACAAACCAGTGATATTGCAGGCATCTGAGCACCAACGAGTTTATTGGAAATTCTTCGATGGCGAGTTCCAGCAGTCCATTGTGATCATCGAGTATAAATTTTATGGATGTCACAGGATTATTAGAAATATCGCTTAACTTTTTTTAATGGAATTTTATGAAATCCATAATCATTTATGTAACAGAACACCGTAAGTTTGATAAATAGCGAACAACGACTGTAAATATGTAAGCTGATTGGTTGATTTGAACGTTTTGCACTAATTGTGGTCTAACCATCTTTTGATAAAGCAGAAAAAAATGAGAAACAGCACTTGGCTCCGGCACCCTCGCTTACGGCTCGGGAAAATTTCGCCTCGGTCGCAATGACAGAGTTACTGCATTTGTACCAAAACGTATAATTTCTCTGATTTGTCAAAACAAGAAATAAATAAACGGAGGCTGCCCGGCGACTCGTGAAGGCTGCGCAGTGACCAGCTTGATATGATAAATACAATAAATGGCGTCGGGGGCGACCTGGCGCACTTTTCCGCACTAGTGCGAAAAACAGTGAATTGCGTGTCTAAAAGCGTTTGGGGTAGTAGTGAGTTTTTGAGTAAGTGTATTGAAAAATAATTCGTTGTACCTATGAGTATAATATTCAAGTTACCAACCGTCCCTAATAGACAAGACTTGTTTTAATGATATAAACTCGTGCTTGACTGCGATACCACCTGATGGTAAGCGGTGATGCAATGATGCAATTACCCAT
Source organism: Mythimna impura (assembly GCA_905147345.3). Taxonomy (NCBI): domain Eukaryota; kingdom Metazoa; phylum Arthropoda; class Insecta; order Lepidoptera; family Noctuidae; genus Mythimna; species Mythimna impura. The sequence continues at coordinate 3,486,557 of LR990349.1, forward strand.
TATCTTTTTTCTTTTTTTCTTTATAGGTTCGCGCTTGACCGCTATGTCATCTGATGGAAAGCGACGATGCGGTTTTTTACAAAAACTAGGCTTTTCGCGAAAAATCGATGTTGCCAATAACCCTGCCACTTCGATATTATTTATCAATAATATCGAAGTGGCTGGGTTATACAACGCATACAGTGGAACAACTAGTGTTTTATGAGAATTTATGGCGTGATAAGTTTGCGGTGCAGTAGATAAGAAGATGCTCTTCAGTTTCATGATGAAATGAGAGCATTCTATAATGTGGTACTAAAATGCGTTGCGCGTAAGTTGGGTCGTATAATTTAATAGATGGTTTTTAGTGTCAATATTGTTTGAGAGAATGCGGTTTTTAATATTCATATGGCTAATATTTAAACTTAGTTGATAGCTATGTTATTAAACATACATAACTTATCGTTCTGGATCCTACTGACAAATTTAAGGGAAATGGTTATTTTTTTATTGGTTGCTCCATACTTTTGGTCGAGTTATGTGATCAGAAATGTATGGAGTAACTGTTTTTTTGCAGGGTTTCGTATCCAAAGAGTAAAAACTCTATTACTAAGACTCTACTGTCCGTCATTCTGTCACCAGTCTGTATCTCATGAACCGTGATAGCTAAACAGTTGAAATTTTCACAGATTATGTATTTCTGGTGCGGTTAAAACAACAAATACTAAAAACAGAATAAAATAAGTATTTAATTGGGGCTTCCATACAATAAACGTGACTTTTTGGCCGGTTTTTTTTGCTCGTTACTAATAATAGTTACAATAATATAGTGTCTAATGTTGTATAGATAATGGTATGAATCGCTTTGCGCGACTCGCACTTGGCCAGTTTTCTTTTTGTTTAATTTTGTTTTGGGAATATTTTTTTTTTTTTACCCATTAAAGATTTTCAACCATATAAATTTCGCCCTATATAACGCTACTACAATAAAATGATAAAGCTTTTCTTCCACAATAGTCTTAAAAAACTTACACAATAAATTTCCTATTTAAATCCGCACCGTCACCAAACAGTTTCTTCAAACGTGGTGACCCTACTCCACCTGACGTCAGACCTTAATACTTTAATAAGAAAGTAGGTGGCCACCTTTCCTATATCAAGTGAGATATAAAAAAGTTTAAATAGCATTTCTGTGTTCAGGGGAGTCATCAGCCTCTGATTTACATTGCTACTTTATGATTTCTGCGGGGTCCTGATTATGATGAGTTAATTACGATTTAGTAAGAGGGGAGAAATGGCGGATTTTTTTAAATTATATTTAGAGTTCCATCCATATTAATGTCGGCTAAAACGGGAAACCCTTATAGGATCACTTTGTTGTTTGCCTGTCTATCTGTCAAGACCCTTTTTATCAAGAACACGGGGAGTTATGAAGCTGAAATTAATATTAAATACTCGGATCTGATACCCCAAGTAAATTACTACTTGGAAAAGATCATACTTCGAAGTCAACGCAATCTAAAGATAAGGCCATTTATTTATTTATTTATTATATCATTTTTGTACACACATTATATTGGAAGAAGATACAGTAATAAAAACAAAATGTAGTAATTCCGTTTAGACGCATATTTTTCCACTGGCTAGGAAAACAAATTCTATAATGTACTTTTCGTTGACTTGTCCTAAAATTTGGCACGATGCATGGTCTCATTGCAAAAGTAAAGGGAAAAGTCTGAAAACTGTAAATTTGTAGTACGTCACAAAAAATATACTTTTTTCGATTCGGTATAATCTTTGGGATTAGATTCAGGAATTGAAATATTTACATAGGTAAGTTTGTACGAAACCCTTCATGAGTTCGATTTGCACTTGGATGGTTTCTTTTTCAAGGGTTTTATTTCCAGTTACTGTCAAAAAAATCTTGAAATTATACGAAAAAATATTTTTCAAAATGAAAATAAATAACTCTGAAATTTGAAACCTACAGCTATGACGTCATTGCGTTTTGGAAACACATTCATTATGCGTACAGCTAAGGAGTGGCTGCCGGAGTCTGTGTTTCCTGATAGCTACAACCTAGGGGTCTTTAAGTCAAGAGTGAATAGGTTACTTTTAGGGAAGCGTGCTCCATCGTCGACCACAACATCACTTACCATCAGGTGAGATAGTGGTCAAACGCGAGCTTAAATAGGTATAATGAAAAAAAAATAAAAATAATTTGATACCTGAAAAAAATGAAATTGTCTTTTGTAACCAAAGCTATGCAAACTATTCAACCAATTCAAACAATCGAACTATAAAATTCATCTTCATTACGCTCTATTGTTCCCAATCCGATATTACTAATCAAAAGTCCAACTTTCAGCCTGAACAGTCAAAGCTACGTTTTAGCCAATCAGCAATAACGTACCCGCCCCGACCCCCCAACTCGCCGCGTTCGCCACAACTGATTGAAATTCCATTATTATCCATCCCTGCGGTAATAGTAAATCTATATAACTCGGATTTTTCGTATCAGAGGCCTTTGAGTCCCCCGCTCTTTGTAGTTGGAGGATTTACTTGGATTAAACCAATGACGGATAGGAAGTGTAGGAATGTTGAAGTGTTGAATTAATTTTTGGAATGCCTGTTAGTTTTGTGGGTATGGGTTTTTGTTTTATAGCAAGGGATTTGTGAGCTTTGTATTTGAAATTAATGGTTTTGACATTCTTGTGTCGTTTTCTTCGCCTGAAAACACTTTTAACTGGAATTAAAACTTAACAGATTAGTTAATAATGGTAAAATATTAATATTATTGTTTAACAAAGTAAATAATTTAGGTGTCTTCAAGGCTAGAGTGAAAAGGCTCTTAATAAACTAGTGCGCCTCACCATAAACGATTGCAGCACTACTTACCATCAGGTGGGATCGCAGTCAAGCACTAGTTTATAACAATTAAAAAAAAGTGATTTAAAGATATTTAAAAACTATGTATAAAAACTTTCTTAGATTTTACTCCCAACGAAAACTATTTTTAATTTGGGAAATCATCAAATGACTTTACCCGTTCTGAGTGCAGCAAGAGACAGTGTCAAATTTTGACTGACTAAAACCCACAGTGTTCCCTCAGTTGCTCTTTACGAGGGCCACGGTAACTCTTTCGAACAATTCCAAAAAGAAAAAAAAAATATGTGAAAGAATAACTGCGATATGAACTAGTGTCTTTGCCTGTTCTTCTCATTAAACTGTCCAAAATTTTATAATCTTGGATAGTTCACCGATTCTAACGTAATTTATAAATAGTGGAATGTGTAAAATTTGCGGCTCGCAGTACTGAAACGCTACGATGAAAGTTTTCTCCACAAAGAGAACAACACTATCGATACTTCCGAACAGGTATTTTTAGTGTACTCTTTATTGGAAATAGCTGGTAAAATAAGTGGAAATATTTTAGATACTCAGCCTTCCATGTCAGATGGAACATTATATAATATCTTTATAGATTGGTTTTTGCATTAACTTATGGAGTAACTTAGCCCGGTTGGGCCCGGATTCATTATTTCAGCCGAAGGACGTCCACTGTTGGACATAGGCCTCCCCCAAGTGTCTCTACAATGAATGGTCCTGTGCGTCTCGCATCTATAGAATTCCCGCGACTCTCACGGAGTCATTGGTCCACCTTGTGGAAGCCTTCCAATGCTGCGTCTTCCGGTGCGCGGTTGCCACTCTAGAACCTTTCGGTCCCACTGACAATCCGTTCTACGAGCAAGTCTCGCTAAGCTTAAGTGGCAGTGAGCAGGGCACATTGTTCGTAGAACGGACCCGGAATGTTTAACTTAAAATGCGTTAAAATGTTTAAAATTTTAGAGCCAATGTCAGACTTTTACTGATTAAAATCCACCTGTGTCCGTCAGTTGCCCTTTGCGTTCCGCTACTAAAGTATCCTTTTCAGAAATTTCGCGGTGGCATCAGCTGTACTAGGCCCCTACGGTTTTGCTGACATCTCTTTGAGGCACACGTGGCTAATTACGCGCTATCGACGATTCGGTCTCGGACATTACCGGACGTCCCGACGGCGAGCGACGGGGAGGTTATAGATATCAGGAAATACAGACTCCGCCAAGAAATTCCACTCCTTAGCTGTACGCATAACGAACGTGTTCCCAAAACACTTTGTACGTATGGGCGGGATGTCCACCATGTACCGGTGGCGCAAAGCCGTACGTCTTGTGGTCTGATGATGGAACGGACTTGGCGAGATTAAATTGTGCAATTCCAATGCACACTCCCCGAAATGTTAACAATAGAAAACTGACAGGCTAGCATCTCGACGTCGATGCTCAAGACTTTGGAGTTTTGACTTAACAAGTGCATCATTGCTGATGATCTTCTTGGTTTGCTTCTTAATCGACTCCAGTGCATCAAGCTGGTATTTGGCAGACCCATCTCAAAGATGAGAGCAGTACTTCATACACGATCGAATTTGCGCGTGATCAGCTGTTCCGGCGTGAAATACCGTCTTACCTGTGCTAAGATCCCCAATTTTCCAAAGTAACCCAGTTAAGCTTTTGCGTTGATGTAGGAGCCGAAATTGAGGGTAAACGACAGCGTTACTCCAAGATGGGTGGTTGAGAGTCTCCTGTGGCAGCGGCTGGAGCCTGGTGCGTGAGGTTGTCTGTTCCCTCATACTTGTGGCCATGCTACTTATCATCATCATCATTTCAGCCAAAAAACGACCACTGCTGGACATAGGCCTCCCAAGTGTCGCCACAATGAACGGTCGTGTGCGTCTCGCTTCCATTGGACTCCCGCAACCGTTACCAAGTCATCAGTCCACCTTGTAGGAAGCCTTCCAACGCTACATCTTCCAGTGGTCGTGGTCGCCATTCCAGAACCTTTCGGCCCCAACGGCCATCCGTTCTGCGAGCAATGTGCCCTGCCCATTGCCACTTAAGTTTGGCGATTCTTCGTGCTATGTCGGTGACCTTGGTTCTCCTGCGGATATCATAATTCCTGATTTGATCACGCAAGGAAACTCCGAGCATAGCCCTTTCCATTGCCCTTTGGCTGACTTTAAGTCTACTACTAATATTATAAATATGAAAGTTTGTATGAATGAATGTATCGATTTATGGATGTATGGATGTTTGTTACTGTCTTTCACGCCCTACTGAATGGATTTCGATGAAACTTGGTACACGGGTAGATCATGTCCTCGAATAGCATATAGAATAAAATATACTTTTTATTCCCGGAGAATATTCTCTTGGGATAATTTCTACTATCACGAACACTATTCACGGGTGAAGCCGGTGTCATCAGCTAGTTAAATAATAAATTTAACTCTTGTAAAATGTTCGGGATCCAAAGACAACATTTAAATTAGCTAGAAAAACGGCCGGTTGAAGAATAATAGTGTATAAGTAGACAAGGATGGTTTGGTACTCCATTGCGTGGAAATATTAAAGGAGAGAGGCGAAGCTCTGTCCCGTACTTGGAAAAAGAATAACACGCCAGACCCTTTCATAATTTTAGGACTATAAAAGATACTTTGTGAAATGCATGTAGAGCTGGGTCTGAGAGTGACAGATAGGCGGGTGATATAGCGGGTTTAAATAGGATTTATGTTTTCATTTTTATAAGTTCTTTTTTATTTAATTTATTTTTTATTTTATAAGCTTTATAAACATAATAATATAATAATATTCCCCAACTTTCACACAACGCCATCTAGTCCCAAACTAAGCAGAGCTTGTGGTATGAGCACTAGAAGACAGCCGATAAACATACTTATATATTTCTAATTATATACTTTTTATAGATAAATTACACCCAGACATAGAACAAATGATCGGGCTCATTACACAAACATTTGTCCTGGGTGGGAATCGAACCCACGACCTCCGGCATAGCGTATATTTTTACGACTTACGTAGAAGGCGTGTGACAGCGTTGCGTATGTTTCTAAGTCATCTGTTTTCAAGCAAATTCAAGAGTATAGATGTCATAATGCGTAGCATACGTGGGCTCAATTTGTCTTTAGCTTTAACATTTTTCACAAATCATTCAACAATCCTTAATAAGACGCTTACAGTCGAACCTAAGCTTAACATGCATAAATTTTGCACTGAAAATACACCCGGGGAGACGTCTCAACTATTTACCTCACAGAATCTGTCCGACGAAAATAAAAATGAGGCAGAATATTTTAAATTTAAAAAAGGCACCGGCGAACTTTTAACAGTTGTCGTTTTGGTGAAATATTTACAGTCATCTAGCTTCGAGAGGGAAGTAGGGCCACTGGCTTTATGGATACTTCAATTTGACAAGTTTCAACCCAGTTTCTGCTTAGTAAATGTTCGTAAAAATATTGTGACTTTTCAAACACTCTTTGATTGGTCGAATGAATTTTCAATAGCCAATCATACACATTTGTATCCAGAAACAAGGTGTTAGTGTGTCTCGTTTCCACGCCACAATCGCGTTGGCAAGTTGTCTCTTCGAGGAGTGGTTAGAGAGGCGCCAGGGCTTTCTTAGTTTCCGCCTGACGCAGGTCCTCACCAGATATGACCAGTTTAAAAGGTTTCCGTTCTGGATTTTCGGATCCTACAGGACAAGGCGGAGCATACGGTGGAAGTCCCCCTCGCTTGGAGCACCGCCATGTCCTCGTGGAGACGGTGATGGTGGCCGCGATCTTTCTCGTCCAGTCCTGGTTAGGGCCATAATTTGGAGGGAGCAGGGCTAGGAAACGGTTACTTCCTCCTGCAAAACAGTAATCCAAGCGAAAGAAATGATTGAAATTATGAGGGAACGGACATCCGTCACGCCCCAGCCGCCGGCGAGACGACTTCGGAGTCGGAAGTAGCTGGGCAATTCCGTACCTTAGACGCGGATTTATGCAATTGTCGGTGAGCAATGGGTAGCCATCTGTTGCCATCTGGCTGCCAGTCGACAGCGCCTAGTGCTCTATGCATGCCTTAAAGAGATGTCAGCAAAACGGATGGGCCTCAGTAAGGCCGATATCTGCAAGGGCTGCGGGAAAATTTAAAACAGTTATCATAGACGTAGAACGTAAAAGTCAAATAAAAGTATATCCCTCCTTGAGTCGTACTCCTCAATGCTGAGGGTCGTGACCTCCCTGCTTCATCACTTTCATTCCAACGATATTCATCCATCTGTTTCTGTCTCTGGCGGTGTGAAGGGCATTGTATAGCGTAGAGTCAAGAGCGGTCCGCACCGCAGTGGATGGGAAAAGGCCTCGTGGACCTGCGTCCACTTTGCCGGTCACGATGAGTCTTTCGAGGTTGCCACTATCTTTCCTTGGAATGTCACCGGAGTATTGTAGAATCTTGTGTAGACACTCTGACGACAACCGCGAGCAGGTTTTGAGTTCTCGCAATATGGATACGTTGGTCCGAAATGCTGCCCAAGGTATACGGAGCATCCTTCTCCAGCACCACATCTCAGGCGTCCATACGTTTGTGGTCTGCAGCTTTTAGCGTCCAAGTCTCGGCGTCATATGACAAGATCGAGAAGACCAGGGCATTGCATGAAAGAATATAGGTTTTTTTTTTTATTCATATAAACCAGTGCTTGACTGCGATCCCACCTGATGGTAAGCAGCGATGCAATCATTGATGGTGAGGCGCACTAGTTTATTAAGAGCCTATTCACTCTAGCCTTGAAGACGCCTAAATTATAGTTGGACGGGAAGACCGCAGCAGGCAAATTGTTCCAGTCCTTCGATGTACGCTATATAAACGACGAAGCGAAACGCTTAGTCCGGACCGTTGAAGTTTCAACAACGTAAGGGTGGATACTCGCCGTACGTCGGGTTGTCCGATGGTAGAAAGGAGATGGCGGAATCAAGTCATGCAATTCCCGCGCACACTCTCCAAAATGCAACCTGTAAAATACCGATAGGCTGGCTACCCTGCGCCTGTGCTCGAGGCTTTGTAGATTGGACTTAACCAAATCTGGTTCCCCAATTAGCCTCTTCGCACGCCTTTCCACTGAGTCCAAAGCTGCTAGATGGCATTTTGCAGCACCAGCCCATATGTGACTGCGGTACTCCACACACGATCGGACCTGTGCTTTATATAACATTAAAAAAGAAAGAAAAAACTTTAGAAGCTGTCCCGGTGTGAAGTACCGTCGGACCTTTGCAAGAACGCCTAGTTTACTAGCAGCTACCTTGGCTTTGGACTCAATGAACCGCCCAAAATTGAGGTCTGAGGAAATTTCAACTCCCAAGAGCTGAAGGCGGTCGGTGCACTCCAGAGATACATTCTGAAAAGCAGGAGCCAAGGCGAACGGACTCCTTTTGGCGGTGAACAGACACGCTTGTGTTTTGGCGGCGTTGAATCCTACCAGATTGGTTTCGCCCCACATGGAGACTGCCTGAAGTGAGACATTCGTACGCTCTACCATAGCCTCTCGTTCGGATCGGATTAGCTCCTTACTAGCCCGAGCACCTGGCAGGTATCTCTCTACAACTGTGCTATCATCTGCATACCCATAGATACCGGGCATCAGCAGATCGTTAATATGCAGCAGGAAAAGAGTTGCAGAGAGAACTGACCCCTGAGGAACTCCGGCATTGGTCGTCATGGGCTCTGATGAGCATCCATCGACAACAACTCGGAGAAACCGTTCACTCAGGAAGTCTTTTACCCAGTTAATCAGACCAGGGGAAATGCCGTACGCTGGAAGCTTACTCAAAAGGCTGGCATGCCATACCCTGTCGAAGGCCTTCGAGACGTCTAAGGAGACAGCAATCGCTTCTCCATTCTTCTCAAGGGCCTCGCCCCACATGTGAGTGGTATACACTAGTAGGTCCCCAGTAGACCGATTGTGGCGATACAAGCGCGTCAATACAGGAGACAACTCGGGCGCACATGCCTTGAGAACTATTGCTGGTATACCATCTGGTCCACTAGCTTTATTCACGTCTAGACGACACAGTGCTCTCAAAACTTCTTTGTTTCTTATGCGAACCTTGGGCATTGAGGTGTTGCAGTGAGGTAGAGTTGGTGGAGTAGCACTGCTAGTGTCAAGACGAGAGTTATGGGCGAAAAGAGATGCAAAGAGACCTGCTTTCTCTCTCGCCGTGTGAGCCAGTGTTCCATCAGGCTTAACCAGCGGAGGCAATTTGGGCCTACAGAAGTTCGCTTCGACCGATTTGGCAAGGGACCAGAACGCTCTGCTACCGGACGGCTGTGCAGAGAGCTTTGTGCCAATATGGGTAATGCGGTCGAACCGAGCCTTCTTTAGTGCCTTTTTGTAGGACTTGGCAGCATGGTTGAAAGCTCTCTTCTTTGAGCTCAGATCCGGAGCTTTGCGGTCACGAGCGTCAACCCAGGCGAGAAACGCCGAATGCTTACGCTCTTCAGCTTGAACGCAATCGGCGTTGAACCATGGGCGAGCTGAGCCTCCGATGGGTACGTCTCTATAAGGGATGAAAAACTCCATAGCTTGACGTATCACATCGGATATAGCATCCGCACAGCTCGACGGACTTTTAGAAGAGAAGCAGACCTGCTGCCAAGGATAAGACTCAAAGAAGTGCCGCATCTCATCCCATTCTGCTGACCTGTAACGCCATATTCTCCGTTCACCGCGTGAGTCGCAGTCAGGTGGGGAGAAGCACGAAACAGACTTCACCAGACAGTGATCTGAAGTTCCAAGTGGTGAAGAAACTGTTACAATACATCTGTCCGGATCGGTGGTCATCAGAAGGTCTAAACAATTGGCAGTATGACCAACTACATCAGGCACCCTAGTCGCTTGCTCAACCAGCTGGGAAAGGCCCATCGATACTGCAAAGTTTCGCGCTTCTCTCCCAGCGTAGTCGGTCTTCTGGTATGGGAAAAGCCAGTCTTGGTGGCTGGCGTTTAAGTCCCCCAAAGCGACGAGCTGCGCATCAGGGTGCCGATGCAGAGCCTTATCGGCGGCCTCACTGAGGTGGTCGAAGAGCCGATTCGTCTCCTGATCACCGCTGTGCGATCGGTAGACACAGGCATAAACAATTTTGTCCATACCAGTGTCCACCAACAGCCATAGCGTAGAGAAATTTGGGTCTTCAAGGTGACGGAGACGCTGGCAGCAGATGTCATTACGGACGTACACACAGACCCCGGCACGCTGCAGGAAATGATGCTCCGGTGAGTATCCCGGGTAGTTGAGGTACGCCGTATCTGACGGACATCTAATTTGGGTCTCCGTCAAGAAAAGCAAGTGTGGCTTGTCAGTCTCAAGATGGTGGTGGACCGCATCGATATTGGAGTGCAGCCCTCTAATATTAGAAAGGTGCACTTGAAATGAGAGGACGTGCATCCGCTGTTGACACTTGCCTTTCTTTTTACCTTTCATTGTTTTGTGTGTGGAGTGAATAGGAGAGATGGAAGATGACAGTTGAGCGAGGTGATGCGATGTTAAACCCAACAACACAACCAGAGTTGCTGTGCCAATGGAGGGTTGATCTGGAGACTGCGGGGACGCCCGAACCCCCCCAGGGATCGCCATCGGGTCCTCTCGCCCGGTCGCCAACCGGCACGATGGGGCCACCCTGGGGTTTTTCGCAGTTGGCGGGGCAGCCTTTCGTGTGTGGCTGGCACACTACTTGGGCCCCCAACTACCTACGGTCGGCCAGCGGAGCACCGTGCTTCGGATCCCGCTACCCTCCACGATCAAACGTCCGACACAACAATAGCTGGTGCATCATACCCGGTATACATCACAACACAACTGCTCAGACCCATCTTCCACCATACGGCTTCACCAGACATCACGCCGGAACACGACGAATCGCTTGGCGGCATGGCTTTGTCTGGTGGGTGGTAACTTTTAAGCCGGCAGCCGATGCTATGGCCTACCACCGTATTTACTGCTCGTTTAGCACTACCCAGGGGACACGTGTAGGGTGGTCAGAACTAAGTAAATCCTACGGACGCAAGCAGTTCATCCCCCAGGTGGGTGTGTGAAATATGATTTAAAAGAGTGTTCATGGAGTTTCTTGCACGTTCTTCTCCATTGAGATATACGCTTTGGAACGTGCAATTTAGCTTCACTTGTTTTTTTTTGACTGACCGACATTTGTTAATTCAAAAGTGCCTGTAATTGGTCTAAAAGTTTGACACGCCTTCACTGTAGAGCGCGAGAAGTCATCTGCCCCCCTAGCCAAGTTGCAAACGATAAATGTGAACGCTTAGTAATCTCCAATAGATTTTTAACTTTATACCTAGGAGCATAAAGTTGAAAATCTATTAAAGACTACTGAGCGTTAGCGACCGGAACGAACGAAAACACTATGTAATCTTCAATAGATTTTCAACTTTATATCCAATAACATAAAGTTGAAAATCTATTAAAGACTACTGAGAGTTTACGTTTATCGTTTGTGACTTGGCTAGGGGGGCTGATGATTTTCCACTTCAAAAAAAGGTTTTGGTCTTACAATTAATAGTCGTTTATAATGAATAAAACAGTAATTTTTTTAAAGCTTATTTATCTAAATGACACTTTGCTCCTTATAGGTTAGGTAAGGCTGGCCTAACCTAACCTAACTTATGAAAAAGCTTTGGATTTTTTTTTAACCATAATAAATATGAAAGAATCAAGATAAAAATATAAAATTCCTCCATCACTCACAATGCCAACGCACTTTTAACATCACCTTCGTACGAGCGCGAATAAAATTGATAACGTTACTTTTTTCCAATAAACTCTTTCGTTATTCAGTATCAATCAATTAATATTCGCTGGAAAAAACCCGTATCTCTCACAAATTGAGATATAAAAAATGAAATACGTATATTTTTGCATGAAAATATATATATACTTTATACATCAATATTTATTTGTATGTACTGCTCTTTTATTGGTACGGGTGAAGTATTGGGGGTGGTTCTTAATTTCAGCATACGATGCAGGGCTTGACTCAACGCTTCAGTAAAAGTCTGACACGCCCTCTCGCTCCGTCCAATAGCAGCAGAAGTCATTGCATGATTTACCACCTAAAAAAAATGTCATCTTAGGTATCCGCTGGTAAGATGGTGTGAGAGGGAGTGCCAGATTTTCTAAAACTCACCTGTGTTCCTTTCGTTATCTTATGCGTTCCAGGGCCACAGTAACTCTTCGTATAAAACGCAGAAAAGTCAGCAAAACTGGGGCCCAAATCTGCTATTTTTATAAATTCGTCAATCCAACACGATCCCATTGTCATTTTGCTAAAAGTTCGTAATCTGCTAATTCATAATGATCGATCATTGATCGGTCAATGATCTTGTACTAGAGCTGTGGTAGAATGACAATATCGAGCTTATTAAAAGCAATGACTGCACAATGACGTTCTAATGGTAGAGACTGATCAAAGGTACTGTCAAAATTTTAGCAGATTACCGCATATATTCATTTGTCAATATGTACGAGATTACCATTCTATGCCACTTCTTTCAATGGAGTGTCAGTGGTTGACCATTGGAAAGTCATAATGACGCTATTATATTAGTAGATTACCAAACTTGTCAAAATCAACAATTATGAAATCAATGATAGACCATTCTGACATTGTAATAGCAGACTTGGGGCCCTGGAGGTTTACAATTGTACTGACCTCTCTTTGAGGCGCATATGTAACACAACCCTGTCAACTCGAGCTTGGCCCTTGCCAGACCGCCACTAAGACAACATAGCTACCCATTGCTCTCTGTCCGCAGTGAAGTCCCCTCTTTGAGGAGTGGCTGGAAAGGCAACACGGCGTCCTTACCTTCCGCATGACGCAGGTCCTCACCGGACATGGTAAGTTCTGGAGGTTCCTGCACCAGATTCGTGCGGAAGAAACGCCCGGGTGTCACCATTGTGTGGACCACCCCACCACCACCACACCACCATTGTGGGGTGTCCCGCTTGGGCAGAGCAACGCCGTGTCCTCGTGGGGGCTATCGGCGGCGGCGATGTCTCGCGCCGGGCTTTGGTACAGGCCATGGTCCGGAGCGAGGAGGAGTGGCAGGCGGTCGCCTCCTTCTGCGAAGCAGTAATGCTAGCAAAGGAGGCGGCCGATCGCGTGAGGCAACGGTCCTCACGCCCCAATCGCCGCCGGGATTCCGATCCCGATTTCCGGCCATCGTAGGCGCGGGCTTGCGGACGGCGAGCAATGGGTGGCTCGCCTTCCGACCGTCCGGTAACCGTCCGGACCGAGCCCAAGTCGTCGACGGCGCGTGCTGTACCACGCGCGCCTCAAGGAGATGTCAGCAACTGTAGGGGCCTAGCAGGGTCGAAGCCTACTAGAGCCAAGGGTCTGATTCTGAAAGGAAGACTTGGCCCTGGTACGAAAGGCAATGAAGGAACAGGAGTGGGTTTTTAGTCAGTAAAAGTCTGACACTGGGATGTCATAAGATGATTTTCTCAACGAAAAAAAAAAAACAAGCCCGCACTACCGTTTACACCTTACATCACATGCTTTACATCCCCTTATAAGTATCCGTCGATAAATTGCTAAAGAATAAAAAAATACCTTCAAATAGGCACTAAAAATCCTTTTTCTTAGGTTAGGTAAGTATTACGCTGTAGCTAATCCATCTAATAAAATCCTGTCTACGCAAAAAAGTGGGGTGGTTCTCGATAGCCGGGGGGACACATGCGTAATCTGAATATCAGGGAACCCGAAATAAAATGGGTAACTACCGTCGAAATTCACGCGTAGTATGCGGGCGTTCGGCTTAAAGACTACATTTACATAAATACATTAAATCATTCCCACCGCGCTATCGCTTTCTTTTATCAAAGAATTCATTTTCTGAATATAAATTTTAGATTTTCAACCTCATTAACTCTTATCGACGATTTAAAAAGGTCCTCTTTGTACCCCCTCGGGCAGTGGAATCATCCCCTGTTGTGACGGTGCCCGAACGGGATGAAAGTAATTTACCATGATTTGAAATAGGAAAATACTTTTAAAAAACCGGACTGATTTAACTGCGTGGATCGGAGTGTATTCTTCCTCTTTGATTGGGCGAGAGGTAATTTTTGACAGGATTGGATGTTTCCCGCTTTTCCGAATGGATGAATGTGTTTTCGAGTTTTGTAGGGTGATTATTTGTGTTTATTTGTTTTGATTGATTTTTTGTGTCGAATTCGAGAGTTAGCTTGGGTGGGCGATCATCTATCACAAGTGTTAATTAAGTTGTTTTTTTTTTTATTATGTTGACTGTTATTTTCCGAAACCTATATGGAATTACGGAATGTAACACGTTTCAATACAACAGCAAACATCGTAACAAAAGCTTATCATCATCATTTCAGTTGAAAGACGTCCCGACTGTTGGACTTAGGCCTCCCGAAGTGTCGCCACAACGACTGGTCCGTATCCATTAGATTTCTGCGACCCTCACCAGGTCATCGGTCCATCTTGTGGTACGCCAACGTACGTACTTCCAACGCTGCTTTTTTTGGTACGCGGTTTCCATTGTAGTATCTTTTGGTCGCATCGATCATCTGTTCTGCGAACAATGTATTCTGGCCACTCCCACTTAAGTTTGGTGATTCTTTGGGCTTTGTTGGTAACCTTGGTTCTACGGATATCATCATTTCTGATGCGATCACGCAAGGAAACTCCGAGCATAGCCCTTTTCATTGCCCTTTGTATGATTTTAAGCCTTCTGCTAAGGCCCATTGTGAGGGACCACGTTTCAAAGCCTTATGTCATCACTGGCAACACGCACTAGTCATACTTCGCTCACTGCCACTTTCAGGGAAAAGAGCTGGGCAAGTGCGAGTCGGACTCGCGCACTGAGGGTCCGTACAAACTTGAAAGGTAAATTGCGGTTTACGATTTATGACGTATAAAAAAAAACTACTTACTAGGTCTCGTTCAAACCAATTTTCGGTGGAAGTTTGTTACAGGGGGGGGGGCACATTTTACCACTTTGGAAGTGTCTCTCGCGCAAAAATATGATATTAGAAACCTCAATATCATTTTTAAGACTTATCCATAGATATCCCACACGTATGGGTTTGATGAAAAAATTTTTGTGAGTTTCAGTTCTAAGTAGGGGGGAACCCCCAAAATTTATTGGTTTTTTTTTCTATTTTTGTGTGAAAATCTTAATGCGGTTCACAGAATACATCTACTTACTAAGTTTCAACTGTATAGTTCTTATAATTTCGGAAAAAAGTGGCTGTGACATACGGACGGACAGACAGACGGACATGATGAATCCATAAGGGTTCCGTTTTTTGCCATTTGGCTACGGAACCCTAAAAACAGCCACTCTAGCATTGCATACATCAATAACCACCATTCGAAAAAATACTTCAATTGTCAAAGGACATTTTAATGTTGAAAAATCATTCTCTCCGCGATCTCATTTTACTAACGTTCGACTAGGCTGTTACTGCCTGCCATTTTTTATACACCTGCCAACAAAGACCCACTTTTCTTAGGTATATTTGCACAAACTTATTTTTACCATCACCTTGTAAAATAATCATCTCTATATACAACCAATAGGGACGAATTTTCTTTACCAAAACTGTCAGGTAAAGTTTGCATTTGTTGATGTATTAGGGAGGCCCCAAAGATTGAAGATCGATTCGCTGTTGCGCACCTTCTGTGGCTTAAGTACAAAGGATTTTGATTTTAAAATGAGTTTAAAATGTTCCTCCGTATATAATTAAATGTGAGGAGATTGCTCCGCTTTATGACTCTATTTGATGGGCAGAGCTCCTTTGTTCAGAATTTAAAACGATTACAAAGTGTTTGAGAATTTTATAAATAGAGAGCTTTTGTTTTGAATCAGCAATGAAGATATCCGCAGGAGAACCAAGTTCTCCGATATAGCCCGAAGAATCGCCAAACTTAAGTGGCAGTGGGCAGGGCACATTGCTCGTAGAACAGATGGTAGATGGGGCCGAAAGGTTCTAGAGTGTCGACTGCGCACCGAAAAACGCAGCGTTGGAAGGCCTCCCACAAGGTGGACCGACGACCTGGTGAGAGTCGCGGGAATACGGTGGATGCGAGACGCACAGAATCGGTCGTTGTGGCGACGCTTGGGGGAGGCCTATGTCCAACAGTGGACGTCTTTCGGCTGAAATGATGATGATGATGATGATGATGATGAGAAAAATAAATTATAAAATGAGTGCAAAAAAAAACTGCGAGGAAATCAATATTTTTTTAAATTTATGTGTGGTATTGCAAAATAAATATATTCATAATTTATTGAGTTTAACATGAGGGCTTGAAACTGCTCTCTGTTTGCTAGTTAATATAAAATAGGTTGATTCGTTGTTTGTTTTGCTAGACAAACAAGATGGGTTCTAAGTAGAGGGACTAATTGCGAGTAAACACTTCTGTTTATTATTTATCTTGTTTTAAAAAAGTTAACGGAGCTAGATTGCCCGCTTTTGCAATATTATGAGGTTTAGTATGCGGAAATTATACTTAAATGTAGTTTATTAAAACTACTTGTTCTTTAAACTGTCAAAGTGAAAATCGTAAACTACAAAACAAAAACATAATCAGTAAAAGCAGACCCCGTTTTCTATTGAAACTCTGTACTTTGACAGATCAAGAATTTTATTAGCGGTGTTACGATTGAAATGTAGCCCACTGTACTTGTTAGATAAGGCCATAAATGGTATAACTTTAGGTGACAGGAGCATCAGACATTTTCTACATATCCGTCAGTTCGGGTACGTGTAGTGCAATTGTTTTTTTGTTGCCTGTGTCGAATAAAATCTATTCCATTCCATTCCGTTCCACTCCGTTCCATTCCGTTCCATTCCGTTCCATTCCGTTCCACTCCGTTCCATTCCGTTCCATTCCGTTCCATTCCGTTCCGTTCCGTTCCATTCCAGAATTGAGTCGTTAGGCGCAAGACTAAGCAGACGTGTTTTTATGTGTTGATTATAACGATATTGATTTTAGTAATTTCGAATAATGTTATTGCAATAAATTGCGGAGTCAGTTCACTGTGAAAGTGTCGAGTGTGACTAACAGTTGTTTTTTGTTGTGAAAGATGAACTAGATAGTTGTATAGATAAAAAGCGTTTCCGGTGTCAGAAATATGTCTAACACAGGAGATAGCCCTTTCGGCCGCAGCCAATTGATACGACGAAGTCCTCCACCGACGCCATCGCCGGCTGCGCAAAATCAATCAAGAGAACCAGTGCCCCCAGCCGCTACGGAGAATGAATTACCATCTGAAGTCGTCTCAACGTCGGAGATTCAGAGATGGCTTGGGTCCATTGACACAATTTTGAGCGAAATTTGCTCGATTGTGGGGGAGGGAAAAATGAATTCCGACCAAAAACTTCGTGTTACCAATCTGTGTCGCAAAGTGAATCATGGGACGTCTCAGATGGCCGTGTTGTACCAATCCCTGAAGCAGAAGTCCATCCAAGCGCACACCACTATTCAGCACCTTCAAGTGCAGCAGAATGTTGCAGAATCCCTTTGCCAGATTAAAAAAGTCATGGAAATGAAAATAAGCCGGAACGAACCAGAAAGTACTTCCTACGCTAACATGGTGAAGAAAGGCTCTGATTTTATTCGCCCAGCAAATATCAGTTCGGTCGCTATATATCCCAGTGATAAGACTAAAACTAGTGACGATACCAAGTCGTTGGTACAAAAAATTATATCGCCTGAGGAATTAAAACTCCATGTCCGCGGGCTAAGGAAAATTAGAAACGGAGGCGTTATCATTAGGACGGATAACAAAGACGACATTGATAAACTGAAAAGCTCGCAGAAGTTAGTTTCCTCAGGCCTTAAAGTTGAAGAACCGTCCAAACGACGTCCCAGGATTGCTATTATTGGTGTCCCTGTAGCCCTGACTGAAAAAGAGGTATTTGATTGCATTTACGTCCAAAACTTGACAGATAAATTGCCAAATATTTCACGTGAGTCCTTTTTAGAGAGTATAAAATTGAGCCATAAGTCAGGAAAGAAAGAACGTTCTACTTGCAATTATATATTGGAAGTTCCTGCAAATATCAGGAAAATTCTGATGGACCAAGGTCGTATTTTCATAAATTGGACATCATGTCCAGTTAGAGATTTTTGGGGGCCGAGTCACCCGCGTCCGTAGGAGAATACCTGAAGCAAGTCCCTACACGTGGTCCCCGGGTGGTGCTAATCAGGTGACACTAACTGGTGGTAGGTTTCGGCCGTTGGCTTGCGACCACCCACTGCGCAAAGACGTACCGCCAAACGGCCTGGCCGTGTTCCGGTATGATGCTCAGTGTAGCCAGTCTAGAGGAGTTGGGTCGAAATAGCTGTTCCAGCGCAAGCAGACCATCCTGGCTCGTGCTGATGGGCAGGAATCGGGAGGCTAGTCGCGGAGGGTAGCGGGATCCGAGGCACGGTTGCCGCTGGCCGACCGCAGGTAGCTGGGGGCCCAAGTAATGTGCTAGCCACACATGAAAGGCTGCCCCGCCAACTGTCGAAAAATCCCGGAATGCGCCATCGTGCTGGTTGGCGACCAGACGAGAGGGCCCGATGGACATTCCCGGGGGGGCTCGGGCGTCCCCGCAGTCTCCAGACTAGTCCCCCAATGATGTCGTCCTTTCAGTGCGTGCCTGAGGGTTAGCTGCGTGGAACCTCATTTCACTTCCTTCTCCTCTCCTCCCTTCACTCAAATAATGAAAAGGAAAAGTAAGAGACAAGTTAGACAGCGGCTGCACTCCCTCTCTCACAAAGTGCACCTCATTAACATACGAGGTCTGCACTCAAATCTCGTCGCAGTCCACCACCACCTCGAGACTGAAAAACCAGCTCTCTTCTTCCTTTCGGAGACGCAGATCAGAGGTCCGTCCGACGTGTCGTACCTTTCTTACCCAGGTTTTACCTTGGAGCACAACTTCAAACCACGTGCGGGTGTATGTATGTACGCCCGGGACGACATCTGCTATCGGCGTCTCCGTAACCTTGAGGACTCCAGGTTCTCGACGCTTTGGACTTTGGTGGACACAGGCCTAGATAAAATAATCTACGCTTGTGTCTACCGCTCGCACAGCGGAGATCAAGAGACATCCGGGCTCACACAACATCTGAGTGAGGCGGCGGATGCGGCTCAGCAGCGGTACCCTTCTGCTCAATTGGTGTTACTGGGGGATTTTAATGCCCACCACCAAGAGTGGCTTTTCCCGTACCAGTCCACAGACCACGCTGGGCGAGAGGTGCGAAAGCTAGCGCTAGCATTAAATCTCGCCCAGCTGGTCCAGGGGGCAACGAGGGTGCCGGATGTGGATTCGCACACAGCCAATTGCCTGGACCTTTTGCTGACAACAGATCCAGACCGCTACTCTGTGTCGATATGTTCGCCTTTAGGCAGTTCCGACCACTGTCTGGTTAAGTCTGTGTCTGTCTACTCCCCGCCCGATCCCAGCCCTAGAGGCACCCGGCGGGTTTGGCGATACAGGTCAGCAGATTGGGATGGCTTGCGGTCTTTCTTCGCATGCTATCCTTGGCAGCCCACTTGCTTTTCTTCAGATGATGCTTCGTCGTGCGTAGATGCCGTGACGGATGTGTTGCGGCAGGGGATGGAGTACTTCATCCCATTCTCTGACGTAACAATGTCTGGCCAAGCTCGTCCATGGTTTGGCGCCGAATGTGATCGCGCAGACGCGCTTAAGCACGCGGCATATCGAGCTTGGGCTGACGCTCGTACGCGCAAAGCAAGCGACGTGGCTCAGAAGAAGAAGGCCTTTAACAGGGCTGCCAAGTCCTGCAAGAAGGTGTTGCAGAGGTCTCGGTTTGACCACATAAGCAGAATTGGGAGCAAACTTGCTTCATACCCCGCAGGTAGTAAAGCGTTTTGGTCCCTGGCTAAGTCGGTTGAATCGAACTTCTGCCGTCCCTCACTTCCGCCATTGCTGAAACCCGATGGGTCGCTGGCTCACACCGCTGAGGAGAAAGCAAACTTGTTTGCCTCTCTTTTTGCGGAATCTTCTCGTCTGAATTCTGGTGACGTACGGCCACCTGTTTCTCCTGATGGATGCGCGACGAGGATGTCAGACGTTCGTATCCATCAAAAGGACGTTCGTAGGGTCCTGCGTAATCTCGATGTGAACAAAGCTAGCGGCCCCGACGGGATACCAGCTATTGTGCTTAAAACTTGTGCGCCTGAATTGTCTCCGATCATGACACGCCTATTTCGCATCTCATATGAGACTGGAAAAGTGCCGATTGCATGGAAGCAAGCTAACGTGCAGCCTGTGCCCAAGAAAGGCAGTCGAGCTGACCCGGCAAACTACAGACCCATCTCTGTTACGTCCGTCCTCTGTAAGAGTATGGAACGGGTGCTAAACAAGAAACTTCTGGCATACCTAGAAGCTAACGACATCCTCAGTGACCGGCAATACGGTTTTCGCCAAAATCGGTCCACTGGGGACCTTCTAGCGTATGCCATTCACATCTGGAGCGAAGCCATCGAGAAGCATGGGGAAGCGCTTGCCGTCTCCCTTGATATCTCGAAGGCTTTCGATAGGGTCTGGCACGAAAGCCTCATTGCTAAGCTTCCTTCCTTCGGTCTACCCACTGGTCTGTGTGATTGGATCGCAGACTTCTTGAGGGATCGATCCATCCGAGTGGTCGTTGATGGCTGCTCGTCCGGTCAAATGGATATTAATGCCGGGGTCCCTCAGGGGTCGGTACTCTCGGCAACACTGTTTTTGCTGCACATAAATGACTTACTTAAACCCGGTATCTTTGGGTATGCAGACGACAGCACTGTTGCCGAGAGATATGTGGCTGACGCACGCGCTAGTGGGTCACAGATCCAGTCGTCCCGAGAGGCTATGGTTGAACGCTTGAACTCGTCCTTGAAGGCGGTCTCCGATTGGGGCGATGCCAATCTGGTCAAGTTCAATGCAACTAAAACCCAAGCGTGTCTTTTTTCCGCTAAACGGAGTCAATTCCACCCGGCTCCATCTTTCCGAGGTGTGACCGTGCCAATAACCGACCATCTTGATCTTCTTGGCGTTACGCTGACGTCAACTCTCAACTTTGGGCCATACATCGAAGCAAAGGCTCAACTGGCAGCAAAAAAGCTGGGAATCCTCGCGAAGGTCAGACGGTACTTCACGCCGGAACAGCTGCTAAAACTTTATCAAGCGCAAGTTCGATCGTGTATGGAGTACTGCTCTCATCTTTGGGACGGGTCTGCCAAATACCAGCTTGATGCGATAGAGTCAATTGAGAGGCGAGCCAAGAGGATCATTGGCAATGATGCACTTGTTGAGTCGAAGCTCCAAAGCCTTGGACATCGCCGCCGAGTTGCTGGCCTGTCGGTTTTCTATCGTTTACATTTCGGGGAGTGTGCACTGGAATTGCACAATCTAATTCCGCCAAGTCCGTTCCATCATCGGACCACTAGACGTACGGCGTTGCGCCACCGGTACATGGTGGACATCCCGCCCATACGCACAAAACGTTTTAAGAACACATTTATTATGCGTACAGCCAAGGAGTGGAATTCCTTGCCGGAGTCTGTGTTTCCTGATAGCTACAACTTAGGGGTCTTTAAGTCAAGAGTGAATAGGCTACTTCTAGGCAAGCGTGCTCCATCGTCGACCACATCATCGCTTACCATCAGGTGAGATGGTGGTCAAACGCGAGCCTATAATTAATAAAAAAAAAAAAAAAAAAAGATTTTACAATTGTGACCAGGTGTTTTAACTGCCAGCAGTTCGGACATGCAGCCAAATTTTGTAAAGAAACGAGCCCTACCTGCAACCTTTGTGGCGATACAGGACATTCGTACAAGGAATGCATTAATAAAGGTTCTCCTCCTCAATGTGCGACCTGCAAACGTTTCAAAAGGAAAAATGATCATCCGACTGGTGATGTAAATTGCCCAGCTCGTAAATATGCAGAGGACAATTATATTAATTCCATTGACTATGAGGGCGCCTAAGAGCGCCGCCGACTACTTATTTAATTTAGCACATAGATAGTAAGTTAACTTCTACATCTAATTTTCTTTGTATGGCCAATCATCTTCTCTGTGATCTAGATAGGTTTTCCGTGTCTGAAGCTAAAATCTGCAATGTTGAGGAGTGCAAAAACTTAGTTTATACTGGGGATAAAACATTGACATTACTTACCCAAAATATACGCAGTATAACCCGGAATTTTAACGGTTTCCAAGTTTTGCTACAAAATCTTGATGTATGCTGCGACATTGTCGTTCTGACAGAATGTTGGTTATCCAAACAAATGGCCAATTTACCAACTCTTGATGGCTTTAATCTTCACAAAAGCGATAGAACATTCAACCAGAATGATGGTATCGTGGTTTATATTAAAAATAATTTAAGAACATTAGTAGATGAACCCCATTTTCTCAACTGTAATTGCTTAGTTATTAAAATTATTCCCGATACAGTAATTATGGCTATTTATAGGCCACCATCCCAAAGTGTTGATGGGTTTTTAGATTCGCTAAACAGTAACTTAGAAAAATTATCTTCGTTTAAAAATATTATACTGGTAGGAGATAACAACATAAACATTGCTGCCGAAAAAATCGATACTCATTCTCATAATTACCTCAATATTTGCTCTTTTCATGGGTTATTACCAGCTCATTATCACCCAACCCACCAGAGCGGTTCTTGTTTAGATCATATCCTTATAAAATCGAAGAGTCCATCCAAAACATTAGTTACTAACTCATCACTTACCGATCATCAAGCTGTTTTACTAACATTACAAATAAGGTCACCTCGAAATAAGTGCATGCGCAGCTATACTAAATTGAATATGTCGAGCCTTGAAACTGACATACGCGGTATTAATTTTGACCCAGTTTATTATTCACACGATCCAAATGTTTCTCTACAATATTTCATCGATGTTTTGCAATCTACAATAAAGAAAAATACATTTACCAAAGTAATACCTAGAAAGTATAGCAATATTAAACCATGGATTACGCCCGGACTTGTTCGCTGTATTAGACATAGAGATAAACTCCACCAAAAATTGAAAAATGCGCCGGATAATGAACAATTATCAATTATTTACAAACGATATAGAAATTTCTGTAATAATCTATTAAACAGGCTAAAAAACCAATACGATCAAACTCAGCTACAGAAAGCAGGTAAAAACACTAAACTTATATGGAAATTCATAAAAAATAACACCATTAGGTCAAAAAATCCCGAACCAGCACTTGATCTTTTATCTTCTGAGTCCAGCTCTACCGAAGCAGTTAATAAAGCTAACAACTTCTTCATTAACGTAGGAAAAAACTTAGCAGAAAAAACCTTATTTTCTAATAGACGTTTTCCCTGTCAGAGACATACTCAGGCATATGCATCACGAAATTCTTTTGTCTTATTAGATACCGATGTTAATGAAGTAGTAGGTATAATAAATGGATTAAAGGAAAATTGTGCCATAGGATGTGACGACATACCTAATAGCATACTCAAAAGATTCAAATACGACATTGCCCCTCCCTTGACTCACATTTTTCAGTTATGTTTATCAAAAGGAATATTTCCTAAATTGCTTAAAAAAGCCGTTGTCACCCCTGTATTTAAGGCTGGAGACAAAAACTGTCTCAATAATTACAGGCCAATTTCAGTTTTAACTGGCCTCTCAAAGATATTGGAAAAAATTATAAACAGTAGAATAGTAAAATACCTTGAAAGTAATAAATTACTCTCTGATCATCAATTTGGTTTTAGACCTAAAAGATCAACAAGCCAAGCTGTTCACCATCTAACAAATTTTATAAGCACAAACCTGGACAATGGTATGCACACCATAGGGATCTTTTTAGATCTTGCCAAGGCTTTTGACACAATTTCTTGTAATTTGCTTTTATACAAACTGGAAAGGCTGGGAATACGGGGAGTACAATTGCAACTACTAACTGATTACCTTAGCGACCGCCATCAGTCTGTAAAAATAGGTCAGTGCATCAGTTCTGAACTTAAAAATACCTTTTACGGAATCCCGCAGGGTAGTATTTTGGGTCCTACCTTGTTCTTAATTTATATAAATGACCTGTGCAATTTGACACTCCAAAATGGTGTAATTATGTCATACGCGGATGACACAGCTCTACTATTTGCAGCTAAATCAAAGGCCGAGGTATATAAGGTAGCACAGACTGGTTTTGATACTGTGTCTAACTGGCTTCATAAAAATCTCTTAACATTAAATACAGATAAAACCAAATATCTATTATTTACAATGAGAAAAAATTATCCAACGCTTAATAATCAAAATATTCAAGTGCATAACAATTGTAATTTACATTATGCTGATATTGCATGTACTTGTCCTACTTTAGCAAAAACTGACCATATAAAATATTTAGGTATCACGATTGACTCAAACCTGAATTTCCGCAAACACATCGATTTATTATGCAACAGAGTGCGTAAACTAATATACATCTTTAAAAACTTACGTAACATTGCCGACTTTAGATTAATTAGACAGGTTTATTTGGCTTTGTGTCAATCTATTATTACCTACTGCATAACGTCCTGGGGTGGCGCCGCTAAATCAATTTTACTGCACTTAGAACGTGCCCAAAGAGCAGTTTTAAAAGTTGCTACTTTTCGTCCATTTCGGTTTCCAACACACCAGCTTTACATGGCATGTAAGGTGCTAACAGTACGTCAATTATTTGTTTTAAATGTAGTTTTGTTAAAACACACTGAACTTTATTTTAATCCAATACCCTCAGATAGGAGACGAAAAGATTTGGTTTGTGCTAACTCTCGTACTAAACACGCTTTTTCTAATCGATTTTATATATTTCTGGGACCTTATTTATATAACCAGTTAAACAGAGTACTAAAGATTTATAGTTTAAGCTACAATAGGTGTAATTTAGTAGTCCAGGAATTTTTGTCAAAACACAACTATGCAGACACGGAAAAACTACTAGAAATTGTAAAATAAAGTTTCTATATACCTACTCTAATATAAGTCTCTTTCTATACCTAATTAATATAGTATCCACTTTATAGGCTGTATTATTATTCGTTAATTTATTTAATCCTAATATATCGTACATAATCTAGTTTTAAAATAATCTATTCAAATTGTTACTTTTTAAGTTGTTTGAAATATTGTCTTCTTTTTAATTTAGTTTCTAATTCCATTAGTGTATTCTTTTTAAATGTTAGATGTAAATTGATGACCTGAAACACAGGTTTTCATTAACCTAGATCAGGCAGGTCTACGTTACTGTTAGAATTACTTTTTTTTTTTTTCTCGATTGCACTTAATGTAAATCATAATTTTACTTACTTTATACTTGAATAAAATTTTATTATTATTATTATTACATTTATTTATATTTAAATACATATTTTATACATTTTTAAATATTTCCTTAAAAAAACATATTAAAAAAAAATATTATTTATTATTATTTTTATATATTTTATTTATCTCAGGACCCTGAGGTCCTGGACCTTTGGGAGGCGTACAAGGAGCCGAAGCCAACTCGCAGAGGCCCTTTAGATAATTATAATGGAACATGATACCAACCGACGATTATCCCTGTACGCGCTATGCTAGTGCACCCAAGGACAACCCCCGGTTATTGAAAAACTGTTGCGACATATGGAGAACAAAGATAATAGGGCTATGGTTTTTGGAATCTTAAGTGGACTGGTAACATGGAACTATGTCAAGACTATGGCCCCTGCCTGAACAACGTTATTAATATGCATCGAAAAAAGGCAGGGGGTGACTTGCACACTCAATAAATGGGCCCCCAAAAACGGCCGCTAGCACGAAGTGACGTAGCAACAAGAGGGCAACATATCCTGAGGTGCTTGAGGAGTGGAGAGGTATACCACGGCTATCAGGACAATCCCGGAAGTACGGTCAAGATCCCTACCAGCACCTTACTGGATTATACATCCTTCTCCCGAGCACGTTTGCTCTTGCGAATCTCCACTCAAGCCAGCCAATAAAGGCAAGAGAGAGGTGGGAGCTCAGTTCCTCGTCAGTGTTCACTACGGCCGGCCAATAAAGGCAAGCCGAAGATGAAGAACAAGAATTCTCCCGGGAGATCGGGTCCGTGGGGTCGCTAATGCCCAACAGTTCGCCACAAAACTGCGCTGCGGATTGTATCTCTCTTAGTCTGGCCCCTCACCCTAGGCATGTTACGGCAAAGCAAACTTTACCGATACAGACCTAGGGTATATTGGAGCACGCAAGCCCCACCACGACGTCAACGTAGAGATACGGCGATGGGGTTATTATTATTATTATTATTCCGTTCCATTCCGTTCCATTCCGTTCCATTCCGTTCCATTCCATTTTATTCCATTCCATTCCATTTTATTCCATTCCATTCCATTTTATTCTATTTCATTCCATTTTATTCAATTCTATTCTATTTCATTCTATTCCATTCCATTCCATTGCATTCTATTCCATTCCATTCCATTCTATTCTTCTATGTTTTTTTTTTCTTTTATGGAACGCGTTTTTGGTCACTTTCCTCTGACCTACATTAACCTACGCGAAAACTTAATATTGCATTGTGCCAACTACATTGTTGAACTTAAAGACATGAAAAGTAATAGCGTGTCAGTGCTTCATCGCTTGGAAGTAAAACGAATTAAATGAGGAAGCGGAGCATTCAGTAGCTGCACTTACAGACAAAGTGCTGAGGAACTGTCTGTTGTCATGAATGTCCGAGATGTTCCTGAGATATCTCGGGTCCCATTAATGTTATCTTACAAATACTTTGTACTCCCGACAGGACATTAAAAGTTTGACGTTGAATTTAGTGCGATGTTACAAGTACCTTTTACTAACGGCGGAAATATAGAGATGTCAAGTGGAGGTTTAGTTTTAAAAGAAGAAGAAGATAAACATTTATTTGTGACTCGATGCTTAACATAAATTAAATAAATAAAAAATGAACCCCTCGAGCGCCGATTGTACATAGGTACGTCTGTCTGTACAACTTGAATGACAATCATAATGACCTTGAAAAACGCTTAATTGTCGTACTGTACCTACACACGTTTGTACGAAATTTATTTGGCCGAAAATGTTGGTTTCTATATCTTTGTTTTTCCTAGAAAAATCCGGAAAAAGATTTTTTAATATTTTTTTTTTGTTTTTTTTTTTCGTAAAATCGCGCAAATTCGTAATAATAATATACCCCCGCACGGGAGGGGTAAAGATAAAAAAGACCTGTGCGAGGCCAAAAAGGCTCCTATCTCAAATTATAATTGACATAGTAATAGGCAAATGAAGTGAAGTCTTATGGTGCTACGTGTATGAAACTTTATAAACAAATTGAATAGTAGCCTTAGCGGTTCAAAAATATTTTACTACTTTCCCTGCTCTGAGTGGAGCGAGAGTTAGTGTCAAAGTTTTACTGAGTAAAACCGACGTATTTTCATTCAATTGCTCTTTATATTCCAACAGTCCGGCAGACATGTGAAATATTTCACACTCTAGACCCCAAAATATACCCAAAAACGACTATAAACACACACGTAAAATTCACACATATCTTCGAAACATATATTGTCTAAAAGAACATAATACTAAAGACTAAAGGGAAAATGTACCCATGGCGTTCACCACGGCAAATTAATACCCAGTTCCCCTCTTTTCGTATTAACCATTCATACCTTACCAATTCCGTTATTTCTCCCAAACGACTGAGCTATTTCTATTATTTTTTTTCGCCCCTTTTCATAGCTCCATGTTGCGACTATTTTCGACGACTGAATAACCGCAATTTAGGGTGCATTACCATCAAAGATGTACGAGGTAGCTACGCGGTGCGAGGATGTGGAGTTGTGCTTTTATAATGTGTGATTATGTGCACACAGCTTCCGAAGTGCTAGGATGAGTAAGGAAGCCGCGAAATATTTATTAATTAAGTATATTTATTATGTTTTTTTATTATTATTTATAATTCGTTTACTTGTATATTAACAATTTAATTATTTTAGTTTTCAATTTTAAACATTATGTTGTACAACCAAAAAGTGAATTGCTATCTCCTAAATTAGGTGTGTTTTAATAGCTAATGTTCCTCCAGAAATAATCAAATTAAGAACAGACAACATTGCAAGTTGATACTTAACATTAAAATGGAAAAAATAGTAGCTGAGTTGTGCGAGGATGCGTAGCGGTCGTAGCGGACATTTTTCAGCTATGCGCGGGTAAGGCGCAGATAGGCTCCGCTAGCCCTTTTCCATTAGAGCTGTATTAAATCGAGCTAGGAATATGAAGTTAGCATATTGTTGATTTTTTCCTCGCCCACCGCCATGCTGTCTCGTACATCTTTGGTGGAAAACTACCCTTAGTCGCCCGGTCGGAGTAAGAATTTTTCCGTTTGGTGTCAAGACCATTTTGTGAATGAGCTTTAGTTTTAAATGGTGGCGTGAATTGGGTATGTTTGTGACTGAATTTTAATTTACTTAGTAATCGTTTTATGAAGTGTTTTTATATAGTTTGTTGCGAAGGGTTGGGAAATAACAAAGAGTTTTGTGAAATTCTTTCATTTTAGTTGTGGTCCTGTTTTTTTGTTTGAACTAAATCTACACTAATTTTATAAAGAGGTAAAGTTTGTTTTTTTGTTTGTAGGAGGTAATCTCTGAAAGTGGTGGTCCGATTGTTAAAATTTTTTCATGTGGCTATATTTTATGTACGCGGGAGAAGCTGCGGGCAAAAGCTAGTTTCTTATAAATAGAATTTTGCTGTAACAAGGCCGTGTTGTACTTTTAAAGATTGGAATCCGAATTATTCTGTCAATCATAATAAAACGTCTACACTTTTTTTATAATTGATAGGCTCGCCTTTGATGGTGGACGATAATGTGATCGACGATGGAGCACGCTTGCCTAAAAGTAACCTATTCGCTCTTGATTTAAGGACCACTTTTTTTTTTCGGTGGGATAATCATCTTATGAATTCCCCCGCTCTTGGGCGGGGCGGGAGATAGTGTCAGACTTTTACTGACTAAACACCCACTCCTGCTTCTTCGTTGCCTTTCTTACCAGGGCCGAGTCTTCCTTTTTAAATCAGACCCTTGGCCCCAATAGGCTTCGACCCTGCTGGGCCCATACAGTTGCTAACATCTCCTTTAGGCGCGCTTGGAACAGTTGGACCCCTAGGTTGTAACTATCAAGAAACGCAGACTTCCACTCCTTAGTTGTATGCATTTATTGTGCGCACTTCAACCATACAATACACACACACACATACACATTATACTTTCTACTTATCACCTCTGTTTTGCACAGTGATTTCACTACTACTTTTTTTGTTAGCACGAGAGGGTTGATTCTCGAGTCAGGCAGTGTTATCAGGATTTTTCACCTAGAATTCCTCACTAGCATCTTGGATTCTGAATTTATGGTTATGTTTCATGGCAATAGGCTTATGACAAGTGCTTGAAATTAAAACCATTATAGGTGAAATCAATCAATTTCTTTATTTCCAAAACGGTACAACGAATACTATAACCGTTTACACTTATTTATTTATTTCATACTTCATGCACATAAAAGTACAGACAGTTTGTATTTCTCACGTTTATTATATCTTGTGAACGTTTTTGAAATGAAAATATATCAAATATCTTTGTATAAAGAGAATCTTTGTAAAATATGAGACACAGGTGAGAAATCATCAAATAACTTCTTGCTCTCTTGGTGAAGCGAGAGCGCGTGTCAGACTTTTACTGACTAAAACCCACCTGTGTTCCTTCAGCTGCCCTCTGCGTACCGCAGTAAAGCCTGCTGTCCACGGACGCGTATAGCTTCATAGACGCGTATTCGTTGTCTGAGTGTATTTTATCAATATAATATGTAACTATGTGTGTGTGTGTTTGTTAGCTAGTTTTAAGATTGTGTCATTTCGCGCGAATAAACAGTTTTTCTTTCTTTCTTTCTTCTTTCTTCTATGTATTTAGAAATATATAAGTATGTTTACCTATCAGTTGTCTAGTGCTCATAGCACAAGCTCTGCTTAGTTTGGGACTAGATGGCGTTGTGTGAAAGTTGTGGAATATTATATTGTATATAAAAGATTTGTACCATCTTAAGAGCCTGGAACAGTTGTCAGTTGTTGGAACAGGCGGGCTTAATGCCTTAGGCATTTTCTACCAGTCAACCTTTGGGTGACACTTCTACCTAACTCTTTAAGGGACACAAGTACGATATTATCTATACTAATATAATAAAACAGACGAGTTATTTATATAGTTTGTCGTTTGTTTAAATGCAATAATTTCTTTAAATACCGTAGTTGGATTTGGAAAAAATCTTTCTGTATGAGATAGGCAGATTAATGACGAAAAAAACTGGGCAAATGCGAGTCGGACTTGCGCACTGAGGGTTCCGTACAAACTTACCTATGAAAACATTTCAATTCCCGAACTAAGTTACGAAGATTTTTCCGAATCGTAATTTTTTTTGTGACGTAACTAAAAATTTACAGTTTTCAGATTTTTTCCTATACTTGTGCTAAGAGACCTTGCTTCATGCCAAATTTCAGGATTCTAGATCAACAGGAAGTACCTTATTAATTTTGATTCCCTTGTGAGTGCCGATATATACGTTTTTTGCGACATAAACGGCCGTATCTTTTTTTTTTCGTTAACTCAGAAGTTTGATTTTTTCACAGCTTCAAGGGACCGCAGACTTGAGTATAATTATGGTTTTAATTTCAACTCGAAACCTCCTCGCGTTACCGAGATAAAGGGTCTTGAAAGACAGACAGACGGACGGACAACAAAGTGATCCTATAAGGGTTCCGTTTTTTCCTTTTGAGGTACGGAACCCTAAAAAGTACAGGCTATATAACATCACGCTACGTCCCACAGTAGCTGAGCAGTAACCAAAGATGCGGGTAAAACCGGGGGAGAGAGCTAATGTATAAATAAATTCTTATATTCATCCTTATGTTTCTGCCCATAAATTACCACCACACCGTGAATAAGCACTGTCATACATAAACATATAAAAACTACTTATGCGTAGCTCCCTGCTTTGCCCATACGCGCTTATATTTTTATTTTACACGCGAAATATCCAGAACCAATCGGCATTTCTCCCCCACGTCTATCCCCTTATTCCATGTCATTGTTATTCTTTTATTTCCAATATGGAATTGGGATGATTTCAATATGTTTGTTTGGGTAATTGAATTGTGGTCACACTGTATGGGAAATTATTCTGATGTTGGTGGCCATGTTGTGACGGCTGAATTGGCACAGTGGTTGAGTGATTGGCTTCTGCGCTGGGTGTCGTGGGTTCGATTCTCGTACAGAACAAATATTTGTATGGCCTACAGACAGGTGTTCCAGGTCTGGCTGTCTTGTGTATGCGATTTTACATGTGTGTGTGGTGAACGCGCCCACGATATGTGAGTTGTTTCTAGTATT
The DNA here is from genome assembly GCA_905147345.3 of Mythimna impura. Classification (NCBI taxonomy): domain Eukaryota; kingdom Metazoa; phylum Arthropoda; class Insecta; order Lepidoptera; family Noctuidae; genus Mythimna; species Mythimna impura. The sequence continues at coordinate 3,517,927 of LR990349.1, forward strand.
GTCCTATACTAGAAACAACTTCTGTATCGTGGGTGCTTTTTTAAAAAAAGAAAGAAAGAATAAAAAACGCAGTTTTTATTTAATTTTTAGGGTTCTGTACCTTAAAAAGAAAATTCAGTACCCTTATAGGATCACTGTGTTGTCCGTCTGTCTGTCTGTCTGTCTGTCAAGACCCTTTATCTCAGGAACGCGTGGAAGTATCAAGTTGAAATTAAAACCATATACTCAGGTTTGCGGTCCCTTGAAGCTGTTAAAAAATCAAAACTTCTAACTTAACAAAAAAAAGATACGAATGTTTTTATTGCTAAAAACGTGTATTTCGACACTCTCAAGGGAATCAAAATTCATAGGGTACTTCCCGTTGACCTAAAATCTTGAAATTTGGCATAAAGCAAGGTCTCATAGTACAAGTATAGGAAAAAATTTGAAAACAGTAAATTTGTAGTTACGTCACAAATTTTTATTTTTTGCGGATTCGAAAAAATCTTCGTAACTGAATTCGGGAATTGAACTGTTTTCATAGGTAAGTTTGTACGGAACCCTCAGTGCACGAGTCCGACTTGCCCAGTTTTTTCTTCAAGTAGATTATGTTGTAGTGAAATATGACTGCAAGACTAAAATGTGTGAATATTAAAAAAAAAAAAAAACAAATAACTGAAATATACCGTGATAGTTGAGAAATGACCAGGCCCGGCTGACAGCGCCCGTTCACGAACATGACTCATGCACTAGCACCATTTAGTTCCACCATTTTGAAAGGATCAGAATGATCCCATACATACCACCACCTTCGGCAAGACGTATGAGTGAGCATGACATTGCATGTTTTCCTTCCATATTTAATAACGAAATACTCGTACGTCACATCTAATTATTAATTAGTCGAAGCTTGTGTTAAATGATTATCATACTAATATTATAAAAGCGAAAGTTTGTGACTGTGCGTTTGTTAGTGGGTGAAAGAAGAAAGAAAGAAAGAAAATCCGTTTATTCGTACCTCAAACATACAGTAAAATTAAAATACAATAGAATACATTGGAATTAAAATATATAGAATTAAGTATAAAAAACAACTTTAAGATCTGTGCAAGGCCAAAAAGGCGCCGAACTCAGCATATGGGTGTGTGTTTCTTACTTTTTCACGCGTAAACGGCTAAACGAATTTTGATGAAACTTGGTACATAAGTATACCATTTTCTGGAATAGCACATAAGATGATTTTTATCCTGGGAGTATCTTTCTTGAGGATAACTTTCTACTATCGCGCGGGCGAAGCCGCTGAGAGCAGCTAGTATAATACTAATTTTGAGAGGTTGGAAAAACTTTTTACCACGCTACCACACACCGGATGAGGTTTTACAAACCAAACAAACCATCCAATTGATTCAAACTTAGCAAAATTTCATTAAAACGAACTTACATATATTTACGCATCGTTCAACAAATAAAGGGGGAATGTAAATAATTCTTAATTAAAATGAAGGATCATATTCTATACGTGTGCCCCTGAGCCCCGTCTGCGGTGTGAGCGTCTAGTTCGCAAACTGAGGTACTTGTTACATACTAAACAATTACTTAACGAGGTGCTGTTAAAGTTGGTCTCACGCAAACATGTATAACATTCGTTTATACGATTCTAAGCGGGGAACTACGGGTTGGCAAGTTCATACCAGAGATGTTACGTGGTTCGGCTCTGATTTCGAAAGGTCGGAACTTCCGATGGATTTTGCACCTCTAATTCTAATAAATTTTAATCGGAACTTATATCGGAAGTACCTACAAACAGATGAATAGACCTTACTAAATCATCTTCGAAGAGTTCCCTCAATAATGTACACGCAGTGCCAGGAATAGAGAGAGAGGGAGAAGTCTTGCAAAACCTGCAACCAACCTACCAGACGATCCATGACCACGACCACTCCGCCAGAAGTGTACGACTAGTAAGAAGAGACCTACAAACAAGTTTATAGTTGTCGCGCGGGGAATCTCCCCCCCGTGCCATCTGTCAATTACTTTGCTACTTGTTGTTTTGTTTCATATTTGGAATGTTGTAAATTCGCTCTTCATTTATACTTATCCGAATTTTTGATGTGGGCGGTGGTAACGGTCCCTTACTTACGAGGTAGGTTGCTTGTAGGTTTGCGGGTTCAAACCCAGCCTTTGTGTAATGTATTTCATCACCACTGCTCTCAAAGCGGTGAAGGAAAACATCGTGAGGAAACTGGCATGTCCTAGAATCAAAAATTCGAAGACATGTGACATCCAACAACCCGCACTTTGGTTCGGGTTGTTGGAACCGCGTGGTGGATTACGGCCCATTCCCTCTCCTAGAGAGGAGTTCTCAGTCCCAGCAGTGGGAACATTATAAGGCTGATTATGCTATGAGTTTTTGATAAGTTTTACAAAATTACCAAAAACAACTCCAGTTCCGAACTCGGTTCCGATATAACCACTTCCGTTAGGTACATCCCTACTTCACACAAAAGGTATTCGCGACGTATGTGTGTGTGTGTGTCGAAGTCGTCGAATATACCAAGTAAAGTATCTATATAAAATGTAATCTGTGGCCGGAGTTTCCAGTTCGAAAACTGCGGTAACTGCGTCTGCAATTTCGGTATGAAATACTTTTGGTATAATATGTGTTGCCTGTACGTTAGGTACAGTATTATAGTATACCAGTACGCTTTTGTTCCGAGGTAGGAGTTGTAAGCCGAGCTATAATTTTGACTTTGTGCACTGGCGGTTTAGTGCTTTGGCTGGCTGAAATATTTTGTTTTAAGTGTATCTAGAATTTTAAAATTGAATTTTAGGATTATCCGTTGTATTTGTACAGAAAATGATGATTGAAAGAGTTCTGTTAAGCTTTTTCTGGCTGTAAATGTCATTAGATTATTATTATTATTTTTTAGGTGGGAAAATCACCTAATGACAAATCCCGCTCTTGGGAGGAGCAGGAGATAGTGTCAGACTTTTAGTGACTAAAAACCCACTCCTGTTCCTTCTTTACCTTCATCCCGGGGCCCCGGGTTTCGCTTTCACACTACCCGTGGCCCCAGTAGGCTTCGACCCTGCTGGGCCCCTACGATTTGCTGACATCTCCCTGAGGCGCGCGTGGAACAGTACGCGCCGTCAACGACTTGGGCTCGGCCCGGATGGTTACCTTACCGGACAGTCGGACGGCGATTATTAGATTATTTGGCTCTCCTATTCTGGGTGGTGCGAGAAGGAGTATCAGACTTTTACGGATTAAAACCCACCAGTTTTCCTTCAGTGGCCTTTATGTGCCACGGTATCCCTTTCAGAAATTCCTGTAGCTATAGCAAGCCTCGGCCTTACTTTGCCCTTACAATTATGCTGACATCTCTTTGAAGCACGTGTGGAACACTACTCTGGACGGCGAGCTACCCATTGCTTATCGTCCGCAAGCCCGCATCTACGGTAGCTGGGGATCGCCTTGCAACACTCGATGCCCGAGGCATCTCCTGTGGTGGCGGCTAGGACGTGACGATGTTAGTTCCCTCACGATTGCGTATCTTAACTTTAAGTTCACACTTACCGTAACATATGCTTCGTAATCACAAAGATTCGTTCGCGTTTCCCATTAGAATAATGTAATATGGCAAAAAAGTTTGATCAAGTTTTACGTGACAGAGATACAAATTTAAAACCAAGTACTTACTGTTTTGATCGCGGCACGGAATCTCTCTCAAAGCTAAGCTTATGTAAATAAATGAGAAACAAAGATACCGTTAAGTAACTTTTACTTAGATTGCTTTGTGTAAAGGAGATGTATTTTTGGCGACGCGTACAAAACAAAAGTATTATTATGTCTTTATAAGTTTCTGACAGCGACTTCACTGTCGTGAAAGAAGAAAATTGTTCCAAGGAAACATGCTTCCTGGATAAAAAGCTAAAAGTTCCAGGACATTCCCCCTGTGCACCAATTTTTATCCAAATCCGTTCTGCCGTTTGAGCGTGATGAAGTTACCAATAGGAAGTTCACATTCAGGAAAATGGAAATTCCAATAATTATTTCGTGGGGGAACAAGTTTTAAGGTGTGTCCAGACCTGGCGAATTCGCCGCTAGCGAGGCGCTTGCGGAACATACGTAGTATGGAACATACTCTTGGGATAAAAAATTCACCCAATGGAACATACTCTTGGGATAAAAAGTTCACCCAATGGACATACTCTTAGAATAAAAAGTTCACCCAATGGAACATAATCAATTTTCCGTGGATATTTATTTTCCAATTTGAAGATTTCTTAATAATATTACTTTGCTGTAATGCTACATTTTAAGCTTGAGCTTAAGTCCAAAATAATTAGTCCCTAAACGCGTTCTCGTCGTTCTCACTTTGAGCGAAACTCCAATCGCCTCCCCCTACATCCCTTAAGCTTCTTACACAAACAAAAAATAAATAAAGATCGTCAACTCACCTTCGAAATAATAAAAGGCACGAAGCCAAAATAAATAACCATTCACAAATAGAAAATCCAAAAATCCAAATTGGCAAAGCTGTTTACGTAAGTAATCTCTTTACTGAATGATCCGCGGACCCCTAAGTCTCGATAAGATCTTCTAAAACAGGCTTGTCCCTTTAATCGACCCTTGCCTTTATGTGTTACTGATAATAGAAATCAATTTAATGTAAGGTATTCATTCATTGATGAACGTAACTGTTAATGAGTTTAGAATTAGAACGATTTCTATGAATAGGTTTTTTTTTACTCGACGGAGACAAAGCTAAAGTAGGGGAGGGTATGTTTATGCGGAGTGGTTTTTTTTTAGGTGGGAAATCATCTAATGACGTCTCCCGCCCTTGGGCGGGACGGGAGGGCGTGTCAGATTTTACTGGTTAAAAACCACTCCTGTTCCTTTTGTGGCTTCGTTCCAGGTAGGTCCTGTACCAGGGCCCGGCGCGAGAGGTCGCTTCCACCGAACTATAGTCCGGGTGGGTTATAATCAGTAAATATGTACACTCCCATTCGCTTTGCTTAAAGAGGGAAAAGCTATTGAATGATTTCTCACTTTAAACTTATTTGTTTATTCATGTTTTTAATGGCTGTTAAATTCGGGTTGTATATTTCGCGATCAGAAAATATCTTATACATTTGTAACATACTTTGGCTTCAGGCCAGAATGTGTTGGTTTCGAGGTGATGTCGATGAAGTTTTTACACTTCTGTTGGCGCTTGATTTTGAAGTGTAATTCTCTGTCACTGGGCTATATGGCTGGTTATTTGGGACAAGAAAATTATGAGCTAGTTAATCACACTTGTGAGTGTGCGCATGTGTGTAGGAATGTGAATGTCTGTTACTTCTTCACACTTGAACTGTGGCGAATTCGGATGAAAGCCACACGGGTAGATCATGTCCTGTAATAGCTCATAGGATAGTTTTCATCCCAGGAGACAAAATGACAACTTTCACGCAGCCGAAGTCGCTTGCAACAGCTAGTTTTAATTAAATGGTAGCATTATTCTCGTACTGGAAGACGTAGGAAGACTTCCTACAAGGTGGACCGATGACTTGGGAACGGTTGCGGGAGTCCGATGGATGCGAGACGCACAGAACCGTTCATTTTGGCGACACTTGGGGGAGGCCTATGTCCAGCAGTGGACGTCTTTCGGCTGAAATAATGATGATGATGATCATTCAGAACTTCTCTCCTTTTCTCTCTTTTTATAAAACTTTGCCCCACACTAGGAATCCATACACAATTCACGCTCCAACAGCTGAACTGATTTGTATGATACTTAGCACACGGGTAGACCATATCCTGGGATAGGAGCTAGCATATTTATTACAACGTGAGTATGTTCTTTCGAACAATTTTCTACTTTAAAGCGGGTGAAGCCGCTGTTAGCAGCTAGTGATGCATAATGTTGCGCTTAGTGAGTCCAAACCGAACGAGTTACCAACTCAACATTTTCTAAATGTAAAGATTCCATTCGAACCTCAGCTGCAGGCTGCGGATGCAGGCAGCACATGCGGCAGCACGAAGCCGGCTGCAGATACACGACTGGTTTTTTATGTAGTAGTATGGATTTTTGTGAAAACCATTCCGAACGCGCCTGCGGCCGCACGTGCTGCCGAGCTTCAGCTGCGAATGCTGCCGCGACCTGCAGCCGCAGCTGTTCGCAGACCAGTAGTGCCACGGCCGCAAGTCGATGCGCACGTAGTTACGTCACTCCAACCTGTTTAGACAAATCTGAAATAATCGCTACTCGGAGCCGATAGCGCTCATATTAGATTGAATCATAGATTTCCTACGGTAGCACATGCAGTCAGCCTCGGAATCACTCCCGGATGCGTGTCATACGTGTGCTACCTGAATTCGCCTTTAATCATCCAGCGGGGGTTTTCAGTTAGCACCCCGGACCACGAGGTTCTCCATCGTCCGTGTGTCATTGCGCATTGTCTCTTTATTTCTTTCCATACTTTAAACTTCTTATTCTTCAATACTTTTACCAAACCTTTCACAGACGTGACGTAATAATGTTATTTTCCAAAGTCTCCCTAAAAGTGCGGTACCAAAAAAGAGCAAAGAAGCAAGATCAACATCGGTTAATATTCGCTCGGCGGCCAAGTTTGCGCACCTCATTCATTATTTCCGACAAGGAATGTTTAATGCAATACAAACATTCAGCCGAACTGGGGTTACCCACTCAAAGGTGAACGTCTAGGGAGAGTTTTTTTTTCTGATATATATGGCTTTCGTTGCTTAAAAATGAGTTATGGTAATCCTACTTTTTTTAAGGCAATGTGACAGCGATGCATTTTTACGGGAAATGTTTTGAAAACGTAAAATACAGGGAGGACATTTTTTATGAAAGCGTTGTTGCTTTGTTGTCGCATTGTCGCGTCGCATTTGTTTGTGGGAGTTTTAATGGATTCCTAGCTAGATAAGCAATATTGAATCACAGTAAAAATCTAAGAAAAAATATTTTCAGAACTGAAAAACATTCGGCATACCTACCTAGATTTCGGTGCTCCCAAATTAACAGTTCTTTTTATTCGTATATATAAAATCAGCCTTGTCATGTTCCCACTGCTAGGTCTCAAGCCTTCTCTCTATGAGAGCGAACGGACCGTGATATCACATGTTTTCTAATTCCATTTATTCTTGCTTGGACATAATAACAAACAATAATTACTAGATAGATAGATTTACTCTATATTGTATACCGTAAAAAATACAGTAAGAGTTATAAAAATAGGCGATCTTATCGCTAAAAGCGATTTTTACAGACAACCTTTGGATGATTGAGTTAGAAGAAAAATTAAAATACTTTTTCTAAAATTTTATTACTAAAACCACACCTTATATAAAAATCCATTGAACGACGAACATCCACTTCTTAATCCCCGGTAGGAGGCGACACAATGTTTGCGGAGACGAGAGGAGAGGCGGGGTTTCACATCCCCTTGTCACGTGACGTTTGATTACGGCGTGACAAAACACGTCACACGCCGCTTTCCAAAGGGGAGGAGGGGGTCTTTGTGTTTTTAAGGTTCTGCGAGAGGAGACCCCTTTTCACCTGCGGTTTGTCTGCCTGTCTAATACAGATGGTGTGTTACTTTGATTATTTTCGGCTTTAATATTAATATGCAGATATGAAGGAAACAAAGGAGCAGGAATGACGTGGTTACTTCGGCTTGTAAGAATAGTATATTTTGATACAAGTGGAGAAAGTTTGTCATTGCAACCGAGGTGTAATTCGCACGAGCCGTAAACGAGGGTGATATGGAGCCTAGTGATGCAGTGACAAATTTTCACATGTATCAAATGACGTTTTTCAATAAGTACATATAAATTATACGGGGGTTGACGCGTGAGTTGTGACTGTCGCTTAGCGACCAGCTTGAAGCGATCATCATCATTATCATCATTTCAGCCAAAGACGTCCACTATTGGACATAGGCCTCCCCCAAGTGTCGCCACAATGAACGGACATCGGATTCCCGCAACCCTTACTGGTCTTCCAACGCGATATTGTATGTAATTAATTGTGGCGGGGATGAGCTCGCGCACTTTTCCGCACTAGTACGAAAAACGAGAGAAGAGCGGGTTTCCGAATAAGCATATTGAAAATAATTGGTTTGATTTCGGCTTCGGCATTGAATTTGTCTGTCGATTTGAAATTCGGCACGTAAAAAAAAATTATACAAGAATCTCTCAGCTTCATTTCATCACGTTTAGCCGTAAAGAAATGGGATCGATACCTATTTAAAGAGATTCTCTTTCAAAACTAACTTCAACTTTAATTAAACCATCGCAGATTAGCTGCGCGCCTTGTTATTCATTATATCTACCTACTAGTATCTATAATGAAATGAAAACAATATGCCTCAATGTGAATTATTTGCAACCTTAATAAATACCATTAATAATATTAGACCCAGACTTGAGTGAAATGGCTTTTGTCTAGCCAATTAAGATAATAAACAGAAGCTGTCAAAATAGAATTATTATTCTCAAGGTAGTTATTAAAATGTTCTGAGCATTTGCATAGATAAAGTAATTTTTTTATTTTTTATTATTATTGACAAGTTCGCGTTTAATCACTATTTCACCTGATGGTAAGTGATGATAATGAAAGAAAAAATACTTCTACTGTACTGTGATAAATGATAAATTATATTTATTTTGTAAATAGGTTTAAAAAACACTTTTACACGTCAATATATTTTTTCGTCATTTTAAACTAGATGAGGCCGGTGTTTCCTAGCTGACTACCCTGAGAAGAAACACCGAAACAAACTCAGGGATCAAAGTCTCTTTTAAAGTCCATACAGTAAATATGTAATGATCAAATCACATGAGAACCATGCAGATTTGTCTGAGATGGTCTTTTGAAGAAAGAACTATACAGATTTGAGTGGACCTGTCCAGTCAGTGTAAGCAATTTGTCAGTATTCGTAAAGCTCAACTCAGGACTACTAAGGAGCTCAACGACTTGACGAACAATACCAAAGAAAGGACATTTGGGTGCCGCAGAAAATACTCAAATTGCCAGACATACGTTAAAATTACTGAAAAGGAGAAAAAAAGCAATCAACATTGTCCTCACGTTCACAATAATAAAAGAAAATATATAGTTTACAAAATGTAATACGTAAAGTAAATATTGATGTCAAAAATTAACAGAAAAATAATGTCAAATTGCAAAATTGCAAAATAAAAAGAATCTACAATGTCAAATTGTAAAAAATAATAATAATAACTACTACTTCTAAATAAATAAATACTACTACTTCTGATTCCTGTTGTCTTTATTTTACAAGTATGTGTGAAAAAATTTAAAGTTCGCTTTAGCCCACCTTTAGGCCAGTAAAGTAAAAAAAGATTATATAAAAATAAAAATAGGAAAAATTTTGCATGGAATTTCACGTCTCAACTCACGGTATGCCCTGAAAGAAATGCCTTGTAAAAATATAAAATATGATTTAGGTCAACCCTAGTAAAATTCATACACATTCATTGTTATTCCTCATTTTATTTACCGCCATGATAATCCTGATCCCGAAGCCAGACAAGCATGAAGACACATTACATCATCAAAAAAGATTAACGACGGAACCCGTAACGTCAAACTTTCACCCTTTATTTTGCATTTTTCGCGCGGTTTGACACACTGGGCGACCAGTTTAACTTGGTCCACGGCGAAAGATGGAACTTTATGTAAATTAACTGATTCATGTGACTCCTTCATTTATCGAGTAACTGATGAGCTTGGAATAAGTTTAATCATGATAATTTTAACCGACTAGGCGACTTCAAAATGGAGGAGGTTATTGTTAATCGACTTCAAAAAGTATGATGTTATATGTTCGGCTGTATGTATTTTTTTTTTCATTCAACTGTGGACGGACCAACTTTGAAAATTTTTTTTCTTTTTACATTGAAGTCTTATTTTTTTTTTTTGTGAAACATAAGTAGTGAATACAGATCTTAAATTTTAGTTCATAAGTCGCTATGTTATGTCAAAAAGCGTACAAATATGGTTGCATGCAAAGAGAAAAAGTACAAAATTAATCATGCGAGATGTAAACTCAAATTATTTGGAAAATATTATGTCAAAATTAATTTATTGATGATAAATACAATCAAAAATTATAAATGTCACAATTTGAAGTAATTTCAGCTGTCAATGTGAAAATACAATGAATTTCTTACTCATTAAGAACAAAATATAGTTTCCTTAATAATGTGCTCAAAAAAATAAATATGTATACGTAATGTAATATACAGCGATCGAGCAATTCTTAGTAAATAAATCACATACAGACTGCTTTGACGTATTATTAACATATGTCATCAGCGCCTCTATGAAAGGCCAAGATATAATGGATAGTGAGTATGGTATGTTAATTGTACACGTACAACTGTTTAATTCTATTGTTCGTCTTTATTAAGGGGACTTGGAGATTAGATGGGATTGTTAATTACTATGGTTTATTTAGTTTAGAATAATTGGCTAGCTTATTTTTCATTATTTTGTTAACAAGGATTTTTATTTGTATACCAGTAATACGCCTCGGTATCGTACGGGTGCAAATTATACACACAAACCTTCCTCGTTTATTGGTCTTTCTATTAGTGAAAACAACATCAAAATCCGTTGCGTGGTTTAGGAGAAGTTAGCGCATAAACAGACGGACGCGGAAACCGATTATTTTAATTTCGTAAACATTTTATATTCCTGTTTTTGTTTTATACTTTCGTTTACTTAATAACACTTTAACAGCTATGACACACCAACGCGATGCTATTAATTACGACATATTTGCATTAACCCATAATATTAAAATGTTATAGGTACAATAATAATAAAAAATATACAAAATACAATAACTAATAAATAAAATATTAATTTTTCAATGGTACTACTTCAGTGAACCTTAGCAGGCTGCAGTGATATATCTATAGACTTATGATATATCTTTGTAATATATCTGTCTGTAAGTGTTCTATTTAGTTAAACAATTACCTACGTGGCTGTAATAAAGATATAAGTAAGCCAAAACGTGTGATTAACACCATCTTATTATCTCAGATTTTTAATCCATGTTAAGATTGATTATATTGATTGATATGATTTAATTCCAAAGTACTGTTGACTATTAACTCAGCACTGAATATGTGAATATGATTACGTTTTGCCAAACTTATATTTCTACCTTATGGTAGTAAGTCTATGTAATATGTAGGTCTTGGCGGAATCGGTATCTATTCCAGACCAAATACCAGTAAATTATATAAATACAAAGTGATGTGCCGAGGTGCGCGGCGTTCGCATAATAAGCGGAATTCCCGCGACGAGCATAAGACTGAGCACGTGAGCGGAATGGCAATGACGACATTAGCGACCTCTGCAGGCCTAATATAGACGTCAAACGGCCCGACACCATGAACTTCGAGCAACCATGAGCAGGCTGCGCAGGGTTAGCGACTTGCGGATAATTTTGACAATTATCTACGTGAATAAAAATATCCGAACAATTTTGGTGACATTTACAAACAAAAGACAATAAATTTTTGTGCCAGTAGTTAGCTTGTATGGGGCCCATAAAGGCACAAGACTGCAATGCGATACAACGTTGCATCGAAGCAACCTGCAATGCGATTTCGAACAGCATCGGTTCAAGTGTCCATACAATGTGCGATGCGAATCAATTCGCAAGTTCTAGCGATGCTTTGTGCGAGCCCTCAGTTGCCCTTTGCGTTCTAGGGCCACGGTGACTGGCCATGTCTGGTAAGGACCTACATATATCAGGTTGAAAGTGAGGACGTCGTGGTGCCTCTCTGGCCACACCTGAAATAGGGGTATTACCGTCGCGATGATAGCGTGCCCAAACCTTTGTAGGAGCAGGCCTAAAAAGATCCAAATAATTTTCCGGTATTGAAAAGAAATTTGCTGTTATAAAATTCTATATGCGTATGAATAGTAGAAACAAAATACATTCAACTGCGCAATAAAATGACAATGAGAACGTTAGTGAACTTAACAGGCCTACTATAGACTTCCAACGGCCCGACACAATATCATCTGTGGATGTTTTCGACAGCTATATCCGTGTCAAAAGATAATGGAAGATCTGAATTCTAACTAATCACACAAATATTTACTGCTACAGTTATTGAGGGACGTACCTAGTTTATGCATAAATATAGCATAATTAGTAGGGTGTTTCATGTTTTTTAAATTTTCGATTTTTTATTTTGCTGGAGTTCTTGATACCACTCATGCACAGTGTTCTTATACCAAAAATCACCATAGGTTAATATTTAGAAGTTGCACAACGCCAATAAAGTTTTCTCATACAGCTAGTATACGTCATCAGTGTAGGTTAAATTTTTAATATTATTATTCTTTACTATGGTATGGATGGTAGCAAGTGTTACTAATGTGTTGTTGTGTCTGATAAAACTTACTTCCCTCCTCTATAAAAAATAATAATATTAAAAATTTAATCTTCACTGATGACGCACTTATTGGCGTTGTGCAACTTTCATATGCATTTAGTAAAAAAAATATTATTTTGATATTACAAACAGACACTTAAATTTTATGTGTATAGATTATATTTAGTTAAGTATTTTTAATGTGTACCTACATTGGTAGTTATAAACTTATATATAAATAAAATCGTTCAGCAATGAGGCTGAAGCTTGAGCTCCTTAGTAGTCTTAAGTTTGAGCTACACGAATTCTGAAAAATGCTTGCACTGACTGGACAAGTCCACTCAAATCTGTGCGATTCTTTCTTTAAAAGACCATCTCAGACACCAATCTGCATGGTTCTCATATGATTTGACCATTACATGTTTACTGTATGGACTTTACCCCTAAAAGAGACTTTAACCCCTGAGTTTGTTCGGTGTTTCTTCTCAGGGTAGTCAACTAGGAAACACCGGCCTCATCTAGTTTAAAATGACGAAAAAAATTGACGTGTAAAAGTGTTTTTTTTTTTTTACCTATTTGCAAAATAAATATCATTTATCATTCAGCAATCACCAATTTGCAACTAAAAGTGGTAATTATGCAGTTTATTAGTACCCATGAATGGTTCTTTGAAGTGGTTTATAATGGAGGCCAATAATTAGCGGCGGCCATTGCGTTATGTGATGACTACGATATTGGTTTTTGATAAAAGCGAATACATTTTATGTTTTCACCAGTCAATTATTAGTGTAATTATTGATTTTCATTTAGAGTTAAGTGTTAATTAATTATGCATGACTGAAAATGGAATTACTAATAAAAGTATCGGATTTTGGATATTAGAGATATCTGCTTGTCCATTATTTATCGTGATTATAAATAGATGAGTTCATTGATGGGAGTTGAATTTTGATAATTTTTATTTATTTATTTATGCTTATGCTATATTATACAGCACTTTTGGGCATAAACCTTTGTTTTTCTCGCTTATCCCCGTGTTATTTCTTACCTCTGTCAAATTATATCAATTTTGATATTATTTATTTGCACAATATGCAACACTTTTTGGCATACGACTTTATTTTTGTAGATTATCTACATGCTTCTTCTTACCCCTGGCAAATTATATCAAAATACCATAATTTTGACATTTCTTTTTTTATTTGCACATAAAGGTTCAGGCACACTTATCCGAGCAGAACACGTCAAACGAATCGAAAGAAAAGAATTTTATAATTATTTATAAGAATTTCTATTAAACCTCGCACACCTAACATCGTCTGAAATCTGTAATGACTCCAGCCCCCATAGCCAAGTTATAGCCATTTCGTGTCGAATTCCGTTCTTCAATCGGTAACGCCTCGGTGTCAGCAATTGTAGAAAACGATAAGTTGGTAGCCATGTTGACGCGCCTGAGTCGGCCGCTCGTTCTACAATAACAAAGGATGTAGCGTTGAACATTGTAAAAACGATAACAATTCATTCTATAATTTTGAACGATGTGAACTTGGCTACGAATTTTCTATTCGTTTGTTCTGACCACGTGACTTAACGTTGAGATGATATCATTCCCATACATTTGATTAGTTTTCGACCAGCGTTAACGATTGCAGATTATCAACTTACAGAATAAAGAATTCTAAAATCGATTCGTTCGACGCGTTCGGCTCGGGTAAGAGTGCGTTCACCTTTATGCTGCAAGTTTGGGCAAACGCCTTAATTTTTCTCGATAATTCCCGTGTTACTTCGTACTTCTGATGAATTCTATTAAAAGTACCATAATTTCGGAACTCGAAAAATAGTGACACCCCTACCTCTTGATATACTTTATACAGACATATAGTCACGAGGTAGAACAGGTCACCGCCAAGTCAGTTTCTATGACATCCAGTTATTCTGTATTTGGACATCTTGGTAATTTCAAGTTAAAACTAGAATTAAATTCTGATCCTCGATATGTTATTTCATTTTATAAACCAAAAAATAGACTTCCGAAATTTAAGTTATATATTTTTGTAAAATGTCCTTTCTATTTTATAATTTTAGTTGTTCATTTAAATTTAAATATAGAAATAATATAAATACTTACAGAATGTAACGATAAAAAGTGTGCTGATAAAGTTTGAAGAGATCCCTGGATTTCTCTAAGATCCCATTGTCAGATCCGGACCTGATGACTATAAAACCACCTTGAAAGGGTATCCTTTCAAACAAAAAAAATAATTTACCAAATCGGTCCGGGCGTCTCCAAGTAATTTTTTTATAAATTACATAAACCCATTGCCCATTGTACACTTATTTTTAATTATGTTTGTCCTGTATTTTTGTTTATGTGGTGTACAATAAAGAATATAATAAATAAATAAATAATAATAAACTAGTGCTTGACTGCGATCCTACCTGATAGTAAGCAGTGATGCAATCGTTGATGGTGAATCGCACTAGTTTATTAAGAGCCTATTCACTTTAACCTTGAAGACACCAAAATTATAATCGGGGATAATATATCAATAATAATAAAATAACTGGGCAAGAGCGAGTCGGGCTCGCGCACTGAGGGTTCCGTACAAACTTACCTGTGAAAACAGTTCAATTCCAGAATTGAGTTACAAAGATTTTTCCGAATCGCAAAAAAAGTTTTTTTTTGTGACGTAACTACAAATTTACTGTTTTCAGATTTTTTCCTATACTTGTACTATGAGACCTTGCTTTATGCCAAATTACAAGATTCTAGGTCAATGAGAAGGAAGCGCTCTATGAATTTTGATTCCCTTGAGAGTGTCAAAATACTTGAGAGTGGCGACATAAACGGCCGTATCATTATTTTTCGTTAACTAAGAAGTTTGATTTTTTTCACAGCTTCAAGGGACCGTAAACCTGAGTATATGGTTTTAATTTCAACTCGATACCTTCATGTGTTCCCGAGATAAAGAGTCTTGACAGACAGACAGACGGACAACAAAGTGATCCTATAAGGATTCCGTTTTTTCCTTTTGAGGTACGGAACCCTAAAAGTCACCTCCTCCTTTTTTGAAGTTGGTTAAAAACAAAAAACTGGCGTTGTTAATCCATCAAGTCGTTATTGGCAGTTACAAAACATTCAAGTACTTATCGCACACATGTACAGTCTCATTAATTACCTAATTGGTAGACCCCCTTTCAAAAGTAATTTGTATGCATGACGGGTAGGTACGCAATTAATGCAAGCATCTGTACATAAGTCGATGATTACATACTTACCCCCAAACGAGATGAAAAAGTGTCTATTGTACAATTGTTGTATAACCGACGTCACTGCCACTTTTGAGCCACTAGTTGCCACTTTTGTGCAACTTGTTGCCACTTTTGTGCAACATGTTGCCACTTTTGTGCAACTTGTGGCCACTTTTGTGCATCTTGTGGCCACTTTTGTGCAACTTGTGGCCACTTTTGTGACACTAGTTGCCACTTTTGTGCCACTAGTTACCACTTTTGTGCCTTTAGTTGCCACTTTTGTGCCACTTGTTGCCACTTTTGTGCAACTTGTGGCCACTTTTGTGCCACTTTTTTTATATATCCTCTGCCATCGGCTTCGTTCGCGTGAATTCTCGGTATTGCGGACGCGAAGTCGAAGTCGAAGAAGAATAGAAAGCCTATGTCCATCCTTGAAGTTCAAGCTTCCTCCGTACGAAATTTTATCAAAATCGGCGCTGTACTTTAACCGTGACCGAACAGACAGGCAGACAGACTTACATTCACATTTATAATATTAGTATGGATAAACTAGTGCTTCACTGCGATCCCACCTGATGATAAGCAGTGATGCAATTGTTGATGGTGAAGCGTGTTGGAGCTTAAACGGCTAAATATATTTGGATGAAATTTGGCACACGTGTAGACCATGTTCTGCAATACATTTTATCTCAGGAGTATGTTACCTTAGGATAATTTAATACGCGTGCAAATCCGCAAACAGTAGCTAGTATGTTATACAGAAATGTGTGTGTGTATGTCTGTTACTCCTCACGTTTAAACGGTTGAACGGACTTGCATGAAATTCGGCACACCGGTATGTATATCCTCGAAAAACACTTAATAAACTAGTGCGCCTCATTATCAATGATTGCATCACTGCTTATCATCAGATGGGATAGCAGTCAAGCACTAGTTTATATCAATCTAAGAATAAAACATAGGATACCTACTAAACTTGTTATCTCAGAAGTACGTAAAACGGGGTGAATAGAAACGCAGGGGTGAATAGAAACAAAACTTTAATGGGGATTGTCACGTTATTGAAAATTTACCCCTGCATTTCTTTTCACCCCGTTTGACTGTACGTTTCCTTGGGATATTTTTTTGCTATTACGCGGATAAACCCACAGACAGAAGCTAGTTCAACATAAATGTTTCAAAGTTAATATGTTTGTTTAAAACTTGTTTCTTGACGAAGTAATTAATGGAATTTCCATTTTCCTGAATGTTAACTTACTCGTGTATAACATACACGTGGAACCCGCCTAACCTTGTCTTAAATCTATGTAAATGCTATATGCCTGAACTAGGACCTCCTGTGCTTTAGCTAGTCGAGAAAATAAAACAGATTTCATAGAATAGAATAGAATAGAATAGAATAGAATAGAATAGAATAGAATAGAATAGAATAGAATAGAATAGAATAGAATAAAATAGAATAGAATGGAATGGAATGGAATGGAATGGAATGGAATGGAATGGAATGGAATGGAATGGTTTGGAATGGAATGGAATGGAATGGAATTGAATGGAATGGAATGGAATAGGATTTATTCGATGCAGGCATTTATTAGATCTATGTTTAATATAAAATATTAGAGACCGGCCAAAGGTTTCGGTTAATTTCGGCCAAAAAACTGGTTTCGGCTGGAGTTACGGTTTTGGCCAAAAAGGGGCCAAATATTCGGCTCGACTGAAACTAGCGTCTTTGAACTGACGGTTGTGATATATTATATCATCATCATCATTTCAGCCGAAAGACATCCACAGTTGTCATGATAACTTTTGACAAAAAACCATTGTAACAAAGTCTAAAAGTGATCAAAACTTCCGTGAGAAATATATCTTTAGGCATTACCAAATAATTCACACTTTCATTAGCATCAAACGAAAATTCATTTAAATTAAATTCAAGGCAAGCATTTAAGGGGGAGTTCCACTACTTTCCATAATGTTTTCAACCCGGCTTCTCCTTCCTTGACGTTGAGTTTTAACGCTCATGACCTCATAAAAGTTTTCTCGCTTATCGCTGTCTGAAAAATTAGTTCAAAGACGTATACTAAGAGGGGAGGGGGAGGGGAGAGTTGTGCCTTATTTTGTGTCAAGAGTTTGCTTGCGAGGGACGAAAGTCTACCTAAGAAAAGATAATGTGGAGAGTTTGTACTGACGAACAAATGTTAAGGGTAGGTAAGTACGTATTTGATTTGAAAATTTGAGGAGGACTTTATTAAAAACAATGCTGTCAACATTAAGGGCCTCACCATGTCCGGTAACCGTCCGGACCGAGCCCAAGTCGTCGACGGCGCGTACTGTTCCACGCGCGCCGTAAAAAAAAATATAACTGAACTACAGATTTTTGCAGAACCAGTGTTTCTTTCTAAATGATCAATAACGTTGCCCATAACTTAAAAAAAAAAATTGGACCACTAAATGGGCCACCCCGTATGCATTATACAGGTTGACCCATTTATAGTGGTCCAAAGTATAAAATATGAAAGTTGTTACAGAAAAAGAGTTTAAAAAATCTTTTCAATTTAATTCAGTAAAATACACCATTAATAAGACATAAAAGTGATTTCTTTCTAATGTAATTCTGTTGATGGTTGTAGGTAGTGTCTTTAACTGCTGGTACAAAATGTCCTCCTACAACATAAATCCACGCCTGCAAGCAATGTGTTGCAGTGATACAATTCACTCGGTCATTCAAATAAATGACCGACATCGTTTAGTCTGTGTGGCAGTGATATTTAAATCCAACGTGTTACAGCCAAGTGCCAAGTTTAGTTACGGACGATACTGTTATTTAGTTAACTTGATTGCTATATTAAAAATAGACACATTCTAGTCATTACGACGTTTGTGAGATTTATAGAAACAATTAGCCAGCACAATCCTGAGCCCTCAGTCTGTGATTCCTGATAGCTACAAGTCAAGCGTGCTCTATCGTCGGCCACATCATCTCTTACCATCAGGTGAGATAGTGGTCAAACGCGAGCCTATCAATAATAATAATAAAAAAAAATTGCTGCGTGAAAGTAGTAAATTATCCGAAATAAACACACTCCCGGAATAAAAAGCATAAAAAAAAAGAAAAGGTGGTGGTGTGAATAGGTTAATTTTAAGCAAGCATTGCTCCATCATCAACCACATCGTTGCTTATTATCAGGTCAGATAGTGGTCAAACGCGAGTCTATCAACAGTAAAAAAAACCGTTTTTTGGTCTCATACAGATTATTAATCAATTGTTCTTTATTTGTTTTTTGTTGTTGTTGTTTTTTTTATTATTATGTAAATTGTTTTTTCTTCTATGTGTGATTCCAGGATATGGCCTACCCATGAACCAAATTCTATCCAAATTCGTTCGCTCGTGTGGGCGTAAAAGAGTTATGAACATACCCACTTACATATAAACTTTCGCCTTTGTAATAATACTAGCTCTCGCCCGCGGCTTCGCCTTTGTACATAAAATATAGCCTATATCACTCAGGTATAAAGCAGCTTTCTATCGGTGAAAAAATTTTAGCAATCGGACCACTACTTCTGAAGATTATTTATAATATTATTGTAGATTAGTGCGATAGTTTAGCATCGATCTATGAGTTCTCTTTAAGTTTTAATTTAAAGTCTGCTAAACAGTAGTGAGCAGTGGTGGCCGAGTGGTAACGGCCCCGACTTAATGGTTGTATTATTATTATTACATCACCACTGTTTTCAAAACGGCGAAGGAAAACATCGTGAGGAAACCGGCATGTCTTAGATCCAAAAATTCGAACACATGCGACATTCACCAACCCGCACTGGGCCTGCGTGGTGGATTACGGCCCATTACCTCTCCTAGAGAGGAGTGAGAGTCCCAGCAGTGGGAACATTATAAAAGGCTGAGTATGTTATGCAAAAACTAAAAATTTATTTCAAGGACAAAACAAAACAAAAACCTTGATTAGTAATATTGCTATTAGCCATTTGTTTGAAAAGCCTGTTACCTACTCACTTAAAATATACTTTGTTTCTAGATATAAAATTTTTCATTTCTGTTAATCTAAATTAGCACACAAAGTTCTCACTCCATTAAAGTGGAAAATACAAAGTAAAAACCGTACAAACATACCTACCACATAAACCCCTACCGAATCTGGAGTGTGTAGCCGCGATACAGCTCACTCGGACATTGTAACAAATGACCGTAATTGGTCAGCCCGTCGCGTTGTGTTTCCTAGACCTCGCTCGTAACGTCTCCGGATTACTTTTGGAGCGCTCTGATCGATGTCCGAGTTGTGATTTTGTTGGATAAATCGATTCGGGTTATATGTTTCTTTATGTAGAAATGTTCGTGATTTTTCGCTTGCTTCTTGGATTTTGTTGTCGCGAGTTTTTTTATCTGTGTTGTTTTTTTTTTGTTTTTCTGTAGTAACTACTAGGACCTAGGTGATTCAAACTATTCATATAGAGCTGTAAAAAGGTTTTGTGTGTCTTTAGAACTTTTTGTCGAATATTTGGGCAGATAATACTGACATTAAGCCTATCTTGTTATCGATTTTAACCCTTTTTCGGTTTGTTTATCGGTTTTAGTATCCAAAAACAAATATGTAGGCTTTATATGTTTAGGGATTGCCTAAAGCTTTATATCGAAAGTGTTTCTATAAGATAATGAAGATTTAACATCACACACAATTTTATGTAACACCAAAACACAAGGAATCGCTCTCAAGTAATTATACGTTTAATTTTACTTGTTGCTAGCCGCAAAATTACAGAAATGCCATTAACTTTTTACGAGGAACAAAATGGCGAATGCGGGAGAAAACTGAAGGAAACTTTCCTTTCTGTTTTGTTACCCGAAAATGGGTCTTATTTTATTAATGATAAAGGTTATGTGTGGTGAAAATGGGGTGTTAGTATGACTTTATGAGATTCTAGGATAGACTTTAATAGGCAGTCTGCGAGTTTCCTCGCTACTCAGATCGTAACCGGGTGTCATAAAAACTCGCTGCGTGTATAGGCTTCAATTGCAGGTTGAACTGCTGTTGTTTGATGTTTTCTGCCTGTTATTAATGGGTTTTCTGAAGTTTTCCGAGTACCCTTACTGGTGTTGGACACTATCCGCAGTGATAGCGTCGGGGTAATGAACGGATAATAGGAACTTTTAATTATGCCGATTTTTTTTAATTAACTGAAACATTTTTTTTTTAGAAATAATTGGAAGAGTACAGAGGTGACCTTTGCCCAGTAGGGAGTCATTATTTATAAAAAAAAAGTTAGCTTTTTATTTTACCTAATAATATTATATTATTTTAATTGATTCTAGATATATTTACATTATAAATTTGATATGCAGTTTATAGAAAAATAGAAAAGACTACTTAGTTTTCTTTAAAAATCGGTTATAATAATCCTAATCTTTTTTTTTCAATCTCTAATGTTTTTGACATTAGCCCTCGATTTCTGAATCAAGATTTGAAGTTGAGTTTTTGCCAGTCTTCAGCCTGAAAATCTTTTTTTTTATTATTGATAGGCTCGCGTTTGACCACTATCTCACCTGATGGTAAGCGCTGATGTGGCCGACGATGGAGCACGCTTGCCTAGAAGTAACCTATTCACTCTTGACTTAAAGACCCCTAGGTTGTAGCTATCAGGAAACACAGACTCCGTCAGAGAATTCCACTCCTTAGCTGTATGCATTATGAATGTGTTCCCAAAACGCTTTGTACGTATGGGTGTGATGTCCCCTTGTACCGATGGCGCAACGTCAAATCTTTCAAACTTTGTCATTTTTTTTTATGAAACTTTGCTTCATACTAAGAATTATTCTTGTATCGTGGGTGCGTTCTCAAACATGTAACATCAGATACACAAGTCACCCAGACTAGGGAACGACTATATGAAGGCCATACAAATATTTGTTCCGTGTGAGAAGCAGCGTAGCAGCCAATCATTCAACCACTGCGCCAACTGCAACAATGTGACATTTCCATCAGATAAAAAAAAAAAAAAAAACTGGTCAAATGCGAGTCGTACTCGTGCGTCGGGGGTACCGTACAAACTTACTTAAATGTAAATACCCATGTAACTTGTTCCATTCCAGGATCGAGTCTCAATAATTTTTCTGAATCGCAAAAAGTCATTATTTTGTGTCATAACTATAAAATTTATAGTTTTCAGACTTTTTCCCTTACTTGTGCTATGAGACTTTGCTTTTACGTATGTACCCGTTTACGTTTTACGTAAATACCCTATAGGTTTTGAGCATGAACGGCCTTATCTTTAGATTGCGTTGTCTTGTCTTACAATTTTGATTTATTCATAGCTCCGAGGAGTAGGGACTTGAGTGTTTGATATTAATTTCAGCCTTCCTAATAAAAAAGGTCTTGACTGACGGACAACAAACTGATCCTATACGAATTCCGTTTCTGTTGAATGACGTGCGAAACTCTAATTTTTAAAAAAAATATTTTATTAATATTTTGAACTTATTTATATAAATGTGCGTGTGTTTTTTTTTAAACGTAATTTATTGATTTTTCTTTTTATGTACTTGCATGGATCGTATGATACGATTGAATTGCTTGATTGAACATACGATCAGCGTAAGTTATTATTATTAAAAATAATAACAAACATTATCAATTCAAGTTGTATTTGACACATTCTTTACACCAAATATTCAATTAACAAAACAACACCTAAAACATGCATTGCCCAATAAAGAGTCAATCTTTCTTTCTCAATAATGAGGAAATGGCGAAGCCGAAGAAATGCCTCCGTATCTTGATCAGCTGGTAATGCGTTCATTAACGTTACACCTTTCTTTGTTTCAGGTAAGTCCAGTTCAGAGATTAGGTTCAGCAATTGAGGGTTCTTTTATGGCTTGTGTAAGAACCTACACTAGTCACTGTTTATAGAAAATAGTTACTACGGGTTAAAAGTACGGTAAGTCTTTATTTCTCATAAGAACATGGTTGAGTTTACTTATATTAGATTTAAAATTTAAGACAAATGAATCGATAGGTTTTTACCTATTAAATCGCTGTCCGGACCGAGCCCAGGTCGTCGACGGCGCGTAGTGTTCCACGCGCGCCTCAAGGAGATGTCAAAAAAAAAAACGCGTTTTTTATTAAATGGGTTACCTTCAAATAAACTTTATATAAAAGGTACCTACGTTATTCTTTTTTCGAAATTAGTTAATTATCGTTTTTTTTTGTGTTTTCTTTAATATCTCTGTATTTTAAGTATGAAATTTAATAAAAAAAAGTGTTTTTAGCACTTAATATAGCGCTAAAAAAATTTGCAATAAAGTACAGTGGCCTTTTCCTAATGTCAATAAATGTGAAGGGTCAATGACCACTATTGAAAATTTATCTGACTACTACCTTAGTTGAGCATTTCGACGTTTTATAATGTTTATTATAAACAAAAGTTATAACTCAAATAGCTTAATTACACAATTAATATAACTCATTGTACTCCAACTCTCCCTTTGTACTGCAGTTCAAACAAAGCCCAACAAAAACGCGTCATATGACGCTTCTGTAAACTTCAGACATATTAATCGCAGTAATAAAACAATACGCGAGCTTTATAAACAATACAGATTATTCAGCGGCAGACCATCTCACCTAGAAACGATAAATCTGCTACCTAAACCACCTGAGCGTTCGACATCCCTGTGATTATGAATAAGGGGACACCCCTAGCTACCCCCCTTCAAACCGTATCGCACGCACCGCACGCCATCACACAACTTTCAACTTTAAACCAACGAAACTAAGCACAAAATTACACGAACATGCCTGTACTTAGCGATAACCGAATTAGCGTTCGAAAAGCAGACCCTATTCCGTGTTGCATAGCATACAAATCGCTAATTCTACTTTGCGGCGAAGCTTTCAAAGTGGTTGTGACCTTATTGTTAGGGTGGTAAGGTTGGTTTTGGCGTGTTGTTGGTGGGGGGGGGGGGTGTTATGAGGGTTCGTTTGCTCCCCGGTGGCGCGCGGCGGCCCGGGCCGAGCTCGTCGCCCGGGCGACCGGTTCGACCCGCGAGGGCTGCACTTGCACAAAGTGGGCGCTGGTGTGCGTCGCACCTAACTCGCGAGAACGTCGATTGGCCGCGCCGAGTTTTCTAATTTCGAATGTTCGCTTCTCTATGGTCGATTTTTTTTTTAAAAAGCTTAGCTTGTACTGGCTGGATCTTGTGACGGTCTGGCGGCAAAAGGAATGTTGAAATGCCTCAAAGGTTAACTGAGTTTATTTTTATAAAAGAATAACTGTTACATTCAGTCTTCAAAGGAAATAACATTTTGATGGCAGAACCTGAAGATTGAAAGGCTTACCGATTGAATTGCTTGATTGAACATAAAAATCTATTAGCGGCCAACTACTTGGATAATAAAGAAAATAAAAGACTGAAATCATTACCGCGAAATAAACTAGTTCTGTCTTTGTTGCCACCTTAGTGACACTGGTTAGGAACTTGTTTATAGAGATAACTTTCTTCATTGTTTGAACCGAAACCGCGGGGAACAACTAGTATCATTATGATATTAGTTGTTCCCCGCGGTTTTACCCGCGACTTTAGTTACTGCTCTGCTCCCGTGGGTCGTAGCGCTATGTTATATAATAATAATATAATAATATTCGCACAACTATCACACAGCGCCGTCTTCAACTATCCCAAGCTAAGCAGAGCTTGTGTTATGAGTACTAGACAACTGATAAACATACTTAAATATTTCTAAATACATATTATAGATAAATTACACCCAGACACAGAACAAATAATTGTGCTCATCACACAAATATTTGTCCTGGGTGGGAATCGAACCCATCGACCTCCGGCATAGCATCCTGAGAACTGTAGCGGAGAGCTATAGCTCTCCGATTATAAAATTTATTATTACAAAGGGTAATGGGTACTAACACTAGATAATAAGTTATTTATTAAGTTACTAACACTTTATGGATCATTTTGTATCCGAAATAAAATAAATTCTATTCTATTCTATTCTATTCTATAGCAGTCAGGGCCACCACTAGACCAACAGGCCAGTCAAATATAGCCCACAGTCTTCCGCAATAAATGAGCTATCCTACGTAGTAATATTTTTTTTTTTAATTTGAACCAGTAGTTCCTGAGACTAGCGCGTACAAATAAACTCTTCAACTTTATAATATTAGTATAGATTTGAAGAATATTAGATGTTTCTTACGACATATTTTACAAATTAAAACCTAAAACTAACTTACAAAAAAAAACCACTTAACGCATATACGAGTTGTTGTAATCAATGGAATGCGTTCAAGACGCTTATAAGATCTGGTTATAGAGAAAATAATCCATTATCATCATCATTTCAGCCGAAAGACGTCCACTGCTGGACATAGGCCTCCCCCAAGCGTCGCCACAACGACCGGTCCTGTGTGTTTCGCATCCATTGGATTCCTGCGACCCTGACCAGGTCATCGGTCCACATTGTGGGAGGCCTTCCAACGCTGCGTTTTCCGGTACGCGGTCGCCACCCCAGAACCTTTCGGCCCCAACGGCCATCTGTGCTGCGTGCAATGTGCCCTGCCACTTAAGTTTGGCGAAGATTAATCGTAATCCATAAATATAATTTAATACGAATTATTAAAACAACAAAAAATTTTTAATTAAAATTTTAACACATACTCTAAGTCTCCCCATCCATCTTAAGACTCCACACAACACAACACACAGTGAGTCAGGCATCATGCAATAGTATCAAAATAGAGGTGGCCATTCACTTCGTCGGTTATCGGCGTGGTGCCGAGGGTGCCTATAACTAGATGGTTACCGTGAACCACGCTCTGCCCACGTATTTCCCCTTCGTAAAACCTTAGAGTTTATATTTGTAGGTAAATAAATTTAGTAAGAAAGGTTTACTGCCTATTTTGGATCGGTCGCTGTGAGGCAAGAAGTTGGCTATTTAACTGTGATTATTTTATGCTGAACACAATACAATATAAATACAGCCCAAGGTGTAGAGTAAATGCATAGTAGCTCAGAGAAAAAGTGTTTGTTATTTATTTATTTTTAAAGAAAGCTTACAGGCTAATAACAATTATATATATTTTTTTACATACATAGGTAATGAAAATTGCTAATAACAAGCTTCCAGCTTATCTAACCAGTTTATCTATAGATATACAAAAAGAATATTACCCCTACTGCCGTATTGCCTAAGAAAGCAATATAAAAATTCGTACTAGTACAAAAACAAACGAGTTATAACAATTTTAAATTAATATGTCTGTCTCTCTCGACAAAACACCGTTTCCTATGGCAGCCGTATGGACGCGACGTGATCAACATTGACATCAAAGATCACGTTGGACTTCTCTTTATTATTAGTAGATTTGAACCCTTATAACTTCGTTGTTGATGAAAATATTAAAAAAAAATTACAACATACATTTATTTATTAATGCTAAATATATTTAAATTAGCAAATAAAAAAAGCATCATATTTCCTGTTAAGGCATGTACCTACTATAAAGATAAAATTTAATGTATGAGGTATTTTATTTATAATAGTTTTTAAATGACTAAGTACTGTTCTTTTGTCACTGTTAAAAAAACGAAAAGGTCTCACCTTTTTGTAATAATCACAATTAAAATATAAAGTACAAGCCCTATAAAAATCCTTCACTAAAAGCAAATCTAAACGCCTGCTATATTCCTTTATTTAGCTAGCGCCTATAAAACTACTTATTGCATTCCCATTTCTTAAGAATTCTTTATTGCTTTCTTCTCCTTTCTTTTCCAAGTTCGCATCTGCGCCACTTAATCTTTGCAGCGTTCGTAATGGGCGACTTGAAGAAAGCGACTCGGATATTGCCCGTAAACGTATGTCGATATGACCCCGGCTTCCTCCCTGCCCCCCGTACTTAGAACTTACCCGTACCGCTAGGGGAATGTACTTTGATAATAAAATAAAGTGTACTTAATAGTAGGTACGTTGCCGGGTAGTTTATTTTACTCAGCAGTTTTCTTACGTTGAAAAATGTTGTGGAGGTTTTGGTTTAGTACGTGAAAATTTAGAAAGGCATTAGGTAAAATCTTTTTTTTAGGTACAAAAGACCTTTTCTCTCTTTTGAAACTTAAGCTTTACTTAAAAAGGTTACATACAGTAAAGGCTTTTTTAGTGTTCTTTTATCACACTAGTAAAGCGAAAACTTGTATGTAGGTGTGGTTGAAAAGATTCGGAAAATATTTAGTCCATGGATAGATTATTTTCTGTAATAGCATAAGGATAGTTTTTGTATAGGGATTATGTTTCCTTTGAATAATTTTCTGCTTTCACGCGGCGAACGTTAGCTATTTCTATTAAGTATAATAGTCCACACTAATATTATAAAAAGATCATCATCATCATTTCAGCCGAAAGACGTCCACTGTTGGACTTAGGCCTCCCCCAAGCGTCTCCACAACGAACGATCCTGTGCGTCTCGCATCCATCGCATTCCCGCGACTCTCACCAGGTCGTCGGTCCACCTTGTGGGAGGCCTTCCAACGCTGCGTTTTCCGGTGCGCGGTTGCCACTCTAGATCCTTTCGGCCCCATCGACCTTCCGTTCTACGAGTAATATGCCCTGGCCATTGCTACTTTAGTTTGCCGATTCTTCGGGCTATGTCGGCGACCTTGGTTCTCCTGTGGATATCTTCATTCCTAAGTGATAAATAATTATAAAAAGGTAAAGTTTGTTTTTTTTTGTTTGTAGGAGGTTATCTCTGAAAGTACTGGTCCGATTGCTAAAATTATTTCACCGATAGAAAGCTGGTCTATTCTTGAGTGACATAGGCTATATTTTAAGAACCGGTTGTGGTCACAGAGTATTTTGTAGGGATTTTGCCCGGGTCTATGTCGATATCGCGGCCCCGTAACAGTGATTTTATTTTTATAAAAAAACATAGTAACTATTCAAGATTTTTGTTTTTGCCGGACCCTTTTAAAAAACATGCTTTATTATTTTATTTAACTTTCAAATATTTCCGTGCCGTAATCTCCTAGATATACACGTTTGAAATCGTAAGTTAGGGTCTGATTCGTGATTTTTTTTTTATCGAGCCAACTAATTTATATCTTGTTTTGATTTTTGTCCAGCGATTGGTCATATGGTCAATTTTAAAAAAAATAATTTTTCATGGTTATTTATTTTATATTTATGGATTTCCAGAGGTTCAAAAAAGTACAAAATTAGTAGAACCTGGCCTTAAGTACGTGGGCGAAGCTGCGGGCAAAAGCAACTTTTTGTTGGTCAAGTGGTTAGTGGCCGTGACTGCTATGCCGGTGGTTCGATTTCCACCTAAGACAAATGTTTGTGTGATGAGCACGATCATTTTGTTCTGTATATGGGTGAAATTTATCTATAATATGTATATTATATTTCGAAATATATAAGTATGTTTATCAGTAGTCTAGTATTCATAGCACAAGCTCTGCTTAGTTTAAGACTAGATTGGATTATTATTTGAATAGCTACGGACAGCGTCATCACCAATTGATGACACTGTCCGTGTTTCTAAGGTATTATAATGTGAAACGGTACCTAATTCATACAGCTGTCTGTACAACAGAAATAGCGTAAACAAACGTACACTTACCTTTTGCGAAAACCACGGTAATACGTAAAGTGGATTTTTCCGAAGCAATAGGTATGCCATTTTCATTATTCTACCATTTTCGCGTGATTTTCCTCAAATATTGTTCCAAAAAAATCCTTAAATCCCTAACACTCGAGACAATTTGAGGTCCTCAAAAGCTTTAGTACATCGTTTGACTTTTTCTTCCTCTTTCAAATAAAAGTTTTTTGTTGTTACCATTTTTTTCCACGGAAAAGTTTTTAATTTGTCCAAGTGCCGTCAAGATTTCTCTTTAAACAAACGGGAATCTTGCTTTCCTTTTGTGCGAGTCGAAAGTCCAAATGAGTTTTCCCCTCACTTTGGCTCTTATAAAATAATGCATTAGCCACAGATGTTATTTGGGACAAAATGTTTTATTTTTGCTTTTGATATTATTTGGATGTTTCTTTGTGAAGTGTGCGTTCTTTCATTTCAATTACTGATGGTTTCATAATCTAATTAGTAAGATTCTACTATATCTGCTTAGTCTTATTCAACATATATTGGGGTCTGCTTCAAGTCTAATTAGATGCAACTGAATACTATAGGTTGTCTTAGAAAAAACTCACTTCTGTAGATGCATAAAAAATAACGTATATTTTTAATGTTAAATTACAAAATCAGAAACTAAAGACACGAGAAATATGCTTTTTGAAAATAGCATTATTCAAATATCGTCCTTTGCGGTTCTTCAAAGCGATCTACATTTATAAAAACGCGCCTCAGAAGTTGAAATTAAAATAAAAACACCTTTATTATAACGCCTAATATAAAACTTAGCATAAATAATAGCATATATAATCAGCCTTATAATGTTGCCACTACTGGGAGGCAGGCCTCCTCTCTAGGAGAGGGATTGGGTCGTAATCCACCACGCGGGCCAAGTGCGGTTTGGTGCATGTCACATGTCTCCGAATTTTTGATTCTAAGATATGCCGGTTTCCTTACGATGTTTTTCTTTCAACGTTTCAAGAGCAGTAGTGATGAAATAAATTACACATAGTAATGCACCTGGCTGGGTTTGAACCTGCGTTCAACACTGCTCCTAGTCGCCTTCACCACTAGCTTCTCAAAAATAATATACAGCATTAATGAAACGTCAACAGTAACAAATGACATGTCAGTATCTTCATAAAATGTTACATTATTCACTTTAAAGTCACCTCATTTCCACTAGACTTGATTTACGATCCTATTCAAGTTACTAACGAACCCATTTGAATTGGTACTAAGTTATGT
This sequence comes from Mythimna impura, assembly GCA_905147345.3. Lineage (NCBI taxonomy): Eukaryota > Metazoa > Arthropoda > Insecta > Lepidoptera > Noctuidae > Mythimna > Mythimna impura. The sequence goes on from LR990349.1 coordinate 3,547,487, forward strand.
ACTAATGGTGCTATTGGATTTGTCTCATTCGACGTGGATGACGTGGGATAGAAATGGGCTCATGAATAAAGTCGTATCTTGTTTATTTTAGACATTATAGCTTTTGCTTAAGACTTCGGCCGCGTGAAAGTCGATGATTGTCCTCAGGGAACATACATACTCTTGAGATAAAACAGTATTTCAATCCAGGTCATTTTCCTACTTGTGTGCCTTATTTTGACGAAATACATCGTTTATTCATCATCATCATCATTTCAGCCGCAAGACGTCCACTGTTGGACATAAGCCTCCCCCAAGTGTCGCCATAATGACCAGTCCTGTGCGTCTCGCATCCATAGGATTCCCGCGAACCTCACCGGGTCATCGGTCCACCTTGTGGGAGGCATTCCAACGCTGCGTCTTTCGATACGTGGTTGCCATTCCAGGACCTTTCGTCCCCATCGACCATCTGTTCTTCGAGCAATGTGCCCTGCCCACTGTCACTTAAGTTTGGCGATTCTTCGGGCTATGTCTATAACCTTGGTTCTCCTGCGGATATCTTTATTTCTAATGTGACCACGCAAGGAAACTCCGAGCATAGCCCTTTCCATTGCCATTTGAGTGACTTTAAGCCTTCTGATGAGGCCCATTGTAAACGACCACGTTTCGGAGCCATAATATATGTCATCACTGGCAACACGCAATGGTTTTGTCTTGAGACACTGTGGTATATTGGACGAGAAGACACCGCGCAACTTCCCAAACGCTTCCCGAGTCGGATTCGACGGTTGACCTCTTTCACATCGTTTATTCACATTTATAATATTAGTCATCATTTCACTAGCCTTTTCGAACTTTGGGGTATGTTTCTAGTCTAATTGGATGCGCCTGAATACGTGTGTTTGCATGGAGTGACTGCCTACGGGACCTCCACAATCCAGTTTCTAGGCAACACGATACTCCATGGATAGATTGATGGTTAGACTTTCTGACGTCTGACTACCTGGTTACGGCTTTACGTGCTCAGGGGGAGATCATATCATATTTATAATATTAGTAGGATTTAAAAAACCGAAAAAAAAAACGTGTTGCGCCGACTTCAAGTAATATGGGATAAGGGTAGGAAGAAGAAGAGTAGGATTAAACAATACATACTATTTTTATAATAAACTATACACGGTGTATATAACTCAAGGAGCAGTGGTGGCTGAGTGGTATTGGCCCCGGACTTACGAGTTGTAGGTCGCGGGTTCAAACCCAGCCAGGCGCATTACTTTGTGTAATTTATTTCATCACCACTGCTCTCAAAACGGTGAAGGAAAAAATCTTGAGGAAACCGGCATGTCCTAGAACCAAAAATTCGAAGACATGTGACAATGACCAACCCGCAATGGGCCCGCGTGGTGGATTACGGCCCATTCCCTCTCCTAGAGAGGAGGCCTGAGTCCCAGCAGTGGGAACATTAAAAGGCTGATTATGCTATTTATGCTATATACACGGTGTCTTTGATATCGACGCACAAACGGATACCACGGACCCAGTACATGATTCTGGACCCCCAGTGGTGAAATTTTTCGTCGGCTTTTTCCTAACAGCGAAAAAAGTCATTCAATGTTTTTTTATGTAAAAAAATAACTTCGATGTCTCTTCTGAATAATCCTGCAGCCTTGGTAGAAGCCTAGCTCATCTCGTTTGAACAAACATCGTATTATTTATTCGACTAATCTAATCTACGTGCTACCTTCAACGTAGAAATTCTTTTCTTTTTACTTCGTAAAGGCAATACACGCGCCAGTGAGTGCCACGCACTTGACCTTTTAAAAGACAGATGCGTGGGCGGCACATATCTTATCCTCTTTAATTCCCTGATCGGTAATTCTACGACTCCAACGTAATAAAACTTTCTGTATCTATCAAACTGTTCTTATAGTATATTATGGAAGTGATATCGTACAATAAACTTGTCGACACGTGGGTGTTTGTGGGTGGTGTGATGCAATGAAGAACAATGGTGTTGTGACATCTTTGATGCGTCAGCTTTGTTTAGTACGCAGTGGGTTTATGGGGTCAGCTGTTTTAAACTCAAACTGTGAGAACATATGGAGGGCTTTTTTGAGGTGAAAAATCGAAGTAACAGAGATATTTGTAATTGCAAAACATGATTGAAAAGAGTGTCCATGGAGTTTCTTGCACATTCTTCTCCATAGAGATCTACGCTTTGGAATGTGCAATTAGCATCTTTTTTTTTTCTGACTGACTGACTTCTTGACATTTCAAAAGTGCCTGTAAATGGTTTATTTGAAATAAATGTTTTTGAATCTTTGAATCTTTGATTACTTAATGACTTGATTTTCCACCTCGAGAGAGCGTGTCAGAATTTTGCTGACTAAAACCACACCCATGTCCTTCAGTTGCTCTATGTATTCTAAGAATAGTATAGAATAACCTTTATTGTACACCATTGTAGCCATCAGGAAACACAGACTCCAGCAGAGAATTCCACTCCTTAGTTGAACGCACAGTGAATGTGTTCCCAAAACGTTTTGAAGACATGTGTAAAAAATGGTGAAAACATTAAAACAAAACTACTATTTCTTTTTACTCGTGTAAATATTGCACAGATATATTTTTCAAAATAAATTATGAATTCTTATTTCATAAAAATTGTATTAAATATTTGTGCTCTGGGATATACGCTTCCGACTGACTGTTTTTCCAAAGCTTTTTGTATGAACGTTGAATAGAATTCCAAACTGGATCAAAATATATTCCGTTCTAGATTTTTATCAAAGCTATGCAAACCAGTCTCGTGTGTTTATGTACTGAGACAGGAACGAGTTCGTCTCTAAACTTGGTATATATGGCTTTCTGAATAAGTCAAATCTTGTCTCATGGTTCAGGTGAGGAATAAGAACTAGTTTCAAATATATTTTAAAATAAACAAGTTGAGAAATCTGTATTGTATTCCAATACCAGAATTTATATATACCTAGTTACGTCAAAGGATTTAGAAGAAATAAAAGCTTAAGATAGGTAAGTCTTTACAAGACTTATGGTCCTTCGAGCCGGATAGTTATAGCGAAAATAAATTACAGTATTTTATTATCGTAAGATAGCCAACGGACTAACAGGATAGAACAAAAAATTAGTCCTGAGTGGCTAAGTAGGCGAGTTTAAAGATTAGGAAAAGAATTGCGATTTCCTATTTTATCAGGAAAATTGAAAATCTATTTAAAGTACTTCTACACGCTTACGAACATCTGATAGACATAATAATAATATGTCTAAACACATATAAAAAAGTACCATCTGTCTGTTTATCCAATTACATTGTCTAACGCGTGCATCCCTTTGTAACTTGACAGACAGGAAAAAATGGCCGCAACGAGTATTTTGGGGCGCAAAGTCCCTAGTGACGGAATGGGTGCAGCGATGGAACGATTGGAATCAATGGAGTGATTTATTTAAATTGTGAGCGTTCGGGTTTGAAGATTACGAATTCGGAAAGCTCTTTGGAGTATTTGGTATCCGTTTTAGTTGAAGTTGATGGTTTTAGTTGAGAACTATGTAAATAGTTTGTACTTGTAAGAGTGTTCAGAACTTATACTAGCTGTTCCACTGGTTTTAATAGTCTTTAGTGTTAATATTTCCTGAAATGAAACGGAAGCTATGAAAGGCTTGGGGGAATGTTCAAAAGAGTTTATATGGGCTTGGAAGGCGAAATGGCTGAAGGAATACAGGTCTTAGTCAGTAAAAGTCTGACACAAGCGATCCAAAGCGGGAAAGTTATATTTGATGATTTTTGCCCCAAAAAAGCTATGAACTGAACGAATATTTTCCTTTTTTTTACTTGAGACTCGTCTCGATGACATTTTTTTTTGTTTTTTTGCTGAAATGTTATAAATAACTAGCGGTACCGGCAGACGTTGTCCTGCCCGAAAACTGGCATTTTGTTAGAAAAAAATTCAGAACCCGATTGCAGCGCCACTTACCAGCTCCAATTGTATTTTCAAACCATCCGGAGACTCATTCAAATATACAAACAAAACTTCATCCAAATTGGTCAAGTTTAGGTTTTTTTTTTTTTATTTATTAATGATAGGCTCGCGTTTGACCACCATCTCACCTGATGGTAAGCGATGATGTGGTCGACGATGGAGCACGCTTGTCTAGAAGGTTTTACGAGTTAGGTGACAAACTCATGCACAGAAGAATATACCTGTAAATACTTAAAGATAGACACCATATATTAGCTTATACAAATTATTATTATTATTGAAAACATTAACCAAGATTTCAACTACATAAAACATAATAAACTACAGAGCAAAACATAAAAAACGAGGGTAGCACGAGAAAAATTAACCCCACAATTTCTGCATAACTACATTAACTAAGCTATGTCTTCACAAGCACTCCGTTTTAAAAATCTTCGTTGAAATAACGGTTTTTCTCTACAAAAAAAAAAAAACAGCAAACGCATCGCTCACATTTATCTGCAGTGGTACGGAAAATCCGTACGAAAAAGACTGCCGAGTAGTTCTGCCTTTGTCAACATTTAAAGCTCAGTGAAAACGCATAAAACAGCAGCAGTATAGCTCTTAGTCGAGGATTTTTTTGAAATAGTTTCACTACGCTTGGCTACTGAGAGGGCACGGTCGTAGTCAAAGATAGGCGATAATGAAGCTAGGAAATGACGCAATAGTGAATGAACCAAAGCGGTTTTCAAGTTACGCATTAATAAGTTTAAATGAAACAGAATTTTTATTTGCGATTTTGGGTAAAGTTACTTTTTGATACAAATCTATATTAAAAAAAAGCGAAATACCACTCATTTCCCACTCATTTGCCTGGACCAGACACGTGTCGTGTCTGGTCCAGGCAAATGTCCGATAGTAAATTTCAGGTGGTTGTATATTTTCCAATCAAGCTAAAAACTACTACCGCGATGCACGATTATGAATTATAATTTATATGTAGATTGTTATAACAAAACTTGATTTATTTATTTATACAAAAACACTTAAACTTTAAAAGAACAAATACAGATAGCATAAAGGTGCTGCTTATTTCAAATAGGTGGGAAAATCATCTTATGACAAATCCCTCTCTTGGACGGGGCGGAAAATAGTGTCAGACTTTTACTGACTAAAAACGCACTCCTGTTCCTTCTTTGCCTTCGTCCCAGGCCCCAGGTTTTACTTTCACACTTCCCGTGGCCCCAGTAGGTTTCGACCCTGTTGGGCCCCTACGATTTGCTGACATCTCCCTGAGGCGCGCGTGGAACAATACGCGCCGTCGACGACTTGGGCTCGGTCCGGACGGTTACCGGACGATCGGACGGCGAGCCACCCATTGCTCGCCGTCCGCAAGCCCGCGTCTACGGTGGCCGGAAATCGGCATCGGAATCCCGGCGGCGGTTGGGGCGTGAGGACCGTTGCCTCACGCGATCGGCCGCCTCCTTTGCTAGCATTACTGCGACAGGAGAGCTGGATGAAAGATGTAGACACAGTGCACAACAATGTGACTGCTTTGAAAGTTTCACAATAAGAACAAAATCTCTAGCTATATTAATCGCTTTGCTATGGAGTCTATACTCAAGACCCCAGGCTCGTACGGTTTTGTGTAAATTTGATTTTCATTACTGGCGACGCAGACTGCACCCGGCTCTCCTCGTATTGAGTTCGTAATATTTTATATGGTAGGATTATATACTCGGTTAGTAACATTCCTGTATGGCAGGATTATATATATGTATGATATATAAATATGCATTTGTCCGCAACTTTGTAGCGGTTTTTTGATCTAATGACATCCCCCGCTCTTGGGCGGAGCGGGAGATAGTGTCAGACTTTTACTGACTAAAAACCCACTCCTGTTTCTTCATTGCCTTCGTCCCAGGGCCCCAGGTTTCGTTTTCACACTACCCATGGCCCCAGTAGGCTTCGACCCTGCGATTTGCTGACATCTCCCTGAGGCGCGTGTGGAACAATACGCGCCGTCGACGGCTTGGGCCCGGTCCGGACGGTTACCGGACGGTCGGACGGCGAGCCACCCATTGCTCGCCGTCTGCAAGCCCGCGCCTACGGTGGAACTTCGTCGGGGTGAATGTCGGTTATTGCGGATACGAAGTCGAAACCAGACAAAATAAAAACAGCCTATGTCCTTCCTTGGGCTTCAAGCTTACTCCGAAAAAAAAAAATTTGTAAACGTGACTCTTTGTAATATCATTTATCCTTTAGTGAGAGTCTCGTCAAAATTGGTCTAGCTGTTTCGGAGATTAGACGGAAAAATAAACAGACAGAAAAAATAAATTTAAAATTGCATTTTTGTTATAGATACATAAAACAAAAATGTAATTTTTAGGGTTCCGTACCTCAAAATGAAAAACGGAACCCTTATAGGATCACTTTGTAGTCCGTCCGTCAGTCTGTCTGTCTGTCTGTCAATACCCTTTATCTCGGGAAAGGTTTGCGAACTTAGGTTTGCGGTTCTTTGAAGCTGTGAAAAAAATCAAATTTTTAAGTTAACGAAAAAAAAAATATAGCTTTATGCTATACGTTTATGTCGCAAAAGACGTATATTTCGACACTCAAGGGAACCAAAATTCTAGAGTACTTCTCGTTGACCCAGAATCCTGAAATTTTGCATAAAGCAAGGTCTTGTAACACAATTATAGGAATAAATATGTAAACATAAAATTTGCAAAAATTTTTTTTTTGCTCTTTGTAAAAATCTTCGAGACTCCAATCAGTAATTAAACTCTTTACATAGGTAAGTTTGTACGGAACCCTTAAGGCGCGAGTCCGACTCGCTTTTGCCCAGTTTTTTTTTTATAAATAATAAATTTTTAGTTTAAAAAAAATATACTTTGATATTGCTGGATTTGGATTTGGTATAAAACTTATTCTGTAACCATATTTTGTTAAGCCAACTATAATAATTGCCCTTCAAAGTCGGATAGAAAGAGATTACTTACTAATATTCTTTTCATACATGATTTCATGCCTATAAAGATTGAGAGCCCTCCGTTTTTCCGATAAGATGTGATCAAGTAACGGAGAAATGCAATTTTGTATTCATGTCCCAAGGGAAATAATTATCCGCATAATTCGGGTAAATATAACCCATAGTTGAGGAACGTGATAGAGGAAGAATATTAACTGTATTTGTGTTCTTCATCTTTTACGGTGATGAGACTAAGGCAAGTCCAAAATGAAATGTTTTTGTACCCATTAAGCCATATACGCACTTACGAACACGAACATAGTGAATACAAATTCCAAACTTGAACATTTGGATTGTTCGTATGGACGGCATTTTCGAACACGAACGCGAACATAGTTCGAATCGAGTTTGCGCATAACAGTCATGAACTTTCTTAATAGCCATGGCGGCGTCGTTGTAAGTAGTCGATTGTAAAGTAGCGAAAAGTTTTTTGGTGTTCGCATTGATTCATGAAGAACACCGTCCATACAGAACATACTAATAGGATCGCCACAAACATGTTTAACGAACAGAGTGTTCGATGTTCGTTATTGGTACACACGTGCGAACCAAGTTGTTGCGTATCATGCAACGCAACAAATTTGTTCGTACGTGCGTACACGGCTTTAAACTATTTTTATTAGGTGGGCAATCATCAAATGACTTCTGCTCTAGGGCGAGAGGGAGTGTCAGACTTTTACTGACTGAAACCTTTCCTTGCCTTCGTGTTTAGCGTGCGGTCACAGCATTATGCTAAGCGTTCGGCCGTTTTGTGCGGACATGGTGCATATTTTACCTAAGTAGGTATAGAAAGTTTATAATTTGTATGTTGGTCTTAAGATTGCGTTGATTTCCGCAGATAATTTTTTTTCTTTCTTTCTTTCACCTGAGTTCTTTTCTGTCTGTAGACAGAAAAAAAATATCTCTGCTTTCATAGTGGATCTTGCAATACCTACATGTATGAACGGTACCTTTTTTATGTGGGAACGCATTCAATGACTTCTCCCGCCCTTGGTTGGAGCAGGAGGGCGTATCAGACTTTTACTGACTAAAACCCACTCCTGTTCCTTCTTTGCTTTCGTTCCAGGGCCCCGGGGTTCTCTTTCACATCACCCATGGCCCCAGTAGGCTTCGACCCTGATGGGCCTCTACGGTTTTGCTGACATCTCCTTGAGGCGCGCGTAGAACACTACGCGCCGTCGACGAATTGGGCTTGGTCGGAACGGTTACCGGACGGTCGGACGGCAAGCTACCTATTCCTCGCCATCCGCAAGCCAGCGCCTACGGTGGCTGGAAATCGGGATCGGGATCCCAGCAGCTGGTCAAACATAGGTCTACGTTAGTCTTCAACCGACGTTTTATGTGATGCTATTTTAAAACCAACCTTTAATAGAATGTAGAAATGCAATTTTCACGGCAGAAAACACTTACCTCAACGAAACGATAGAAACGTACCTAGCCCTCAAAACAAAAACAAGATAAAACTCAAAGGAATGTTAAGGGGCAGCTCATCACTTTAATTTTGCCCGTGCCCCCTGCATGCCGTGTGCATTTTCGCTGGGTGTTTGGGCATGGGGCATGCGGACACAATGCATCTTAATGAATGCATTCCAAAGTCACGCGGCCTCCCCTGGGCTTTTTGATGTGCCAGGGGACTGTGCCTCGTACCCTGTGTGTTAGTGGCATTTGGCTCTTTGAAACGGAGGAAATACGACGTGTTCGTTTTTCAAATTTATCTTGATTCGATTTTATTCAATATTAGCTGGTGCCTGCGACTTGGTCCGCGTTAGACTCGTAAAGCAACACAATGCTATTTTGTTACAATTACAATTTTGTTTTGCGCGGAACTATAATTCTTGTTTTTAAAAATAGATCCGTCTCCCGCCAAAATCGGTCCAGCTGTTCCGGAGATTACCCGGAACAAACAGATAAATACAAAAAAGGATTTTTGTTATAGGTATTAAATATTTATACTTTCATAATTATATTCACTAAGTAAATGTTATTTTAAAATTACACACGGATACTTCAATTTCATTTATATTTATAGATGTATAGATTAAGGGAAATCGAAGGCGTTAGTGTTTGGACATCGATTCAATATGACGTGTTGAACTATTAAAGATTTTGTATGCAAAGCACATTAGGTACTTGCGTAGAACAGATTGTAGATGATACCGAAAGGTTCGGGATTGACGACTGCGTATAGGAAGACGCAGCATCCGAAGGCCTCCGCTAGGTAGACCGTTAAGTTAGATCTACATTAGACCGACGCACACGTGGACCACGCCTGATTTGTACGTAGAACGACGTTGTGTGGCGTGGATCTAGTTTAGCTCTACAAGTCTAGTTGCCATATAAAATGTATGGAGACCAACGCCCCCAGATCGGCGTACATGGCACACGTGAGGGTCGAATTTTTGGAGCTTAATTACACTTATAAAAAAATCACCCTGAAATGAATGGTTAACTTATTAACAACTATAGACTATAACTCATTCTGTTACAAGATAAAAATGGTAAGACTAGAATAGAATAAACTTTGTTGTACACAAAATCTCTTATCTCCAATTTCCATCATCGGACCGTCCGACTGTCCGGTAACCGTATTGTGGTGACACTAGGGGATGGCCTATGTCTAACAGTGGACGTTTTTCGACTGAAATGAAGACGATAATACTAAAACTATACAGCAGAATCATACAGCATAGTGATAAGCGGTCAACGAACTTGATTTTTCTTTTACTGTTCAAACAAAACAGGAAGTTCATTCACTCCAATAACAATTCCTACCCAATAAATTTCATCACTGTGCGGACCACCCAGAGGACACGGTGGAGCATACGGTGGAGGTGTGCCCCGCTTGGGCGGAGCACCGCCGTGTCCTCGTGGATGCAATTGGCGGCAGTGACCTGTCGCGTCGGGCCCTGGTTCAGGCTATGGTCCGAAGCGAGGAGGAATGGCAGGCGGTCGCCTCCTTCTGCGAAGCAGTAATGCTAGCGAAGGAGGAGGCTGCACGCGTGAGGGAACGAAGGTCCTCACGCCCTAGCCGCCGTAATTCCGACCCCGACTACCAGCCACGGTAGACGCGGGCTTGCGGACGTCGAGCACTGGGTAGCTCGCCGTCCGGCTGTTCGGTAATTAACCGGGTCGAGCCCAGTCGTCAACAGCGCGTAGTGATCCTCGCGCTCCTCAAAGAGATGTCAGCAAACCGTAGGGGCCCAGCAGGGCCAATGCCCGGTAGCTAGGACCGCGGAGAATTTCTGAAAAGGAAACCCGTAGTCCTAGAACGCAAAGGGTAATTGAAGGATACAGGTGTGGTTTTAGTCAGTAAAAGTCTGACACGCCCTCCCGCTCCACCCAGAGCGCGAGAAGTCATTTTGATGACTTGCCACCTTAAAAAAAAAAACCCAATAAATTTCATATAAGATGAAATCCCGATGAATATTCCACTACGTCAACTCCATACATGCGACAATAAATCTCTGCTCGCAAGATGACCATTATTATTTTGTATATTACTGTATATCTAATCCGCGAATACGTTCATTCGTCACACACGACACTTTATTGTTACGGTACGAATGTTTGTTTTTCTCTCATGATGTGCTTTTGTTATGGTAATATGTACAATTGCAGCTGTCAATTGTTTTATTGCGGGCATTGGCGAAATTTTGGCGCTGTGGTAAATAAATGAACTGCGGTCTTTCATTTAGGTGTCTTCAAGGCTAGAGTGAATAAGCTCTTAACTTTTGGAGTAGCGTAATTAGAGACACAATAGTAAGACAATGGCGCACGAACGCCGGCGTTCGTGCGGGGATCAACAGCTTAATAAACTAGTGCGCTTCATCATCAACGATTGCATCACTGCTTATCATCAGGTAGAATTATTGCACTAGTTTACATTTTTTTTAAATCGGGCAATTGCGAGACGGGCTCGCGCACTAAGGGTTCCGTACAAATTTACCTATGAAAACACAGTACAATTCCACAATTGAGTTACGAAGATTTTTCCGAATCGCAATAAAGTTTTTTTTATGACGTATCTTTGACGGGCTGTAGATTGTTCGAAAGAGTTGCCGTGGCTCCCGCTGAGGGCAACTGAAGGAACACACTCGCTCCATCCAGAGTGGGAAAGACATTTAATGAGTTCTAACGTAAAATAAAACCTGACTGCAAAAAAAAATACTTTAAATAAAAACTGAAAAGAAAAAAACAAGTTCAGTCCAGTAGCGTAAAAATTTAATTGCATTAATTTAAAGACATAAAATAAAACAAATAATAAATTATTACACGAAACATTAGGTTGCAACAGTCGGGCCCCTTTTTAGATGGAATGATTTTAAATTATTTTAAAGGGCCTGGAATACATAATCAAAGTACTTGCTGAGTAATTATCATAAGCATAAGCATAATCAGCCTTTTAATGTTCCCACTGCTAGGACTCAGGCCTCCTCTACAGGAGAGGGAATAGGCCGTAATCAACCATGCGGGTTTAGTGCGGATTGGTGAATGTCACATGTCTTCGAATTTTTGGTATTAGGACATGCCGGTTTCCTCACGATATTTTCACCGTTTTGAGAGCAGTGGTGATGAAATAAATTACACAAAGTAATGCGTCTGGCTGAGTTTTAACCCGCGACCTACAACTACCATTAATGTATTTTAGTATATTGTCCGTAAACGTCTTAAAGAATATTAGGTCCACCCCCGTTAATTAGGCTTCTATAAATTCTGAACTCTAGACACTTTAAGGCTTATTAGACTTCCATATTTTGTTTTAACAGTGCTAAAGTTTTGTAGAAATATTAAATAACATAAAATTAAGCTACATTATATATATACTCCCTAGCCGATTTCGGCTACGATGACTGGATTCTGATTTAATGCAACTACGGGTTGGGATCATGTGTTCTGATGTGAATAATAAAGCCTATTTTATTTATTAATTAATGTACACACAAACACTTAAAATCGAAAAGAACAGATACAGATAAAATAATACAAAGGTCCTACTTATTTCTAACGAAATTTCTTCCAGCAGACCTGCGACAGGAGAGTTGGATGAGGGATGTAGACGCAGTGTGTATAAATAATATAGAGAAGAATTAAATAGACTATATTATCTAAATTAAATCATATAATACATACATATATATCAATAACAGTAAAGTCTTTGCTGTAAACGTGCGTGAACATTGCTGCTACATTATAATAAACAGGGCAGCAATAGCGAGCGTGGTCTTGAAATCAACAATATATTCTATAGATATGTAAATTATATTTATGTACTTTTCCAAAGATCTGAATTGATTAAAACTAACTAGGTGGTTTCCGCTGCCAATTTTATAAAACTTTGCATTCATAAATTTAGTGGCCATGTTTATTTTTATTATTATTATTCCATGAAATTTAAATTTTAGTTTCTATGCAATTTATTGACATTTTTAATCAATGACATTTTATTTAGTGACATTTTAAATTTTTACTCTATGACATTTAATTTAGTGACCATTGTAATTTGAATTTAATAATTATGAAATTTGTTTTATGAGAAGAATCATCATCATCATCATCATCATCATTATTTCAGCCGAAAGACGTCCACTGCTGGACATAGGCCTCCCCCAAGTGTCGCCACAATGAACGGTCCTGTGCATCTCGCATCCATCGGACTCCCGCAACCGTTACCAAGTCATCGGTCCACCTTGTAGGAGGCCTTCCAACGCTACGTCTTCCGGTACGTGGCCGCCATTCCAGAACCTTTCGGCCCCAACGGCCATCTGTTCTGCGAGCAATGTGCCCTGCCCATTGCCACTTTAGTTTGGCGATTCTTCGTGCTATGTCGGTAACCTTGGTTCTCCTGCGGATATCCTCATTCCTGATTCGATCACGCAAGGAAATTCCGAGCATAGCCCTTTCCGTTGCCCTTTGGGTGACTTTAAGTCTTCTGATGAGGCCCATTGTAAGCGACCACGTTTCGGAGCCATATTATTATGTCATCACTGGCAACACGCACTGGTCATAGACTTTTGTCTCTAGACACTGTGGTATATTGGACGAGAAGATACCGCGCAGCCTCCCGAACGCTGCCCAGCCGAGTCGGATTCGACGATTGATCTCTTTCTCGAAGTTAGACCTTCCCAACTGGACCGTCTGTCCCAGGTAAACGTAGTCGTCTACAACTTCGAGTGTAGAGTCCCCGATCTTGATAGGAGTGGGTGCTACATGGCTGTTTACCATGACTTTGGTTTTGTCCATGTTCATTTTAAGATAAGATGAGAAGAATACCAAATAGAGATTGTAGATTACCTGATTAATTTGATTTAATTTATTTTTGTGTAATTTGTATTTTTTTAGCTACTAACAGTTTTAAAAAAATATTGTTACTAACCTTTCTATGAGTGCAAACTTGAAATAAAACGATATTTTTATTTTTATTATAAAAATTTACATCCACAATTGGTCCCTGCAATACTTACAAAAGGACCAAAAAGAGCAACATTATTAAAACCACCCAAGCAAATAAACGCCCCACCCCAGTCCGCTGGGTACCGACCACCACTACCTCCTCCCAGTAGAACAGTGTACTATGTGCAAAAGACACAATATTGTTAGCGGACGTCCGATCGCCCGGGGCCAGCCTGCTTAGATGAAGCACTTATTAAATGTACGCTGGGTACGTTATCATTGCGTATGATGATTATGTTGGGGTAGAAGGGACGATAAGTTTTGGTACTGTTTATATTGATTCGGGACTGCGATTTTATCATCTTTATCATTAACTAGACTTTGCCAGCTGCTTCCCCCGCGTGAAAAGTTTATTCATACAAACTTCCAATCCCCGTTTTACCCCCTTAAGGGGTGAATTTAGGAACCTAGCTGCCAAATTTTAAGTTTGTATGTGTTATCGTTTCTTGAGATTTCGTGATTATTCTTTTTTTCTTTTCTTTCTAAGTAAACCAATTGTGTCATACCCAAGTTTGGGGCGCCAAAGTTGGCAAAAAAGGAACCCTTTTAGGATTACTTTGTTGTCTATCTGTCCATCTGTCAAGATCCTTTTCTCAAGAACGCGTGGAGATATGGAGCTGAAATTAATATCTAATACTTAGGTCTGCTACCCCAAGCAGCAGTGAATAATGAAACTTCTATGTCAGCACAATCTAAATATATGCCGTTTATGCTCCGTTTAAGCAAATATTTTGATACTGGTTAAGAAATCAAAACCTTACTATAGAAACCTTATTATAGGTTACTTCCCGTTGATCTAGAATCCTGAAATTTGGCATAAAGTAAAGTCTTATAGCACAAGTATAGGAAAAAGTCTGAAAATTATAAATTGGTTAATACATCACTAAAAAATACTTTTTGAGATTCAATTCAGGAATTGAACTATTTACATAAATGAGTTTGTATGGAACCCTCGGTACGCAAGTTCGACTCGCACTTGACCGGTTATAAAAGCTTTTATTTAGTTTCACCTGTCCCGATGTTTGTATGTCTACGTGATCAAATCTAGCAAATTAAATTTGATCCTCTTCCCGGTTACCGATTGAGCTGAAATTTTACATGCATGTGTAAATCAGATGACAATGCAAAATTATTAGGACATGGATCTCCATGTCCTGATCTGTCTGTTTGATCTGATGTTGGAACTGGAAGGTGGCCATAGGAACTCGGTAGTTAAACGACACAACCCGTTTTTTTTTTTTTTCCTATGACTTGATATTTATGAATGATTTAGTTGAGTTTTTATTGTCCATTTTAAGTTTCCTAATCTATTATATCGTTTTATAAGTGCCCATGTAGGCCTATGTGAAATAAAAACATTTGACTTTGACTTTATTTATACAACCTGTGTTTAAATCTGTCATCCAAGACTGCGTGTCGCTGGAGGACACGATGGAGCATACGGTAGAGGTGTACCCCGCTTAAGCAGAGCATCAACGTGTCTTCATGGGGGCGATCAGCGGCAACGACTTCTCGCGCCCGGCCTTGGTACAGGTCATGGTCCGGAGCGAGGAGGAATGGCAGGCGGTCGCCTCCTTCTGTGAAGCCGTAATGCTAACGAAGAAGGCGACCGCACGCGTGGGGGAACGGCCCTCACGCCCCAGCCGCCGGGATCCCGATCCCGATTTCCAGCCATTGTAGGCGTAGGCTTATGGACGGTGAGTAATGGATAGCTCAACGAGATGGGGCCATGGGTTTAGCGGAAGTGTTCCCCGGGGCGCTGGAACGAAGGAACAGGAGCGAGTTTTAGTCAGTAAAAGTCTGACATCCCGCTTTTTTTATTTTAGAAAACATTTTGGTCCTTAAAATGAAGCTCAACTCTATGGTAACTTTTGGTCACCAATTTTTTTGATCAAAAAAACTTTTTTTATAAATTCTCGTAGGCATAAAACCAACAAGTCCTACCCCATAATCTTTGCATGTCCTATTTTAATTAAGTCCACTGAAAGCCATGGACGTAATATTCGCCCGAGTTCATACATGCGTAACGTAAGCCGTGCTTGTGTGTGCTAGCCTTTGATGACACTGGTATTGGGTGACATACGTTGAGACGATGTAGACTCCTCCTACCACGTTGAAATGAATATAATATGACTAGTACTTTGCCCGCGACTCCGTTCGCGAGATTGTTTTCGTAAAATCTTTAACATCTACTAAACAGTCTTTTGTGGGTACTTTTGAAAAACTGATTATGCCAGTCTTCGTTATTTGTTTAAGTTAGAATTTGTACCATGTTTCAAGTTCATTAAACCCAGAAATAAGAATCTTCAATATAATCTTTAACAACCTAAATCGTCTTATGGGGTAGTTTTGAAAATATACAACGTGTTGTTTTTGATATCCCTTAACTCAAGGTTTATATTCTATTAGGAAAAATAATACTAAAAGTCCTAGAATATGTGGTCCAAAAATGCATGGTTTCGAAGATATCATCAATCAATAATTAATTTAGATAAAAAATTGTCACCCCTATGACAAACCTTTACTTTTGCGACGTTGTCAAACTTCACAGTAGTGTAGTAAAGTTATAAAAATAATAAAAAAACTATGATAGCGTAAATAATGACATATGTCATTATTTACGCTGTCATATTTCACATAAGGGTGTTTTACATTAATAATCGTGAACTTTTCGAATTATTATTATGTATGGAAAATGAAAACAAAAAAAAGATAATTGAAAAATAATTCATATGCCTATGATTTTTTGATATGGTATCATTCGTACCCTAGATGTAAATAGATAATAATAATAATATTCACACAACTATCACACAACGCCGTCTAGTCCCAAGCTAAGCAGAGCTTGTGTTATGAGTACTAGACAACTGATAAACATACTTAAATATTTCTAAATACATACATATTATAGATAAATTACACCCAGACACAGAAAAAAATTATCGTGCTCATCACACAAACATTTGTCCTGGGTGGGAATCGAACCCACGACCTCCGGCATAGCAGTCAGGGCCACTAACCACTAGACCATCAGGCATGTCAATAGATAATTATAAAAAATGGATAGATAATTATATTCTTTATTGTACACCAAAAATACAAATTATATTAGGAACTTAAAATTAATAGGGTGTCACAATGGGCGGTCTTATCGCTAAAAGCGATTCTATAGAGTTATGGGATATAAAAAAAAATCACGTTGTATATATTAAATAGTGACAACCTTTTTTACCTCCTTAAAGGTTGAATTTCCAAAAACCCCTTCTTAATGCTGACCTGCGCCATAAAAGGAACCCTTGTGCGAAAATCATGTTCCTTGTCTCAGTAGTTTTGGCTGTGCGTTGATATGTCAGTCAGTCAGATTCTCCTTTTGTATATACGGATGAGTTTGTTCATGAGTACTTTTGCTTGGAAAAAGATGTTTATTTTAAAACGAGAATTTTCCATCCCGTAGGGATTTACCAGCGTATTAATTTGTATGTGTTCCCTTGAAGATGGATGAAGGTAAAAGGGTGTATCTTTCAGGGCAGAAAAAAGTAATTTAATGCCAGACTTGAGGGTTCCGTTGACAAATTGTGGTGAAAAAACGAACAGCAGGTAATTGACTGGCCTGTTGGTGTAGTGGTTAGTGGCCCTGACTGCTATGCCAGAGGTCGTGGGTTTGTTTCCCATCCAGGTCAAATGTTTGTGTGATGAGCACGATCATTTGTTCTGTGTCTGGGTGTAATTTATCTATAATATGTATGTATTTAGAAATATATAAGTATGTTTATCAGTTGTCTAGTACTCATAACACAAGCTCTGCTTAGCTTGGGACTAGACGGCGTTGTGTGATAGTTGTAAAAACAATATATTTGAAAGGATAGAATAAAATTCAAAATTCAAATGTTTTTATTTCCTAAAGCCCTGCATGAGCACTTATAAAACGTCAGCAGAAGCTAGAGCACGGTCCCAAATTGGTCGTTTCCTATGGAGAAGAACCGGCAAGAAACTCTATGGCTACTCTTTTAAAGGCTCGAGTTGTTCGTTCGTTTTATCGTGATTCTATATTTGTTCCGGCAAGGGACTTCTTGTTATATTCTTTATTTATTTGCAAGTGAGCTCTTGTTTTTTAATTGTTGATACGCTCGCGCTTGACCACACCTGAAGGAAAGCGATGATGTGGTCGACGATGGTGCACGCTCGCCTAGAAGTACCTAACCTATTAACTCTTGACTTAAAAAATATCAGACTAGTTTCCGCGTAAATGTGGAGAATTATTCCTGGGGGGGGGGGGGGGGAGGCGTAGTCCCGGTATAATAAGTGCCAAATCCAAATCCTCTCTACAGTTTTAGCGTGAATGAGTAACAAACACAATCAAAATCTTTCGCTATTATAATTTTAGCATGATGGTCCATCTCGTGACACTCTGGGCGTTCAGGAGTCGCAGAGCGATTCCCGCCACCGTAGTCGACGTCTGATCAGGACCAAGCCCGAGCCGACGGCGAGCGTTGCCTTAAGGCCAGGTTCTACTAATTTTGTACTGTGATGAATCATAAACTTCAAGCTTCAATTATATAAATATTTTATTCACTTTGATCAACACAATTTCATATTTATCACTTTATTAACAATCATTTTCAAATACACGGATTGGTAGGACATGTTCACTGTTCAACAACTCAGAGCAGACTGACTGTCCAGAATGACAGTTACAAACTCAACGTTTCCCCACCACAAACTTTCACAAACACTCGGTCCGACCAATCAGAGCAAAGTTAACAGTACGTAATATCAATTGACTAACTAATATACATTAGGGTTTATCAATAATTAACTGTAAGTAATTATTTCATTTTAACAATTATAATATATTTATACAAAACTAATACATAAACTCTAATACCATAAATCATTACTTAATGTCTACAACAAGTGCCTTATGTTCATGTAACTACTAGCGCCATCTATCGCTTATAGATGGAAGTTGAACGATTTATGAATATTTTCTTTAAAAATCATTACATTCGGCCATCCGACATCGTGCGATCTCCGGACGCACGATTACAATTTCAATGATAGACTACATTCATATAAATTATGATACTTCATTCAGTTCGACAAGAAAATGAGTTTTACATTCAAATTCATTACATTCGGCTAAGTATTGATTTTAGGTTTGCTTCCGGATCATTAGTTTGTCGTCACGTCATATGTTTAGAACATTCATCACTAGAAGAATAGTGTTGTAAGGTTTTTTGTCAAAAGCTTTTCTACATGTCTGGGAACATAAAACTTACCATATATAATATATTCCAGTAATTTTATCCTTAAAACTTTTGTTTTTGAATGGATCTATAGATTTTAAAATGAGGTTAATGTAATTTTACCTTCTTATTTGCAATCAGATCTACTAATCTTAATCAGATCACTTATGCTGTAGGTAGTAGCAGGGATTTTACTGGTAACGTAAGTATTCTTTTGCTTGTCTAACTTGGATATTGGAGCTCACCTCATCTCTTAAGCTTTGTAACGTGTTCCGTACTTCGTAATGTCGTCGTAGTCTATCGTTTAAAGTATCCTAGTAGCTTTGTGGCAGTCTTTCTAGTGAATGAATTACCAGAATTAACAAGACTCCATTGAATTTTCCAAGATAGGCATATGTTTCATTGGTGTTCGTTATAAACGTTGAAGTAATTTTATTTTGCTAGGGCATTTAAAATAGTGGTAGTCATTTTTACAGCGTTAAGAACAAGGTCAATACCATGACTATCGTAAAAGCTCTTTAGAGTAGATAAAGTATCTAAAAGAAAGCCACGATTGCACTATTATTCGAGATAGTAAACCAATGTAAATATATTTTATAACCAACACTATCAGTCGAAACAATTGGTCAACTTTCTGTAAGTATAAGGTAATTGACCAGCTTTTTGTCCGAGAGTATAGTCTTCATTATTTACGCACACTGAATTCACGACAACATAATTATACATACTTTGTCATTAGGTTTTTCATCTGGTTCAGCCTTAAGAACTTTGAATCTAGGTCTAATCTTTATAATGTTGATAATCAATTCTCAGTCTCAATACTATAAACAGAAACAGAGGATTCGTCTTAGTGTCTGTAGACAGCATGGTATTACGGCTTAAGGTATCGACATACGCGTCCCAGATCTTACACTCTCAATGGTTAACTAAACTCATGAATGTATAGCCACCATATTGCTATACGTTGTGTGGCGTCTTATTTAGTCAGGGTTCATTACATTCACTATTTGAAACCATAATATAAAACAAAACTTAAGCGTTTTGAATAAAAGTGACTCTTCAGCTGGAGAGCCCATGGGCTTAATTGTACTAATATTTCCCCTAAATCTAAGGCCCCAACATCTGTGTGCAAATTCGTATCAAGTTAAGGTTATAATAATGATGTTTGAATCGCACTGTTTATCAAACTTTATTTTAA
The DNA here is from genome assembly GCA_905147345.3 of Mythimna impura. Taxonomy (NCBI): domain Eukaryota; kingdom Metazoa; phylum Arthropoda; class Insecta; order Lepidoptera; family Noctuidae; genus Mythimna; species Mythimna impura. The sequence continues at coordinate 3,567,368 of LR990349.1, forward strand.
TTTGGAACATTTAAATTGACCCGCCACTCTAGTGTATGCATTTTAAATCTATTTTCCTCTTAACCGAATTATAACAATGTAATATCTAGCTCAAATTAAATCTTTTGTTGTCATCATTAACTTGGGGACCGACTCCGATTTCAGTCTTGACGATGGTCATGTAATATTATTATTTATCACCTACTTGTAAAATAAATATCATTTAATTGATGTATATCTTTTGCGGTGATGTCTGTGCATAGATTTGTTGATGATATAGTCAGAAAGATTTGACACGATAAAGAAACACACGATAAATACTCTGATATAAGATCCGTCTATACAAATATTTCCAGAATGATGTGAATCTATAGCTGAATTTGGTTGCGCAAGGTAAGTTTTAGAAAATTAAATCAATTTTACTGTTGAACAGTACAAGGTTCTTGTGAAAGGATAACGTACCTTTACAAATTGCAATGGATGGTAACTCAAAATCTTCCCAATCTTTAGACGAGTCTGCATAAACTTTTGACTGACAACTAATACTTCTATATCGGATTCACGCAAAAGACTACATCGCTGTTAAAATCTATATAATACCCAATAAAATTGATCATTTTATTTCTACTTGTTTGTGCACTGATTTGTCATAAAAATATTCACATAAGTTTCACCTTAAGTCGTACCAGCTAACATTTCTGCTTGAAACTGACCATAATTCTGCTCATTAGAAAAACTATTGTTAGTTTAGTTTACCACTTCGTCACTAAATACTACACTTTGGTAGGGTTTCGTAACATTTCTATTTTCTTTTGGTAAGCCTAGCAAGTTTTTGAGACAAAATGTATAGTCAGTTTCTGATCCTATTTGCATACAAATCAATTACAAATACTCTTTCTAATCCAACTTAAATACTCTCAAAATTTACTGGAGTGATCGAACTCCCGTATCACATTATTCTAATGTTTTATGTTCAAACTTCGATACTTGTAACGTTTTTCTCTTTGGAAAATCATTTAACCAACATGAGGTACCTCATTGCTTCTTGCGTCGTGGTGGTGTAGTCGACGAAGAGGTTGAATTATAACTTCTGCACTTCCTTCCAGATCGTCTCTTTGCATCATTCCTCTTCGAGTCTGTTTTGTTCGAAACATGAACTATCCGTTTGCTCAATAAGACTGATGGTTTTTCTTCTGTAGTCCTGACGCAATCGGACTCCAAGGCCTCAAAAATAAAAGAAATCAGTGGTTAAAACATTTACATGAATTATAACTTGTACCATTCATTTAGAACTCGCTTTTTTTTTTCAAAAATAAAATCTCAATATAAAAATCTTCTTTCAATTCATTTTATCTATACTTATAATATCTTCATAAGCTATAACAGAATGTTCAATTAAAAGAAACTTATCCAATAAACAGGTCAAAATGATATGAAGCAATAATAAAAAAATGAATATGGAAATAAACTTAATAAATTATTCAATTCATTAACATCATTATTAAGCCAACATAGTCACACTGAAATCACTTAAGTAGGTTAATTCATACGTTACTTACGTTCTTCATGATAATTTCGTCTGCATTGGGCACACTTAACCCGAATCTTTATTGGCTCACTTGGCCTAGTCCAATGTTACATGTGGCCAACTCTAATGGGACACTTGGCCTCAAATGGCGCACTTGGCCTCAAATGGCACACTTGGCCTCAAATGGCACACTTGGCCTCAAATGGCACACTTGGCCTCAAATGGCACACTTGGCCTCAAATGGCACACTTGGCCTCAAATGGCACACTTGGCCTCAAATGGCGCACTTGGCCTCAAATGGCACACTTGGCCTCAAATGGCACACTTGGCCTCAAATGGCACACTTGGTCTCAAATGGCACATAGCATAATAGCATAATCAGCCTTTTAATGTTCCCACTGCTGGGACTCAGGCCTCTTCTCTAGGAGAGGGAATGGGCCGTAATCCACCACGCGGGCCCAGTGCGGGTTGGTGGATGTCACATGTCTTCGAATGTTTGATTCTAGGACTTGCCGGTTTCCTCACGATGTTTTCCTTTACCGTTTTGAGAGCAGTGGTGATGAAATAAATTACACAAAGTAATGCGCCTGGCTGGGTTTTGAACCCGCGACTTACAACTCGTAAGTCGGGGCCGTTACCACTCGGCCACCACTGCTCGAATGGCACACTTGGTCTCAAATGGCACACTTGGCCTCAAATGGCACACTTGGCCTCAAATGGCACACTTGGCCTCAAATGGCACACTTGGCCTCAAATGGCACACTTGGCCTCAAATGGCACACTTGGCCTCAAATGGCACACTTGGCCTCAAATGGCACACTTGGCCTCAAATGGCACACTTGGCCTCAAATGGCACACTTGGCGTCAAATGGCACACTTGGCCTCAAATGGCACACTTGGCCTCAAATGGCACACTTGGCCTCAAATGACACACTTGGCCTCAAATGGCACACATGGCCTCAAATGGCACACATGGCCTCAAATGGCACACATGGCCTCAAATGGCACACATGGCCTCAAATGGCACACATGGACTTATCTAACGGCATACTTGGCCTCATTAAGGCTCGCGTGTCTTCTTCAAAGGCTCGTTTCGGCCTCGTCAAGGCACGCTCGGCCTCATCAAGGCACGCTCGGCCTCACCAAAGGCACGCTCGGCCTCACCAAAGGCACGCTCGGCCTCACCAAAGGCACGCTCGGCCTCGCCAAAAGCACGCTCGGCCTCACCAAAGGCACGCTCGCCCTCACCAAAGGTACGCTCGGCCTCACCAAAGGCACACTTGGACTCATCAAAGGCAGTCACACATGGGCTGGTGCTGCAAAATGCCATCTAGCAGCTTTGGACTCAGTGGAAAGGCGTGCGAAGAGGCTAATTGGGGATCCAGTTTTGGTTAAGTCCAATCTACAAAGCCTCGAGCACAGGCGCAGGGTAGCCAGCCTATCGGTATTTTACAGGTTGCATTGATTGATTGCATGACTTGACTTGACTTGATTCCGCCATCTCCTTTCTACCATCGGACAACCCGACGTACGGCGAGTATCCATCCTTACGTTGTTGAAACTTCAACGGTCCGGACTAAGCGTTTCGCTTCGTCGTTTATACCGCGTACATCGAAGGACTGAAAAACAATTTGCCTGCTGCGGTCTTCCCGTCCAACTATAATTTAGGTGTCTTCAAGGCTAGAGTGAATAGGCTCTTAATAAACTAGTGCGCCTCACCATCAACGATTGCATCGCTGCTCACCATCAGGTGGGATCGCACTCAAGCACTGGTTTATATGAATTAAAAAAAGGCATACTCGGCCTCATCAAAGCACTGAAATCAAATCAAAGCATTTATTTCAAATAAAACATTTACACACTCCAGACACTCTTGTATTGCCAAGGCAGTCAGTCAGTCAGCAAATTGACGGTAATTGCATATTCCTAAGTGTAGATCTCTATGTGCAAGGAAATCCATTTACACCATAAATCCACAAACACGGTTTCGTATTTTTTTTTTCGCTTCTAAATTCAAATTCATTTATTGTTTTTGTGGTGGAAATTCAGTTCATAAAATTATTATTGTAACATACCCATTAGCGGTACAACATTAAAATTTACAATTATATGTCAAAAGGAAAAGAAAATTATCATAGCACACAAAGTAATCCAAGGCAACATAATGACAATTACCGCTATGGAAAATAGGTTAATTATACATAGCAATTGTCTTTTGTCGTAATTTAGCATTATGCATGATCAATTAAAACAAATAAAGAAAAAACCACCCAATTTAAAATATAGGAACTTAAATGAACCACTAGTAGTGAAAGTGTCAGCGATGTCCAGTTTTAACTGTCAGCGTTCGTTTACGAACATATAAGTACCACTCAGTTCACACATTTGAAGGGAACCGAATGATTCAACCCACGCGCCACCATCAGTATGAAAATTGAGTGAGTATAACACTTGTCTAAAATAACATTAGCACTCTTGGAAAAAATATCTCGATCTCATTTAGCTTTAATTTAGGCACACATAACCTAACATTCCTGTTATCACTGCACATATTTGTAGGCTTTTTGTAGGCATGTACCACTTCTGAAATGTGATGAATCATAAACTTCAAGCTTCAATTATATAAATATTTTATTCACTTTGATCAACACAATTTCATATTTATCACTTTATTAACAATCATTTTCAAATACACGGATTGGTAGGACATGTTCACTGTTCAACAACTCAGAGCAGAATGACTGTCCAGAATGACAGTTACAAACTCAATGTTTCCCCACCACAAACTTTCACAAACACTCGGTCCGACCAATCAGAGCAAAGTTAACAGTACGTAATATCAATTGACTAACTAATATACATTAGGGTTTATCAATAATTAACTGTAAGTAATTATTTCATTTTAACAATTATAATATATTTATACAAAACTAATACATAAACTCTAATACCATAAATCATTACTTAATGTCTACAACAAGTGCCTTATGTTCATGTAACTACTAGCGCCATCTATCGCTTATAGATGGAAGTTGAACAATTTATGAATATTTTCTTTAAAAATCATTACAGTACGTTTTTGAACCTCTGGAAATCCACAAATATAAAAGAATATAAATTAGTTGGCTTGATAAAAAAAACTCAAATCAGACCCTAATTAACGATTTTAAACGTATATATCTACGAGATTACGTCACGGAAATATTTGAAAGTTACATAAAATATTTATGTAAGAATGTTTTTTAAAAAGGTCTGGCATAAACAAAAATCTTGAATAGTTACAATGTTTTTTTTTACAAAATTAAAATCACTGTTACGAGGCCGCAAAATTGACATAAACCCGGTCAAAACCCCTATAAAATATTCTGTGACTACAACCGGCTTAAAGAGAGGTCAGCATGAATGGCGGGGTCCACTAAGGCGGATGACTCCTAGAACTGCAGTTGCCATTATTCAAAAGAGTCATCGAGACTCTGGAACGCACAGTGTAATTGAAGGAACACCGGTGGGGTTTTAATTAGCAAAAATCTGATGCTTCCTCTTGCTCTACCCAGAGCAGGAGAAGTTATTTGATAATTTCCAACTCGAAAAACGTTAGACAATTTTTTAGGGTTCCGTACCTCAAAAGGATCAAACGGATCCCTTATAGGATCACTTTGTTGTCCATCTGTCTGTCAAGACCCTTTATCTCGGGAGCGCTTGGAGGTATCGAGTTTAAATTAAAACCATATACTCAAGTCTGCGGTCCCTTGAAGCTGTGAATAAATCAAACTTCTTAGTTACCGAATAAAAAAGATATGACCGCAATAAAAAGTATATTTCGACACTCTCAAAAGAATCAACATTCATAAGGTACTTCCCGCTGACGCAGAAACCTGAAATTTGGCATAAAGTAAGGTCTTATAGCATAGGTATAGGAATAAATCTGAAAACAGTAAAAATTGTTGTTACTCGTACCTACGTCACAAAAATAAAAATACTTTTTTCAATTCGGAAAAATCTCGAGACTCCATTCGGGAGTTGAACTATTTGCGTAGGTAAGTTTGTACGGAACCACAGTTTTTTTTCTTTTGACAATAGTGATCGCCATGTTAAACACAGGTATTCAGCCGCATACGGTTATACTATAAGTCGATGCCACGCTAATTTAGAAAAGGCTAGAGAGATGATAAATTGTCACTTAGTGACTGAGATTTAAGCTTCTAATTGGTCCAGTATTAAAAATAAACTGGACAAGTGTGAGCCGGACTTACGCACTGAGGGTTCCTTCCAAACTTACCTAAGACCATCGAGATATAAGTACTAACGTACTAGAGAAGACACCGTAAATTCCTACTTTGTCTCGTTCAACTGCGGCGATCGCGCCGCACTTTGACGAAGAAAACGCGTAATTGCCGTGATTTATATGGCGCTTCAGACCTTTTTGCCGAGAATAAATACACTTCCGCAGCAAATCTAGCGCTGTGGTAAATTAGTTACGGTTTAGACGAATTGTTATTATTTTAGCGCTACAGCGAACTAAAGATTCAAATTACGAAAATAGGACAATTCAGTTATTTGACGTAGCTTCTCTAGTACGTTAGTACTTATATCTCGATGCCTAAGACATAATTTCCGAATGGAGTCTAGAAGATTTTTCAGAATCGCAAAAAAAAAAAAGATTTTATTTTTTGTGACATAACAACAAATTTACTGCAGATTTATTCCTATAACTGTGCTCTAAAGTCTTGCTTTATACCAAATTTCAGGATTCTAGGTCCACGGGAATTTTGTGTTTTGATTCTCTAGAGAGTGTCGAAATATACGTTTTATGAAACATAAACTGCGTATAATTTTTTTTCGTTTTCTTAAACGTTTGATTTCTTCATAACTTGAAGGGATCGCAGACCTAAGTATGTAGTTTTAATTTCAACTCGATACCTCCACGTGTTCCTGAGATGAAGGTCCTTGACAGATAAACCGATCCTATAAAGGTTCCGTTTTTTCCTTTTGAGCTACAGAACCCTAAAAAGTACTCAATTTAGGTTACATTAACGATGCCCTGTCCATCATAATTCTAAAACATAATTCCTTCAAAAAGCCATATCCCTCAATTGTCTAAAACTTCAAACATCTGCTACGTTAATCCAAAACAAAACTTTTACCCAGCATCATTTAATACCCGTTGAGGCTCCATTTGGGCCTCAAAAATGTCATCTCGCGCATTAATCATTCTGCGAAGGATTCCTCTCGGTGTGAAGGTACGCGGAGCATTCCTGGCCTGCCCTTAATATACACTGATGTAATTAACAGACGTTGCGTACTGGCTGGTCATTTGTCATGGCAGGATAGGAGGATACAGGGTAGGTAGGTCTACAGGTCAAATGCGGATGTCTAGCACATGACGTTACATTATTGTGTTACTGAAATGTTCGTCATTCAAATTATGACGTTAACATTTTTGCGTTTCCAGCTGTTATTAATGGCTTTAACTGTTACTGAACTTTATGTGACCGTCAGCTTTCATGTTTTATTTAGTAAGTTCGTTTTATTAGCAGGAATGTTTAATAACAGAGATCCATAATCTTATATATATACTCTTTTTATAATGCGAATGTGAGAACACTAGACTCCGTAAATGCATCGATCCGACTATTTTTATTGTGCTTTTGGATACAAAGTTGACCAGTCTATAATGTCCTCTCATCCCTATTAATATTGTAATAAAATCAATCATTTTTTAAAAGGAGTACCCATGGAGTTTCTTGCTGGGTTTTCTCCATCCGTGCGCTAGCTTCTGATGTTTTATAAGTGCCCATGTAGGCTTATGTGAAATAAAATAATCAAGAGTTTGTAAACAGATAAAAACTAATTAAAAAATTAGGCTGGGACTTTGTTTGCTGTACTGATTTGCAAATGAGAGGACAATCGTGTTTATCAGCTATGGCACTCAAGATGCTGTGGCGAATTCTAACGCAGGCGACTGGTAGGCGCAGCCATCTGTGTTTGTATCAGCAAACATTGCTGATACGCTACAGAAACGCTCCACCCAGAGCGGGAGAAGTTATTTTGTGATTTCTCACCAAAAAAGCCTAATTAAATTGATGGGTACGAACAACGGACTGATCACATTAAATCGATAATACGCAATGTAGTGCAAATTGCATGCAATTTGCTTACAGGTTACGTTTTGCATAATTTTAAATATCGCATATGCTGAGGTAGATCTATACCCTTTTTTGAATCGCACAGATTCTTGATCTTTTTTTTTATCAATGATAGGCTCGCGTTTGACCACCATCTCACCGTAAGCGATGATGTGGTCGACGATGGAGCACGCTTGCCTAGCTGATCTATTGTTTTTTAATTGTTATTTTATTATTTCGCATGAGTGTTTTATATTAATAAGTGGTCAACGATTGCATCACTGCTTACCATCAGGAGGGATCGCTTTCAAGCACTGGGTTATATTAATTAAAAAAAAAGGTGTATGTGTAGATAAAACAAGCATTTTTATTTCTTTCTTTCTTTGAACATTTTTTCTTTAAGTGAAAACGCGATCTAACATAAAACACACATCACTGATTATTTCTTCCATTCTTGTGTAGATTTATTTCAAAGTTACTTTGGCCACAGAGAATCCGTTTAGGAGAAACGGTTTGATAGATCACTACAGTGAAGAGAAAGGATCACCATCTCCAATACAACAACGTAATTAAGGCAACGAACGCTATAATTAACTAAGGTTGGACCACTCATTTGTCGTGAGAACAGCCTATTTACTTCCAGAGTGCGTAGGTTTGGCTCTGAGCGTATCACCATTTGAAGCTGTTACTTATTTCCGTTTGTTATTTTGTCCGTGTTTCATAGATTACTTAGTGAAGTGAATCACACTAATATAGTAACAAAATAGGGTTTAGTAACAAAAGAGTGAATAGGTTACTTCTAGGCAAGTGTGCTCTATCGTCGGCCAGTACACACACAGTAGTAGTAGTGGTGTCTATCCGACATCATCGCTTACCATCAGGTGAGATTGTTACCAACACGAGCCTACCTAAATAAATAAAAAAATACAAAGGCGAATGTTTGTGAAGACTTTTGTTTTAAATAATTACAATGCCAAACTTAAGTGGCAGTAGGCAGAGTACATTGCTCGCAGAACAGATGGTCGTAGGGACGAAAGGTTCTGGAATGGCGACCACATACCGGAAGACGCAGCGTTGGAAGGCCTCCCACAAGGTCGATCGGATCGGACCGATGACCTGGTGAGGATCGCGGGAAACCGATGGATGCGAGACGCACAGGACCGGTCGTTATGGCGACTCTTGGGGGAGGCCTATGTCCAACAACAGACGTCTTTCGGCTGAAATGATGATGATGATCATGATGAATTACAATGCGGGTATAACACATTTTAATGTTTTGGCAGCAAATTACATTCTACAATAGTTAATACTACAATAAAATTCTCAGTTCCATTTTACTGAGATCGCGCCAGTTGCAATTATTCCTTTATGGTCCAGCTGACACGCGAGATACAAAACTACTTCAATTGTATATCACAATATCCACTAAGAATCAATTTACGAATAATTATTGAAACAGCCACTGAACTTCACTTGAAAAAATCCTGTCAAAAACTTGTCATTTGCTGCTAACTGCTTCTGGCAAGAGGGCTAACGTAATAGCCAAAAAGTTTGTAAAGGCAGTCATGACTTAACCCCTCCACGGTGTATCCCATACACATCATGGACACAACACAACAATCCCTCAATACAATAAAGTAATTAACAGCCAGCCGGCTTGACGTGCCAGCCATTTATCATAACGAGGAAGGCAACGTTGAAATATATATCAATAGTAATCATTTTCCTTTCCCCTTGCATTTGTTTTGTTTTACGGGGTGAGGACTAAGGTTTGTATGGGTAGTAACTAAATTTTGTGTGGATAGAAACTGAGTTTTGTGTGGATAGAAACTAAGTTTTGTGTGGATAGAAACTAAGTTTTGTGTGGATAGAAACTAAGTTTTGTGTAGATGATAACTAAGTTTTGTGTGGATAGTAACTAATTTTTGTGTGGATAGTAACTAAAGTTTGTGTGGATAGTAACTGTATTTTGTGTGGATAGTAATAGCCATTGGTAATAATGGAGAGTATACATTTTTTTTGGGATAGTTATCAATGTTTCTTTCATTTAAAGATCTCATTGAAAGTAATATTGTTTTTTCCACTTCAATTACACTAGACTTTGTCCTGAAATAGCACATGAGGTACTTTTTAGTCCCGAAATAAAAAGTATCTTTCCTTGAAATAATTTTCTATAATCACCCGGGTGGAGCCACTCACATCAGCTAGTACAAAAAAAAAAACTACGATTACTAATAGTATCAAAATCCTTCTTTCATGAAATTAATTCCACCATCAGATACGAGAATAACTACCCACCTAGAACTCGAGCCATTTTCCTAATGTCACCCATCAAGAATTCCGAATTAAATTTCGCCACTTGAAAAATTATTTCTGATTGCACCTATTAACGTTGGGCCAGGATAGGGTTGGTTATCGATGGCTTAATTTCCAAGAGTTATTTGCATCGAGTCAAACGTGCTGACTTAATTCCTCCAACATCTGCATATAAATGGATGTAATTTTGTACTGTGACAGCCCTAAGGCGCTCCAGACAAATGTTTGTAGTCAGGGCTGTTTTCCGTCCGATTATTGGGGGCACTAATATTGTCTCGTCTGATTGTCGACTGGTTTGTTTTATGTGCTAATGAGGCCAACCCTACGCGTTTGACGAATTCAAAAGTTAATTTAGGAATGGGGCGGTTGAATATATGAATGTTTTATTAACTTCCCCTGCTACATTTTTCATTGATTTTCTTTGGGTAGGTAGTTCTGGGAAATTGGGGCAATTTATTCTATTCTCAGAGACGTTTGATTCTTTTTGCAGAGTCTGCGGTATCTGCCAGAAATGTTTACAGTTCTTTCTTTGCTCTTTGAGATTGGTCCAATTGTTCAGAATGTCTCTGTGTACTTTGTTACGTCAAAAGTGCTCGAATTGTTATCGCTTGTTGGTATGAAACCTTGAAGTTCAATAAAAAATCACCACAGATTCAGTCTGGTCGAATAAAAAGTGCTAGGGGTAATTATTTATTTTCTTTACTACGATATTAATTAGGAACTCAAATCTAATAAAATAATCATCATAACATGTTTAACATCTTAACGTTGGATGCAAATAGGACAATAGGTACTGATCGGTGTGATGACGCTTGGGGGTGACCTATGTCCAGCAGTGGATGTCTGTCGACTAAAATGGTGGTAATTAATTAATTTATTTAATCAATTAATTACAACGGTTAAACAACCAATTACAGTAACTAAACAAAAAGTTTTAAGTAATGGTGAACTAAGTTAACTAAGAATGCTGAGCATCCACGAAAAACTTTCATCAAAAGACAAGATGACTTAGAGACGCTTGGAGGTGACCTACGTCCAGCAAAGAACATGTTTTGCTTGAAAAGATGGTGATGTTTAACCACAGTTAACTAAAAATTCTAACCATCCACGAAACGTCGTTTATCAAGAGACCGGACGATTTACCGACGCTTGTAGGTGACCTACGTCCAGCATTAAACGTCTTATAGGTACCTGAGTATGGACCACAGTGAGCTAAAAATACTGAAACCTTTATCAAGAAAACTTGCTTAGTGTTAATATGATTCGTTACGTCTGCGTCACTTCGGCGCTTAATCTGCCTGGCAACTCTCTGTGACACGGTAATTTGTATTCAGAGCGCGAATAATGTAAGGCTGGAGACTCATGTTACTATGAGTGACATATTTTAAGAGAAATTGTGTGAAGATAGATACAGGGAAACGTGTGCTTCTCTGTTACTATGAGAGATGCTGTCATAATATTGACCAAATGGCAACAGCCTGTATAATTATTTAATACTACACTGATGTGATGGACTTGCATGAGGAGTTGTGTCATTTATTTGTTTTGAATAATATACAATTGCTCTAAAAAGCATAAAGTATTTAATGTTCCATTTTGTCGCACTGTAGGTCGATCTCCAACCTCCGCTATACCTAACGACGCTCAACGCGTTCGTTGAGACCAAACCTGGATTGTAATTGTTTTTTGTTGAATGGAAGATGATATTATTAGATATTTTGCGGTTCTGGTTTATTTTTGAACGGATAACAAAGTATAAATACGAATTTTAGCTTGAGTAAAAATCCAAATTGATTTGTTGGAGATGGTAGTCCTTTCAATGCTGTATTTGGAAAACGGGCTCGAAAAATGCAATTATTCTTTTGTTTCTTGTAAACTTGTTTCATTGTTTATTTCATAACTTAATGTATTGACTGTTAATCTATATTACCTATTAAATTATAATTTTATAACTTAATTTATTGACTGATAATCTATATTACCTATTGAATTGTAATTTCTAACTTTTGTCAGCGGTTTTGCCTGCGTGAAAGTACAAAATTATAATAAAAGGATAAAAACTTCCGGGATAAAAAGTATCCAATGTTCCATCCCGGGACATGGTCTGCCCGCGTGCCACATTTCATCGAAATCCGTTTAGCCGTTTGAGCGTAAAGAAGTAACAAGTACGAAGGTATACGTACAAACTATCATCATCATCATCATCATTTCAGCCGAAAGACGTCCATTGCTGGACATAGGCCTCCCCCAAATGTCGCCACAATGAACAGTCCTGTGCGTCTCGCATCCATCGGACTCCCGCAACCGTTACCATCATCATCGTAGTCATCGGTCCACCTTGTAGGAGGCCCTCCAACGCTACGTCTTCCGGTACGTGGTCATCATTCCAGAACCTTTCGGCCCCAATGGCCGTCCGTTCTGCGAGCAATGTGCCCTGCCCATTGCCACTTAAGTTTGGCGATTCTTCGTGCTATGTCGGTAACCTTGGTTCTCCTGCCTTTATATAATTTCTGGTTTTAATTAAATCCATTGTTTTCGAAATTTTTAAATAGTTTTTTAATGAATTTTGTGTGGTTTGCAATTAAGATTTTAATAAATAGTTATTTTGAAGCATGAATGTTTCGCAATAATAGTCACTATAGATTTTTTTTTTTTTTTTTCGGTGGGCGGGGCGGGAGATAGTGTCAGACTTTTACTGACTAAAAACCCACTCCTGTTCCTTCATTGCCTTTCGTACCAGGGCCGAGTCTTCCTTTCAGAATCAGACCCTTGGCCCCAGTAGGCTTCGACCCTGCTAGGCCCCTGCAGTTGCTGACATCTCCTTGAGGCGCGCGTGGAACAGCACGCGCCGTCGACGACTTGGGCTCGGTCCGGACGGTTACCGGACGGTCGGAAGGCGAGCCACCCATAGCTCGCCGTCCGCAAGCCCGCGCCTACGATGGCCGGAAATCGGGATCGGAATCCCGGCGGCGATTGGGGCGTGAGGACCGTTGCCTCACGCGATCGGCCGCCTCCTTTGCTAGCATTACTGCTTCGCAGAAGGAGGCGACCGCCTGCCACTCCTCCTCGCTCCGGACCATGGCCTGTACCAAGGCCCGGCGCGAGAGATCGCCGCCACCGATAGCCCCCACGAGGACACGGCGTTGCTCTGCCCAAGCGGGACACACCTCCACCGTGTGCTCCACCGTGTCCTCCGGGTGGTCCACACAATGGTGACCCGGGCGTTTCTTCCGCACGAATCCGGTGCAGGAACCTCCCAAACTTACCATGTCCGGTGAGGACCTGCGTCATGCGGAAGGTAAGGACGCCGTGTTGCCTTTCCAGCCACTCCTCAAAGAGGGGACTTACCGCCATAATTATGGCGTGCCCAAGTCACTATAGATTGGAAAAATAAATCTTCCAGACAAAATACAGACCGGACATTTATTTAAAATGAACTTTGTATACACATAGCCTTAAGCCACTTCCTAAAGTTTTCCTCACAAGGAAACGACTGTACCAGTTTACCGAGACAAGGTTCCATCTCCTTTGAACTGCGTAAAGATTTACGACCTAGTTGTAGTAATTGGATGTGTCGGTAAGGTGCGAAGTGAAGTAACTAGATCGTGTGTAGATGTGTTAGCAGGCTTGATGATATGAAGGACTATGGTAACACGTAATTATGTTGTTTTGTTTGAGGAAAACGTCTTTCTTTTTTTATTGTTATGTATAGGCTCGCGTTTGACCACTACCTTACCAGATTTAAGCGATGATGTGGCCGACGATGGGGCACGCTTGTCTAGAAGTAACTTATTCACTCTTGGCTTAAAGACCCCTAGGAAAACACGGCGATTTTTAGCTATCAGAAAACACAGATACCGGCAGTGAATTCCACTCCTTAGCTAATGAATGTGTTCCCAAAACGCTTTGTACGTATAGGTCTTGTATCGTCATCGTACCATGACGAAGCTGCTAATTTAGTTTCTTTGTGATATATAAAAAATATGTTGTAGGCTTTAACCGTATACCTACATCTCTCGCCTGCATGCACACCACAAGGGTGGAAGACATCGTGGATTGCGTGCGCCATAAGACGAAGTTCACACTGAGGGTACAGCTGCTGGAGTCACACTATAATGTCAATTTTAAGGCGTTCGTGGCGCGAGTTCCGGACACTATTCTGCCCGTCATGTGGAAGGAAGACTTTTGGCCGCAGGGCGTGGTGTTCCGTCGCTTCCGCGGACAAGTGCCACAGAACAGCACAAAGTGAACAAGTGCAGTGTGAAGTGTTACTAACATAGTCATAAGTCTTATTTATGGACAATAAATTGTATTTAGTTTACTTTATATATATGTTAGTCTGTAAGGTGTGTTGTTTCGATGTTTGTTTTGATAGTTGTTTCTGATGATCCAACCTAAAATGTTTATGAGTTTTTCAATCGAATTTGGATTTTTGGTCAGTAAATTCTTAATTCTTTGTGCAATTTATTTCATCATCACTGCTTTCCCCTACTGCATCCCTATCTTTGTTTAGATAGTTTCACATCATAATTTTCTCTTTCGCCCCACATACGGTTCCTAGGAAACTCTACCCCTACATAAAATAACTATTTCAACCGTGCACGACTTTATGCAGTTAAATGTTACAAACACGAGTTTCAAGTTTCACATCCAGCTATGAATACGAGTGGTGTTAATGAGATACGAGTAGTGAATGCGTTCCCACGGCTTAGGTGCCTGCAGAAGGTCGACTCTGTACAAAGAGCCGTGAGTTCCTTACTAGACAAAGTTGAGCTACACGAATACTGAATTGTATTGATTGGACAGGTCTGCTCAGCCTGTGTAGTTCTTTCCTCAAGAGACCATCTCAGACACTAATCTCCATAGTTTGATCACTACATGTTTACGCATGCTTTAAACGGTTACATTTGTGTGAGTAGAGTCCACTTTGCGACCCTGGTACGCCAAAACTATTGACTTTATGAAAAAAAGTTACTACATAAATTGTAGGCAATTGTCTCTAGTTTCATTTTATATAAACTGTTTTTTCGTAAAATGAGTCGGAAAGGAGATATTGCCAAAAAACTGTTTTTGGGCGCTATTTTTCCAATATGGCGGCTTGTGCGGCAAAAATACAAGGTGGCAAGGTTAAAATTCGGAAAGAGCACATTAAAAGCTATAAAATTACTAATTTTCAAAACTCCCGGAAAACTTTCCAGGTAATCACTATTTTTTGAACCAAATTACTGTACTATAGAGCTGGCCTTCTCGATTTATCTGTTGTGTGACGCTGCGCAAATGATGTGTTGAACTGCTGACTACCCGCATTTTTGTACTTATTTAGTTTGTAGTTTTATATGTTGGGGGTAATGGCGGGGAATGCTCTTAGGGGTTTGTGTCGTTATGTGGCAAGGTAGAAACATAGGAAGGAATTGTCTTGTTTGGGGGAAATTCTAAAAAAAAACATTTTTGACGAATGAAGGAAAACATTTTCAAGAATTATCTTACAGAGGTATAAAGAGTATTTTAGTTTGATATTTTCCGAACCCAGTTACCTACTGGTTGAGGAGGAATGGCAGGCGATCGCCTCGTTCTGCGAAGCAGTAATGCTAGCGAAGGAGACGGCTGCCCGCGTGAGGGAACGAACATCTTCACGCCCCAGCTGCTGCACGGCTGGCGCGGGCTTGCGGACTAAGAGCTATGGATAGTTCGCCGTCCGGCCGTCCGGTATTCGTCTGGACCTCACCTAACAGCAGACAGCGTGTAGTGTTCCACGCGCTCTTCAAAGAGATGTCAGCAAACCGTAGGGGCTCAACAGGCCCGATGCTCGCTAGCGCCGCGAGAATTTTCTGAAAAGGAAACCTGTGGTCAAAATAGATGCCGATCATGGGGTCGATTTTTTGAGATGCGAAATCATTAAATAACTGGTTCGCTGAGGAAGGAGCAGAAATCAGAAACTTCATTTCAAATAGACCATTAAAATGCTCTTTTGAATTGTCAAAATGTCGGTCAGTCAAAAAAAAAAAAAACCGGGCAAGTGCGAGTCGGACTCGCGCACTGAGGGTTCCGTACAAACTTACCTATGAAAACAGTTCAATTCCCAAATTGAGTTACGAAGATTTTTCTGAATCGCAAAAAAAGTTTTTTTTTTTGTGACGTAACTACAAATTTATTTTTTCCTGTTCTTGTGCTATGAGACCTTGATTCATGCCAAATTCTAGGTCAACAGGAAGTACCCTATGAATTTTGATTCCCTTGAGTGTGTCGACAAATACGTTTTTTTGGGATATAAACAGCCGTAACTTAGAAGTTTGATTTTTTAATTTCAATGCGATACATCCACGCGTTTTTTTTTATTCTTGATAGGTTCACGCTTGACCGCTATCTCACCTGAAGGAAATTGGCGTTCCTGAGATAAAGGGTCTTGATATACAGACAGACGGACGGACCACAAAGTGATCCTATATGGCTTCCGTTTTTTCCTTTTGAGGTACGGAACCCTAAAAAAGTGCAGCTAATTTGCACAGAGCGAGAAGGAGTGTCAGTGTCTTCTACTAACTTAAAACTTACCTTGTTTCTTTAGTTGGCCTTTGTGTTCAAGGGCCAAGGGTGTGACTCTTTTCAACAATCTCGCAGCCTGTTATTCTTCGTATACTTTAATACATAATATAAACAATAACAAGAGCTTTAACAAAAGCACACACTAAATTATCAAAATGATCTACGAGGCTTGTACTATTACTGTAGTTCCCAGCAATATTATATTACTAATTGTTAAGAGCACTTGCCATAAATACGCCTTACGGCCCATCCCCCATAATACTTGGTTTAATTTACCATCGTTAGTTCGTGTTGTGAAGGTACATATAACAATCCATCAAGCTATAAAAAATAGTCTAACATGACCTTGTATTGTATACGATTTGCGTACAATGAGAGCTCAGGTTATACCAGAGATGTATAGTTTGATGTGTCGCCGTGTGTACATCTTATGGGTATGAACGATGGAAGTGAAAATTTATGTTTTGTGTGTGGGTAGTTGTGAATTAGTGGCGCACTTATGTGAAAATGTTTGTAGGTAGGTGTGAGGTGATGTGATGTGATGTGATGTGATGTGATGCTTATGCGAATGGTTTAAGGTGACAGTTTATATTCTCGCTAAATAACGGGGTGCTCAATATTTTTAGTGTATAGGAGCATTTTTAAGCCAAGGAAATGACATCCGCAAAAATCTAACTTTCCACTTCATTGAACTGTCTATCAAATTATTACCTCAAAGTCTACCTTATTTTGCTTACTTTACTTGACTTAAGACCGAGACAGATAGATTGGAAAAATAATCCCAGGGAAACATAGGTACCTACTCCCGAAATAAAAAATAACCAACAATCTCCATTTTAGACATCCTATATCCTCCAGATTTGACCATATCTATCCAGGATATAGCCAAATCATTTCAGCTGTTTGCGCGTTAATGAGTAAAAATATACTCACACAAATAGGGGTCTGGAGTTGCGACCACGCACCGGAAAACGCAGGGTTGGAAGGCCTCCCACAAGGTGGACCTATGACCTGTTTTTTTTTGGGTTGGAAAATCGTCTAATGACATCTCTCGCTCTTGGGCGGCGCTGGAGGGCGTGTCAGACTTTTACTGACTAAAAACCCACTCTTGTTTCTTCTTTGCCATTGTTCTAGGGACCCGGGGATCTCTTTCGCATCACCCATGGCCCCAGTAGGCTTTGACCCTGCTGGGCCCTTGCGGTTGCTGACGTCTCCTTGAGGCTCGCGTGGAACACTACGCGCCGTTAACGGCTTGGGCTCGGTCCGGACGGTTACCGGACGGTCGGACGGCGAGCTACCCATTGCTCGCCGTCCGCAAGCCCGCGACCGATGACCTGGTGAGAGTCGTGGGAATGTGATAGATGCGAGACGCACAGGACCGTTCGTTGTGGCGACACTTGGGGGAGGCCTATGTCCAACAGTGGACGGCTTTCGACAGAGATAATGATGATAATGCTAATGACGTAAACATATATATGTACATATATACTAACTATCTCCCTTATAATATTAATGTGATGTGATTCCTGAACAATCCTAGTATTAAAGTTGCTAATAAATATTTGTGAACAAAAACAAACCAATTGATACACATGAAGGAACAAACTAATAAATCAATTCGTCTTATTATTTCATCACAAACTTTTTTGAATATCAATAGAAACACAATAAAATATTGCTACACAATAAAATTGTGACAATAACTTATTTAAAGAAAATAGAAAAATAGTCACAGAATATTATGAAACTGACAATTTTGAGCTAAACTACAGAGCTAATTTACTCCAATTCAATACGACACTGAATATTCAAAAGCGTTGATATTGCATTACTAACGAATGCATATACATATCGCATGCTTAAATATAAAATGACTAAACTCAAAAAGAGGGTATTTGAATCTGGAAACATACGTTTTAAAAATAAGGTTCAATTTTCAAATAACCTCTGTTTTGAGTTACGTCTCTTATTGATTAAGCATGTGATATTTCTGTATCCTCTATTTACGGAGGAAAATAAACCAAATATATGAATATGCAATTTTGATACTTGAATATTCTTACAAGTATAAAGATAAATTTTACACTTACATGCATATTTATTTATGTACTAGTATTTTTTGTTAGACTAAAAATGCGAAGACATGTGACATCCACCAACACGCACTGGGTCCGCGTGGTGGATTACGGCCCATTCCCTCTCCTAGAGAGGAAGCCTAAGTCCCAGCAGTGAGAAAATTAAAAGGCTGATACTATTAAGCTATTAAGTTCTTATATTCAGACTAGAGACAATAACGTCTTTTTTTCCGCAATTAAGTACTACTTTTTTGCAAGAAATCCTCAAAGAACCCCTTTCGTTTTGGATGGGGCGAGAGGGAATGTCAGACTTTTACTGACTAAAACTCACCTATTTTTCCTTCAGTAGTCCTTCGCGATACAAAGCCACACTAACTCTTTCGTACAATCCCACAGCTTTAGCAGCTCTTTGATCACAACTACCATTACATTTGAAAAAGATTACTGATCACAATCTAAAGGGTTGACCAGACGGTTGCAAACTAGCGTTCCAACCAAGGTGACCTTGGTTTATGAGTTTGGTCTGTGTTGCGGCTACATGGATGTAGACCACGCGCCAACACGTTCGGTGGGTGGAAGGTCATGGATTACAACTGCTGTCTACACGGATTGAAATTAGCAAGGTCACCTTGGTTGGGACGTTGGTTTACAACCGTTTGGTCACCCCTTAATGCGGTTTTCAGAAACCGATTGATTATGATTTTGAACATAAAATAATAATAAATATTTCGGACATGGTACCACATTCCATGAAAAGTGGCTAGGTAAGCAGCCTTTGCGAGTTGGTTTCTGTTCCTCATACGCCTTCTAAAAGTCCAGGACAAGGGTCGTGAGATATATAAAGACAATTTTTTAATAGAATTATTGTTACAATTTTTGCCTTTTACTTTATGGCTCTGTGAATTGGTTTTAGTTCATTGTACACGTTCTAATGGACCCCAGCGTCTTGAAATTATAAAAGGCATTAAAAACAATACAATTTTTGCATTAAATTTTATATGCAACTTGGTGTGGTAATCACAAAAATTAAGGCGATTTTCGTGATAACCAAGGCAAAGAAAATTTAAACACACACGCCATTTTTAAATAATGTCAAACCAAAAACAAACATGCAAGTTACCACTTTAACGTATTATTAATCCAACACACGATAAGATCACCAGGGTTGTCACAATCGCAAATTACAAATTGGCACACCGGCCAATTTTATTTGCGTAACGTGCTTTTTAATTTGTCAAAGTGGTCCTGACAAGGGTTGGCTATATTATAACGGGCCCGCGATAATTTCAAGCCTTTATCATCGAGGGGGTTAGGGTGTAAAATTCTCATACTTTGTAATTTGTATAAATTGAGTCAAATTGTAATTTAGAACGCGCTTTTTTATCTTTTACTTTTTTTTCTTCTTTTTGTTTTGATGTTGTTCGGTGGGGTGTCTCGAAATTAATAATATGGAGGGTATCCGTAGCGTGAAATTGACGTTCTTGATTTCGGTGATATGATATTAGTCGGTGACGGGTAACGTGCAAGAGACAGGTCGGAGTTTTGTACTTTTATTGGGTAGGGTAACCTACTGAGAAAGGGTAACATAGCTACTAAATTTAATTGAGTTCAATTGAAAACTAGCGGGCAACGGGCAACTGTTACGTAGTTGTCCCACATTTTCCTGATCTGGACCCTATATGGCGCAGTCGCGGCACACACAATATTATGTGTGTAGAAACATACATTGCGCGTCATTTTCTTAAATAAACATGTTTTCTACCTTTTTTAATTTTCATCATTTTATAATAATTGTTCTTTATTTATTGACCTGTTCTAGCACTAGAGGTACTTACTCACTAACTAACAAAGGCTTGTACCTACTCGATTTACCGGTTTATTAATTTATTTTATCGATGTCGTTGTTAGGAAATCGAAAACATCGACAGTTTCGTACTATTGTACTTTATGTATTGAATTATATTACCAACACAAAAAACTAACACATATCATAATGTATTGCCATAGTATACGAAGACCTGAATCACTTTCCCTGAAATAATAATAATTATATTCCACAACAATCACACGACACCGTCCAGTCACAAGCTAAGCAGAGCTTGCGTTATGAGTACTAGACAACTGATAAATATACATACATATATATCTCTAAATACATACATATTATAAATAAATTACATCCAGACACAGAGCAAATGATTGTGCTCGTCACACAAATATTTGTCCTAAATAGGAATCGAACCCACGACCTCCGGCATAGCAGTCTAGGCCACTATCCACTAGACCATCAGGCCATTCAATAACTGAAAATGTTTCTAAGAATTAAAATCGCTAACATAGTTGAAATATTTCAAGATTATGCCACCACAGCCACTTTCCTGACTTACACTTAGTTCACCCCTCTCATAAACCACACCGTCAAAATATCCGAATTCACATTGCGGCACAACTCTACCATAAATTACTCCACATATTTTACTTCATTAAAACGTATGCCAACACCTACCTACATACATTAGACCGTTGACTTTACAATTAACAAGCTTCCATTGTTCCTCCATACGTAAAACTCCAGTAAAACAATAAAACATGGTCCCAATGTTATGATTAGAGGGGGGCGGGTTTAAATTTTGAGGCCGTGGATTATGCTAATAATATGAAAATCCGGGCCTTGTTCTTTGACGACAAGTGTGGCGAAACACGCGCGAATGCTTGTGCCAGCCCTAGCGCTGTGACGTCATCTTGTCGCTGTATAATTTGGTATTGACGTGTATATTTATGCAGCGAAGTCTGGGGTCGAATTTTGTGGACTAAAGTGTAGGCTTCGATATTAAAAGATTTCGGATTAAACCTGTAAATAAATTGACACGGTCAACTCATGATATATTGGTAGCGGCCCCGACTTACGAGTTGTAAGTCGCGGTTTCAAACTTAGCCAAGCGCATTACTTTGTGTAATTTATTTCATCACCACTACCCTCAAAACGGTGAAGGAAAACATCGTGAGGAAACCGGCATGTCCTGGAACCAAAAAATCGAATACATGTGACATCCACAAATCCGCACTGGGCCTGCTTGGTGGATTACGGCCCTTTCCCTCTCCTAGAGAGGAGGCCTGACTCCCAGCAGTAGGAACATTATAAGCCTGATTATGCTTATTAATATAAGCATAGCTAGTAATATAATTATTACTAGCTTTTGCCCAAAGCTTTGCCCGCGTACATAAAATATAGCCTATGTCTATGTCATAAAATGTAGCCTGTGTATGAAAAAATTTTATCAATCATCATCTTCCTGCCCTTGTCCCGTGTTATTTGGGGTCGGCGCAACATGTTATTTTCTTCCATTCTGCCCTGTCACTCGTCATACTATCACTAACTTCCTTTTCTTTCATATCACTCTTCACACAATCCATCCATCTTTTCTTTGGTCTCCCTCTCCCTCTCCATCCATCCACATGTAAACTCATAACTCTTTTAGTAACATGCGTTTTATCCCTCCTCTTCACATGACCATACCAAGACAAACGATTCCCTTTCAACTTTTCAGTCACTGGCGCCACTTTCAAACTTCCCCTAATATACTCATTTCTCACTTTATCCATTCTCGTCACACCACACATCCATCTTAACATTCTCATCTCCGCTACGTGCAATCTTTTTTCATCCGTCTTTTTCACAGCCCAACATTCTGATCCATACAGTACGACAGGCCTTATCACGGACTTGTAGATTTTACCCTTCAACTTGAGGGGCATCCGTGGGTCACAAGTTGTTCCCGTGACCTGTCGCCATTTCATCCATCCTGCGTTGATCCGATGTGTTACGTCCCGGTCTACCTCACCATCCCCTTGGACGAGTGACCCGAGGTACCGAAAGTCGGAGCAGATCGGTATGGGTGTTCCAGCGAGAGATAAAGGCACTGGATTGGAGAGACCGCCGAAATCGCAGAACAAGTATTCCGTTTTGGTTCTACTCAATTTCAGGCCAACACTCTCCAGTCTGTGCCACCACACCTCCAATCTGTTCTGGACCTCTAGGCCACTCTCGGCAACCAACACAATGTCATCGGCAAACAGCATACACCAGAGAGCCTCTTCCTGAATGTCCGACGTCAGAGCATCCATTATCATCATGAAAAAATTTTAGCAATCTGAACAGTATTTTCAGAGATTACCTCCTACAAACAAAAAAAAACAAACTTTACCTCTTTATAATATTAGTGTAGATAGTCATGATATTGAAATAAATAAATAATATGGCTCATTGATTATTATGTGCCATAAAATATGCCTATTTATTTAATAACTGTTTTTCATAATTGATTTGATAGCATGCATACATTATCTCCATAAACCAAAAATAGCATTCATTACTCAAATTCAATCATGTGTGCAGCTTATTCGATTTATTTAACCCAATAATATCGAACATACGTGTTCCTATGAAATCATAATGTTGCTTCTATAATTAAATTATGAATAAATACGTTTATATAAACACTAAACATTTATTAATCACCGGAGAGAGAGTGAATAATTTTATTTAGAAATTTAACGAAGCGTTTTTACCGGTTCGCTTCCCTCTGTGATCGTGAATACGCACAAATGAATGGTGAATTGAATTTATTTCACGTATTTATTAACGTTTTTATTTTATTTTGTTTGTATCATGAATAGATAATAATTGGTAAGGAAGTGATTGGCTGTATGATGTGAAGACTTTTTTAAGGGAATTACTGACAAAGAAAAATATTTTCAAATATTCTTTAATGTAAGTCGTTAAAGACTATTTGAAAATATATTTCTTTTCTGGTGGTACTCAAATTATTTATTTATTTATACTTTATGTAGTAATGGTACATAGGTGGACTTAATGTTGAGGGTCGCGGGAATCCAATGGATGCAAGACGCACAGGACCGGTCGTTATGGTGACACTTGAGGGAGGCCTATGTCCAGTGGACGTCTGTCAGCTGACATGATGATGATAACTTCACTCTTCCAGATGCGTCTGTAACGCAAAAACACAATTGAACTACTAGGTACCAAATGAGAGAACGGGAAAGGACACACATGGAAGGTACGAGAATTATACGGGATGGGGTTGATACGGGTATGATACGGGGATGATACGCGGATAATACGCGGACATACGGGTTTTTTTCCGTGGGTACGTTTCTACCAAGTCACTTATTATTATTTACCACGGTCAGGCGATGATACGGTTTAATGTGCAGAATCCTATAATTAACAAAATAAGTTAGGTGCCCTAGTTCAGTTGGGCTCAAATCACACCGATATGGCAGCGGCCGGCATCGTTGCGGCTAGCAGTTTAAGTGTCATATAATTTTAAACTTTATCTTCGTTACTATAGAGTCGTGCGGAGCCACAGTACGGGAGTCGTCTGAATGCCCGCGGAACAGCGGACGGCCTCGTAACTTTTTCAAGTTTCTCAAGCGATACTATGTATTATAATGTAATGAAGATAAAGTTTAAAATTATACGACAGTGAAACTGCTTGCCGCTTCGCTGCCGGCCGCTGCCATCTCGGTGTGATTTGAGCCTTAGTTAGCTGGCAGAGTGCCACCACTCTTCACCGCAA
The DNA here is from genome assembly GCA_905147345.3 of Mythimna impura. Taxonomy (NCBI): domain Eukaryota; kingdom Metazoa; phylum Arthropoda; class Insecta; order Lepidoptera; family Noctuidae; genus Mythimna; species Mythimna impura. Next base: position 3,591,531 of record LR990349.1, read on the forward strand.
CGACCTTGAACCCTAGAGTAATATACAATAATGCTTTCTAACTCTATTTGACTTTCATTAAGGTGTGCGTCATCGCAGACTTTAAATGTTTTTCGTTTAGGTAACAATAGCAGGCGGAAAGTGTCACATAAATTATTATTTCTACATTTACTTATTAAATGCTAGGTGAGTCACCGTAAAAAGTGCATTGTATGGGGTGGTTGCACGCTAGCTCATCGTTCGCCCGTCCAGTAAGGAACAGCCCCCCTAGCCAAGTTACAACCGTTTCGTTTCGATTCTCTTTTCGTCGATCGCCTCGAGTAGGTCACGCCTCCGATTCCTTTATTCTGACGTCATCTCAACGCTCAGTCACGTGGTCAGAACAAAGGAATAGGAGGCGTGGCTGACTCGAGGCGTCTAACGAAAAGAGAATCGAAACGAAACGGTTGTAACTTGGCTAGGGGGGCAGGCCCGAGTCGACGCGCGCTTCAAAGAAATGTCAGCAAAACTAAAGAAACTCAATAGGACCGATGCCTGGTAGGGTTACGGTCAGGAACAGCGTCTGGAACGAGATGGTGTGTCAGACTTTTACTGACTAAAAAAAACAACCTTTTTTGAGGTGAGAAATTATCTGATAGCTTCTCCCTAGGCAGCTCGCCGTCCGGCCGTTCAGTAACCTTCCGGACCGAGCCCGAGTTGTCGACGGAGTGTAGTGTTCCACGCGCGCCTCAAAGAGATGTCAGCAAAATCAAGGAGCCCAGTGGGACCAACACCCCCAGTAGTATCGGCCCTACACTGGGCACTGGGCTGCCAATAGTTTCACCGCGAGATATTTGCAAACTTATCTTTAATTTCAAGAATATAAAAATGTTTGTATCTTTAAGAAACGGCTAAATCGACCTTTTTAGGGTTCCGTAGCTAAATGGCAAAAAACGGAACCCTTATGGATTCGTCATGTCTGTCTATCTGTCCGTCCGTATGTCACAGTCACTTTTTTCCGAAACTATAAGAACTATACTGTTGAAACTTGGTAAGTAGATGTATTCTGTGAACCGCATTAAGATTTTCACACAAAAATAGAAAAAAACAACAATAAATTTTGAGGGGTAGGGGGTTAGGTTTTTTTTTCATCAAAACCACACGTGTGGGGTATCTATGGATAGGCCTTCAAAAATGATATTGAGGTTTCTAAAATCATTTTTTTCTAAACTGAATAGTTTGCGCGAGAGACACTTCCAAAGTGGTAAAATGTATCCCCTTTAACTTCTAAAATAAGAGAAGGATAAAACTAAAAAAAACTATATCATGTACATTACCATGCAAACTTCCACCGAAAATTGGTTTGAACGAGATCTATCTAGTAAGTAGTTTTTGTTTAATACGTCATAAATCGTAAACCGCAATTTACCTTTCAAGTTTGTACGGAACCCTCAGGGCACGAGTCCGACTCGCACTTGCCCATTTTTTTTATTTGCAGTATTTACTAAATCTTAAACAATTTATTTTTCTCGAAATTAAGGATAAGTTTGCTAATATCTCGCGGTAAAACTGTTGGCACATATATTTAGGTTCTTCATTACCTTTTTTGTGTAATTCAGTGCGGTGTATTTATAGAAATTTTGAAAACTGTAAGTGCCTTTTTGATGTTTCTTAAGGACTCTCAAATAAATAAACATCCGAACAAAGAGCTTTTCACATCACTTATAGGAAGTTACGTTAAAGCCTCTATACTCCGTAAACACTGAGAACGTTACATAATCACAAACACGTGTAAATTCTTACAGACCGTGTGTACATCAAGAAGCAAAATACTTTCAAAACCTACTCCAATATAATTAAGTGGGAAAAAATGAAACAACATATTTCTCAAACAAAGCCGATTGCACACTGCCTCCATATTGAATGCGTAGTCTCTTTTAAAATAATTTGCGTTGTTCGCGAGCGCATCATTATTTACGGATTACACTTGTCTGTACTCTGCTTTATGAGTGACGTCATGCATGTAGTGGGGATTATACCAAAGGGAAGACATGTCAGGATTTATGTTTTCTAGGCCTGCAGGATTGTTCAAAAGAAAAACCGCCGCTCTGGAAAGCAAAGGACAACTGAAGGAACACAGGTGGGTTTTGCGGACAACTAGCAATGGGTAGTTCTCCGTCCGGCCGTCCAGTAGCCGTCCGGTCAGTAGTCCGTCAGTGGCCGGTCAGAGTCGTCGATGGCGTGTAGTGTTCCACACATGTCTCAAAGAGATGTCAGCAAAACCGTAGGGGTCCAGCAGGACCGAGGTCCTATGACGAAAAGGGTAACTGAAGGACGCAGTTTGCTTTTAGTCAGTAAATGTCAAACACTTGCTCCACCTTAGAGTGAGAGAAGTCAGTGGATGATATCCCACCTAAAAACAAATATATTCACAGTACCTTCCTACTTATTATTACATATATTATACATACCTACTTATTTTTTATTTCAGACTAGCTTTTGCCCGCGGCTTCGCTCCCATCAACTGACTACTCTATTCTATTCTACCCAACTCTACCCAACTCTACCATACTCCACCCTACTCTACCCTACTACCATTTTTTTTTCTTTCATAAGAACCTTCTCCTGACAATAACAAACACAACAAAAAAAAATTAGTGAAATCGGTCCAGCCGTTCATGCGTGATGGCGTGACCAAGGGAAATAGGGATTCCTTTTTATATATATAGATGTACGATCCCGTAGGATAGTTTTTGACATTCACACTGAAGCAAAGCCACTTTGTTCTATTAATTAAATGATAAGAGTTAAATACCGATCATACAGTAACTTTTGATTATTAGTTTCAACTAGTTTAGCATAATCAGCCTTTTAATATTCCCACTGCTGGGACTCAGGCCTCCTCTCTCTAGGAGAGGGAATGGGCCGTAATCCACCACGCGGGCACAGTGCGGATTGGTGAATGTCACATGTCTTTGAATTTATGCTGGTTTTTAATTTAATTTTTTTATTTTATTTATAATTTATTTATTTATATATTTATTATTATTTTATTTATTTATTCTTTCAACTAGTTTATGCCACAAAAAAAAATAACACCTATGAAACCAACAGCTTCATTCTAAAAGTAATTACGTAACATTACGCTCACACCCTCATAAATAAAACACAGAGACAAAATACACGCTCTTAAAGAAAATTATATTTCTTAACTTCCATAGCTGAGTCAGTAAGCAAAACTGGGGACTTTAAGTTACCCAAGTAATATGAGCAGAATCGCTGTATAAGTATTATTTATTGCGCAAACTGTGCCGGGGTAATTATTTAGGAAGCTACCCCTACCCTAATAAGGGGGGAGATATTAGAATGTGGTATTTGCGAGCCAATGAACTGCGAATATTTGCTTCGCTTCGCTGTTGAATTGTTTGGTGTTAACGGCCTGTTTCCCATTCCGATTGGAGGATTTAGTGCGTTCTAATCTGTTACATTTATTTATTTAACTATTCATGTACATACATTATGATAAAAGACAAGAAGAAGGAAAGAGAAAAATAGGTACGAAGAGAGAGCGAGAGAGAGAAAGCCATCCTTTATTATTTCGCCTTAAGGGGTGACCAGATGGTTGCAAACTAGCGTTCCAACCAAGGTGACATTGGTTTATGTGTTTGGTTTGTGTTGCGGCTACATGGATGTAAACCACGCGCCAACATGTTCGGTGGTTGGGAAAACGCGCCTCCCAATAAAGGGCGTTGAAGGTCATGGATTACAACTGCTGTCTACACGGATTGAAACTAGGAAGGTCACCTTGGTTGGGACGTTGGTTTGCAACCTTCTGGTCACCTCTTTATTAAAAAGTAACAAAGTACAAGTTTTTTTAATGGTATTTGTTTTGCGATCTGGATAATTTTCCCATTGACAATGACATGGACGAATGTTTTGATCCCTAATGTTTTCGTTATACCTACAAGATTATTTTTGTGGTGTCTCTTCCACAAATGCCATTAATGAAGAGTTGAAGTTGATTATTTTTAGTATATGCGAATATAGTATGTTCTGGATCAGTAACTGAATCGATTTCAATAATTTTTACACTATGTCGACGGGTGCAAAGTAAATAAAGTTATTTGAAATTTTTTGAAACTTAATAAATATTCATATTCTAAGACATGGAAAATCATCTTTCAAGTGTCAAAAAGGCAGAAATGATAGTTGTTTTTTCAACATAGAAAAAAAATACTCAATAACTGCTTATTATTCATTTATTAATACTAATTATCAGAAAATCGCAAAGTTGCAGATAACTATTTACTTTGCACCAGTCGATGTTATAATATTTTTTATGTATTTTTTTTTTATTTCTGACTTGTTTATAACCAGGTGTCAAAAGAAATTCTTATATAAGCTGCATCACCCCGTACACAAGCGCTGGTCAGCCATTCAGCCTGCTTTGCGAAAATCTTAATATGAACCCGCTACCATTAAATGACGAACCCCTAAGAGTTCACGTATCCCACTTTGAGAAACGTTGCACTGTAAGCTACTGTACGTTAGGATGTTCAGCACAGATCAAATGGAATGGTCAGTCCCTGTTCCTCGAATAATTAAATGGTTACCATTCAGTTGAATCCAGCAGGATTGTGTAACAATTTTTTTCACACCACTCCTGCACTACTATCTTTTTTTGTAAAACTGTGACAAACACAAACTTTTTTCAAGCCAATTTCGTACACTGACATCCCAATACAAAGGCCATTCCCTAAATAAATATAACGTGACGGTTATATTGCATTCAAACGCGTTATTCTGAACAGTCAATATTGCGATGCATTCCATTAACAAATGCATGTATGTGCGCGTTATCAGCTAGGACCAGCCGACGGGTCGCGGAGCGCGAATGACACAGTGTGATGAATGCAGTAGGACTAGATTGAATACTGAAATACAAAAAAATTGGATGGCAGGGGACAGTGATTGGTGATGGGAAGCTGTGATCTGTCTATCATCATTTAGTCGAAACAGGTTCATTGTTGTACATAGGCCTCACCCAAATGTCGCCACAAAGAACGGTCATGTACGTCTCGCATCTATCAGATTCCCTCGACCCTTGGTGAGGGATTATCGCTCCACCGGAAGGCTTAATTTTTCTAGTGGAGAATATATAACTTGATTTCAACTGTTACAAAAAGTTTTCAAAGATTTCGCTATTTGCGAAATTTATAAACACAACAGTAGAAACAGTTAATTTGTGTAGATTATACATAATACAGTTAAACAATGAATTATAAAATTGTTTAGTCAGGTTAATTTATATTGGTTGCTAGCTTCTGTCAGCAGCTTTACACGCGTTGGAAAAAAATTGACCATGAGGCCCAAAGGTTCTAGAGCGTTGATCGCGTACCGGAAGACGCAGCGTTGTAAGGCCTTACACAAGGTGGACCAATGACCTGGTGAGGGTCGCGGGAATTCGGCGGATGTGAGACAAGCAACGAGATCATCACGAGCTACTTATACAGCATAATTTGTATGCTGTATATAAAAAAAAATACCCAAAATGAACCTACTGTTTCTTTCTACCCTATATCATGATAGTGGGTAGTCAGGCGCCAAGTGCAATATCCGCTTTGACCGCCCGTTCCGCTAATTGATACCGACTCCATTCACTACAAAACATATTGCTACCCGCATTTCAAATCTTTTTTTTTTTGTAGTACTGCTTCGACTTTTCATTAATAGTTTTGGAAAGGTTGTAATTTGCCTGCTGCGGTCTTCCCATCCGATTATAATTTAGGTGTATTTTAGGCTAGAGTGAATAGGTTCTTAATAAACTAGTGGGGCTCACCATCAACGATTGCATCATTGCTTACCATCAGGTGGGATCGCAGTCACAAATACGCTTTGAAATATGTTTAAAGCTTTACCTATTTTTCCTGACTGACCAATTTATTTATTTATTTATTAAAACTTCATGCAACACAAAAGTACAAAGGCGGACTTAATGCCGTAGGCATTCTCTACCAGTCAACCTAGGGTGGTTATTCATTGATAATTTAATTCAACAGAGCCAGTAAATGATTTATTGTGAGTCTAGGTACTTAAACATACCGTAGGGGCCCAGCACGGCTGATACCCTGTGGTGGTGCGGTGGTAAGGTGTTTCATGTTTTTTAAATTTTTTGATTTTTGACCTTGCTCGATTTCATGATACCACTTAAGCACTCTTATACCAAAAATCACCACAATCTGTTAATATTTAGAGTTGCACAACGCCGATAAAGTTTTCTCATACAGCTAGTATGTCATCAATGTAGGTTAAATTTTTAATATTATTATTTTTTTACAGTGGAGGGTAGTAAGTGTTACTAGTGTGTTGTTATGTCCAGTAAAACTTACTTCCCTCCTCTGTAAAAAAATAATAATATTAAAAATTCAATCTTCACTGATGACGTACTTATTGGCGTTGTGCAACCTCCAAATATTAACCGATTATGTTGATTTTTGGTATATGAACACGTGCATGAGTGGTATCAAGAATACGAGCAAAGGCAAATGTAAATCGAAAATTAAAAAAAAAAAACATGAAACACCTTAGCGGGGTGGTTTCTAAAAAGGAAAGTCGCGGTCCCAACGTAAGGGCAACTATGGATGTGGTTTTAAACAGTAAAAGTCTGATACGCCCTTCTTACGCTCCATTCTAGAGCGGGAGAAGTCATTCGACTGGCCTGTTGGTCTAGTGGTTAGTGGCCCTGACTGCTATGCCGGAGGTCGTGGGTTCGATTCCCACCCAGGACAAATGTTTGTGTGATGAGCACGATCATTTGTTCTGTGTCTGAGTGTAATTTATCTATATATGTATGTATTTAGAAATATATAAGTATGTTTATCAGTTGTCTATTACTCATAACATAAGCTCTGCTTAGCTTGGGACTAGACGGCGTTGTGTGATAGTTGTGGAATATTATTATTATTATTATTCGATGATTTCTCACCTCAAAAAAAGGTAGGGGAGTGGTGGCATGAAAGGGACACGTATTGAAAGGGACAATTCAATTAACCGGTAAACTAAAAACTATTTCGAGACAACACTATTTTTGTCGTATAGCAACCCTGATTCAAGTTCGTTCGCGGCTAACTTCATACTCCTGTCATTTCAAACATGGCAGATTCGTGCAAGTGTTGTTAACGGGTGTGAAAACTATTTTTTGTGTAATAATAACGGAACGTTTTATCGAGTGCTGTGAGATATTTTTTACGTCTGAATCACTGCATAAGATAGGTTGGACATTTAAATTTACGGAAACATAAGGTACGTGAACTTTATTTCAATATTGTAGATTTTGTGGTTATGTTTTCAAATTTTGAATCATATTTATGAAAGGGACATATCAAACGGTTATGAATGGGACGTCCCCTTCATAACTGTCCCTTTCAAGACTGCTATTTTGCACTAGGTTTCTAATAATTTGTTTACTTCTTTTTCAGATTAAAAATGCCACCTCCAAAGAGAATGCGGGTAGATGCACACAAAATTGAAGAGGCGGTTAATGAAGTGCTACAAAAAGGAATTTCTGTGAGATCGGCTGCGAAGATAGTTAATGTAAGCAAATCCCATTTGCACAGATTGGTCGCAAAAGCCAAAGCTTCTGAATGTACTTCATTTGTTTATGAACCAAACATTGGCAATAAAAAAGTTTTCACGGTAGACCAAGAATGTTCTCTGGCAGATTACTTAAAGACTTCCGCAAAAATGTGCCATGGCTTAACAACCAAAAAAGTTAGAGAACTAGCATATCAGTACGCTGTTCGTTTAAATCTTAATATACCATCTTTTTGGAATGAAAATAAAACAGCTAGTCTAGATTGGCTTAAAGGTTTCTTAAAAAGACATAATTCACTAAGTGTAAGAAAGCCAGAGAATACTTCACTAGCAAGAACTACGAGCTTTAATAGGCACAATGTCCAAAACTTTTTCGATAACTTAGAGAAATGTTATTTAAAACATAATTTCCCTCCAAATATGATATGGAACTTAGATGAAACTGCGTGCACGACGGTCACTAATGCACCAAAGATAGTTGCCCAAGCAGGTGTTAAGAGAGTTGGTCAAATCAGCTCAACAGAACGTGGCTCGCTTGTAACTATGCTGGGTTTCGCAAATGCTGCTGGTGGAAGTATTCCTCCTGCTTTTATATTTCCGCGTGTTCATTTTAAGGAACATATGCTTGAAAATGGTCCTACGGGTGCTTTAGGCCTCTCAAATGTGTCTGGCTGGATAACTGAAGATTGTTTTTTAAAAGCTTTAAAACATTTTGTTCACTCCGTTAAGCCTAGTGCTGAATCACCGGCTTTAATAGTCCTCGACAACCATAAGACTCATATAACTATTAATGTAGTGCTGTATGCCCGAGCAAATAACATAATGATACTGACCTTTCCACCTCACTGCAGTCACCGCTTGCAACCCCTCGATGTGACCGTATTTGGACCCTTCAAAGCTCGGTATAGAGCTAGCATGAACGACTGGATGACTTCGAACCCTGGCAAAACTGTCACAATTTATAATGTGGCTCAATTCGCTAAAGATGCTTTCTACGCTGCTTTTAATATGAATAATATAACTTCTGGTTTCAAGAGCACCGGGATATGGCCAATTAATAAAAATATTTTCTCAGAGGAAGATTTTTTGCCTGCTTTCGTTACAGACCGACCTCAGTCTCTTAAGACCCCCACTTGTTCAGCTGAAAACTCTGATGAATCTTCCCCAAATGAAGAAGAACTGAGCCATAGATCTTCTTACCTTATTGATGAACCTGAACTTGATTCAAATGCACGAACCGTTTCACCTTCCATTTTAAGTCAGCCACAAGCTTGGTCTTCTACTTTGAACGAGCCACAACCTGGAACATCTACCACAAAAGAGACAAGACCTGTATCTTCTACTCTGAACGAGCCACAACCTGCAACATCTACCACAAAAGAGATAAGACCTGGATCTTCTACTTTTAATGAGCCACAACCTGGACCCTCGACTTTAAACGAGTCACAAGCTAGATATTCCGATACTGAAGATCTTTTATCTCCGGAAGCAATTCGACCATTTCCTAAAGCCTTTCCTCGAAAAACCACTGGGAAGCAACGTAAAGGTAAAACCACGATTATAACTGAAACCCCTGAAAAAGATAGATTGCTTTTAGAAAATATGATGGATATCTTAAAAAGAAATACACCCCAGACTGAGAAACGAAACTTAAAACATGTGAAACAAATTTTCAAAAGTAATTTAACAGATCAGGAATCAAACCAAATCAAAAGTAACAAGAAGGCTAAAAATAAGAAAACCAATAAAAACAAAAATGCTAAAGTTAGTCATAAGAAGAAAAAGATTGCACGAAAAATCGCTAGCAGTAGCAGCAGCAGCGATGTCATGTCAAATTTAGATTCCGACTCAATAGATGATTTTTCTGAAAATGAAGAAGTCACTCCAAGACTAAGAAATCGCAGCATTACAAAAAATGAAACAGGTCATGACGACCAATGTAATGTTTGCAACAAAAAGTATTCAGAAAGCACTGAAGATTGGTTCCAATGCAAAATTTGCACGAAATGGGCACACGAAACCTGTGGCGTTAAAGGTGTTTTTAATTTTTTTTGCTCACTATGTCATTAGAAACTAGTGTCTAAGTTTATTCGCGTCGTCTAGCTGAGCCCTTCTTGTTGATTCGTCTTTTATTTTATACATGTTTCATTTCTTGTTAATAATTAAAAGGAGACTGAGTGGTGAGACTGATTTTAGGTGCCTTAAGAAAGCTATTAATAAATTTAAGTTCTTTATATCTAAGAAAAACTTTTTAATATGGTTGATTTTTCTTTAAGTTTATTTAAAAGTGATAATTAGTTTTTAAATTTGATTTTTAAGTGGTTACTGTAACAGAATTCCCTCAAATTAAGTACTGTCCCTTTCATAAATTACTGCGTCCCTTTCAATACAGTCAATTTATGAAAGGGACAAAATAAACATTTTTTTTAAATACGAAAATAAATAACTAAGACTTGATAATTGACAATTATTGCATTTTACTTCAATAGTTTAATAATAAACGATTCCTATTCAACTCCAACCTGTTCAAAATATTTTCTCAATCACTTACCAGGACCTCAAAATCAAAAATGTCCCTTTCATGCCACCTCTCCCTTGTACATTAACTAAGATATATTATTTCGTATTTTTTAATAATGTAAAAAGAAATGTAATAAGAGTTTTAACTAAAGCTAGTCAAAACTAGTTTTGACTTTAATTAATAGTATTAATTGTAATGAAACTAGATTCTGACAGCATTTCAAAGTCAAAGTCAAAACGTTTATTGCAAACCAAGTGTACAATGTTGACATTTCATAGATTATTTTAGTGCTTATGACTTAGCAGCCTTTTTCAAGCATTGCTATTTTATCATACGCCTGCCCTCATCTGCATAAATGTCAGTTAAACCTACACTGTGTTAAACATCAAAACCGATTCAGCAGTTTAAACGTGAAAATAGAACAAGTAGACAGACAGACAGACAGAGTTACTTTCACGTTTATAATATTAGTATCGATTTAACATTTGACATGAACACATTTCTAAACCAGATTATTTTTGGTTTAGGTTGTCATCCCAAAAATATAATTTGTGATTGACAAGGGTTCCTTTGTTTTAGGTATGTATTGACAGTTCTATATTTTTTTGCCTATTTCTAAATCGGAATATGTCATGTTGGGCTTTGGAATAACGTCGAATTTGTATCTTCTTTTTTACAAATGCTGTTGGATAATGGGTATGGCTATTGTCTGAATAGGGTATTCTTTGTGTATCCTTTTTGTGTATTATTTTTTCGATTAGATATAGATTTCCAAGTTTACAGACATAGCCCGAAGCATCTCCAAACTTAAGTGGCAGTGAACAGGGCACATTGCTCGCAGAACTGGTCGATGGGGACGAAAGGTTCTGGAATGGCGACCACGTACCGGAAGACGCAGCGTTGGAAGGTCTCCCACATTATGGCGTGGTCATTATGGCGACACTTGGGGGAGGCCTATGTCCAACAGTAGACGTCTTTTGGCTGAAATGATGATGATGATTATAGATTTCCAAAGACTACTAAGAGAACTGGAATGGAAATGTTTGGGAAGTGGGAAAGTTTTCCCATAATATCGATGCTGCTGGGACTTGAGGAAATACTGGAGCGACGTCGCGAGAAAACTCGCCGAAGGACACGATGAGCATTATAATGGAGCTGACAAAGAAGGTAGATAGATGCCCTATCGTTTGTTACCCACTGTTCCAATTAGTAAACATAACCAATTATATTATTATTATCCATTATTTCTGTTGATGGCAATCGTCGTAATACTCAGTTAATTTTAATAAAAGGGATACCGGGCGTGCGTCCGCTGTATTAATTGTCTGGAAAAACCAATCGGCGCGAGTGTTTAGCGCTATAGGCCGAGAGCCAGTGCGTCGGCCTGGTTAGGGATGTTACGGAGGACATTTAGCGGGACCGAATGCGGAGCAAAAGGTATTTTATGTATATTTTTTTGAAAAATGGCTATTAGCTCAAAATCGGCAAGTATTCGCCGTCCGGCCGTCCGGTAACCTTCCACAAAACCGTAGGGGTCCAGCAGGGTCGAAGCCTACTGGGGCCATGGATTGTGTGAAAGAGAACCCCGGGGCCCTGAAACGAAGGCAAAGAATGAATATAGATAGATAGATATACTCTTTATTGTACACTAATTATAAAATTACAATAGGAACTACTGGTCTGACAAACCCCCCGCACCGCCCAAAACCGGGAGAAGTCATTGTCAGTCACATCACAAAAAAAGTTCGGCAAGTATAAACAAGACGGCTAGATCCTCAAATAGGTTCAGAAATTAATAGGTACGCTAGACTAGGTAGACCCCTCTCGCTGGGAGGAGTTAGCAAAGGATAGCCCTCGTTGGAGATGTGTGATAAAACAAAACGTGCCTACTTTCGAAGACCAGCGTATGATAGCCCTCAATACTCCAAACTCCAAAACTGTTTTGTCAACCGTCCATTGCGTCACAACCACAGGTTCAGTTGAAAACCAGTGTCAGGCACTAGTTGTCTGACATTCATGCTGAACTGGACCTATTTTGGTGCAGCCGTGAGGCACACAACTACATTTTTGCTTCTTTTTTTTTTTGTTTGTTTCGTGTTACCCTATATTGTGTTCGTGCCTGGTGCTGTACCACATAAAGTCTTTTTCTTTCTTTCTTTCTTTCAATACCAGGCGAGAGATCATCAGGAATAAACTACGCATGAACATCAATTCTCTTTATTACGATAACAGTGCGATTTCTTGCCAAAATTTCGCATTTGCAAATGCAGAGGTTACTTTCAACCCTAGACCTGGTTTGTACAATATGTGTCGATGGGTATTGCAAACTCTTTTTCAATAGCGCTCTGATTGAGCGACGTGTATTGTGTGTACTGGTGAACTTTTTTTGCTTGTAGATACAGGATATAGCTACACAGGATTTTTTCTCGTGGATTGTGTGTCTAGATTTTTTCGCTTTATGCTCGGCAAACTTTTTTCCTGTAGCCTATTTTATAGGATCCTAGCATTTTTCTGGGATTAAAAGCAACTAAAATCACTTGGCAATTTTTTTTAAGGTGTGAGGGCGTGTCAGACTTTTACTGACTAAAACCACACCCATGTTCTTTCAGTTGCCCTTTGCATCCCAGGACCACAAGTAACCTTTTCAAAAGTCAATCCATGGTCCATCATCACTCAGAAATGGTGTTGCTTTCTATCAGTAAAATCATTTTCGTAATTGTATCAGGGGCCGAAAAGTTCTGGAGTGACGACTGTGCACCGGAAGACGCAGCGTTGGAAGGCCTCCCACAAGGTGGACCGATGACCTGGTGAGAGTCGTGGGAATGCGATGGATACGAGACGCACAGGACCGTTCGTTGTGGCGACACTTGGGGAGGCCTATGTCCAACAGTGTACGTCTTTCGGCTGAAATGACCTATTTTACCACTATAGATTATTATTAGTTATGTTGGATATTTTTTTAAATGGAAAAGTAACTTGTTTTTGACACGACGACGCTTATTGTTTTCAATGTGACCTGAAAATAAAAACCATTTCGAAATACATCCAATTCACACAAAAACTCCAACATAAAAACTGTAGTTCCCAACTCAACTGAACCATTAACACCGAACCATAAAAATCGACAAACGCAACAACACACCGAAGGGACATTTTTCATAGACGATGATGTTTTTATATTTATTGCGAGCTCCTGGTCTAGTCGGCGACCGTTAAAATTAATATGCCTTTGAGCGTTATTGCTAGGGAAGCTTCACATCCTTTTTAGGGTTCTGTATCTCAAAAGGAAAAACGGAACCCTTAAAGGATCGCTTTTTTGTCTGTCTGTCAAGACCCTTTGTCTCAGAAACGTGTGGAGGTATCCAGTTGAAATTAAAACCATATAGGTCTGCGGTCCCTTCAAGCTGTGAAAAATCATACTTATAATTTACCGAAAAAAAAATCGTTAATGTCGCAAGAAACAACAAGCAAGGTCATAAAGCACAGGTATAGTAATAAATCTAAAAAGAGTAAAATTGTTGTTACGTCACAAAATTGCGCTGAGCTTGCCCGAACCGAAAGGATCGCCGACTCAACAATTGCTGGGCTTCAGACTTCAGACACCCAGCGTTTTTTTTTTTCGAAAATCATAAATCATCGAGACTCCATTTGGGAATTGAACTATTTACAAAGGTACGGAACCATCAGAGCGCGAGTCCGACTTACACTTGCTTTGAGTACTAAGCGAGCAGAGAAACTGGGAGACTTGTTCCAGGTATTTTACGGGACGACAGCTCAAAGGGAACGGTATATGAAAAGGGAAAATGGTAATTTAATGGAGCCTAGGAAAGCAATTTCCTTTGAAAAATGCTGTTGGAATTTCCAATTTACTGTAAATTTTATGATGGTATTTAGACAGGGTAATGACGTAGTCATGTTTTAAAGATTTCAATGCTCCAGGTGCATTTTAGTGATCAATGTTAATAAAGTCGACTAGGCAACCATGCTGTGCTGAATTAGATTTTTATTTAGCCAATGCACAATGTGAATATATATATTTGTATTTTTTTCTGTTAATGTTTGTTAGCCTATCTCAAATAAATGTTTTCTTTCTTTCTTTCTTTTTTTCTTTCTTTCTTTATCATTGGTAACTGTATAAGTCTAGTTTTCATAACTTTGTCCTATTTTACTTAGTGTCGATGCAACACGTTTTTTTCTTTATTTTGTCCTGTCAACCGTCATGCTATCACTGACTTCCTCTTCATTCATATCACACAATCCATCCATATTATTTTTGGCCTCCCTCTCCTTTTCCATCCTTCCACACGTATACCATACCAAGGATTCCTCTCTTTGAGAGGGAATGGGCTGCGATCCACCACGCGGGCCTAGTGCGGGATGTAACATATCTCCGAATGTTTACTTCTAAGACCTGCCGGTTTCCTCACGATGTTTTCTTTCACCGTTTTGAGAGCCTATACATAAATAATTTTTCTACTAGGCAAGACAAAAAATAGTCCAAGGCAAGTTAGTAAATGACCAAAAATAAGCGGATTTTCATAAGTTAGCCTTCGTGTACAACACTCCACAATGGCCTCTTACAAAAATAGCCGAGCCGGAAGTTGTTACTGAAAACGTTTCCTGTACTCGTGAACATTGCTTTATTTTTGGCTCCGTTTAGATATTGGTAGCTGATATTGTTGGGTGGGTGTTTAGTGAAGGGGAAAACTTTTTAAGTTAAAAAAAATATTTGCATAATATATAAGCAGACCTACTCACCTACTCTTTAGGAGAGGCGGGGAGTTTAACTGAAAATGGATAATAAATATCCTTGAAAATATACCATTTTTAGTGCTTAAGGGCAATGGAAAGGGCTAAGCTCGGAGTTTCCTTGCGTGATCGAATCAGGAATGAGGATATCCACAGGAGAACCAAGGTTACCAACATAGCACGAAGAATCGCCAAACTTAAGTGGCAATGGGCAGGGCACATTTCTCGCAGAACCGATGGCCGTTGGGGCCGAAAGGTTCTGCGTAGCCGTAACCGGTAGCGTTGGAAGGCCTCCTACAAGGTGAATCGATGACCTGGTAAGGGTGGCGGGAATCCGATAGATGCGAGACGTACGGGACCGATCATTGTGGCGACACTTGGGGGAGACCTATGTCCAACAGTGGACGTCTTTCGGCTGAAATGATGATGATGATTGCCTTAGATATGGACATCAACGTAATGTTAATGTTAATATTCAAATCGCTCGGAGAACTTTGATTGCGTGATGCAGGATTAGATCTTATGTGACGCCATACACGTCGCTACAAGTACTTCTTTTCACAATTGATATAATATTAGTATATATTACGTGACCAGTGCGTTGCCAGTGATGACATATGGCACTGACACATGGTCGCTTACAATGGGCCTCATCAGAAGGCTTACAGTCACCCAAAGGGCAATGGAAAGGGCTATGCTCAGAGTTTCCTTTCGTGATCGCATAAATAATGAAGATAGCCCGAAGAATCGCCAAACTAAAGTGGCAGTGGGCAGGGCACATTGCTCGTAGAACGGATGGTCGATGGGGCCGAAAGGTTCTAGAGTGGCGACCGCGCACCGGAAAACGCAGCTTCGGAAGGCCTCCCACAAGGTGGACCGACGACCTGGTGAGAGTCGCGGGAATGCAGTGGATGCGAGACGCACAGGATCGGTCGTTGTGGAGACGCTTGGGGGAGGCTTTTGTCCAACAGTGGACGTCTTTTGGCTGAAATGATGATGATGATGACATATTACGTGTAAATATAAGACGTATTTAAATAGGTTTATATTGTACACTGGATGCTAGCCTCGAATAATATGTTCTCTCTCTGTCACTCAAGGTTTGCTGGCAGAAAACTCATTGTTGAGTTAAGCTCGCCTTTGTACATGAATTGTCAAATAACTGTGTTTTAATGTTATTTTTTTGTGTATAATAAAGAATTAAAGGAAATGGTATGGTCATGTGAAGAGGAGAGATGAAACGCATGTTACTAAAAGAGTTATGAGTTTACATGTGGATGGATGGAGAGGGAGAGGGAGACCAAAGAAAAGATGGATTGATTGTGTGAAGAGTGATATGAAAGAAAAGGAAGTTAGTGATAGTATGACGAGTGACAGGGCAGAATGGAAGAAAAAAACGTGTTGCGCCAACCCCAAATAACACGGGACAAGAGCAGGAAGATGATGATGATGATGATGATGAAAGAATTAAAGGAAATGCTCCTTGTTCGTTAAATGCAAATATTTTGTGTACAGAAAAATACGAATATTACTGCTTTCTAAAGTTTCCACTTTCTATTTATATCGTCCAAATACGATCGTTGTTGGTAGTTCATAAATAAAATCCTCGTTTTCACAATAATGGAGCTTTAACTTTCGGATCCTCAAATCCATATGTATGAGCCAATATATTTTTCCATCAGAACTTTACGAAAAAAATACACATACCAATAGAAATTCATCATTCACAGTTTCCAATACTAGATTGGTATAAAAAACGGGCATGGCAATATCCATTGCCTTCAGGGCAGTTACGAATTCAACAGATAAATATATATCACACTCAAAAACCAACCTTACTTAGTAAAACATAAAATTCAAAATCAATTCTCAAAATTACTTTTGTAAGCCACTTGAATACTGAATTTTGTTATAGGAATTTTGACTTTATTCGTTTGTAATAAGGGTCATGTCTGTGTTTGATTGTCACAGTGACTAGATACGAAAGGTTTGTTGACGCAATCAACGCTGGCAGGTCACAGTACGGTCAAAGGCTCTGATGCTATTTGCTTGGACATATATACATTTGTACATGCAAACTATGTATTGTGTATAGAATGTGGATGGGTGTTAAAGCTCAGTATTGATTGATGGATTTATCAAGTTAAATAGTTCAATCAATTTGAAACTGAGGGTCGCTGAAGTCAGTTGTATGGCATAATGATTCATCAATTCTCGCTAGTGCCAGGCGATTCCCGCCAGTGATTAAACCATTTATTTATACACCTCTATTTTTTATTAGTACAAAAAAAAATGGGGCTCTATACGTACCCGTTACTGATGATATTTTTGTGTTCAAAAATAAAAAAAAAACGAAATCCCAAAATTGTCCACGAAAATTTGTCATAATTGGTAAATTCATACTAGAATCAATCATTCATAACAATTGCTACTAGAAAATACTACGCGCAGTGTTTTTTTCATTTTGATCGTCATTTATTCATTCATATTAATCAATAGCCTGTACATTATTTCCATAAATTGCGTGACATTTTGGGATATAAACAAACGCTAATAACTTTGCTGTTTATTAATATTATTTATTGAGACTTTACTTAAATAATGACAAGACCTATTCTAATAAGCCCTTTAAGTATTTGAACTAATTAAAAATTAGTGGGAGAAACTGACTGATTAACATATTAGCGCACAGCCGAAGCTAGAAGAATAGACATTAAAATTACAACAATGTTACATACAATTTAAATTAAATTAAATACACAATCTCATAGTTAAATTAAACATAAATGAAATAATACACATTAACATACCAAATTAGACAAACACAATAATTAATACACACAGTCAAAAACAATACGACTAAATAATATGAAGTCAAACACTAACATGAAGCTGCATCCACCTCTGGAACAGGGACAGCTCCCACCGTTTGGACAACACCCTCAATTAAATAATAAATTATTTTTTGCCTGGAATATTGGTCCAATTCGTACCTTACAGACATATATAAAGTAAATACAATTTATTGTTAGTAAATAAGACTAGGCATATTTTCTATAGTTTTCATACATTTTATATGTATTCGCCGCACACGGTTGACGCCGTTGGCCGCCACACACTACAAATGCCGCTACTTGCTTCTTGTAGGTGGATGGTGGATGGCAGTCAAGCACTGGTTTATATCAATAAAAAAAAAAACACTTATTACAACTTTATATTATTATTCTCATACTAAAAGCGCAATATTCCACTTCCTAGGCTAATTAAAAACAAGCAGAGCAAAATAACTAATAATATACACACACCATACATAGTTTGCATGTATTGTATTATTTAGCGTAGCATCCACTTTCGTAGCACCGTAGCACTCGACGTAGCACGCGATCTACGAGCTACGTCGTAGATCTGCTACGCGCGAAAATACACGTATATTGTTGTTGCGTAGAATTTAATGAATATACGGGTTGTTTGCTACCTAGATCGCCTGATTAAAATTTATTCAACCAATCACAATAGGCATTCCCTGCCGGAGTCTGTGTTCTCTAATAGCTACAACCTAGAGGTCTTTAAGTCAAGAGCGAATAGGTTACTTCTAGCCAAGCGTGCTCCATCGTCGGCGACATCATCGCTTACCATCAGGTGAAATAGTCATAATCAAACGCGAACCTATCAATAAAAAAGCAACGCATTTTATAACTTGTCACTTACATTTATTTTTCCATAATTGTCGTTCCAAAATCTAGGCTTTTATCCAATAATAAGTAGCCAAATTCGTTTTTGAAGTTACTGAATATTTGATTCGTAGAAACCGATTTGTAATATGTCGTGTTTCCAAACAGTACAATTTTATTTTTACGAGTTGGTAACAGAAATCTATTTCTGGTAACAGAAAGATCATTTGACTTTAAACAAATTCAAATAAATGTTATATTATATATAAAGAATTCGTAAAAAACAACCTGTTAAGTGCGTGTCGGACCACCTACTGCAGAGTTCCGTAGTCGATGTAAATATTTTACTAGTACACATTGTTTGTCAGGCCTGTTAGTACTAGACCAAGGTCAGTGGCCCTGATTGCTATGCCGGAGGTCGTGGGTTTGATTCCTACCCAGCACATGTTTCTGTGTTGAGTACGATCATTTATTATTTATTTATTTATTTAAAACTTCATGCACATAAAGGTACAGAGGCGGACTTAATGCCTTAGGAGTAATTTATCTATTATATGTATGTGTTGTGTGTGTATATATATAAGTATGTTTATCAGTTGTCTAGTACTCATAACACAAGCTCTGCTTAGCTTGATTATTATATTATATTGTTGATTTTATCGACTGCAAAACTATGTTGAGGTTTCATAATATTGACTACAGTAAAGTTTTATCTATATACAAAAAAAAAATACAAGCGACTTCAATGTAAAAAAAAAACTAAAAAGTGCAAAATAAATTTAATTTCGGAAGTCGGTGTTTCTATTATAGTTTTGTCTCTTCGTTATATAACACCGACTTCTGAAATTATAATTGTTCGTAATTGATTTAGTTTTTGTAATTGCTATTATATTTTTTATTTTATTTTTTTAACTTTGCCCCGCACTAGGATTTAATCCTGTATAGTGAGTACGTTCACAAACACGTAAATTCACATAGAAAAGATAACCAGACCCGGAACACCTATCTGTAGGCCGTACAAAGATTTGTTCCGTGCGGGAATCGAACCTGCGACATGTAGCGCAGCAGTTAATCGCTCAACCACTGCGCCAACCGTGCCATCAAATATTGTGGCGAGAAAATAAATCTATATATAAGGTGACTGGTAATTAGTGTACGATACTTAAACACGTGATTGTGCTCATGATAACAAACAATTTTTAATATGGGAGCAAAGCCGAAATCGCGAAAAAAATATCAGCTGTTCAGTACATTAGGCAAACATAAATGTACTGAACAGCTGAGCTTTTTAGAGCAGTGGTAGCCGAGTGGTAACGGCCCCGACTTACGAGTTGTAGGTCGCGAGTTCAAACCCAGCCAGGCGCATTACTTTGTGTAATTTATTACATCACCACTGCTCTAAAAACGGTGAAGGAAAACATCATGAGGAAACCGGCATGTCCTAGAACCAAAAATTCGAAGACATGTGACATCCACCAACCCGCACTGGGCCCGCGTGGTGGATTACGGCCCATTCCCTCTCCTAGAGAGGAGGCCTGAGTCCCAACAGTGGGAACATTATAAGGCCGACTATGCTATGCTATATTGTTTTGCAAACCGACTAAGGAACTCTTAAAAGTTACATAAGTAAATACGAATTAATTCTAATAAATATAAATGTTCCGCCGTAGCTTCATTGCTCCTACGCCTACGTCTGTTGCTACGAAGGATTCTTTTCATAAGAGCATTATTTTTCTACTATTTTTATATTTCTATACGAACCCTCATTTGTTTGATGTTTACGTATGTAATTCCCTTTTGTAGAAATAAGGCTATTTTGTGATTTTCAAAAAGCATGAATGATAAGTACACGAGTGGTTTTTTTTTTGGGTGGAAAAATCATCTAATGACATCCCTCGCTCTTGGGTGGAGCGAGAGATAGTGTCGGACGTTTACTGACTAAAAACCCACTCCTGCTCCTTCTTTGCCATTTTTCCAGGGCCCCGGGGATCTCTTTCGCATCACCCATGGCCCCAGTAGGCTTCGACCCTGCTGGGCCCCTACGGTTGCTAAGTACACGAGTGGTAGAATTACATTCATTCTTTTGTGACACAGCTAATAAACCTTTTTTATTCTATCTTTTTCTGTTGCCTATATGCAAGTGTATATTATTGGAAGTACAATTCTTTTGAACAACAATTTTATTCAATTTCTCAATTTTTATTGAAATTCAAACTAGTTCCTGAGATATTAGTTGAGCTAGTAGTCATAATTTTATTTTTTTAATATCAATATCAAGATTTTTTAATAGATAAAAGTTTTTTATACTATTATTAGCTACACATATCAAATTTTCTTTTTAAATTCCATTCATAGTAAAAAATCCCAGGTTTTGATGATTTACATGCCCACTTATATGACTATAAACAAAAATTAAAATATTAAACAATGGATAGTCGGCAGCTGACTATAAACTAATCTCAAGCAATTTTATCTGAGCTTAGTTTTACTGATATGTTTTTAAAATTAAATAGAAACAAAAAAAAAATATGGGTCAACTCCAACCTAATCTACCAAAGCTATTTCAAACTATGTACTGGAAAACAGCTAGCTAAAACCTTTCCTGAATATAGCTTACAACGTCTTTCTTTTTCATAAACAGCGCTGATCGGAATTCGATTAGTAGGCGGCCCGCTCGCCAGCTATAAATGTCTCATTTGTCAAATTTTATGGCTGACCCGCCCTGGCTTGTAATGTTTCATTTTGCTAAGGACCTAGATTTGGATTAGATGTTGCTATGTAGCAGAGCAGTGTATGTATGAGAGCAGTGGTGGCCCGGTGGTAAAGGCATCGACTTAAAGAAAGAAAAAACCGGGCAAGTGCGAGCAAACTTACCTATGAAAACAGTTCAATTCCCGAATTGAGTTACGAAGATTTTTCCGAATCGCATTTTTTTTTGTCACGTTACTACAAATTTACCCCACGGTGGACGCCATCATGCGCGTGCGAGCTCTCACGACGGGGGATGCGGTGTCCCAGGGCAGGTGTGTCGTGGCGGTGTCATTGGACATCGCCAACGCCTTCAATTCCCTGCCCTGGAGTAGCATTAGGGGGGCACTCCGGTATCACCGGGTGCCCGACTACCTCTGTCGTGTGATCGAGGCCTACCTGTCGGACAGGTACATCATCTACCCTGGTCACCAGGGAGAGTGGAAACGGCGAGAGATGTCGTGCGGTGTTCCGCAGGGATCGGTACTAGGACCGCCCTTGTGGAACATCGGCTACGACTACGTGCTGCGCGGCGACCTCCCTGACGGGGTCAGCGTGGTCTGTTACGCAGACGACACGCTGGTCCTGGCGCAGGGAGAGTCGTACCAGGCGGCGGTCGAATTAGCGACAAGCGGGGTTGCGATAGTCGTTGATAAGATCCAGCAGTTGGGACTCGAGGTGGCGCTGCACAAGTCCGAGGCCATGTGTTTTCATGGCCCCCGGAGCGCGCCGCCTCGGCGCTCCCAATTAACGGCAGGAGGAGTTCACATCGGCGTCGGGTCGACGATGAAGTACCTGGGACTCGTCCTCGACAGCCGGTGGAATTTCGAGGAGCACTTCCGACGTCTGGCTCCCAAACTGAATCGGGCTGGGGCTGCCCTCAAGCGGTTACTGCCCAACCTCGGGGGTCCAGACGCCTCCTGCCGGAGGCTCTACGCAGGCATCGTCCGGTCCATGGCCCTTTATGGGGCGCCGGTGTGGGCGCCGTCACTGCGAAAGCGACCGGCGGCCCAGCTGAACGCGTGCCAGAGGGTCATGGCCATACGGATGGTGCGGGGATACCGCACGGTTTCCCGTGAAGCGGCGAGCCTCCTTGCTGGCCAGCCACCATGGGATCTGGTGGCAACAGGCATTGCACTCATGCACGATCTGCGCGTGGAGATGCAACGTCGGGGTGAAACTCCGCTGCCGCGACAAGTCGCGGCATGGCGGACAGAGCTCCGACGGGGTCTCATGGCGGAATGGCGACAGCGACTATCGCAACCCAGTGCTGGGCACGCCATAATTATGGCGATAAGTCCCCTCTTTGAGGAGTGGCTGGAAAGGCAACACGGCGTCCTTACCTTCCGCATGACGCAGGTCCTCACCGGACATGGTAAGTTCGGGAGGTTCCTGCACCGGATTCGTGCGGAAGAAACGCCCGGGTGTCACCATTGTGTGGACCGCCCGGAGGACACGGTGGAGCACACGTTGGAGGTGTGCCCCGCTTGGGTAGAGCAACGCCGTGTCCTCGTGGGGGCGATCGGCGGCGGCGATCTCTCGCGCCGGGCTTTGGTACAGGCCATGGTCCGGAGCGAGGAGGAGTGGCAGGCGGTTGCCTCCTTCTGCGAAGCAGTAATGCTAGCAAAGGAGGCGGCCGATCGAGTGAGGCAACGGTCCTCACGCCCCAATCGCCGCCGGGATTCCGATCCCGATTTCCGGCCATCGTAGGCGCAGGCTTGCGGACGACGAGCAATGGGTGGCTCGCCGTCCGACCGTCCGGTAACCGTCCGGACCGAGCCCAAGTCGTCGACGGCGCGTGCTGTTCCACGCGCGCCTCAAGGAGATGTCAGCAACTGTAGGGGCCTAGCAGGGTCGAAGCCTACCGGGGCCAAGGGTCTGATTCTGAAAGGAAGACTCGGCCCTGGTACGAAAGGCAACGAAGGAACAGGAGTGGGTTTTTAGTCAGTAAAAGTCTGACACTATCTCCCGCCCCGCCCAAGGGCGGGGGATGTCATAAGATGATTTTCCCACCGAAAAAAAAAAAAAAAAAAAAAACTACAAATTTACAGTTTTCAGATTTTTTCCTATACTTATGCTATGAGACCTTGATTCATGCCAAATTTCAGGATTCTAGGACAACGGGAAGTACCCTATGAATTTTGATTCCGTTGAGAGTGTTGAAATATACTTTTTTGCAATATATCTTTTTATATATCTTTTTTTTTTCGTTAACATACAAGTTTGATTTTTGCACAGCAGCTTCAAGGGACCGTGTACTTGAGTATATAGTTTTAATTTCAACTTGATAATCTACGCGTTCCTGAGATAAAGGGTCTTGACAGACAGACAGATATACAGACGGACAACAAAGTGATCCTATAAGTGTTCTGTTTTTTCCTTTTGGGGTACGGAACCCTAAAAAGAATGAAAGAAAGAATTTTTTTTATTTGGCACAACAAAAGGCACACACAATAGGAGTTGTAGGTCGCGGGTACAAACCCAGCCAGGCGCATTATTTTTTGTAATTTTTTTTCATTAATTCTGCTCTTAACATGGTGAAGTAATTCATCGTGAGGAAACCGGCATGTCCTAGAACCAAAAATTTGAACGGCACTGAGGTCACGTGGTGGATTATGGTCCGTTCCCTCTCCTTGAGAGATGGCCTGAGTTCCAGCAGTTGGATCATTATAAGGCTGATTATGATTATTTCTTATGTGCTACTAGGTTCTGCCAGCGACTTTGCCCGCGAGAAAGTAACTTTCGCCATACAAACTTTGGACCCCCGTTTCATCCCCTTAGCGGTGGAGTTTTGTAAAATCCGTTCTTAGTGGATGTCTACACCCTATAAGGAATCTACCTGCCAAATTTTAAGTTTAAAGATGTTATAGTTTCTGAGATTTCGTGATTAATCAGTGAATGGTATTTCGCTTTATATATACTTCGTGTGTCCCAAGCTGGCCGACTTTTACCTTAGACAGAAGATAAGCATTGCCATATAGTATGGCAGTGCCGTCTTTTGGGCACATTATCAGTCGACAGTAATACGGTTACAGTTTTCCGGCGTTATATTTTAGTTTTTTTTTTTTTAGGTTTTTATATTATTAATATTATACAATGTGTGATATCGTTTTATGAATATTGTCTTAACATACATTTACTATAACACTGGTACTAATATTATACAGTACCATACACACGTTACAGTCTATTATTACAGTACCTTAGGTGTTTAAATCAATTATTCTATTCAACTTTTAACAAGCCAGATTCGACTAACATCAACTTACAAGTCACGATTGACGAGAGCCTTACCATTTAAAGTGCTTATCAAAAAATATAGTGCTCGATCAACATTGGCCCGTTGGCCCTGATTCCACATTATTGATGAGACCGGGATTACTTGATACTGAAGTTGTTCGGTGATTGATATCACCGGTCGTTAGGACCGATTTTATATATTTTTCCTGCAAGGATCAAGTCAGGTTCGTTTATAGCCCACCTGATGGTAATTGCTTCCGAAGGTTCAGTATATCGAACATGCTAGGGAAAGGAACTATTTGGTCCTTCGAGCCGGATAATGTTGGGTCTTTATGGATTCGTAGAGGTATTAGAAACGAAAGTTGAATTTTATGAGTGCCTAAAACTGTATTTTTGTTTTTGCACAAAACTTTAAGTGAAAAAACTACAAATAAATCACTCGGCTGTATAAAAAAATCCAACAACACTCGTTATTATTTAAATTAAAACAGTGCACTTCGTAAAGGTTTTTTTAGCACAGCGGTGTCGCCTGAAAATTTCGTAGACAAAAAAACCCCGACGACTCGTCCGGACTAATCCGTGTTTTTCGTTAATTTCGTGAAACGAAAATTAAAATGGCCCGAAAAAATGTCGACGTGTCGTTTTTAGAAAATTGTGTTTTGAATTTTTCGTTATCTTTACACCCACTATAGCTTTGTGTGATGTGAACATAAATTCTAAGAAATAGGTAAACGTCTCATGATAAAAATACTAAATTAAATACTAAGCCAGGATTACACATTTTATTTACTTTTACCTTCATTTTAGTGAAACCTTGTAGGTAATATTCGAAAGCCCACAATCGAAAAAAAAACATAAGTACACGCTCACGTTAAACGAAAACATATTTTATTCAACGTAATGACATATCTATCGTAATATAAAATCAATACAAGCTGTCTGTGACAATCCTTTGAACATCATACAAAATAGACACAGTAACACGTAAATGAAAAAAAAATCTATCGTTCCAAATAAACAGAAGGTAAAGGGGGAATAACTATAGGCCAAAATATCTCACAAAGGGGCCTGTCAAAAGCATCGAACCTTTGAAATAATGGGCGTTAAATTAACTGTACTGACGAAGAAAAATGTACTTTGTGTTACTGTCATTTATTATTTTTTTGATGTTTTTTTTTTGGCCTGATCTAATCATTGTTTGTCGCAATGTGTTGTTTTAAGGAGGTTTTATGATGAGGGTAATCGTGTTATTCTTTATTTGTAACGTGATTTTTGTTTCTTTTAGATGTATTCAAAGTCAAATCATGACATAGTATTATTTATTTATTTATTTATTTATTTAATCTTCATGCAACACAAGGTACAAAGGCGGACTTAATGCCTTAGGCATTCTCTACCAGTCAACCTAGGGTAGTGGAGAGACAATATGGCAGGTGCATAAAAAAAAAGAAAATATTATTTAGACAACAAGTACCTATTACAAAATTATATATAAAACTAAACATACATACATAATTAATAAAATATATACCTATACATACATACATACATAAAATTATATATATACACATTAAAGGAGTTTTGAGATGATTATGCTAATTGTGTAGAAAGTAATTCCGCAACTTTCGCTTAAATGCATACTTACTAGTATGACGTATTTGTATTTTTTCCTGGTTCTTTTGAAACCCTTTTTCCAGATATTAGAGAAAATTAACCCAAACGGCGGCGTGAAGTTAAAACTCTGGACCAAAAAGTATCATTATCTCATTACTTAATTTACCAAAATTATACTAACTTTTATTAACTTATGAATTTTGATTAGATTTATTTTTCTCTGAAAAGGTTCGGTAGCGTGTCCTCTTTCGTATTTAATTAATTTGGCATTTAATGTAATTTATCGCGAACCCTCCCGAAGTCATGGTTTTCTTGCGTCGGTAAAATTTTCAAATTAAAATGAACCCTTTTTTTGTTGAGTGAAATGTGTAGTATTGACATTTTCGGTAGGTTTGTTCTTGGTAAATAAATCAGGTTTATTTTAAGAGGGAGTGTTGATGATTGCTTTAATTGCATCCCCTGCATCTGTTCGTGTTTTAATTATTTTTGATGTGTCTCTTATCATAATATTTGCTTCGGTGGGTTCGTTTGTCCCTCTCAAATTAAGAAGTTGATATTTATTCAGTTGTTTTCTGTCTACCCTTCGCTTTCTAATATCTGAACTCTGTATCAGTTTTATTTATTTATTTTGTAAGTTATAAAGAAAAATAAATAATAAAGTCTGGTTCTTCAAAGATACGTCAAAATATGAATTTCGGATTCATTATTGTTTTATTAGTATTATGAATAGGTCTTAAATAATTACCAAGTTGATTTCTATTTTTGATTTGTTTCTTAATTGTAATTGATAAGGTTTTTATGGAAATTATTGTTAGGTATTAGAAAAAAGTTACATTAATATTATGACGATTTCTAAAGATAGATAATTATTTGACTTATCCAAAAAAAAAACATTTAAACAAGCCTAGCTTAAACAAAAACCAGCCAAGTGCGAATCGGACTCACGCACGAAGGATTCCGTACCATTATCTATATATATAAAAAGAGAAACTGACTGACTGACATATCAACGCACAGCCGAAACTACAGGGCCTAGGAGCGTGAAATTTTGCATGTGGTTTCCTTTTATGACATAGGCGAGCACCCATAATTGACCCCTAAGGAAAGAGGGCCAATATTTGTATGGAAAAATAGACAGTCACGCGGGTGAAGCCGCGGGCAGAAGCTAGTTATCTATACAACATTAGACACTATAATATTATAACTATTATTAATATCGAACAAAAAGTGAAAAAAAAATCACGATTGTTGTGAGAGAGCCCCCACTTAAAGTTTATTTTGTTCTGTTTTTAGTACTAGTTGTTAACATATGTGAACATTTCAACTGTGAAGCTGAACCGAGATGGTTCACACAGACAGACAGACAAAAAGACGGACAGCAGGGTCTTAGCAACAGGACTCCGTTTTTACCCTTCGGTTACGGAACCCTAAAAAACTAATTCCGCTTCATCAATTCTTCTGTAGCAGTAATTAAACATTTCGCTTCTTAATTAACACTTCTTCTCTAAATATTGAGTTAGTTAAGCTCAACTAATTA